>JAYKKI010000001.1:106990000-107670000 GCA_039881145.1 Druceiella hillmani | reverse complement strand
GATGCATGTTATAAATATAAATACACTTTAGATATGTCTATGATCTGTATCAAATTATGACGTAGTGTAATTTAAAGAAAAAAACCGGGCATGGAATTCATTATTATACATCATTGGAATAGTATTTTGTTACAATGGATACATCTTTATATAGATCGAAATTGTTGAATATGTACTGGATCTACTTTGTGAGATTTCAGTTTTCGTATTTGTTTGTGCACGCTTCACGTAAAACCCAGTGGGAATAGGGTTTTCTGAAAAACATAGGTGTCAACTTGATGTAATATTTATTTTAAGGGATGTAATTCATCGCAATTGGTTTACTCAATCACACAGAGGTTTACAGAATCAAATTCTTCTCAAATTGACCACTTGAGGATATCATACAACAAACGTAGGTCGTGAATAAAAAATAAGTTGGGGTACTATTGAGATATATTTGGAGATTATTGAAATATGCTTTTAATCTATGTAAATTCCACATTGGTCGCATTAAATTAAGTGGTCGTGAAGTTTTACTAGTAAAACGAAAAGTAAGAGATAGACGTTAACGTTATCCACAAACGTGAAAATATTGACGTCTTCTGACTAAACGACTTCAATATTTTCTCAAGAGAAAGTAGACGACAATATTTTCCACAAAGTTTTCTACGATTTAGTTTATTTTTTCTCCAGAAATGTCAAATATTGGCATATCAATATTAGAAACACTATTTTATCATTGTAACACTATTATCGTAAATAAAATCCGTCCGATACAGGGGTCATGATTACTGAAAATATTGTGAAATGTAAAATTTCCTGATAATTTCGATTAATATTGTAATTATTATTATGTAACTTTTATATATTTTGTTCGCATCCAAGTTTTTCATAAGAGAACGTCTCATTGGATATTGAATTGTTATTTAATTTAAAAATGTTCCTTGAATACAAAATATTGCAAAACCCGCGGGTTTGTACTTTTTTTCGACTAGTACGCCAGACTCGAGTTTTGACGATCGAAATCATTATAATCGGGGTAATTTTACAAATAATTATCTTTTAATATAATTTTTGCAAAAAAAGTTTTCCTTGAAAAAAGTATTTAATTTTTTAAATATCTATTTGCCTTTGTAAAGCGATATACACGTCCGTTCGTTGATCTGTATGTACGTACCCATGTATATATGTATGAGAACATGCTAAAGGTCGCAATTGTTGACTGATTTCGGTGATTCTTTTTTCTATCGATTAGTCAAAATAGAAACCTACTGATTTTTTGCATTTATTTGTCGAATAATTTAATTTTTATAAAAAATATTGTACATAATTCCTTTTTTGGCGCTCGGTGACTGTTCTTGTGACCTTTGTTCTGTGCGAATATTCTTGCCCTTTTTCTCTGCCTTCTGCTATTTTCAACGTTATATTTTTTACTTTTTTGGTAGACGTATGATCAAAGGCATGGTGGCTTTTTCATTGATTTTGGCCTATTTATAAGTTACAATTAACTAATGTAAATTTATCGTACTACTTTAATTTACAAATAAGCAAAAAAGTTCAGTAGCAAATTAATATTAAGAAGAAAAGCGAGGAGTGTGTACTTTTGGTTTTACTCACAATTTTTATATGAATTAAATCAAACCTACATTTACCAAGTGAACCCTTAGGGTATGTGTAAAAAAAAAATAACGAAATCCGAATAAATAATATAATCCAGGGATTGATATCGCTTTCATACTACGTTTCTCCTTATTTCCTACACTTTGACACGTCGAAGATTTTAACTTTAGTATAAAAGGCATTTATGACTCTGATGTCTTTATATAACAAAGTCTAATTTAGCTGGTTTCAATAGTATCCAAGTACCAGCTTCTAGAGTTTTTGCAGTAATAAATCCATCATGTGTATATTCAGCTTTATAAATGAATAATTAAATCGTATATATATAATACATGGATCGTTCACGCATGAAGATATTTGAAAATAAACTGAACATAATCTCACATTTGCCATTCATTGAGATTAGGGCTATAACATATGCAACTGCAATTACGCAAAACTTGAGACCGGGTCAATAGCCCCCGTGATAATTACTGTCAAGTGGTGCGCCGCTCGATCCATAGCATTGACACTCGTGTGTGCAGGCAGTGTCGCCTTTCTCACCCAGTCAGACTGTAAGCGGTTATATGGGATTCCTTTGTCATAAGGTATCTTACAATATCATACATGTAAACAGGTAAAAGATGCCAAATGGATATATGTAGAATGTTGGAAAGTGATTTACATGATCAAGGTTCATATGGTGTATTGTCGAAAGTTTCCGTAAATTTGAATTTTTAACGTTAGAAACGTTTGTGTAGACGTTCTGCGCAATTATATTATTATTGGGCAATTCCATTTATTTGTGATTATATTATTTGGATAATTCCAATTGAGTTTAGAATTTAAAACTTAGTAATGGTTTTATACATTAATGTAGATATATGAAAAAGTCAAGTATTACCAGTTCTTCTTTATTCAATTACTACAAAAATAGAACCAGTGAAAAAGTACTTAGTGAGTACATATGTTTTTATTTCTTTGTTTCTCTTAGTAAGTTATTACATAGCGGTAAAGTAATCGAGTCTGAACTCATAAGTACAGGGTTCGAAGCTCGTCATGAATATTTTTTCCTTTTTAGATTAAAGTAAAACACACATCTTATGTTTAAATTTTGTTGTTAAAAATAGCTAGGAAAAATTTAAAAAAATCTATTTTTTACTCTAAAATTTAAAAAAGAAAATTAGTACTTTTTCTGTTCCTTTAGTTATAACGTTTCCAGCGTCAACTTTCGAGTCTAAGCAGCAGAATTTGTAATTATAAAATCTATGAAACAAAAATGGTTTATATATTTTTGTACTATTTTTAGTAAAATAGAAAAAAACACTATATTTATTTAAAATGAATGATGAAATACCGCAATGGGTCTTAAATGGCTTTGTGAACTTTTTGAAATACCGCAATGGGTCTTAAATCGCTTTGTGTAATATTTTTAGTAAAATAGAAAAAAACACTATATTTATTTAAACTGAATGATGAAATACTGCAATGGGTCTTAAATCGCTTTATGAACTTTCATCGCTATTTATAATCTACACTTTTACGTATTTTTGACTTCCGCGAGAGATTACTATATTATAAAAAGAAAAACAGAAACATAAATTGTGTAACACACTGACAAAAATAATTTTAAAGCAATATTTTGGAGAATAATGCACATATATTAGAAAATAAAAATTCTCGTTATTTGAATACAAGTCTCCTATTATCACTCATAATATTTAACAGTACGCATCTGCCGTAAATATAGTGTTGGATTAAATAAAATCAAACAGTATCAGAGGGTCTCCTTAAGTTGTTCCAGACTATGTTCTTTTCCGGATTTGATTTTTTGATTTATTTACACACACATACATTTATCGATACGCTTCTATTCGTAACGATGAAATATGAGTAGAATAACAAGCCTAAACTTTTATATTAAACATTTATATATATGTACATAAGAACTACAAAAAATAACGATGACATATTTCGGAAAATATACTTTCATTCTTCATAAAAAATCACAATGTGATGCGACCGCGATCTGGCAATTGAACAGTTGAATACTACGAAAAACTGGAGAGTTCCCATATAATTTGGTTCTAGGGGGCGGTACCGCAAACACATGGTGATTACATGAGCGCAGGAAATTGTAAGGTATTAAGAATGAGAGTTTACTCAATAATATAGAACAAAGGATTTTTCGTTTTAATAGCTGGCAGATAAATTTCACAAGTGCAACATCTCTTCTAAGCTATTATTTTTCTACAAGGTTTGAGCCTAATCGCCCTGGTAAATATTTAAGGACGTTGGACAGGATCTGCTTTCAGATATAGCTAACAATTAGAAAAAAAATATTTTATTGTTGATTACAATTAAATGAAACTACGCGATGTAGTATTATTTCTACTTTCTTTAAGTTCACCAAGTACCACGACCTAGGTTTCTTTGTATTACAACATCTTTAGGTGGATTGTTAGCAAAGATTTTTATAGTTTCATAGTTTCATGAATAAAAAAAACCCCTTTGTAATCGAACAACCCATTGACGCAAATTGACCAAATTCGATTTTGAAGAAGTTACTGTAAAACATTGAAAAGTTTGTACGATCAGGTTTTTTCTTTATCAACAGGCCTCCCCACGTATAATATCTAGCTAAAGTACTCATTGAAACAAATCGACTGAGCCTTTCTGAGTTTTTTTGAGTTTTCGGTTAGCCGTTGAGAAGTAACTATCACTCGTCCTTATAATGTCGCCATCAGAATTTCATAAGTTTATGATGTCTCAAGCCGATACGATAATTAAAAATGGATGAAAAGGAGTTGTAACATTTTATCAAAATGCTAGGAAGTTATAGATCTATTTAATAGAAGCGTGTTAAAATCTATCAAATATCTACGAGCAGAACTCGTATTACAAGGCTTCCATGTATTTTTAGGTACATTAAATTTAAATATCAAAGGGTATAGACCATTATAAATGAATATTTGAGAGTAAAAACAGTTATAAAAATTTAACGTTTAAGGGTAAAAAACAGTATAAATTTTGAACATTTGATGGTACGATCCATTCTGAAAATTGAAACATAAGAATAAGAATAGTGATAATGCTTTAAACATTTAAGTTTAAAAACCTGTGTACACTTGTAATTATTCATTATTTATTTATAAAATAACATTTTAGTAAATCATTACCACTTAATTAGTGAGCTAACATAGTTCGAAATTGAATACTAGTACACTTTAATAGAATTTTGTAATGCGTAACCAATGTTTTGTCACAAATTAATACTGGTTCCTCAACTGTAATTTATAGTTTAATATAAAGACTGTTACGAACTTAGGTTAAAATTTTAACGATATGGAAGAAAGAAGAAAAAACCTGGTTGAATCTTATACTGGTTTGGCGCAATTTCAACAATAGCTGGATGATTCGGGGCAACCACAACTATGGCGGCCCCTTTCTAAAATCGCTGTGCAAAGAATTTGCATCATTCCGTGATAAAATTTCTACTTTGATAGTTGCGTTAATGACGAGAACCACTAATTTGGAACATCGGATCGGCCAAAAGACGCCGTAATAACTTTCTCATCCATGGTGTCAAGGAAGACCCTACGAACGACTTTGAGTTAAACGAAACCCTGGCAATTATCAATAAGAAGCTCGGCTGTAAATCCATCGCAACTGCCAATTTTGAATCCTGCTATCATTTTGGGCTCGTGAATATACAAAGCTCTAAACCCCGGCCAATTGTGGTGGAATTCGCTCGGCAATGTAAACGTTATAAAGTCAGGTCAAACAAGAAGTGTACATGAAGAAAAAGGAGTGTCTATGAAGTCAGTTTGGAAAAGAAGTGCCAAAATGATCACCAATTTGTTAACACCGTCGCGATATTTTCGACTACCAATTGCTGGACGAGCGATGGTAAGATCGTAGTCCTTCATAGTCATTGCTCCAAGAAAACAATCACTCCTCCCGTGATCTTAGAATCACCAAAATTACGCCTTTTAACTAATCTAGTCGCAGCAAATACAATGCATGGAAAGCGGCCTGTATTGAGGCCACGGCCTATATATAAATAAATAACATTGTGTCTTAACCATATCAATAACTGCTTTCATAATAACAACCAGTCTGTCATTCGTCATATCTATTTTCTTCGCTATTGTACCACGGTGTATTTTTTTATTATTTTTATAACTTATTGCGGTATTAATATTCTTATTTGTTTCCTGGCAAATGGGCGATTACCAAATTCAAATGAGAAACGCTGTTTTCTGTGAATTCTATGGCTTTTGGTCTTTATAGGCGATACTCCATTGTATAAGTATATTTTATTATTTAGTTGATCCATTTATTAAGTAGATTTATAATGAATTTTATTTTTGTTTTCATTAATTTATTTATTATGCATTAAGTAATAATTTGCCTACCGTTTATTTCTTCTTTTCTTTCTAAATTTACTTCAATATCAGAAAATTTTATATGGACGACACATCTCTTACTTATTTTATTCCCATTCTTCAAAATGTTTAGAAAATAAACAATTTCTATAAAAAAAATATACAATTTCTTTCAGATGACTCGGAACCTTCTCTGCCAGATATTTTATACTCAGAAATCGTAAATATTTGTCATGCTCAAATCTTGCCTACATATTATTCTGACTTCATTACCACCTTCAATCATTTTAATACGCATGTATGTCTCATCAGCGAGATATGGCTTAAACCCTCAGTACCTTCTAATCCTTTTGAACTACCTGGTTTCAATTTATTACATAACGATCACAGAAACAGGCGCAGCGGATGTGTAGCCATCTACCTTCGTGACGATTTATCTCACAAATTATTAAACAATCCGATTGGTCGTCTGTCTCAGAATATCTCTTCGTTGAAGTCTCCCTTTCTTCATCAAAACTATTAATAGAACTCTTGTACTCTCCACCGGGAATAGACTTTTTTCACAGCACTTATTGTTCTCTTTTAATTCAGTATGATTCTTCTATGTGAGAGGTCACTCTTGTAGCAATAAGTCCACTGTTTATTTATATTTCGAAGCTTAAAGTAAATTTAAATTAATTAAAAAATTTATAAAATTTAAATGAATATTAAACAAAAGTCGTTATAAAAGTTTAAACATTTAGTTTAAACTACTGCTAATTCAGGGATAAAAACGTTAAAAAAGTTTAAATATTTGGCGGTCAAAACCGTTATGAAAATGTAATCATTTAAGGTTAAAATCTGTTATAAAATTTAAATATTTGAGTTTTAAAAACCATTAAAAAGTTCAAACATATAACGATAAACCCGTAATAAAAGTTTAAACATTAAAGTGTAAAATTGTTGTAAAAGTTTAAACATTTGAGGATGTATACCATTATAATAATTTGAATATTAAAACACATAATCGCTAAACCTTTGTTTTATCTCATATTTTGCACTGTGGTAAGCTGCCTAAATATGATCTAAATTTGTTGTCCTTACATAAAATATTAAGTACTTTGTAAGAAAATTTGCTTTTGGAATTTATATTTAAAATATAATTAAATTTTGCAGACCAAGATTTTACTGGAATTTGACAATTGTGTACAATAACGTAGTACTGTAGGTACAATTTTATTAATGTTCCAGTTATTTTGTAGTTATTACGAGCATTGAAACTTATCAAAACTCAAAGAAGTAAAAAAAAACAAAAAAAACTATGCACTCTTCACTGTGGCTGTTGATAAACGTTCTCCTTTCACTGTAAAGCTACGATTACAGTGGCCTCATCCAAAATAAGAAATATTTAACTTTAGGTTTGGATAAGGAAACTAAAACCTTTACAATAAACACATTTCTATAAAATGTTATATTTACAATACATCGTGGATGAGAGAATATTTTTTAATCGATATTTTATAACAGAACTTTGGACTCGAGCATAACAGCCTTAAATTTAAAGGGAGAATTTATTTTGCGAGTACTCAATAATACCTATTTGTTAATATACCATATATGGATTGTAATTTCGGATAGATCGTTTAAAAATTTGTCTTACCAAAGTAAGTTAGTGGACGATAATAACCACAATTACGACTAAAGTAAAATTTATGAAACAAGTCTATATTATCATAAGCAATACAGACGATAAATAGAACCTTACACTTATCTACCACAACCATTAAATGGCTTCAAAAGATAAGTCGCGGACCACTTTGGGCAGGTTTGTATCTTCTATGGGTATTACTTTGGTTCCTTAACATTACCTAACTCATAATATCGCTAATAATAATGGGAAAATGATTAGTGATTTATTAAGGAGTCATTAGACGAGAATGTTTTCAATTAAATTCAATTGGAGGATGTTAATATCGTTATTGGGACTAGTACTAAATTTATAAAGCATGTTGTATGCAGTAGTCATTCTGGTTCTTCGAATTAATTTGAAAGTAGTCGCGCAGGAACTCCACTTCTCGTATGAGTAAAATATCTTCAAATGAGTAGTATCTTCACTGCGTTGTTCAGTGGTGATATAATTATTTCAGAGTACTTCTTATGAACTCCAAGACCGACTCACCCATTGTAAAATATCTCTGAAAGTTAATATCAATTACACGATATAGAAAATTATTTATAATGCTTTGAGAATTATATACGTTGCTTTTAATGATTATTAAAATTGCATTTATATCTTTTTAATAGCAACTTTGCTCTTCGCGCAGGAAAATTTACATATAGTATATAATTTTCAATTAGAAAAATAAAAAGATGATGTTGTACGAGAGTTTTTGCTGTGATTTCATTGATAGAAAGTTAGTCCACTTTTATTTTGCAACACGCCGTTTAGAATATTGTAAATATTAATTGGAAATAGAGTATTTAGTTCACAGAACTTTATTGCATGCAAATAATTCTAAGCTCCATGACTAGTGGGACAGCTCTAAAAAGAAACCTCTATTATAATCAAAATAATGAAGTATCTTTTTTATCTATCAGTAATCTTCGCGCCAAATTTCAATTGAATATGTGCATCCGTTGAAATGAAGCAGACGTATAGAAAGTGCGGAGAGAGAGATGGAGAGAGATGCGATTTTTATACATATATGTTACAGTTGAGCATTACCTGGCATTCATATATAAAATACATACTAATAACTAAATGCATGTCCAATATTGATATCTGCAATGGTTATAGCACGCAAAAGACAACCAATATTTTAATATAAAATAATATGATGGAAGTAGATTATAAAATTTAGAGTTTTTTGAAAATAGTATTATGTACTAAGCGAATTGTTTCTTTTTCTGTCTTATAGTCATATTTCAGTCAGCAATATTAAGGTCTTAACATATTGTTAACAGTTTCAATATCAATTTATTTCAATATGGACTACGAAAAAGAATGTTGGAAATAAGATTATTTGAAAATATTTTCCAACACTAAGATTGAAGGCTAAACTGAAAACTTATTTTCATTTTTACTATAGCAGTTTTGAATAACGAAAGGTACAAGAAAGAAAAATCGTTTATAATGGTAATACTTGTAATACAACGAAACCTAGGCCTTGGTAAAGAACTTAAAGAAAGTAGAAATAATACTACAACACGTAGTTTCATTTATTTGTGACTTGTGGATTATTTACATATATTTGAAAGTTACTATTTCCGACACGGGTACGGATACCGTTAGTAAAAAAAATAAATAAAAGAGGGCTTAACGTAGACCAGTGTGATACACCGGAAGTCACCTAGACTTATGGTGATAACAACTCACTTTGATTGCTTGCTTTTTATTAGTTAAGTAGGAAATAAACCATCTAAGTAGGTTGCCACTGATACGGTTGAATGCTAATTTTTATGAGATTAAGTGATAAACCTTGTCAATTTTTTTTAAATCCGTATATATTAAGTTAATCTACAGTCTGAAATCCAATTACCCAAACGATACTGAGAGTAAACTAATAGATTAATAGTGGTAGATCTACTACGAAGCCACGTGGTTCTGGCATAATGTAATTGTGAAATATCGGATACACCCGTCCCATGTACCAATCTCTCTAAAACTTAGGAATCCTGGATACAATTGATATCGGTCTATAGGTCTAGCGGTTATAATCTAAGCTCCGTACTGTCCTTATATTTTGTTTGGCCCTATTTTTATGCACCCATGTGTTATGTGCGCCGTTTTCCAATATATAGGAAAAATTCCATGCACTGTACACTTCTTCAACAGGAGAGTTTAAGGAACACATGTGGTATCTGCGGTATATTTTAAGAATTCAAAGTCAATACTATCAGAGCCTGGACTTTTATTCAATAATAATGATTTAAGCGTTTCTAAAACATATCCAACATCAAACGATCAACGGTCTGAAAAATCATTATAGAGAGAAATGCTGCCTAACTTTTCCATTTCAGCCCTCCTCATTCCTTGTATCTGAAAAGTCGTACAGTTTACGAGTAAACCAGACGGTATTATGTGTAGACTTTGGCGGCTCAAAACACTCAATTAAATCGGCGATTAGGCGGTAAAATCTTCGTAAAATACTAAAATAAAAAACTATAATAAATTTTATGTCACCTATTAGATATTCGATTCTCAAGATAATTCCACGTATTCAACTAACATAAACGATCAAAATGTGCTTCTAAATCTTTTTCGAAATTATTAGAAACTAATTAAAAATCCCTTTTGGAAAAGTCTTTAAAGTCAGTCTTTATATGCAATGAAAATGATGGCGATTTTAAATTTCCTATAAAACTTTATTTATTTCTTTGCTCGCATATTATGATTCGTACAATATAATATTTCGATATAAACGTGATTATTTAGTAGAACCAAATGTTATTTTCTCTTTACAACTTAATTCATTAAATAAAATCACGACGGTAAAAAAACAAGGTAATGTATAAAACTCTAAATAATACGTAGGGCAGGCAATTTTTGAGAAATGAAAAATATTAACTATCACATAATAAATTGTGGTAAGAACGATCGTGAACTATCTGCATGATTTCAGTGGAATAGATCGAAAATCGCGTGAATTACAAAGTTGAGGCAGGCAGTCTAGCGGTTATAATCTAAGCTCAGTACTGTCTTTACACAATGCAGTCTATTTAAAAATGTAGATAATTGTCATCACTTCTAATGGATTCCGCCGATGGCCGGATGCATTCGGCATTCTCAAGCTCTTTACAAATTTAAGGTATTATTTATTTTATGTATGACTCAGAAGTTGCTAAAGAAGATTCGCTTAAAAACGATTTTATTTATTCAATGTACTAGCCGTTTTTATTCGCCCCGTGATATAACACGCACTTGCCAGTAAAAAACTATTCACGTGTTAACGCGCGTCTTATTTCACTCACCTTTCAAAAGTGCAAAACCATCGCTAATACGAATAAAGGTTAACCATCCCCGAAACTTTCATAAAAGTTTCATAGACTTTCACACATTAGACAAAGTGCTAAGCCAATAACCGCTAGAAATGCTGAAGAATTGCAAATGCGGCGACATTCGCCGAAAAAAAATTACACCATGCATTTCCTCAACATCTCGGATAGATGTTGGGGAACACGACCATTCTGGCAGTATTGTCCGATCGAAAATAGGAACAAATGTGTAATACTCAAAATTACTAAGTATTTAATTAAATTATGTTTCTTCTACTTCGATATTATGAAAACTATTAAAACACCATTAAAATATTGTTAAAATATCTTAGTTTTTGTTATGTTTCCTACAAAAAATAAAAACTTAACACTTAGATTGTCACCGTGGCATCTTATTATCTATAATTTAGATTTTTTCTTAGAACCTCCTAAAATATAAAATGCATAACATAAAAATAAAATTGCTTATGATTCTTTAATATTTCCTGAAAAGACATTAATTGTTTTATTTTAAATATAATTTCCAATGCAAAAGAAAATGACGAAAATATAAATAATTATAGAACAAAGACATAAAAGTGTACACAAAATGTTTTGCCCTGCTCTCTTTTCCTCCTTAAATCATTAAAAATAAAACTACAGACGATATAGGACAACATATATTAATTATAGACGATTTGTAAGAAAGAAAATTGTAATAAAATCATTGGCGATATTAAGAAAAATGGAGTATTCCAATTATAATAAAATATGGTTTAAAAAAAAGGACTAAAAAAACTCAATATAAGTACGAATTTATTGGCAATAAATAACTAACTTACTTATTTTTGAAGTCAGTGCCAGCACCGCCGATCAACTTAAACAAATTTATAATTTAATATATTGATTATCATATTATTAATAATATTACTTATCACACTATAACTTACATTCAGTTATTATTTTTCTTAGAATATTATATAATTATTAAAAGTCATTGAAGATTGTTAGCCATTGAAGAGTTCCGTTCTCCATGTCCGAAGTCCAATGTAAGATTTTGAAAAAAAAACAACTGCCACTTGATGGGTTCTCAGTATCCGAAACCCAATATTAGATTTTGCAAAGTAATAGCTAAAGTAACAATTAACCAGTAGCCAATATATTTAATCACGAACGATTTGCCACCATCCGTCAAGGAGTTACGTAATTCCTCTTCAGAACTTATTATCAGACACTAACTTGCTCGATGGTGCAGTAATTTTATAAATTAAAACTACCAGTAGCAAATATCTTGAATGACGTTTGATTTACCACTTTACTACCATCCGATAAAGAGTTCCATTATTCATTTCCGGAACGCATTGCCAGATTATTTCATGGTCCATGATATAGTTATTTTATAAAGTAACAACTGCCAGTAGCAATTATCTTGAATCACTTTTAGGTTACTCCGTTAAGGAGTTCCATTGTTCATATCCAGAACTCATCATCACATAGTTATTTTGCAAAGTACAAACTACCAGTTACAAATATTTTTCATCATGTTTAATTTATTAACGTCCGTTAAAGAGTTCCAGTGTTCATCTTCAAAACTTATAATTAGTAGTAAATATTTAAGGTATTTAGAGAGTGTTTTCGGTTGAAAGTACGATAACTGACTTGTCGATCTGAGGTTGCTGTTTGAAATTTTGATAGTTCAACAGACCTATATTTTTGATAGTTAAGTAAAAAGGAATGACAGTACAACTTAGCGATAACTTTAGTAAACTCAACATTCCAAGCGTAAAAACTTGTATTTGGCTACCAACATTGATAGCCGGAGAGTCGGTAAGATTAATTAGCTTATCTTTATTCATAATATTAATACCAACTGAAACGGCATCTGTATTCAACAGATAAATTTGGAAATTTATCTGTATTCAGATGCCGTACAGATGAAAATTTAAAGAATATGGAAAATTGTAGTTAGGAAAGAATACCAGCCACCAAGTAAATCCTCACGGTATATGTATAAGAACATTATAAATATGATTTGAACCCTTTGTTTGTACACTGATTTTTATTGGGCAAGTCATATATCGCAATAAATAGAGTTATCTGCGTTTCTAAAATATTGAAAAGTGAATTATAATCTGAGTATTATACGGAGATAAGCGTATATCGTCAGTGATATTAACAATAATTAAGAGTTGCCATGACCAGGACGAAATCCTGATTGAAAATTAACTGTTGAGTATTTAAGAAGTAAATTAGTTTGAGCGAATAATACTTTCAAAAACTTTACATAAAAGAGACAGCATGAAGATTGGGCTAAAGTTTTTGACACTGAAGGACTGAATACTTTGGACATTGAAATGATACGTACGCTTTTCTTCATTTAGATGGGAAAGTAGCAGTTGCTATGGATGTATTAAATATGTTGATTGAACATATCTATACTGACACTACCGCTACCAATAGATTTTAATATAATCGACAGCAGAGTTCTTTTAAAATCTTTATAGCACGTATCTGATAATAAAAATTCGTTCTTTGATAATAATCGAACTATGACGTTTAAAATATCAAGTTTGTCTATTGAATTTGGAACTGTAAGTGATGCAGAATAAATTGTTAAGGAAGTTAACATCAAATTAACGAAATGAATCCTCGTGAAATTTATTTACATCATGAGTACTGTAATGAAGAATGTATTAAAAATAGTATTCAATAGTAAAAAAAAAATTAGTTTGCGGTGATTTCAATATTAACCTATTTACAAACTCATCTATTACTTTACAATTTATTAATTTATTCAAATCTTTTCATCTTAAAAATGTTTTTCTTGACCCTACAAGAATTACAAACGCTACAGCAACATGTACTGATAATATTTTTGTGATTTTGACGTTGGGAATAAAGAGGTTGTAAATAGTATACAATCAGATCACAGCACTCGATATATTGCATCTGACGAAATTGTAATTAAGAAATCAAATGACATTATATGTAGACCAATAACGGGTAATATTTAACAAAAAAAATTAAATCAGTCTAAAAGATAAATTGGTATCCATTGATCTAACACAGAATAATATTTATGATCTAACACAGATTAATTTTATTGATATATATATATATCAATAAAATAAACAGATATGTTGAAAAATTAGGTGACCCTAATAATGCAATATCACTAATATTTTATTGGTTTACGGTATATATTTCACAATCGGCAGGGAAACTTATTTCCGCTATATACGCCGTCAAGAAAATTAGAGATATAACAAACGTTAAGACTGCAATAATTCTTTACTTTAGCTGCTTTCATACTATAACATCGTACGTATATTATTGGGGAGTGGGGCTGCTAATATTGCATCCATTTTTATACTGCAAAAAAGAACTATTCGATCAATGTACAAATTAAGTTCTCGGGATTCGCTTAGAGAACTATTATTTAAAGTAATTAATATACTCACTTTTATTATTTAAAGTAATATTAGACGTAAATAAAATATAAAAAATTTTTGGAATCCTTACGAATTATTTCTATAGCTTACATACGATATATACAATTTAAAAAAAAGATTCATTCGCCCTCTATGATATTTTCATATAAATATTTTTACAGTTACGCGAATTTACGTTAAACGGTTTCTTGGAAAAACGATTGTGACTTCTTTACCATAATAACAGATAAGTTTGAAAGAAACGATTAGAAACAAATGGGTGATTTCATAAGGGTACCGTTATTTTCTAAAAAATGAAGATACTGTTTTATTCATTGCATATGCTTATTTAGATATTTATTTTATAGACTTTTATCTGTAAGAGCCACGCTCTACATTCGGCTATAGCTAGAAATATAAATTTTATTTCCTAAATGGGTTGTAACAAATTAAAATTATCGTGTTGTCGATAAAAATTATTTTAAATAAAATAAAAAAAGTGCTGTATCTCCACACAATAATGATTTTGATAAAAAATGCTCTAAATTTGATAATCCGGAGGAAAAAAAAGGCCGAGAAGTGAAAGAAAATAGACCATAAGACGAAGAAAAATAATGTGATTGAAGTCAATGTAATAATTTCTGTATTTAATTTCTATAACGAGTACGTGTATTTGTATCTCATATATCAGTCTGTAATATGTCTAGTTCATGCATCACGAGATGCACAAACTTTCATTTAGATTTGATCCCAGTTGAACTCGCATTATTGGTTAAATTTAAATTTTCATTAAGCCTATAATTTTATTTAAACCACTTTAATATTTAATATATTTGGCGTTAATTTTGGAGAAATTAATTACCACTTAATTTTTATTCATAACTAAATAAAACTACGTGGTGTGGTATTATATCTACTTTATATAAATTCTTAATTACAACCTAGGTTTCGTTGTATGACAATAACTTCAGATCATCAATTTGAAGAGATCTCTTCAAATTACCCACTTGATTATGTTGTCATACAACAAAACCTAGCTGATGGTGAAGAATTTAAATAAAGATAGATATAATATTATATCACGTAGTTTCATTTATTTGTCAATAAAAACTAGGCCACATAATTATATTACGCCGCCGTAGCTAATATACCAAGTGTATAAATAATAGAATATGCGTTTCACAAGATGAACATGGAGTCAGACTACCCGGTGGTATGTGCATGGCAGCATCATTTTACAAAAATTCTTGAGTATAAGAGGACAATTGTTGTAAACAGTGCCTGAGGGGACTACAATTATGATGAAGTGGTGCTGAGTGACTTTCGTACTTTCCATATTAATTTTATACTGTACCTTTGTGTAAAATTTCAAACACAGTTTTATGTATGCTTTTATTTTATATATATTTTTGAAAGATATTTGTAATGTCGCTATTTAGATAATGTATTAGATATAAGCACTATATAACTATAGGATCTTTATTCATATAGACAAGCTATGTTGTTTCCTATATCTTAACATTTTGAACTGAGTTGAAATTTACTCAACAATATTTATATAAAACCTCATAAATTATCCGCGTTGAAGAAAGATAAAAATATTAGTTGTAGTTTTATTGAAGTTGAAAGTACGGTAGTATATTTAAAATAATCGATTAACCTTTTTCTTTGTTCCTTGAGTGCTGCTCGCTCAATTGTCAAAATTTTACAGCTTGCTTTATTCAATAGTTTTTACGGTTAATGGCGTTTGATAAGACAAATTCAAGCACGTATTCCACTTACAGTATGCATGAAGTTTCTTTCATCGAGTAAACTCTTCATTTCACAACACTACATTGTTGAAAATTGTATGAAAATTAATTCTTAATGAATTATTATAAGAGTCACGAGGGGGTTTTCAAGTAATATTATGTATAAAATATTCTAAAAGTTCTTTCTTAATAATCTTACCAAGTAATAACGGTAATTCAACTTAACGAAATAAAAATAAATTTTCCATTCTCAAATTGCTACAAAAAGAAACCATGCACACTTCGCTTTTATTACATTAATTGGATAAATATTTAGGAGATATTTGGTTGGAAAAGAACAAGACTACATAAATTATTCATATATAGAGAAAGATTTCAAAACCGAAGGAAAACCTAAAATGAACTTAAAAAAAATTGATGCAAAATTACAGTGAAAATGCAGTATACGATTACCAACAGATGATTTTCTTAATATAGACAATTTCCTGATTCTATGTTACTAATAAATCCATCAATCACAAATAATTCTAAAAACTATAAATTTCTGAAACCTTTTGTGAAAACTATAACTGTGGAAACTTTTTATTTTTTTATTAACGAATTTATACCCAAGATTCTTGAATATATAATATTTTTTTCTTAGCTTCTCTTAATTTTTTGATCAACGACAATTTTAATGATTCCAATTTTAGACTGGTGGAAAATATTATTACTCTCACGACATTTTTCACTTTCTCTTGCGTATATGCATGCCTAGTCATATATACATGAGCGCCACATTCGACTTGGTATCGGCTCCCAAAATCTCTAGAAATAGCAACATTTTTTACATTAATTCGTCTCTTGGAACGATATTCTGCCGGAAATTTTGTAACTATTTGTATTTTATTATTTTATATTTTATAGTGCATTTTTATTTAGAAATTATTTGGAATTGGTTAAATTTTTTGGTAAACATTTGTATTTATCATTTAATTGCATAGGTTGCGTTCACCCAGGATGTTAAAAGCACACCAAAAATTATATAAGACCTCATTTCGCCAAATAATAAACATGACTGCATTTATTTATTCATACATACATACATATGTGCGTGAATACATTTCCAAATACGTATTTACATACCAATTCGTTAATACCTTAGTTGCTTTATACCTTCACAGACAGTAAATACTTATCTATTTATCTACCTACATACTACTATTTTAGTTACTTAATATTTTTGTTTATAAAAATACATATATTTTTACCTTAGTAGCTATTAATATCATAGTTTACTTGTTTAGTTTGTGGTTTTCTCGTTAACCATTTTACAAATGAAATGAGTGTTCACAGGAATCATTAATATTATTATCACCATGTCATCATCCGTATCCTTCATCAGACTCTATTCGTGATCACTATTTCGTGACCAAAAATTTACCACGGAAATGTACTCCATTGAAGAGTCTTATCATTATTATTCGGATCCATCATTAAAACTCTGTGCTTAAAGTACTTCTAAAAATACGCAAAATGAGTTCAAAAACTGTATCAATTGTTTTAAGGAAACTGTATTTTCATCCGTTGTGAAGTTCATTAGTCAATATCTCTTCGCAGTCGAAGTTGGACAGACCCATCCATATTTATATTGGACCTATGCAAAACCATTCTCTTTTATAGAAAAAAGAATCAGGAAATTCAATGGGTCTCCATTTTATGGTTGCCTACATGAAAACAATTCAACGTTTTTGAAGTCGAACAAAATTTATGTTATTTCAGGATTAGATGAAAAAATTATATAAATTAGATTATAAAAATAATTAACATGGCCATCTGTAGTCCGTAATTTAAATTTCAATATTCAATTAAATGAACATCAAAGCTATTGTCATTGAAATATTTACGTTAGCTAACCGATAGATGGCCATAAGATAGTTTTAAATCGTGAAATGTTATGAAACTACCCCTTTTAGACTTTCATCTACCAATGCATACAGAGTTGGGCTTAAAAACGTTAAATAAACTATTAAAAACCTTTCGTTACGGCGAATTCACCAATATCACTTTTATAATATTTCACAAGAGGTCTAAAAATAGTTACTCTATTTTTAACAAAATTTTAGACCTCACTTGTTTAAAAAAGTGTCTTCGCCGACAGTACTTATAATTAGGGTCAAGCCGCGCGACGTACGATCTGCTCAAGAGTCGCTCTTATCCACACACTCTTGTACGCCCCTGGTATTTAGTTACATACATTGTCAGATGAGGAAGATATCACCCTTTTGAGGTAATTGTACTTAGTATTTTATGTGTAGCCTTAGTGTGGATTAAGTACTCGCATTAATTTGATGTCTGTTTACTACACTTTGTGCCTTATGTACCTAAATGTAAAATATACTTTTCAGTGATGAAACTATTGATGTTTTTACTAAGGATATATTTGAGAATGTTAATGTAAATTTTGATTTACATAACGTCGTTATAATACTATTTGTGTACTAACATTTACTTATAAACTACTCTCAAAACCTGATTGGCATCGATAAAAGACATTTTTTTCACAAGATATTCCTAATTATACTTAAACGCACTTTCTAATTGCGTCAGTATTAATATTTTAAGCATTGAATACTGGCACAAGTCTGTCTCTACTTTGTTTTTAAAATTATAAAGTATTTCACACAAAATTAAATAATTTAACGAGTGTCGTTATAAATAAAAATGTTGCACCGACGCTGAATGCATCAAGTAATTTTGTATTATAGAAAATTGGTATGCGGCATGCGTCACTTATGCTTAACGATTAATTAAATTTTTGAGCAAGTAAAATGGTGTTGTGAGAAAATTGCGTTCGAAGTGTTATTTAATATTTAAAGTTTATTTCTTTTTGCATTAGTAATGTAAACATTTCTGCTCAGTTTTCCTTGTCCTATTTTCCATTCTTATCAGGGTTCTTAATCGCCATAGATTTTTGACTCAACATAGATTAAATAAAAAAAAGCAATATTTATAAACATAGAATACTATTTTTACAAATATGTTGCATAATGGTGAAATTTTCCCAAGTTAACAAAAAAAAATTGTTTTTTCGTTTTCACAAGTAATAAAAGACATAAGGAAATAACATTGAATAAAATATTTTTTCGAGAAAAGCTGGTTTAATTCATAATTGGTAAAATTATTGTATTAAAGTACTGGTGTGCAAGTCAGCTACTTAACGGATATAACTATTACATTTGGTACATAAAATTTAAAAAATTAATTTTCTTTGAATCCACTGAGGAGCGAATTTGGAGTTCAGTTTGTAGTTTTATTTCCCTGTAGGAAAACTAGAACAGCAAAAAATACATTAAGAAGTATACTGAGACGATATGTTCTGAGCACAGAAGTTAGAAGCAGAAAAGCAGGCAGTCTATATAATCAATCAATGTACACTTCACCTATGTGCAGTACTTGACCTTTGACGACGTTGTCCTGCCTGGAAGATCCGCTACCAGTATTAATAATATTATTCCCATACGTTATACGACCATAAAGTATATAATTAAGATGAAATGTAGTAAAAAATTCTCTGCTTTATTTGTTTATCCATACTAACTTGTAATGAAATGTGCTAAATATAATTTCCAAAAACTTCTGTAGAGGCAATTAATATATTTTTCTGATCTGAGTATTCAGAAATTTATTCACTTCTATAATATTTATGTTCTAAATCATTAAAATTTTGTTAAAAATATCTTTTAAGTAGGATAATAAATACATAGAATATGTAATTCACGTTTTAGAACTTCTTAAATTCGCTATCTTTCATTGGACATCTCAACAGTCATATTGGCCATTAATTTCACTACCGAAAACACTCCTATAATTCATTATTTTTGTTAAATTTTTTAACTTTTTATTTGTGTTGCCATTTTGAAATAATCATGCTAAAATGGAAAACTTGGGATAAAACGGTGCAGAAGCTATATAGACTCAACTGTCTGTACATACAAAAGCGCCGAGTCCACACATGTTACCTTTTTATGCTGAATGGGCATGAAAAATTATGAAAAAATGTTTATATATGTTTATTTAGATTTATTAACGACTCACTGGATAAATTTGATAATTTTTATTCGAGAGTGTGTTAATCAATTAAATAAAATCGAAATAAATTCTATGTACCTGCATACATTAATTATTGCGCACAGTAACTTTGACGTATAAATTTACATGTAAATAAAATTTACTATCTTTTTAAGTAGAGTTTAATATGAAACACTTGTTTAAAAATAGGGTCTTCGCCGACAGTACTTATAATTAGGGTCAAGCCGCACGACATACGATCTGCTCAAAGGTCGCTCTTGTCCACACACTCTTGTATGCCCCTGGTATTTAGTTACATACATTGCCAGATGAGGAAGATATCACCCTTTCGAGGTAATTGTTCTTGGTATTTTCTGTTTAGCTTTAGCGTAGATTAAGTACTTGTATTAATTTGATGTCTGTTTACCACACTTTGTGCCTTCTGTACCTAAATGTAAAATATACTTTTCAGTGATGAAACTATTGATGTTTTTACTAAGGATATATTTGAGAATGGTAATGTAAATTTTGATTTACATAACGTCGTTATAATACTATTTGTGTACTAACATTTCTTTATAAACTGCTATCAAAACCTGATTGGCATCGATAAAATACATTTTTTACTTGACTCAGAGTCTGTGCAGAGTTCTTCCATATTGCTTAATAAATTCATCGCTGATCGCAATTGCTAAAAATGTTATGCAAAATCATAACACTACTTTCAAAAAATGTAACATTTTTCTATGTTGTATATATTGATTATAAACCTGCATTCTTTGATTAATTTGTTTAAAATTAAAAACTGCACTAATATTAGTAATTGAAATATTCTGGAAATGCCGTATAGATAAATTTACTTACTTATATATGTACACATCAGTCCAATCCCGCTCGAACAGTAGTCGGGAATCGAATCCAGGTCGCCGCGGTGCGCCGCGCCGTCAAAAACCGTATGCGTTGTGATCAATCCAACACATTACGACGATGACTAACATATAGTTGTTACGTGCTTTATTATATTTACCTGTAGTAAATTAGAATTAGCGTGTACTTATGCCTATCCGCTGAATATAATCACGTAAAAATATTTTGTTAAAAATTATTTATAACGAAAATTATACTAAAAAAAATTGTTTTTTAATATTTCTCTGCGCATCTGACGGTCTGTTTTGTTTCTTGACGTATCACCCAAGAATAGCTAAAATATATCGATGAAGTTTTTACTTGTAAATTTTTTTAGGTAACATATAGGCTATGATTTATTGAAATAGACCAACTAGAAAGACGAAATGGCAATTTGGCGTTTCAATAAATTTATATAAAATTTACATTGGGCGATGTCAAGAAAAAGATAAAGTAGTGTCGTTCAAATGAAAACTGCTTCGATCCGAAATATGAGTAACTCCAATTCACACAGCGCAGCTTACCATTGAAGTAAATGGATTGGAGAAGGTTTAAATATTTTATGCTTTAAGTGAAGAAAACTGTGGTTATAACATTTGATGTCCAAAATATGGGTAAATTTTACTTTTAATAATTCCATCTAATTATTTTATTTCCACTTCCACTGTACAATTTGATTATTCAATATTACATAACAAATAAACAATTTCTATTTTTCACTGCAAATGTTGGAAAATTATCTCATTACTTACAAAAAATTCGAGTTTACCTTGCGCATCGAAGGTCCGTACATTATTTGAAGTGAATTAAAGTTATTTATAATATCATTGACGTGAATTTTATGGTGCAATAAATAATTAATCATACCTGATATAATTAAATAAAACGATATGTATATTGTCATTAATATATCAAAAACTATAACATCTAGGAATCACTGTTATAGTTTTCCTACAACTTTTACATAGTCTTCTAAAATGCATGTTTTTTCTTTAATTTTAGGTTTAGTAGTTTTTAGTAGTAGAATGGACAAAAAGAATTCGATTATTAATTTGCCGCATTCCTGATCATTGAAAAAAAAAAATCACACATAAAAAGGTCGGCGTGTCTATTTTATTTTCACATATTGTATACGTAAAATCCCCCGCGGTTGCTGTTTTACATGAACTCGCTGTATATTACCATTGTAATATTTCACTCCGGGTTTAACGAATTTTTAAGAAGAGAGTGGTTATAACCTATGAATTTTTAATTGTACCCTCGTCACCCATAGCTACAGTCAAGTGGCCGCATGACTCGAAAACGCAGTTGGCATTTACTTGAATTGAGATACGTATTGCAGAGTAATTCATTATACGACATTAGTGTTTCATATTAAACTCTACTTATAAGACAGTAAATTTTATTTACATGTAAATTTATACGTCAAACTTACTGTGCGCAATATTTTATACATGAATTTAATGTATGCAGGCACACGAAATTTATTTCGATTTTATTTAATTGATTAACACACTCTCGAATAAAAATTATCAAATTTATCCAGTGAGTCGTTAATAAATCTAAATAAACATACATAAATATTTTTTCATTATTTTTCATGCCGATTCAGTATAAAAACGTAACATGTGTGGACTCGACGCATTTGTATGTAGAGCCATTTGAGTCTATATAGCTTCTGCACCGTTTTATTCCAAGTGTTTCATTTTAGCATGATTATGACAAAACGGCAACTCAAATATAAAGTTGAAAAATTTAACAAAAATAATGAATTATAAGAGTGTTTTCGGTAGTTAAATTAATGGTCAATATGATTGTTGAGATGTCCAATGAAAGAAAGCGAATTTAAGAAGTTCTAAAACGTGAATTACATGTTCTATGTGATTATCCTACTTAAAATATATTTTTAACAAGGTTTTAATGATTTAGGACATAAATATTATAAAAGTGAATAAATTTCTGAATACTCAGATCAGAAAAATATATTAATTGCTTCTATTGACTCTATTGTAATTGATTTTATCTAGGCCCTTATATTATCATTTAAGAGTACATAGTACTTGTATTAAACTATTCAAAAGTATCAGTTTTTCCAAGGTTAATATAAAATTAAGACATACAGAATCATCGCTCTAATTTTCCTACAACGCTTGAGTAGGCAAAACCAGAGATTTTAGAAAACACTGTATTTTCATTCTCGTAAATGGGGGAGGGGGTGAGGGAAACACATTCTTTTCTGCCTATTTTTTAGTATATCTCTGATGATATAATACATAAAATTTTGTTATTATACCTAAGGTCTTGACTGACAAACAGACAGACGGACAATAAAGTGGTCCCTTCTTTTTTTCGTTTTAAGATACGGAACCCTAAGAAGGAGAACCAAGTCTAACCTTCTTAGGGTTCAGTAAAAAAATTAAAGAAAACTTATTTAGTAGAACTAATACTAAGAGGATTCGCACTTATATAAGTTCTACTAAACAAGGTTTATTAGAACTTATATAATTTCGTTGCCTGTATCTTTATCACTTATTAATCCAGGTTGACGAAAAAAGTAGTGGACAGTGTTATATTTATTATTCCGATTTTCACATACATGCTTAAAATATTAGAGCCAGGGCAGGAGAAACTGAAAAAAAAACTTTGGCCACTAAAATATTGCAAAGAAGGTTCGGTTACAAAAAAATATTTAAGCAGGTATTTTCGATTGAATTAAAAAACACCACTCCAATTACATTGGATTCAATATACAAATTTAATCACTTTGCTTCAACGAAGATAAGAAAGATATTTAAAAAGGAAAACAAGTATTTTTCTTTATTTCCCTTTCATTAATTATCATTAACATTAAAATTGAAGACTGTCTTCTCGAACTTGAAATTTGTCGATTAACGAATGATAGTTAAACATTGCTTAATTATATAAGAAACATGATCTTTAATGTTGTTGAAGAAGATGGCAACGTGTTGGAAAATATTATTTATTTAGAACTTTTACACAAAGAAATTAATATAAGTATCAAAGTAATTATTCCTAGGTAAGTAGATGATATACATGAAGAAATTTAATTAATATAAATTTAAAGACGTAGAAATCAGAATCTAAAGATTTATTTCGCTGTCAACCTTTACGCCCTTGATAAAACGTAACTTGATGTCGTAAATTGATATAAAATATAGATTTAACGTGTACGTAACAGAGAAGAACCGTCTTAGATCTGCATAATAACGCAACATTCATTTAGCGGAAATCTCACAATCATGTATTCATGTAATTTAACATTATCATCTATTCATATAATTTGATTTCATCAAACTCGACCTTGAATTGAAACAGCCATAATACTGCAACATACGATTAAGGTAGGGATGGAAATGATGGGTTTAGTCCTTTCCATTTGGCTACGTAGACCTAAAAGTAGCATCTTTGACCCCATTCCAGCATTACTTTTCAGCGTTCCGTACCAATGCATGGACACATACTGTCTGTATCTGTCGCGAGCGATGTTTAGAGTTTTTGTATAGTGTAATGTCTAGAGTTTTTGACATGGTAATTGATGCAAATACTAACAAAATGAGAATAATATTTGATATGCATATTGATATAAGAAATCGACTTAATTTTTATTCATGGCTCTGCGGAACTGCGTGATGTAGTATTATATCTACTTTCTTTAAATTCGTAACCTCTTCGAATTTCCCGATTGAAGATGTTGTCATAAAACGAAACCTAGGTCGTGGTTAAGAATTTAAATAAAGTAGTAATAATACACATCACGAAACTTCATTTAGCATTTGATGAATTTAAGTTATGAAGTTCTGCAAAAGTAACGCCAAATATGTTCAGTGTAAGAAAGTTATATAAATAATCATTTATTACCTATCAGTAATACTTCATCACAATATTCCTTATTCTCTTTCACATTTTCCTATGCAATATATTTCGAGATGGAATGTGGTCAGGGATATAAAACTTAAAGGATCGATACTGTATATTATGTATATTAGTCACGAAAAAGATCGAGAAAAGTATAGTGTAGATAAAAATATATTATTATAAGGTACACCAAGATATCGATACATTTCTTGATTTTTACGTAATGCAAATTTTCATAAATACATCATTTAATGCCTTTATAATAATCTAATAATTCCTTTTCATCAAAAACTGACAATACAAATTTTGTTGGTCCAAAACGTATAAAAGTTTATAGTAGTAATAGAAAAGTTTTTATTTAAACGAAAATAAAAACCAGTGTACAAAAATAAAAACACGATACATATCAGCGAATCGTTTAGAGAAGAGAGAGAAAGTGAATAAAGTTCTGAACTTCTCGTCTGCGATTACACGAAAATATTTGTCCAATTCTTTCATTTTCCAACGCCAATCCCAACTGTTTTTCCTTGTACTTTAATGTCATGTTTATAGTACCTGGAACGGAATAAGCGAACGATGTATTTTCGATGTATAGTGTTGCCAATATACCAATATTTTGTTGTATTACCACCATTCACTTATAATTGAACTAGAATTTTTAGAGTATTGTTTTAAGGATAGCATTTTGAGAGTGATTTGATGGGATATCTGTTGCGAAGAATTCATCTAAATAAACGTATCGATTAACAAGTAACGAGTGTAAAAATATCGATGTGGATGATATTCATTCTTATTCGATGTCTCTATGTGTTGTATAGAGGTTATTAAGAGTTTTCGTTTTTTTTAAACGTTCATAAAAGTTTATTTAACTTATATTTTAATAAACTTTTATTTGGTATGCCATAGAATTATCTCAATGAAATGTTTTATTTCTTAGTCCACAGCCTTAAACAGAGTGCTGTAATTAAAAAAATATTTCAAATTTATACGTTAAGCTGAATCTAAAATGATTTTTATATACAGACGGAAAGATACAAAAGTGATTCCATTAGTGTTTCGTTTGTACCTTCCCGGTGCGGAACGCTAAACTTTAAAAAATATTTCCTAACTTTTGAGAGTTATTTTCAATGATATCTCAAGGGATAAGGTGAGACATTTTTTTCAGGCCTACATCCCTGCATATATGAGCACTTGCATATTTAGATTGTAATTTTAGTCTATGAACTCCTTCGATGAACATATTTGTTATTAGCAGCAAGTGTTTTCGGAAATATGACATTATCATATTAACAATTTTTTATTAAAGAACTTGGTGTTGAATGAATCCTTGTTTCTTTGTTACAATTTTGTCCTCTTGTATCATTCAGTAATTTACACATAAATAAAGAAAATAATGCTCAAAATGAACGATTATTTTGAAAAATATGCAATATGTTAAATTTGTTCTAATTAGGATTTGAATGAATATGAACTAAAAAAATATGAAAACATTTGGGCAAGGTAATTACCCGACTACACTAGGTTCGAAAAAGAAGAATTATGATTTTAGTAGTCTAGGTATGTGGGTAAGTGGATATAGTTGTTCCATAATGGGATCAAACTCATGGAACGATTTTAACGTGAAGTCTCGTTGAATTCATTCGAATATTAAAAAAGGATACTGAAGTCGCAAAAATATGCAATATCCCGACCAATGGCCGCCGCATCTCCACTGACCGATGCATCTTGCATATTTTAAAAATGTTGTTTTAAAAATACAATGTTACTGATTATATTTTCCTGGAAGTTACTAGGTACCAATAAATGAAAAAAACGGAAAAGGTCATTTTATTTCGTTTCTTTTATTGGCGCCTGGTAATTTCTATAGAAATATAACCGACGTGGGCCATACGTACATGTAGATAATAAATAAATGTTAAAAACATTTCCACTAATATTTTTTTCTTACTATGGCCAAAAACCAGGCTATGGCCAAAAATTATCTACTAAAAAGTTTGTAAATTGAAATTTAACTTCAAAATAATGCGAAACAAATGTTAAGACCTTTTACGCGTTGTGAACTATTCAAATATCTTAAAATTAAAAGCAATGGAATCCAAAATACTTCTTACAATAACTTTTTTTTTTAGACCGTCTGTAAGAAAGGTTGACTTTCGATTTCGATATATTACAATGCACAAAAGTTCTTAAAGATGCTTTTGTATTTTTGGTGGTCGGATTTCAAATTTTTCATTTTTCTAAATTTACATACTGAATAGTAAATAATAAATTAAAATGGGATACAACTCCATTTATGTCATACTATTTTCTAGCGTATTCAATTATTTTTAATATATTGTCATTAACTCTACGACGCATTTATTTACATACACTTGAAATATATCTTCAAATACTTGCAATCATATTTTCATGATAAAAATCAAGTTAAAAAGAATTAAACTTACATTGCAATGTTTCCCTTTGATTTTTAATTAATAAAATTTACATTCTGTTTGATTAAGGTACTTCCAACTTGACCTAAGTGTAGAAAATTTCAAATGAGCCCTTAATCTTCTGGGGTGTCTTTTCAACTCATGTTTTGTGAGAACTCATATTACAGACTCTATCCACCGTTGTAAGGTTCTTCTTTTGGGTATGAAACTCTATTCACATTTACCTATTAAAACTAGAACTGTTATCTGTTAAATATTTAAGTATTTGATATATTTACACATTTCTTCTTTACAAGGCTAACAAATTGCCCTATATATTATCTATTTTCTGGCTTTTAGAAAGTTAGGATTTTATCTGTGCAGTTATCTGCCTATTATATAAATACACATATATACATATATATATATATATATATATATATATATATATATATATATATTTATATATATATATATTATATTATATATATATATATATATATATATATTATATATTATTTACATATACATACATACCTTTTCGTATTTAGAGTATAGTTATAGTACATGACATCCATTTGGTTGCTATGGATGATGTTAGTGCTTTTAATAATTAATAAAGCGAAAAATATCTAGATATCAGCTGTTCATTATCCTAGAATTACATGAATATTAAATTCATAAACGGATAATTGTGTGATATTATTAATTCATTATTTAAGTATTTTCATAAATTTAGGATTTCGTATGTGTTGAAATATACACGGAGATTTATATTCCAAATTATTTATTTCCACTTACTAATATGACAAAATCAAGCAACCGTTTATTTACGGAGCATATATTTTTCTTGACTACTATTTTGATATATTAATTAAATTATACTTATTAAACAGAAGCTTAGCTTTTCCCTGTTGCTAGGTATACAAAGTAAGCTAGGGTCCGTTACCTTCATAACGCTTCACACAAGAGGTATTTAATTTTAAAAGAAGGGTCGGCTAGAGACCACTTGTTTACAGAAAGTCCTCCTGTGACCTGTAATTATACATATTATACCCCTGCCGGTTGTATTTATGTAAGTTCTCTTATTTTTAAATTTTGGAGATTCGTATTTTATTAATCACGTGATAGGAGGAAAGCAGAACTTTAAGTTTCTCACCTTCTCTTTAAATATTTATGCTACAAAGTCGCATTAATAAAACCGTATTTTGTATGTGTAGACATAACATATGTTTCTGTAAGACAATAAACCCAGTCTATAAACTTATAGTTCAAGGGGAATTAGTAATATTCGAAATAAATTATATTATTTGTCTTCTTTGTTAATTCTACATTAATGGAAATGATTAACAATTTCCCAGAGAATTACGGCTCAATGATAAATAAAATGTATACTGGTTTTACTTGACAATGAATTGTACTGATGAATGGTAGTAGAATTAACATTACAGTTTTGAAAATCAGCATTTTTATGCGACTCTCACTAGAAGTAATACTGGAAATTTGTAGAATGTCAAAAAGTGAACTACCTATTTTCAATTCATAATGTACGAGAATACAGAAACTATGATTTTATTGGCCAGAAGAATCGTGGCACAAAAACCAGTCAGTCTAAAGAACGAGGCGACCCTAATGTTTCCAGCGTCCTTTCTTCACCTTCGCGGCAATGCTTCAGAACACACGCTATATGCACACTGCTGCCTCGGCTTCTTAACAGTATATCCAGCTTTTATCACCGTTATACTCGTTAAATCAATTATACACAGTAGCACAGGATAAAATTTAATCATAAAATGCCAATCGAGGTGGATCGTAATTTTATTTTTTATTGAAATGTTTCAAAGAAAGAACGAAGTTCATAAAAAATAGAACAAAAATTTTCGCGTGTTAAATTCATTTTCACGTGACTCAAAAAATTTTAAAATAGCTGCCAATTTGCAAAAACAAATGGGTAATTTCAATAATATACTTCAATAGATTATCAAGGAGCTAGATTTTTAATTTCGAATTTTTTTCAAACCATTACCATAAATGACCGGTTCTAAAACTTGCAACACTGAAACTCGATCCTCGTAATCAACATTTGATATAGCTTTTCGAAAAGAGGAGATCTCTAAAAATGGTGCCATTTTAAAATTTTCTTAAATATTGTAATTTAACTGTCTGTTAGTCTATACGTATATATGTATTATAACGTGATACAAAATGTAATATCTGACCGATTTTAGTGTTTAATTTTTCTATAATTTGTTTTAACTATGAGTAAAGGAATACATTGATTTTTGAAATTATTTTTTAAAAAGGTTGTTTTCTATAAAAAATTATTCAAAAATCCTTTTTTTACCAATAGGCCAATGATCTCGGCTTCCGTTTTGCGCGAATTTTCTTATCTCTTCTCTCTGCTTCCTATCGTTTTTAATTTCATTATTAAATTTTAACTTTTTCTCATAATTTTTTATTAAAGAATAAAAAAAATTAGGAGTATGCACTTCCGGCCTTACCAGCAATTAAATTTGCGTAATTTTTCGACTTTTACCTATTGAACAACCATTACATGCGGATTTTAATGGGCGTGTCTTTATCTAGTGTAATTATAAGCTAATTAAGAGAAGAAAGTTAATTAAGTGTACCATATATACTTGTATGTTGATCGAACATTGACGTGACCACAATTTAGGACGTGCAAATAAAAAAATGGTATTGATTACTTTACGCCTACAGTAACCAAATAAAATTTTAATCCTAAATTATTAATTAATAATTTGTTAAGCGACTTTACAAAATTAAGAGATTCATTACTTAACGCTCATGATTTTTTTTAACGTACCTGTAATCATAATTCGCAGACAGTTCACTGATTGTTATAGTTATTTTTTCTTTCAAAGAAAAAGGTTTTAAATATATTCCATTTAAATATGATTAAAATCAAATTATTGACTTCAGAGATATCCTAAGGAACTTTTAAATTTTCGGACTTCTTTTTCGGATGAGAGTATAAGGTTCGAGTTTGAACTTGCTTGACATATCTCTAATTTACTTAATAGCGACCGTAGTCTGATGATTGAGCGGAAAATTAGTAACAGAATTGTTAAGGAGTATATTACTTTTATAATAGGTCACCTTCTCTAACAGTTTTAAATATTTATTTATTATTATAAATTGAAAAAAAATTTAAAAAATTATATTAAATTATATTAAAAAAATATATAAAATTTGCCAGTCAAAATTCTGAAAAAAGGGCAATATGCTAGAGTAATGCCAAAAAGTGTAATTCTTTTAAATCCAAGACTGGTGCTGTGAACAATCTGGAAGTTGTGTTGTTCTCATAATTACGGGCGCGCACGAAGCTTGATCAACTACGATACTACCCAGGATGACACGGTTAACTGCAATCGAACCGGCTGCTTCTGGTGAGATCTAGCTTTGACCCGTAATATCCGACCGTTGACCCATGAATTACTTGGATGATAAATAAAGCAGCGGGTGGTCACCGTAGCTTTAGTCTTTTTAATATCCATCCAATATTTTTATCCTTGATATTTTCACACTTATGAACTGTCTTCGTTTATTGTAATATCAATAGGTCAGTATACGTGTACGTAAATACAAAACATATGATGTGTGAGTATCACTCAATGGACCGAAAAGTATACACATAAAAATAATGTAACATCGTTCAAAGTATAAGGCGAGAATTTTATTTTAAAATACATATAATATGAAATACTTACCGCTTAGGGCCCTAAAAAAAATTTAAAAAAAGTAATTTATTGAATAACTAGTTCTAAAGCTCTAATGAAACTTTTCCAATGCATGGTAGCGGTTAATGCACATTTTGGTGCTGCATCTGCAAGTAATTTCTAATATATTCTAGGTAAATGTTATTGCATGGTAATATCGATAAAAATCGCTTATATTCAAGTCAGTTGCTGCCGAGGGATACGTCTTGCCATGAATAATTTCATAATAAATAATATACATTTTACTACAAGTTAATAATCACACAAAATAAACATTCATGAATGAAATATAAAATTTACGCATAGCTGTATTCACACTTAAATAATAAAAAACAAACTGAAATAAAATAAATTAAATAAAATAGCGTTAATAGTAGTGAATTTAAACCATTTGTTAGTTTCTGGTATAAATCATTGAAATAAAAAATCGAAACACTTTTGAATTAACAGCATTTAATTTGGTTTTAAAAAGCAATGTAGGTGAAGTCGTTCATTTCACTTAGAATATTTTATTACTACAAATTGAATATGTAAATTCCCTTTAGCGGCCGTCTTTTAAGGTAAACTATTTGCCGCATCTTTCGTAACATTTGACACAGGGGACCAACAAATTTGTATAAAGAGAGCGACTATGTTTATAAAAGGTTTCCATGCGGACTGCAATTACGGTCAAGTGGTACGAGGCGCGACTCGCTTGAGAGTACCTCCGCCTGCAAACGTGTCAGACTTTACCTCTACACAGTGTTAGTATTTCTTATCGTACTCTTACGTACGACGTTAAATATAAGCTGTTTTCAAAGCGAAGAAAATTATAGATTTTAATTTATGTAATTACCACGGCGTGTGGATGTACTTTCTATGTATAATTTCCTAATCATTTGATATGAAAAGTTGAAATTTGATATGATCATAGCAAATGCTAGCTTAAAAGTATAATGTTTATTATCTATGTATAATACTTATTATTTTTTCTCCAAGGTATCGGCGATGAAAATTTAAATTAACTCTTGGTGTTAGCATTTATTGTCGAAATGTTACTTTCATAAATTTACTTTTACTAAACTTATGTACGACATTGTTAAATACGAGTATAATTATATGGTAATTAAAAATCCAAATAACAAAATTGGAAGCCTTCAATTAACTATATCTTTAGATCAAGTATTGAATGATTAAAAAGGAAAGAGAAAATTTAAAAACAACAATTTTCAGAAAAATATAAAACAAACTTACACAAAATGAAAATAAATATTAATGACAAATTAAAAAGGAAAAAAATTACTGATGATTAAAATAAAAATATATAAAAGTAATCATCTTTGAAAATAAATTATAAAAATTAATACTTTTGACGAAGTAAGAGGAAAAAATCGTGGAAAACTTCTTAATCATTTTACCCGATAAAAATATATACCCGTGTAATTTATATTTAGAATGTTCGACCCATTCTTATAAATGTTCGACAGATTCTATTCAAGGCTTTTATTTCGTATCGATATTTTTTAAGATTCGATAATCAAATAATGAACCTTTATAGTTTAATTATACATGTGTTTGTGTCCGTCGGTCTGTCACACCCTCAAAGTTTTACAGTTTTAGAATTACGTGGTTGAAAATTTGTCCATATGTGCTTAATATGAAGACCTCATTTAATTGGCAGAAGGCAAAGCTTTGCCCTGTTGTTTTAAGGTGACCCGAAAAAAAATCTAGAAACAAGTTTTGATGAATACTTAAGAAATAAAATTATTTCGAGCAATCCAACTTCATTAAATCAAACAAACTGTCTGGGTATTGGAATTCATATAATATTCAGATATTATAAACTTTTATGGGAATGTGAGAGTACGACAGAAGAGTATATAAAATATATGAGTAAAATATTTATAGTTTTATTTTGTAAAATGACTACGGAACCCTAATATATGGGTTGTCTACTTATTAATAATATTAATCATGGAACGTGTACAAATGTAGTTCCTGTGATATTTATACATGTGATGGTATGGTCATTTTTCTATTTCTTATCGATTTCTTCCTGTGTATGTTTCCTGTGTAGGATTTTCTCCTTCAGTTTTCTATTTTTTCCACCTGAAAGATATATTACACTTACGAAATTTATTTCTGGACTGTTGATAGATATAGAGACACTAACTTAGCTCACACTTACGATGTTCAACTGCTTAACAGATCTGAAGTACCAGAGTGTCATTTATTTATATTGTGTGAAAGTAGATTTGCAGAAATGTGCCTTATCTTTCATAGTTCTTATATAATTATGTGCCCGGATCTGATTCTGTTTTTTGTCTTTCGGACAGATCTACTTAATTAGTGTTTATTTGTTCGACGTATAAATTTAAATTTTGTAAAGCAGTTACTTCTTTGTGGTTATAAATAGGTTACTTACGATATAACAATAAATATCTACAACTAAATGAAACTACGTGATGTAGTATTATTTCCACTTTCTTTGATTTCTTTACCACGACCTAGGTTTCGTTGTATTACTACATCTTCAGGTGGGATATAAGCAAAGATCTTTGCTAATATCCCACCTGAAGATGTTGTAATACAACGAAACCTAGGTCGTGGTAAAGAACTTAAAGAAAGTAGAAATAATACTACATCACGTAGTTTCACTTAATTGTGAATAATGAATTTCTACAAAATTAACGCCAAATATATTCAATACGTAATTAAAGTGTTATAATTTATCGTTTAATGCCGTTCTCATTTCAAGTGAAAAAGATAATTTTATCGTTTATAAATATATTAAGTCACTTTTAATCAATATTTATCTGTACTTATGTAGTCTATAAATTTTAATTTACAATTTAAAATAAATTTTAATTTTTTCTCCGAAATTCATAAAGGTTTCTTTAAACTAAATGAAATTAAAAAAATCATCCTTTTTCCGTTCACCAGGTACATTCATTTTATTATTAGAAAACGAAAACAGATCGTTCACTGACAACCCTTTGCTTATTGAAAGTTACCAAGGTGTTTTCAAAGGAAATATAGTGAATAATCATGAATGGCATTTATATATTTGTATGTATGTATTTATCTACGATCTATGTACGTCTGTACTTTTTCAAAGGATTATAAACTATGAAGTGAACATATTATTGATTATAGACTTTTCTTACCTTGTATAGGAGCATGAACAAAACTATAACTTGAGGAGGAATAATTCAATAATTCAAGGCGGCACAGGTTTTCGAGATTTTCGAAATCCACTTTGCCTTATTATGCGATTCAAAAATTTGAACCTTTTTCCCGCAAAACATATAGAAAAAACTAATTTAATTGGAAAGGAAAATTTCAGGCTACTCGTACTGATCCATAGATGGTATTTATTGCTTTCAGTTATAAATTGAAAAATATTTTTGAGGGGTAATTGGAAAAAACTAAAAATTTTACTTGCCAGTTATTGCTGAGCTATTATTATAACTCTGTAATAGACATGAGGTGTTTTAATCAGCTGTCGTCAAAAAAAAGACAAATTAGTCCGCTTTTTGTCTCTCCTTTTTTGATCAAAGATTCAATTTATTTTATATTTAAATTACGACGTTATTAATATAATATAAATGCAATTTTACATTTGTCTTGTTATATTTGTCGTTCTGTGTGGCAAACAAAAAATATTCAAAAGATTGGCGCAAATAACACTTGATCAAAGCTAAATTTCTGCGAAGCCACATCGATAATTTTAAAGACGTTGCTTATACCCCCTAAAATTATTGATTTCTGTATTTAAATTTTAATTTGTAATTTTAAAGAGTATTTTGAATACGTTAATTAAAGGAAGATTGGTTAATATTTGGGTATGATTTAATATTTTTCTTCTAAATTAAGCTATCCTACTTTCATGTTGTGGCTTTATTGTTGTGACTTCAGTAAGTACAAACAATTTTCTTTTGCTCGTTACAGACCAAAAATCACAAACATCAAATTTTTTTAGAAATTTTAATAATTTTAATTTATCTCATGATTTATTGTTAACTTATAGAAACGGATTTATAGAGGCAATAATTGTTTAACTCTCCAGTTTAACGTAAAATTTCTTTTCATGGGCTATTCAAAACACACACTTTTATGGCTTTTAAATTATTGAAAGGACATGTTAGACTATATGGCCGTGGATACGTCGAGCGCCTTGTCTTAGTCGATAAATGGAAGCTCGATGGAAGTGCAGGTCAAAGCAAATATAAGTAATCCATTCTTGAATTTTAAAGAGATGATGGTATTAATCTGTTTGTAGCGCCTGTGAATATTTCTTTGCGGCTTTTAAAAAAAATAGTGGCAGGGAAGAGATCAACAAAAAACAGTCGTCTTTTTAGACACGATACTATCAACCGTTTCTATTTAAATTGAAAAAGAAAACAGAAGTGACGGTTAAAGCAAAATGATATTTTGAGAAAATATAGGGAAATAACATCAGAAAAAGAATAGAAAAATCGACTTCACTCTTCTCTTTCCTTGACTGACTTTGTTGTTATATATATATATATATATATATATATATATATGTATGTATATCTATATATATATACATATACACACACACACACATATTTATATATATATATATATATATATATATATATATTTATATATGTATATAAAAATATCCAGAAGAAACGAAGAATAAATTTATATGGCAAAACTCAGTGAACGGAAATCGAAAAGCAAAAGATTAAAAAAAATGGGAAAAATTGGAAAATTTGGAAAAAATTAGAATACACCTATAAGAAGAATGGTCATTTAGTCACTCTTCGGAGAAAAGATGGGTTTAGATTTTTAAAAAATGAGACAATTTGGAAAAAATTAGAATACAACTATAAGAAGAATGGTCATTTAGTCACTCTTCAGAGAAAAGATGGGTTTACTAGCTGACAAACTTAAAGCAGGAGAAAAATAAATAATTTAATTTTTAATGCCATACTTTTTTTAAATTTTACTTTTACTGTTGCAAAAGGCATTCTTCTAATAAAATGGATGACGTATTACCAAACGTAAAATAAAATAAAAATTTAAATGAAATAAGAATTTGAATTATCTATTTATCTCAATTTTATTTATTATTTTTATTTAGAAGTCAAGAATCTCTTGCAGTCGAGGGCAATGGTTAAATATGAAAATATTATGTTTATTAATGTGGGAGACTGTGAAAGAAATTCATAATCCTACTCTATGTAAACAAAATTATGACAAATTAAAATTTTTTTTAGGTTTTCAGTACAGTAGTTATTTCTTTAAATAACCCTGATAGCATATATACCCATACGATTGAAAGCTTTTAATTTTTTTTATAAATATTTATTTTTGTTTAGGCTCATTATTTCATCTCAAAAATCGTCTATTAATTCTGAAGTCGTTAGTTATTTCGACATCGATTTTCATTGTGAGAGTGTTTTTAAATTGTTCATACGAAGCTAAATAAAAGTATTGCAATTATCAATGACATAACAATAACTTTAGTAGAAAAGGTTTTCCCGTCTTAGCATAAATAAGTTAATGCGGAAAAAGTTGAACTTTTATAAATAAATCTCCCATTATAGCCTTGCAACGTAACAATTAATATTTCTAAGTGAGTAAACTAATTTTAAAGTACGTTATTACAGCATACAAATTTGTTATAATAAGGAGCTGTTCGACCCTTTGCAATACGCCAGTACGCCTTTTTATTTATCAAAACGTTCATTAAAATATTTAATTTGGCCGTGCTATATTTCATCACGGACCCAAATGTATTTTACTGCGTGCACTGATGGTGAAATGGTCTCATTATGGATAATTTGTACGCTCTATAACGCTTGTGCTGAGAGCGCATGAATGGTTCCAGATTCGTGATATTATACTGAGGTTCACCTAGTCCAAATTAAGATCTGTCTCAACACTCCTTCAATTGTTTACTTTTTTGTATGAATTGGGCTTTTTTTTCATGTACTAACTTTTGTGTAGTAGTAACTTCCGAGTCTTTAAGTTTATGTAATAAGTTTAAGCAAATATCTCGAACTGTAATCGATACCTGATCCGTGTTTTCCTTCTTTATATTAGAAATAACGTTTCTGAGTAAAAACGTTATTTCTTAACTTGTCGACCTGGAAAAATCTAAAAAATGAAAAAAACTACAAACTTTGGAATAAAATTATATCACCTTTTTAGGGACTAGTTTCTAATCGTCGGCGCGGCGATTTCGTCAACTGAAGTAATACGGAGTTTAATTAAAATAATCTTACTGCTCTAAACATTATAGATATTTTCGGCAGTTGTGAATCCTTTAAATACCAGGTAGATATCTGTGCCTCACTTCTTTTGCCAAATGATATCGGTTATTGCGACAGGTGTTTGTCCACGGGGATATTCAGGACGTTCAATAAAGCAAATAAGCATCTTGGTTGTACTGCTTACGCGTGGTTGTTTCCTGATTTTCCCAATTTCTTTTAAATATAAGCTTCCTAAAATAAATTTTCGAAATCAGACATATTGCCCCAAGAATTACCGTGATGAAAAAATAAGCAAAAAATGTTTTTCATTTTATGTAATATTATTGCTGATTAATTTACTAGCCCGTTGTTCATTTGTATGTAAAGGCTAGAATCGTGAATTATTACCTGACTAATTGAAATTACGCACCTAGGTGCGTAATTTCAATTAGTCAGGGGGACAAAAGAAATTAAGTTTAAAATTGAACAGTTGTATGTATATATATATATATATATATATATATATATATATATATATATATATATATATATATATATAAATGTGTGTGTACATACATAATATTGAATTTGGAATAACTCGTCATTAAAACAAAAACGGAGTTAAATATTATGTGATCATACCCAAAGTTTGAAACAAATGATGATATTTATTTCTCTATATAAATTGCTACTTGTAGAGATTGGATTCGTTTCATAAATATTACGGGCTGTAGAGTTAGATAAAGTCGCAATACGCTCGACGGCATGAAATTGTGAGAATGATGCATGATAAAAGCAGACTAAGTGTAGTATTTTTGACAGGTACATGTGGCACTACAACGGAATATAGAGTGATCATTCATAATCATGTACTCTTTCGATTCGAATTTCCTCTAGTTCCGAATAAGTGTTATAAAGTAAACACTTACCCGGGAATATAATATTATTACACATTTGCACCCATTGAGATGTGCCTTATTACTCAGACTCCATTGGTATACTGAGTCAACATTATGTTGAAATAATTAAGTTATAACCGTAGTATAGTCGAAAGTACAAAGAAGTATAACCGTAGTAAAATAATTCCAGAGAAAAGGGCGTTTTGAGTTCTAATTTTGGCAAGTTAAATTATAACTAACATAAAAGACACCAAGAGCTCTTCCTTAAGAGCAGACGCATAATTAAAAAAAAAATAATCTGCACCGAAATTTAATTTTTTCGCCATGAATGGAAATTTATCGTGAAATAATAGTCAAATTGCTCAATAATATGATTAAAATAAATAAGACACAGATAAGGTAATTACGTAACAATGCAGAATTTTCACTTCTAGCCTGAGGCCCCCGTTTAACCTTCTTTTACAGTATAGATATCGCGTCTAACATAAATGTTCACCTCTAGAAAATATCTAATCATATCACAATATAATCATGTCAAATGGTATTATGGATTAAAGAGCACAAAACACAGCATTTTAAAATATGTCACTAGTAATATTTTTTGTTTCGCCAGAAACATATTAAAACCCAAAACTGCATATTTTGTGAACGTCTATCATTTTTTTGGTTAATAATATGCAATATTTTACGTAAGTTGTAAAAGAAAAGTAATGTGTGGCGACAAATGATAGTCCTCGAATATATGTGAATTTTATCGACATTTCTGTAAAATTATATATACCTAGGATTTATTATTGGCAGGTTCAAAGCCGTGATATATTTTATCCACTTGCATTCAACTTCATTATTCTTGGTATTGTTGAATATATTTGGCGTTAATTTTGTAAAAATTCAGTAATCACAAATAAATGAAAATACGTGATGTAGTATAATTTCTACTTTATTTAAATTCTTTACCACGATCTAAGTCTCCTTGTATGACAAAATCTTCAGGTGGGCAATTAGCAAAGATCTTTGCCAATTGTCTACCTGAACAGGTTTTGTATTAAAATATGTAAAACACACGATTCCAGTTTGATTTTTGTTCATAGATTCCATTGATGTCAAATCAATAGCAAAGTGCGTATGACCACAAGATTAGACGTTTTAAAAATAAACAAGTATTGCATCATTAAACACTTTTATTGTGTGAAATTATTAAATTGATAATCGTAAGTACCGCGATTCAAATTCCAGCTGATATAAGTTAGTACTTAACCAGCTTTTTCAATATATATAATGCAACGTATGTGACAATATTTCTTATTTCTGTATTTTAATTTAATTAGTGATAGTGGTCAGAGCTTTATAACAGAACGCATCGTGGTGCTTGCCTACTTTTTAAACCATAAAACAAGCAAAGGGGGACAAGCTTGGGACAGACGCAAATTCGATTTAAAGTTAACAATTGAAAAAAAAATATGTTTTATGTACACTTATTTAAGCTATATCTGGACTTAAAATATTTTTGAACTATTACGTCGACGATAATACTTATTTCTCGTTGTTATTCACGATTTAAATGTTTTTTTTAGTATTTACAAAAAATAAATATTTTGCTTATTAAGAATTATCGACAATAAGGTTTGAGTACTTAGAAAATCGCTCAACGCCAGATTTTCCAATGATAGTAAAGACCATTATGAGCAGTGAATTATGGCTGATAAAACAATTATGTCGCTTTATTTAATATAAAACCTGTGTTATTCTGATAAAGTTTATTTATGAAATAACACATATGAATGTATGTTCCTCGACAAAGCATGATTTTTTTTAAACAGTGGCTTTAGCTATTAATAAACTATTCATTTCTAGTGAAATAATATAAAATGGTCGTCAAATTTCTTTTAATCATGCATTTAATTAATAATAAATTATGCCGAGGTGTGATAAGTTTTAGTTATGGGTAGTAATTTAAGTGTTCAAAAAATTAAAAAGTGTTATTTACGTTATAACTGATTAAAATAATTTATTAGTCAAAAAAATAAAATTACATTACCTGGACTGCTCTGGTACATTAACGAGGTTTCTAAAGATAATTAAACATCTTCCTTAGAGTGCGTGAGTCTGCCTCTTTTGACGCTGTGAATTTATGAAATGCTTTTTGCGAATTTATGATAAATGAAAGGCTTTTACATTTAATTTAAAATTAAATATTTTATTTTAGGATTTTCCTAAAACTATTAAATATAATTTTATTGACATAAGTATAGATATACACATATAAACATTTATAAAATACACAAAATTACGTAATCAATCATCTATTCTTTTAGTACGCCTTTATCTTTATATTTAGTTATAACTGTGGTTGTATTTATAAATCCATCGGTTATTTGATATTAACTTTATTTAAACTTCAGCAGACACCTTTTTTATACGATACAGTTAAAATATTTTTTTCGCGGCATTTTGTAACTTTATTTGATTTTGGAAACCAAACCTAAGAGTACGTTGTTTGTCTTTATATGTCTAGAAACGGACTGAGCTACGGCATTATTTGGAAATTCCCCATGATTTTAGCGGAGTCACTCGGGATATTATTGAATTTAATATTTAAGTAATTTCAAAACTTTATATATAATAAATATTTAAATAATAAATATTTAAATCAGGAAAAAGGTATAATGGCATTTATTTCCTATCTCTGTTTGGATATAAATACCATTAATAAATGAAAGAGGTACAGGCAATGCAATTTTATTTCTTACACCCATGTACAATGCAATATAAAAAATGTTGTCAGTATTATATTTTGAATATGTTAGTAAAAATATTAAATATATTTAATCTCTTTCACGTACGTGACTATATAAAAATTCTTTGTCTATAAAAAAACTAAAATTTTGGAATTACTTTTTCTTCTTTACGAATAAAATAGCCTGGTGCAAGACTTGGCTGCCTCGAAAATGTACTCCCTCCTGTGTTTCCTATCCAGACCTGTCTTTCTCTATTCTTTCACACTTAAAGTTATCGACCATCGAGTTGATGGTCTACCTCTAGCTTGCGTAACTTTGTACTCGTATTTGGGCTTCTCTACAAATGACTTTTAGCCATCTGAATCGATTGCGGTCGAAGATCTGGATGACTTATGGAGCTCTTCTTATTCCATGAAGCTCAAAGTATCAGCACTACCATTGCCTGGTCACAGTTGATTTACTACGATCCGCTAATCAGTCCCGTTTTTCATTTCGAAATCTCATCTTCAGATCATAACCATATTTATGAGGGTCCCTCTCGCTAATATACACTTTTAAACAACATAGTTATTAGTATTAGACTTTATAAAAATAGGATATAAATAAATTCATACTTTATATAAACAGAATATAAATAATTCAAATAAAGTCAACATATGTGTATGTAACACATTTACTCGGAAACTATGGACTTTACTGAACGTTATTTCCGTTTGAAAAATGGAATTACTCTCAAGTAGCGCCTAAACAAGTTTTACTTCAAAACGGGCCAAAAATAAATGTTATGTAGAACTCTTATAGACAAAGAATCTTTATATAGTCACGTACGTGAAAGAGATTAAATATATTTAATATTTTTACTAACATATTCAAAATATAATACTGACAACATTTTTTATATTGCATTGTACATGGGTGTAAGAAATAAAATTGCATTGCCTATACCTCTTTCATTTATTAATGGTATTTATATCCAAACAGAGATAGGAAATAAATGCCATTATACAATGCAATATAAAAAATGTTGTCAGTATTATATTTTGAATATGTTAGTAAAAATATTAAATATATTTAATCTCTTTCACGTACGTGACTATATAAAGATTCTTTGTCTATAAGAGTTCTACATAACATTTATTTTTGGCCCGTTTTGAAGTAAAACTTGTTTAGGCGCTACTTGAGAGTAATTCCATTTTTCAAACGGAAATAACGTTCAGTAAAGTCCATAGTTTCCGAGTAAATGTGTTACATACACATATGTTGACTTTATTTGAATTATTTATATTCTGTTTATATAAAGTATGAATTTATTTATATCCTATTTTTATAAAGTCTAATACTAATAACTATGTTGTTTAAAAGTGTATATTAGCGAGAGGGACCCTCATAAATATGGTTATGATCTGAAGATGAGATTTCGAAATGAAAAACGGGACTGATTAGCGGATCGTAGTAAATCAACTGTGATTCAAGATATTTTCTACTGGTAGTAAAAATAACTACACCATTAACCGATAATTTGCAAATGAACTATACAAGCTCAGAATGCGATTATGAGTTTTGGAGATGAAAATGGGATTCTTTAACGGATGATAGTAAATCAAGCGTAATTCAAGATATTTGCTACTGACAATTATTGTTTGCAAAATAACTTCACCCTAATCTAGGTCATGCTCTGATGATGAGTTCTAGGGACGAATAATGTAACTTCTTAATGGATAGTAGTAAATCAATCGTATTTCAATGTATTCGCTATTGATAGTTGTTACTTTGCAAAATAACTTTACCAAGAAGTCAGGGTCCGATGATGAGTTTTGGAGATTAACAATGTAACTCCTTAACGTATGGTAATAAATCAAACGTGGTTCAATATATTTGCAAATGTTAGTTGTTACTTTGCAAAATAACTTCAGCATCGACCAGATCAGCATATGATAGTAAATTCTGGAGATGAACAATGTGACTCATTAATGGTTGGAGTAAATCAACCGTGATTCAAAGATTATTGCTACTGACAATTATTTCCTGGCAAAATAACTTCACCATTAACCAGATCAGCTTGTGATGATAAGTTTTGAAGACATACAATGAAACTCTTTAACGGATGGTACTAATCAACCGTGATTCAAAACGATTGCGACTTATAATTGTTATATTGCAAAATATCTTTATCTTTGACCAGACCAGGGTTTAACGACGAATTTTGAAAATGAATAATGGAATTCCTTAACAGATTGTGGTAACTCAGCCGTGATTCAAAATATTTGCTGCTAAGAATGATTGGTTTGTAAAATAACGTCATTATCGAACAGATCAGGGTCTCATGATGGGTTTTATAGATGAGCAATGTAATTCCTTAACGGATAGAAGTAAATCAACCGTCATTCAAAATATCTGCTATTTGTAGTTGTTATTTAAGAAATAGCTACACCATCGACCACATAATACTTTTTTTTAAAGAAGATTTACTTCAACCAGGCGTAAAGGGTTACATGAACTCATTTATATTTTTTTCATAAAGGTCTATCTTTTTTTTAACCAAGGTCAATTGAAACTATATTTAGGCAACTGCTTTTCATATTATGGTCAAATGTAATAACTTCTTAATTATGAAAATAATTCCTTTCTTTTTAACGGTTCCATAACTCAAAAGGAAAAAAAGGAATCCTCACAAGATCATTCGCGTGCCCCTCTGTCTTTCTACTACAGTCGTTTTTTCCAGAGATCACTTGACGTAGAAACTTGAAATTTGTCAAAGTAATAACGTCTATTAACATGCAAATTAATTAAATGGAAATTTAAGAGAGAAAAATTGATTACTCGAAAAATAATTTTAAAATTTGATTTATAGTGAGGGGAAATATTTGGAAGCGCAAGTTATATGGGTAACCAAAATATTTTTAAATATGTATTTTTTCCTAATTGTAGGTATTATGCCTTTAAAGATACTGGAAAGTACACAAAAAGGAACGAGACCTCCTCCTCAAAAAATTATATTTATATAAGCCAAATATTATTGGAAAATTAAAGCTATGATTACAAATATCTTAATTTTTAATATATTACTATTTTTTTATACCTATATAAGACATTACAGCTAATATAATAACCTCGTGAAATTTATTATTTATGAATAGTTTAAAAATAATACTTAATACCTATATGAAACTTCTCAACGATTAAAAAAATATTCTTGCGAAAATATGTTAAAAATATACTCAGTTTGATGCTGAGAGGCACAGAAGTACCAATACGAGTAATAGACATGTTCTTTGATACACCTATACACATACACAAATATATAAATATATATATATATATATATATATATATATATATACATATATATATATATATATATATATATATATATATATGAAAGCGAGATTAATATTGGCATAAGAAACTTGTGCGCGAAACTAACTCGTGTAATAGAAATATTTGAACGTGAGGTAAATTCGCACCTAGAATTAATAATAAAGATTATCTTAACTGACAACAGAAATTGATTGAAACTTTCTGATATGCGCCATCGATTTTTTTGTTATACAATAACATCGTTGGCGCGTAATAACAAAATTATATAATTCAATTAATTTTCTTTCAATACACGATTGAATGATTTATATTTTTCTTAAACTAACTATCCTTTTCCATTAAACGTCTCAGACACCACTAGATGCTCCGTGATTTATGGAGGGTCGCAATGTTGCTTCGATATAATTGAATGAGTAAAAAAGGGACAGCGGAGATTTAAGATACCGAAGCCCGTTTTGTCGAAGTGGATAGCACCTGGGAGGAAATAAGCAGGTTCATACATAAAAGAATCCGTTATGTGCAAGTTTCCTTTGGGAAACTCATTTTTAAAAAAGAAAATGCAATAACTTATGCAATAATAACTTTCATTTTCAGATTGAATAATTTACGTAAAATTATTTTATGTACCTATATTTGAATGATTTTTCGTGGCATACTCATTTATAAATAGTCTTCCGTCAATGTTTGTTTCTAATTTTTGTTCAGTCAATGCAAATTTAGTTGTCATTATGTTTTTCAGAAGTGCTAACTTATATTCATATACACCATATTTTAAATGTCATGTGCTTACTTACTAATTCGTTAATGCAATTACTGACTAAAAGATACTTCAAATTTTATTTTATCAATCCACCACTGTAGTTTAAAATACTCACGTATTGGAAGTTCCATGTTGAACTGAAATTATTTTTTTTATCACAAGTCATCACAGGAAACCCACATTGAATTTCCTGGTGCAATAAATATTTGAAAATGTCTGATATAATTACATAGGGGTGAATATATGTCATCGTGAATATATTAAAAGTTATGATCACTACAATTATCGTTAAGGTTTTCCTACATCATTTGCGTAGGCTTCCGAAAATTCTGTTTTTTTATTATTGAGTTCAATAGTTTCAAAGATATGGAGGGAATATATTTTCTTGGACTTTTTTCAGTATATCTCTGAAGTGTACTTCCTAAAATTATGAAAAAGATATTTTTGGGACACTCTTGAACGATCCACCACAGTAAATATGAACCTTAAAAAATTCGGCATTTAACTTGCTACCTCTAAAACTTTTTAGTGGTAACTATCAAGATATGTACGGGTTAATATTGTCCATTAGTGTGATAAATTTTATGTCAAAATCATGAAATTTGGTGTTTACAATATAAACATTTACGACTTAAAATTTATTGACTGTTCCTTAAATACATATAAGCATGTAAATGGTGATTCGACCTGCTACTGGCATTTACCTTTGTTAGTATAGTTACTTTGAACAAAACTCTATTAAGTATTAGCCTACGTATCCACCTTGAGGATAAAAAGAATTACCATTGCATTTAAAAATAATATAACTTGTCACCTAGCGAGATAACTTCGATGTAATTTACTGATTCAATGATATTAAAGCAAAATTGGGTTCCTCAATAAATTACGGAGCATATATTGTGTCCGGTAACTTTAATGGAAAAGGATAATTCATTTAAGAGGAATATAAATAATTGAATTCTGAAACGGAAAGAAAGTTAAGGAATCAAGTGGCGCACGACCTGACGACTGGCACGTAGCTTTGTTATTATAGTTAGTTGATCAAGGTTTCATTTATTGGAGTGTAAACCTATTTTTCTACCGCGAAAATAAAAAACGGGTAGACTGACAGAGAATTTCATGTTCTACGTTCGATTATAGTACATTGGGCTATCCTTATCTTAGCTATTTTACTTTCGTTACAAACATTTCTTACATTGCATAAATGTATCTCTACCGCGTATATAATAAAAACCTCAATGTATAAAAACCTCAATGCTGGCACTAAAATACATAAAAAATGATTACACTCAGTATTTTTTTATTCAGATATCTCGCCCCATAAAGGAACTATTATACTCATAAATAACATACTCATTTTCATACGTTTTATATAAAAATAGTGATTTTTTTTATGTTCCACGTTAAATTGATAATTTTTTAATTCTAGTAAACTCAGGAATACGTTAGAATAATTTTGTCCATTCGTTTTTAAATAACTCATAATAATGGTTTACAACAATTAGATATGTACGCATATAAATATTTTATTGTCAGCTAAAGTACTTTCGCATATAAAGAATATTTGAAGAGTGTGAGGAGAGTAGATTTCAGAGCAATCTTTTGAAAGAATAAATATTTTGATAGACGGTAAACTTTGAACGCTATATTCTTCTGTAAGCACCTGAAAAGAACATTGTGGCTTGTTGAACTGTTGGAAGTACCATGCAATTAAAAAAATATTTACAATTAATAAATGCTAACACTAAAATTACTGTCGTTAATTAATAAAATTACATTCCATTACGTAGGGGTACATTTTAAGCTAAATGAAAATAGGCTCTAAAATATTTTTTCACACACCAAATCAAATTTCTTTCCCGTGGGTGACTTCGTCCGGGTACAATTCAATTATTTCCATATTCTAACGAACACCAAAAAACTCAAAAATTCTAAAAACAATATTTTCATGTTCCATTGCCTTTTTTATATTCACTTCAATATTTTTTCGTGAATATGTTCAATGCACAGATAAGTCAATTTTATAGTTTTATTTACATATATAGATGTAATAATGATATTTTCATTTCAAGAAATTCACTTTGATTCCACATCGATTAACCTGACTTTGGTGTTACTGCCATCAAGTTCTTGAGTAGCTCAATAGCATGGAAAAATAGGGAGTACCAGAATACTTAGACGTCAAATACTGGATGCAGCATAGAAACTAAAAACTTTACGGTTCAAAGATAATCAAAAGGTACCAAGAAGGAAAAGTTTCTCAATGGAAACGAGTACAGAACCATTTCACTTACCTATGAAAAAAAATTGAACTTAGGGTGTCTAGGAGAGCACCTTTAGAAAATAGAAAAGGAAACTAATCATACAGCCCCATGTACAAATAAAAAAGAAACGTATTTGGAACAGGTTCATATATCAGTGATTTCAACTAATAATATATTAACAGAATAAATCACATTTTCAATATACCAACCAAAGAAACAAAATAGGTATGCCGGATTGAATTCTTAAAATATTTTTTTAGGGTTTCGTACTTTAAAAACCAAAAAGAGATCCTATAGTGAGTATGGTGAGCTTCAGTATGTTTCGGCTCTTATGTTATAGCCATTTTTTTCAGTAACCACCATTGCTGAAAAAAAAAGTTTGCTTGTATGAAAAGTTAATTTTGGAAATATTATTATTTTTATGCAAAATGGGGACTGAAATGGGGTCTTGAAATCTAAGAGCAGGATAACAAAGTGATACTAAATGAATATTGCTTAGTTTTTGATTGAAATATTATTAATATCAAACCGCATAGTTCGTTACTATGCAGTTCAAGAGGCGAGAAAATTATTGTCAAAAATAAACCTGAATTTTTTCTCTCTCCGATGCCATAATGACATAATGATAATTTGTAAAAGCGCGTATCCTCGAAATAAGGATTTATTTCACATGGTGAAAAACAAATGTAATTAATGACGTAATGACAATGCGTAAGTTTTATACTAGGGAGACTTGTATGTTTCCGACTGTATGTTTCCGAATGTTTCCAACATTTACGTGTCCCTCCGATTTTTGAAATAAATTAAACTTAATTTCGATTTCATAAGTTGAAAAGTCTTTCCACTATTTTATATTATGGGTATTTTTGCGTGAATCCCAATATGGTCGTCGTGGTGTGTTGGGTTGATCACAAGGCATACGGTCTTTGACGACGTGGCGCACCGCGGGGACTCGGGTTCGTTCAATTCCCGGCTGTTCGCCGAACGGGGCTAGACTGGTGTTATGGTTGGCTATAAGAGATTGATCTCGTAGAAATAAGTCCGCCATATGTATCAATTAGGTATATGAAAGTAGATAAATATATATATATATATATATATATATGTGTGTATATATATATATATATATATATATATATATATATATATATATATATATATATATATATATATGTGTGTATATATATATATATATATATATATATATATATATATATATATATATATATATATATATATTTACGAAGTTAACATCTCACTAACTACAGAATTAGCTCCATGTCACTAAGTTATATCTTTTTTAATATTACATCGCATACGGGATAACAATTACAGCAGACCGTGACGCTTGTCACGAAAAATTAATGTTACTGAAATGTATTGATCTTATTTATATTAAACCTAAAAATCTAATTATTAATAAACAATTATGTATGTACATGTCATGCATATACATGTTATAAAGATTTTCTCGTTAATAATAAAAAAAAATATAATCTAAAAGTAATGATATGGTTTTGGGCAACGCTTTTGACAATTTTGATCAGAAAACGAAGCTAATACTTAATAAGTTCTACATTAATATTTTATCGAGTATTTGAGTAATATAATATTTATAACTGAAGTATTTAGTATTATAAGCTACCAGAATAAAATGATTACCAAAAAGTGAAATTATAAATGATTTGCAAATTAACGGAAGCAGAAAGAGAAGATATCTTCACAACGTCGCATAAGAAACGTGCCAATCATCGAAGCCAATATAGTTTTAATAGTAATTAACAAAGAGATAAATAAAATTTAAGGACCTGACATAAATCAAAATTTGTATTGATATTTTATATCGCGAATATATCCTAACTAACAAACATCATTAGCTTGATTACTGGAATGTAGATTATATATTTAATTACACAAAGCACAAAGTATTAGTAAACATATATTATATAAATGCGAATACTTAATATTTGCTAACGCTAAATATAAAATATCAGGTACAATTATCTCAAAAGGATCACATCTGGCAAGCTATGTAACTAAATACTGGAGGCGGTACCATCTGTGGACAAGGGCTGCTCTCGAGCAGGTTGTGCGACGAACCGCTTGACCGCAATTATATGTACTGTTCGCAAAGGTATTATTTATATAGAGGCGGGAAGGTCAAACTGTTTTTTGCAAACTTTTAGGCACATTGAGAAATATAAAAATGGTATTGGTGCATTTACCGTAAAGAATGGCTCATAAGAGTTTATTTATAGTTTTTTCAGTGAAATTACTTTTTTCGTGATAGATAAAACGCTAAGGGGTAGTTTCATAGCGTTTCGGAATGTAAAATTGTCTTAACGCCATCTACCTGTTTTATGTAAATATTTCCAGGATAATAAGTTTGATGTTATAGAATTGAAGGTTGAAATTTAAATTACAGACTACGGATCGAGCTGTTAATTAGTTATATGACTTAATTTAAATGTGTTTTTTTCGTCCTGGACCAAAGCTCAAAGTGAAATGAATGTGTGCAGGCGTGGAAGAATGTCATACTGGCATAGTTGAACGCAATCTTATAGCCCATCAAATTAATTTATCGGGCCATACTGAATTGTTATAACGTGCCGACTTGCGTACATCTTCATGTTGATTAAAAATCAAATTAAACAATCAGCCAATAGAAATTAGTGTAGTTTGCGATGACTCTTAAAGAGAAATACATTCATAAGTTCCCGCTTAAAGAGAAATACATTCATCAGTTATACATTCATAAGTTCACGCCAAATCGAAGCATTTAAATTAGCATCTAAATTTGTTAATAAAATATTTATAGTTTTCATCAGATGACATTCATAACTAGTAATTGTTGATAAACATACAATTACGTAATTGATTAAATTGGAAATTTAATTTTGTTGGTAGTTCTCGTTTCTGAAATCCTTCTCTAAACACGAACAAGTTTTATAGCCTTGTCCTTTTCCCTGTAATAAAAACATAGTGTACGTGACCTTTTTTGTAGCAATTTGAAGTTATTCGGATTAATATTTACATGGTTTAAGTTTTTAAATTTCAAATTTTTTTATGTTCCATTTAAATAACTCAGTTTAAGTAACGTAATAAAGAAATTTTAGAACATTTTATTCACAAAATCGTTTGAAAACCCCTTATAATTCTTACAAGAATTTGCTTGAAGTTAATTTCCATCGAACAAAGCAATGTGTTGTTGAATGAAGCCTCTATTCGATAAAAAAAACTTCGTGAATATTATGAGTGGAGTTCCTATTTGAATTTCTTAATCAAATTACTTTAACCGTAGCAACTACTAAATAATACAAGCCATGCTCTTTTAACGATTGAACGAGCAGCACTCCTGAAGTTGTCAAACTGAATTATTTGCTACAAACTTTCCGCAGCGAAATCGAAATTTGATTGTAACTTTTGTCGGAATGATACTAATTGATCGTGTTCAAATCGGAATACATTTTCTAGTTTGTATACGATTGAATACAATAAGCAAGTTATCATCAATTTCTTTTTGTAAATTGATTTATTTTAAGTCTTTATATTTATTTATTTTTTTACAATACTGCTAATTTTATACCAGTTTGAACAAAAATTCTAATTTATTTTGTTTAAGAATTTACCAAATTGGCCTCAGGTTTAAATCAAGATTATGTGTTTTTTATTCTTAGTTTAATAGATTCAAATATAAAAATACTTGTTCTGATTCCAATAGTCTGTCCACATTAATATGTTTTATTATTAAATAGTTTTGTCCACATTAGTCCTCTGGTGATGATATGTGAATTTACATGCTTGAAATATTATTTCTGTGTTATTGCAAAGATTGTCATATTGTTCACCGACGTAAAAATGACAGAGACACATATGGGTGTCACTTGTTAATTGATTCTTTTTAATGTTGAACTTTTATTAAATTTGTTTTTATACTAGAAACCTAGATGTTATAACGGTTTTCGATCGGTCTTTCAAGGCTTGCTAGTTAATAAATCAATATTTAAGGATTTTCATTCAAAAAGTATAACTAAATTGAAAATAATTAAAAGAAAGTCGAATCTCCAAAAGAGTCGTATCTCCATCTCATCTACTTTAGCACGACTAAAAAGTGTCATATCTCCATTTCATCTACTTTAGCACGACAATTTGGAGAACCCTCAACAAAAGACGAAGAATATTTTGTCAAGGTATCTACCAGTTTATCTCGATCCTAACTACTAACATCAGTATCAATATTGTCGAAACTTGAACAGTATTGTTTAAAGAAGTTGGTAACCTTTTCACCAACTTCACACAGATTAACTATTTGTGTCTTAGTTACACTAAAATTCCTATTGGAAATTTCAACTGAAAACCCTTGTCCAATTAGGTCTCTACCAACTATAATATCGTAATTTATAGCATCATCAAGGACTACGTGAAAAAGCAATTTTACTGTATTATTGCCAACATAATTAAAGTAATTTTATACGTAATAAATTTTTAGTATAGCTCTTCGGAAAGAAAAAAAGCTTTTGTAAATGATTTCATTCTTTTCATTTTTTAAATATTTTTATTATCTCAATTTGCCTTTTAAAAATTACCTACGTCTATATTCGTTGTTGTGTATATAAGTATGTATGAGAATACTCTACGGATCGTAATTGTTGACCGATGTTGGTAGTTCTTTCTTGTATCGATTGATTAACTATAAACGTAGAAGGATTTTTACAATGATTTGGCAGAAAGTTTAATATTTGGAACACTTTTTCTGAGCTAAGTAACTATTCTCAATCTCCATTTATGCAGATTTAGTCGCTCCTTTTCTCTGCTCTCTGCATTTTTCAATCTCCGTCTTTTTATTTTTTTCTTAAAATCTAATACGTTTCTCTCAAAACTTTTAGTTTTACCAACAATGTATTATTTTAACATTTATTTCGAACTTGTACTGAATTTATTGTCTGAAGCCCCCTACATTGTTGTGAAAAGAAAAACATTTTGAGAGCTGGTACCAAGAAAGAACACGTGGTTGTATGATATGAATATAAACATTAGAAAAACTAAAAGAACAAAACTGAGACAGTAAGCGTGAAGAAAATTGTGCAACAAAATGATATGGAAGAAATAGATTTACATAAGAAGTTCCAATTATGGTGATTTTCTTTATTTGCCTTTATTATACAATAAGTGATCTGGGCTGGAAATTAAATTCTGCGCCATAATAACTTTTTCATGATAATATCATTTACATATAATATTTTATTTTTAGTATATTATGAGCGTGTCTATGTATATACCCAACTTCCCCTGATACTAATAAATTTCTGAGGAATTTTTTAACAAATTACGAAGGAAAAGTTGAATCGATTTTTTCAGATATTCTAGTGTACAACTTTAAAAAAAGTTTTAATTAAAGCTTTTCGTTTTTGCTTAATTTAAATTCATTCTAAATTTTACGTAAGTATTGTCGACTAAATTCTATTTACATTCAAAATAATAACAGTTATCAAATAACATTTACTTCTCTTTTTCACGAAGAAATCATGCAGATACGCAGTTTTCATATTAATCTAATGATTATATCTTTCGAAAATATATAAAAAATGAAAACATATATAAAAACGCACCTGAAATTTGACAAAAAGTACAGTCTAAAATGAAAATGGATCATACGAGAGTTATTCAGTACCACTTGGCCTTAATTATAGTCGCTTTCAAGCACTGTTTACAACAAGCACACTTTCATACACAAGAATTTGTATGAAATTATTTTACCAAACATATATTGGGGTATATTAATGTAGGGTACATTGGAGCTTCCCAGTTACGTTCTAAAAAATACATTTTATAATGGATATATTTGGTACCTTAGCTATGAAGGTAAGGTAGTTACTTAACTTGAATAAGTACAGCTTGAGCAAGTAAATTAGATATCGTAATTCCAATGATTATGAACATATTTAATACCTCTATAGCAAATATCATTTCCCTGTAAGGATAGAAAGAGGGTACCTATCATTTTACTGCCAAAAGTATCCAGTCCCACAGTTCCCAAAAACTTTAGTCCTATTTGTGTAACTTTTATTACGCTAAATTTTTGAATGTCTTATTGACTAAAAACTAATATTCATAATACTCAATAGTTTCTTGACCTTCTTTAATTAGGATTAGACAATATACGCTTAGCCATGAATAATACTCAGATTATAATCCTCGTTCTTCGCGTTGTTGATCTATATATGCATTTAAAAATTGTCCCAAAAAGTTATACTCTCCTAATTTCTCACAATAAGTGACTTCATTTTTTTCTTCCATATCCCGTTCCCTTCCTCAATCCCGTGTCCTTTGTACCTTTATATGTATGAGGGTGTGTATGTGTACACATGTTTGTGTGTGTGTATGTGGGTGTATGTATCGATATATATATGCCTGTAAACTTTTAGTTACTTGCATAAGGTATTGGTCTTTACGCCAATACTATTTATAATTTTTTTTGTATTTGGGTTGGTTTGCAAATAAAATGGTATTGGGGTAGAGAACAATATATTTATATATATATATATATATATATATATATATATATATATATATATATATATATATATATATACCTCATCTTTCATTACCCCGATATGTGCTTATATTGTTTTATTTAATTTTATATATACTGCTTTATTCGCTTTATTTTTTTTATCTATCTGCAATAGACAAAAAATCCCAGTAGCAATATAATTTACCATTGCATTGATATTTTTGAATTTGTCCCATTGTGATTGCAAAATGTAAGACATTGCTTCTGTGATAATAGCTCCGCTACCAGTGTACTTATCTTTTTGAACCTCACTAAACTTTAAAACCATTTTAACAATTCACGAAACCATAGGTACCCCAAATAATAGTAAAAACTATTCAAAACTCAACCTGCTTACAAAATTGAAATGGGTCTTATTGGTGAACTTTGAAGTATCAAAAAAATTGGTTTTCGTTAGGGAAATCATTAGCTGATAAGTTTATTTTCAATAAAGATAGTTGGTTAAATAAATATATTTCCATATTATCAAGAGTTCGGATTTTCCGTTTTATTTTTCTATACCACTGTTACGTATAATTCTCGACTGGTACTATTTAAACAACTTGCCCTTTGTCTTGAAGGCAAACTGAAAGTGAAATTTGTTGAAATTTAATTTGCCATAAAAATTGACTATCTTGCAATGTTCGCGTTTTAATGAATATCTAATTGGAAGGAATTTAAGATTAACAGGTAAAAAGCAGAAATTTGTGCAATCAAAATTAATGCGAAATTTATAAGGTAGTATCAATTTCCTTCCGGCAAAAACTTTGCACCTCGGAAAGTTCAAATATTAAAATGATTTGAGGGAAAAATTTTAAAGAAAATCTTTTCTTTTGCTGAGATGCCGCTTGTACCTCATGTACAGGTGTGTAAATTAAACCGATGAATTTGGATGTTCCTACAAAAACGCCGTTTTAGATTATGCTAACTACTGTTTTTTTATATCGTTAATCTAATTATTTTTTTCAATATATTTAATATTTTGGAATAGATTAAATTTTTGCTTCCTAATTTTGTCCTGTTGATAAAATTCCAAAAGCTTTTAGAAATTCTGGCTGTATATAAATCTTAAAAAACGATATTATTAGCATGTTTTGTAACCACAAATGAGTGAATTGTTAGTTTCAGGTGGCAGATTGTACACTTGCAAATAAATCACTTATTACGTTTCATTGTACAATTTGTGCAGAATAAAGTTTAAGTATATTTTTGTAAACAATATATAAAGAGTTGAATACGAGTTATTTTTATTTATATCATTAAAATTTAAGGTTGGTATGATGATCGATAATAAAGTACAAAATGTGGGATTGTACTTTGTCTAAAATTATTTTTTTTTTCTTTTAAGTAACTAAGTTCATTTTTGTGTTTTAATATCAAAATGTACAAATAAAATGCCTCAACGGGATTTTTAATAGAATATTTTGAATTGGTACTTTCAAGCGACCAACAAATTTATTATAATTAGGCTTTCAAACCTTTCAAATTCCGTAAGTATGTTTATTTACGGCAACTTTTATCGGAACAGTTGGCTTAATTCATAATTAATAAGCCATATTTCGTAATAAATACGAGTTTGTTTTATAAAGTAGAGAAATATTAGTAAAATATTCTGATTCCACTAAAACAAATATTTAAGTGATTACGGTGGGCATCAAATCTAATAGTCCGTTTACATTGAATGCAGAATTTACATGGTAAAAATTGCTCTTTAACCGGAAAAGGTACCATTTACTTCACCCCAATACGATGTATTAATTTAAATAATCATAGATAAACCTAGTTGCAATTCTCAGATTTTAGTGTAAATGTATTGACGTAACGTACATCCTGGATTGAATACGTGATTACAATAATATGTATAAATTTGACATTAAAACTTCTTAACAAATTTATGTTAGAAAGTTATTTATTTCAATGGCAGGAAACGATACAAGATTTTATTGAAAATACTCATCGCATAACAAAATACATCATTGAAACTAATTATTTATCCAATAATCTTTATAAAGATAAATAAAATTGAAATGAAATATACAGATAGGTGTACGCTACTGCTTACGGTGTTTGGGCTATAAGTCTAAGAACTTTACAATAGGAAAATGAGTACCTGTTATACAGATGTTTGTATTTGCATTAGATATAAGTTACACAAATCTTAAATATATTATCCCCTGTAGTTTTTTGTTATGAAATGTATTTCAATTGAACATGTTGTCTTAACTGGTCAATTCACAATTTCACAAAGTGCTGTATTAGTGCCTAACATATAATATTAACAGAAATACAAAGCTACCTTTCAGGAAGGTAGCTATGACAGTAGTAAAACGAAGTATATTGCGCATACACGCTGACACGGTACTATGTCATTTCAAGTGGATCCCTCTGTAACAAGCCGCGACATGGAGGGTGACAGGCCTCTTCATTACCGTTGAGAGTAATGCCATTTTGAACAACGTTTATTATTTTTTTTTAACAAAACGTTTTATATAGCACGCAAGAAATTTTTGCTTTACCCGACTATTTAACTTGCAGAAAGGGGGCTTCACCTTGCATACGTAAGGTGGTGCATTACCTAAATAATCAACTTTAATTATCAGAGATCGACACTTAAAAGGTTTATAATTAGTGCGACTAAAATATTTTATTTTCGTTGTAAATATTTTAATAATCTAAATAGAAAATTCATCGTATTTTTTCACTATGCTTCTGTAATTACTTTAAATTGAAATGTCTTGTAATGCACGATGGAAGAGGAAAACACTAACTTTTATAATCGAAAATTTATAAATGTATAATAAGAAATTTGTTTAGGTATGTATGTATGATGGAAAACGCGATTAAAACAAAATTTAGATCACTTCTTATCGTAAAATTAAGTATTATAAAAAATGTTAATACGCCGAATTTCCGAAATATGAGGTTGAATCCATATATAATTATATTTAAGTGTTTACTAATTTAGGTGATTCAACTGTGCATTGATAATTGTGTATTAAAACTATGGATTGACAAATCATGTTATTTCGAATTGTTGAACTTAATTAATAATGAAAATAATTTACCTTAACTTTTATACGTTCTCTGTAAGCTGTATGTTAGTTCTTACGTACGTAAGTACGAATATATCTACTTACGTACGAATGTACCAACGTAAGTGCAAGATTAACTTACATCTTATATACCCCGGCTATAATACTCACTTATTCTCTTATTCCGTCTTATTTTCCGTATGTCTTATCAAAATAGAATCCCATTTAAATTATTCTTCCCCTATGATAACCATTTTTATAAACAATTACAGCCGAATAATTTTCGTTTAATTGATATGTTCGTAATATATATTTATATGAAACTATTGTTGATTCATAAAAATATTATTAGAGATTACATTATAAGTAATTAAGATTTCTAATTTATCATGTAAAGAGCATTGGTCAACTGGTATAAGAAGTTTTTTTTACCTATTTCTTTCGAAAAAGTGAGACAAATTTAATGCATGACACTTTTTATTTTGAGCTTTGATTAAGGATTTATAATTAATTTCCAATAAATCTTATTTCAAAATTTTTTTTAGTTTATAATAAATTTAAACGTTTCATTCCTAAAAATATTAAGTGTGTGGAAAAATATAATATTCGCTAAATTACTGGTACAATACGTTCTTGTTTGTTTTTACAAATGTAGCAAAGAAGTAAAATTTATGAGTTAATTAATTTAGTATATGAAAACTAGCTAATTGATTTAAAAATGTATTTATTGGAGAATGGGTTAATGCAGAAAGGCTAGTCTCGTGTAACGAGTTTGCTGCAAAAGGGTTTGAAATAAAAAAGAGGGAAAAGCCTATATGTGACAAGAGAATTTCTGTGCTGTGCGGCATTGTAAATCGGGTTTCGGTAAATTTCAAAAAATAATCGGTAAATTTTAGGGCGAATTTAAAAGAAAAGATGAAAGTTAAATTATTTTTAGGTTTTAAGATGGAAAATCCAATGACAAACTTTTTAAGGCAGCTCTTTGCGGAATTATTCGTGGAGTTTTTCAAAAACCAGATCACCTAAAAATTAACTGTTCTCCCTGCCCTTCCTCTGTCACTATCCATCGCCGGCTGTTGCACTTACGTCTGCGTCGCGACTGTCGAGAGCATTACCGGGTAAACAGGCGTTGCCGGAGCGTATATTCTAAAAGTCTCATCTGTAATTCATAACATGTACTACTCGCTTTCAGGCAGTTTTCTTTCCCGGTAATCCATTTACTTGGAACGGTTAGAATCGGTTTGAGGTCAGAGTGTTCTTTTCGTAAGTATAAAAATATAGGAGAACTTACCAATGAAAGTAAATATTAAAAAAGGAAAATGTATAAGAAAAGCGAAATGAAAAAGCTATAAAGAAAAAAGGTAAAGAAGTATAAAAAATAAATATATTAACCCGCTTTCTCCACGCGAATGAAGTCACGGACAAAAGCTAGTGTGGATTAATATACATGTTGCCTAATATTCAAAATTAACGGTTTATTTGCAAACCACTGAGTCGTGTCGTATATCTTTGATGCTGCAATGCGCCGCGGCGTACGGTTCAACAGTTTGTTAAACTCAAAACAGTTTATCTCGAAAACGGGATAAGATAAAATTATATTTATTACAATCATTCTATTTTGGACGCCGGCACCCATCGATTTACCTTACCAACTAAAGACCATCTAATTATTACAAGTAATGAATATTAAATATATTTGGCGTTTATTTTGTAGAAATTCATTATTAATAATTAAATGAGATTACGTAATGCAGTATTGTATCTACTTTATTCAAATTCTTTATCACGACCTAGGTTTCGTTATATTATTACAACATCTTCAGGTGGCCAATTAGCAAAGATTCAGGTGGGCAATCAGCAACCTTTGCTAATTGCCCACCCGTGGAAGATGTGGTAGATTGTGGAAGATGTTGAAATAATATTACAGCATGTAGTTTCATTTAATTATGTACTACAAGCTAAATTTTAAAAAAAATTATGCAATTTTTTCTTAAAAATTGATTATTGTTTAAAGTTTTTTAGTGTACCGTAATTGGGAACACGTAACACTTCTTCAATCAAGTCGATATTAGTCAATCCAAAACTACCTATTTTCTAAGAAATCATACAACCAAAATAAATATAGCTGTACTCGATAATGACAAAAAAGTGTAAAGTAGGAAAACTCGATTTCAAAATTTTAAGAGTAACTCTGTGTCAATTGTTATTTTATGTCGTCTGTAATATCGAATGAAATCGGTAAAATGGAAAATCTATTAAATTAAATTTATTGATATTTCAATTCTTTTTTTTAAATAAAATGTTAATAAATGAAGCAAAAAGTTTTATTATTTTTTTCTGTTTTAAAGGTATCCAAGAAAAACTTAAAAAAATATTTATAGACTTGATGGGATTTATATTTACTTCACACTATCAGTAGTAGCTGCATTCTATTGACTTTAATTTTTTTTACAATTGTAATTTAAAATTTTTCGAGTTTCATTATTCACTTTTTATAAGTCATAGGAACATAACATAGAACTTATGATATATATTTCCGTATGATATCATTAAAATAAAAATTATTAGCGGCCTTGTGCAACTATGTCCGATGACCGCTGACTCGATTTTGGAGACATGTTGCAGAGTAATACATCGCGATGAGCGTTGTAATCATTCATTAACGGTATTTCAAATACGTTCCGAGGACTTTACTTAGTCCTAGAGGTAAAACGTGAAATTGTATTTCTGTTTCCGTTTGTTAACAGCAATTAGAACGTGTATATTTTTCATTTAGATCTGACAAGTTCAATTTGCTTCTGCAAACACCAAATTTGTAGTTTTTTATTTGCACGACGTTTTGTAAAAAATAATTTTAAAGAAAAAATAATGTTTACAAATGAAATTCACAAGTAATGTCTTTCTTTAACTTAGAGGCTTACTTTGACAATAATTTTAGCATGTTTTGTTCGTAGAAAAATACAACAAACCTTTATATTCAACTGAAGAAAAAATATTAAATATGTTTTTAAAGAAGTTTATACTACCTAAAATCAAGCCAAAATCAATATTTTAAATTTTTATATACAATATAAAATTGAGTGTTGCTGAAACAGGTGCTAACAAAAAGTTAGATAGTGGAAAATATTTAGGAAGCGTAGGAAGGATTTCAAGTTAAATTTACACTAGGAAGACAGCGGTGGTGAGGTTTTTTAAGAATATATTTTTGTCGCATCTAAGCGTCACATGGTTCCCAACCAATATAGACAGCATGTAACGGTTATATGTACTCGTATCAATGGGCCATGATAGCTAATTACTCAAATATAATTTTCGTTGACTGATAACAATTACACAGGATTGGGCGTACCATTTTGCTGTTGTTAGTTGTATCAGATATTCTGAGCAAAACAACAGTTTTTGAAAATACATACTTTTTTTTTTAAATTGAACTTGGGTGGCCTACAATTTTATTCTAGGTTTAAATATTATTAGAAAATAAGGAATTAAAAAAGTTCGGTTTGAAAGTAGAAAAAAAGGGAGCTCAATAGAAGTAAATAATTAAAAAAAAACCGTTATGTGTAAATCTAGAGTAGTTTCGCTAGCGTAAGTTAGCTAGCTAAAGCTATCGTAGTTTTCTATACATTTCTGAATATTTTCTCCCAAAAAGTGTAAAAAAAAGTTAGTCTCAGACCTTCATAATTAGCCCTTTTAAATTATACACCACATAATGCGGTGAACTTGAATTACTTTTCGAATACCTGCCTAATTTACCACTAATCCTAAAATTTCCACATAAACATTTATAAGCGATATATCTATTGAAATTTGTATTGGTTAATCCCCTTTATTATTGTGCCAAATTTGTTTATTTCTATATCAAGCGGTTTTCGGGAAAAGCGGCTGTGACAGATCGATAGACGAATGATCACACACATAGTTATCTTATACGGTTTCCGTTCCTCCTTTCAAAGTAGGAACCCAAAAATTATGATTGAGGATAAATATATTTACAAATATATATATCTTTATTTTATTATAAATAATTGATATTGATATTTTATGAAATATTGTGATTGAAATGAAGCGAGCGTTTGCTATATAAGTTTGTAATCAAGACGACCGGGACGAAAACTTCTCAAAATACACGTGATGTTTAACAAAACGAAAGAATATATACATAATATATTTAATTGTTAAGAAATTTGATTTGTGTACTGTGAAAATAACCGCACCTTACGGGGAGCTCATTAAGCTTGTACAATTCATTCGCACACACGTGCTACAACTTGACAAGTTGCTGTCGATCTGCCGAATGTTGAACAGAGTGCGGTGCAGCCGCGCTCCGTTCAACATCCAAAGCGTTAACTTTACGACATCTTGTTTAATTAATCATTATCAAAATTAGTTAGACGATGGATAACGTTGTCGAGTTTAACTGATTTCCGGCTTGAGTGAGGTTTTGTGTTAGAGTGTATATGTAAAAGATTTCATAGACAGGCTTGCTTTACGCTGTGGAAGTTAGCATTTATAAGCGAAAATAGCTTGTTTTAAAACTATTGTTATAAACTCAAAGTTCACTTTTATTTAATGGGCTGAGTTTATTGAATTGAATTTTCTATTATTACAGATTGAATAAGCTGCTAATTTCACGTGGTAATCAAAATACTTTGAGCGATATTAATTAACAATTACAATTTCATTTTAATGCGATTTAGAATTGAGGTTCAATAATTTTGTAGATAAATATCATCGCAATATGTAAATTGCATTTCCATATTTTCTTTTTGTACTTGTATTATCTATTGCCGAGGATTATATCTATTAGCAATGAGGGAACTTTAAATGTACTTTACGTATGTATATCTGATTTAGAGGGCATTATCTGTTATATGAAAGTGATAATATACGCATTGCGAACTGTTTTTCGCAACCAGTGGCAAAATAAATGATTCCTTCAAGTATTAATCAATCAAATCAATATTATTTGGATATGTATTTTGGAATGAATATATTCTAGTTATGTTATGTTTGTTCTGAGATTTTCGATTCAATTGCGGTTATAGCGCAATATTAGACGAATGAGAGGATGATTGTTCAAAAAATTAAATTTATAAAACACGACTCATAACAAGGGTCTTATAAGTCTTTATTTTTTTTATTTAAAAATTACATAAATATGACCAAACTATTGTTGTAACAGTACTACTTGTTCGTCCGTTTGGCAGTCTTACTTGCAATAAGTTATGATTTTCAATTTTAGTAACACAACAGTTAGTAAACAAAAATATTTGAGCATAATAATGGTAAACAAAAGCTGTATTCAGCAAAAAATTACTCTTTAAATATAAATTTTCTAAATTAATGAAAGTCGATTTTTATTCCACCTTGTGACATGACACTTGTAGTCTGTCGTAGAGTCAGAACACTCGACTCGTCCAAATAAAGTACGTTGTTTCATTGCTGACGTTAAATATTTCAAGTTAAAATTAAGAATAATGTTCGAAAGTAATGGTGTTGAGCGAGGGGGATTGAAAGTGAAGAGGGCAAGGTTCCTAATTTATTTTATCTATCGGCAACATTTTTCAAAATTTTTTGTTGATTCCTTATATTTCAATATCAGTTTATAAATAAATAAATATATATATATATGTATATATATATATATATATATATATGTGTGTGTGTGTGTGTGTGTGTGTGCGTTTATATATATATATATATATATATATATATATATATTGCTTAGATAAATCTATAAACACATTGGTGTGTTGCTGCTTAATCTCGATCTCTTTTGCTTTCACTTTTACACAAATATTTTAAATATTTTATAAAATTCTACGGTATCTTTAGTGCATTTATTTTCCAACAGTATTGGAAACCCAGGACTCTCTTCGTAAAAGGAAATTGAGATTTTGTTTTTCTTTTAAAAATGTTTTCGGGTTGAACATAATATATATTCATATCGATAAAGCATTTTGTTCGATACCATCTGTACTAGTTCATCACAGTCACCATCGTATCTACTATTTATTACCACCTTTTTAATATATACAATTGTAATTGTCTCAATTTTAATAATGTGATCTGTTTTTTGGAGGTGAAAATAAATAGTTTTGCATAAATAATTTGTTTTGCTTTAAAAATATGAAAGTCGATTTAACTTTTGTAAATTTTTTTTAAAGTGGTTAACCTTTTTGGAGATATCGCATTAAGTTTGTTTTGCACTTTTACAAATTAAGTGATTGAAATAACATACAATAGCGTCAGCAGTCAAATAGTAAAAGATCATCAATCAAAATAGTATGGTTTCATACTTGCATTTAGGAATTACATGATAATTTAAAAATTTTTGAAAATTTTTTGGTCACCTTGCCTCGAAAAGCTACTACTGGTAAATAGTTACTATACTACAGGTGCTAAATGGATTAATATATTGAAAAATTGAAGACGTTTTTGAAGTAAAATTACCTCTAAATCACGTCAAAATTATGTAACATTTAAGAAAACAAAAATGGCTGCCGGTAATATAAAAAAATTTATTATAAATTTATTATAAAAAAAAAATTATTATAAAACTAGCCTAAACCCTTAAAGAAGTTTAACTTCATTCAGGAGCTTTGGCGGTAGAACATTACCCTTTTTTGTAAACTTCTTTATTTTGATATAAAATCAACAGACATAGCAAAACATACTTTACAATTTTTGGTCTTTGCAAAGTTTTATGCGTTAATTTAATTTATTACTCTTACGTTTTAAAGTCCGTTAATATTCTATATTAACTAATACGACTCGGCTAATCATCTTTATTCCAATAAGTTTCCTTATAAGAGTACTGTGGACGTAACAACTTTGTTTGCAGCGAGCAAAACTACTTATTAGTCATCGTTTTTTCAGATGAAAATATAGTCCGTTTGTAAATGAAGACAATTGTTAATAGCTTAAGTTATGACCCATGGAGCTTAAGTTATGACCGTCAAACTGGGTATCTCAAATTGGTAACTCGTACTGTTTTCAGTATATTTTACGGTATAGGTAGCTTGCAAGCTTTTTTAATATAATGTTAGATGCGGTAATTCTAATTCGTAATTTTTTAAGAATTACAAAATTTTCTATCCAACAGGTCATTTACAATTTTATTTGTGGCCATTTTATATGAACACCTTTTGTGTATGTTAAGGCATTACTAATAAACATTGATTTGCGAATAGCTGAGGTAAATCTGAATTGAATTAAGGCAAACAAAGTTAGAACAGAAAAAAAAACACTTATTCCTACTAAAACTTTGATTAATGCAGAAATTTCCAATTGAATGACTTAGTGCACATCATGATACTTTCTGAAGATATTGCAATCGTTACATCACTACAATTTTTTAGACTATCGCCAGATTCTAAGGTTCTTTTTTAGATCATAAACAAATCTCTAGTTGTACATATTTTACGACAGGGATTTTTTTATGTATTTTGTTTTTTGAGTTGAATAATTTGCGAACAAGGGATTTGTGTAACTGGAATAAATATTTTTCAAAAAAGTTAAAAAAAATCATACCTTCTAAACTGTCGATTCTCGTAAAATATTTTTGCTTCAAAAATACCTTTCACCACGTTCTCTAGAAAAAATATTTAGACTACTGTAATGGGCCGTCATTTAGATAAATTCGTCTGCATGGAAGTATCTTGCTTTGGCTGAAGAAATTTAATGAAATTATTACACAAATATACTTTTCCACTATTAGAAACTTGAAACACATGAAATAATTGTAAACACAGACATTAAAAGAGTTAATAAAATTGTGTTAATAGATTTAACAGGCGATGTATTTCTGATTTTGGTTTTTACATGTTTTTCATTGAGGAAACACTTCCATTTTCATTTGAATTTGATTTTCCCGTCAGCAAGGCCTTTTAAATTGCTTTTAGATTAAGAGGGTGTTTACATACTTGTTAGAACACTGAAACGTTTTCACATTTATTTGTGTAACAAAAGTTTTAGTTTATAAAAATCAATATTTTTAGAAGCATATGTACAGGTGTGTATGAAAATTGTAATAATGATTCTATATGTCATTGTTTTTAATAAATTCACGATAATATGTATGTCCCACTCACTATAATTATATTAGGTATTATTAACTGTTTATTGTACTATAAAATACATATTAGTGATGACTTAAAACAAATACGGTAATTTTAATTTAACAGAAAAAGGGACAGAAATTGGAATTTAACTAATTAGTTATAGTAATTTAAATAATTAGTTTTGGTTGTTTCATTTGATAAATTTTGGTGGTTTCATTTTACAAATTGTGTTCTTAAGAGAGCAGAGATTATAATATCTCATAATAAATATCTATGATTTACTTAATTGAAGATGGTTTGATCGTTTAGGTTACTTAGGAGTAATATCGTTTTTCTCGTTTTAATAAAATCAGTCAGAACTTTGATAACATTTTACTATAGACAGGATGTCTATGATCCTAAAATGCTTCAAAATTAGGTCAAATTTCCTGAAAAATTCAGGATGAAAACGACATATAAGAAAATCTAAATTCTTGTATCTACCATTTCCAGTGTATACCAAAAGCCTTTCCTTTCAAAATATTTCCTCATGTAGACATATATATCAGCTACAAGGAAACACATTAAACAATATAAGACGAGATGAAATCAGAGTTTCTCGCTTTTGGGTTTAAAGTTTCCATCCGATTTGTTAGAACACTGAAACTTTTCAAGTGGCTCAGGATACAAATTTAAACACGACTCTAGCAGTTGTAACGAATAACCAGAAGTTTTTATTTCTTGCGCATTCATGAAGTTGGTATCTGAAAAAACATACATCACAAGTGGTTAGGTTTATTTCCTAGCAGACTTTAATTTCATTATTTTTGATTGATAGTTAAGTACTGTAAATTCATATAATTATATAAACTACGTCACCCAATCATTGGTTTTCCCATCTTTTCTGATTTCACATTTAACCGCATATTTATATTTGCACATACAGTAATTTATGAAAACCTGTTTTTTTTTTAATTTGGCTTGTAACGAAAAAGAATTTCAAAATAGTTTTGGGACCTTAAATGTTTCATTTGATGTACTCCACACTTCTATCACAGCATATGCTCTATCTTTGCGGATTATATGATACTTATATGTAGATTATATACCGAGGTGTTCTGTCTTTCAACTATTTTCATAGTTTTTTTCATGTTTATCATAAAATCTGGTAAAAATTCATGGGTGAAATCAATTGTACTATAAAGCGATGGATATATTTTATTAAGTGCATATTTTATTAAGCGCAGTCTTCACATGTCACTGTTATTGTCATCATCATTCTTGCTTCTTCGGAGTAGTAATTCGGTCAATTATTTTGAATAATGAAAAGAAAAGAAATAAATTAACAGATACAATTTTTAAACAGTGATTTTTAATTTAGTTTTCCTTATTAAAATTAATTTGACTATGCAGCTACAAACTACCTTCTAATTGAGAAGTCAAAGTAATTTTCATAAAGGCCAGCAAAGGGCAACGAAGTGACACTTTGTATCATTCCGCTAAACGAAATGAAAATAATTTAAAATACATAAATAATTCCTGAGTCATATTTCTCTTATTCATGCATGTACAAATATAACGATCGAGAGCGAAATAAACGAATATAATTTCTCTTCTGCTATCTTCACCTCCCCCTCTGCCGCTGACGCGGTACCTATATAAATTGTTATCGATATCCAGTCAGCCTTCCTTGCACCGCCAATTATAACTCTATAAATGTGATAAATGACAAAAAATAGAAAAAACATAGCGAAAATTATGGAATAAACTTAACTTCAACCCTATGAATTTTTAATTAGCCTCGTTAACGATATTTAATATTATAAAAGAATTTTCGGTGGTTTATAAAGATTTATTTTTCTGGGCTTAGAAGGATTTGATGAAATAAATGTATAGAAGTTTTTTTATGATAAAAAATTAATGTTTTAAGTTAAAAGATATATTATAAAAAAATATAATACACATAATATAACATTCTTTGAATTTTAAAAGGTCACAAAATATTAATTCCCATTATTAGTGAAAATATTTTTATATAAATAATATGAATATTAGGTAATATTGAAAATATTTTTTCGAATTTCTATTTGAGCTCGTGGCATTCAAAAATGTATCTTTGAAACTACATTGAATAATATGAAAAAAATTACATAAATAGTTTATTTCAAGCTAAATAAGTTCAAGTTAGTTTTAATTTGTTATTTCAAGTTACAAAAAAAACTGAAGTTTTGATTTTTTTTATATCACGCAATTTCGTACATTTTTTTTTTGTAATTCCTTAAATATGTCGTATAAACATACCTTTCTTAGTTTTTTCCCCTTCTGACATTTTTATCCTGAGTCTTTGATTTAAACTTTATTCCAGCAGTTCGTCATATAAGACTCCTTGCGTTTGTTATGAAAATTGTTTAGGTCTTTCAGTACTGCATTTAAATTTTCATTTGTCGCTTCAACCTCTATAAGGAATCTTTATTTTTAATGGCAATAAAAAGGCTACTTAAATGTAAATGCTTTTTGCTCCCATAATAATTGAGTTGCGAAACAACGATAATTTACATAAAAATACTGCCTTAGTCATTAAAGAGCAATTTCGATACATTTTACTGTAGTGCTGGAAATAAACTTCCGTAATAACATCCCTTCTATATTTGTACTGCATTTTTATAGTTTCTGGTTTACAAACGATATGCTGCTATAATTAGTCACCCAATATCGGGGCCGTTTCCGGTGTGAACTTGTATGATGATCCGGTCTGTGGGAAAGTAAATTATTCATAATCTTGACAAATCTTCCAAAATGTTCAGTTTAGAGCAAGTGTGTTCTCGAGGCTTTATATATTGAATTTACTAGTACTATACGGACAATGGATTCGTGTGAAAATTTTCAATAATCGTTGAATTATGTCGACACCTCCTTGCATGTAGTGGGCGATTAAGAGAAAAATCGGATAATTATTTGCATTATAGTATTCCAACGAATTGATATTAAATGATTAATTATTATTTACGTTATACTGTTGTGTCAATATCGAATGAAAATTTGCTTTATATTGTATTATTTCCTTAATATTGAAAAATTAATTGCGTTGTATTATTGTGCTGTATTAACTCCGTTGTACTATTGTGCCGTATTTAGTATTAGAGTATTTCGAGTGTAATTCTAAAATAAAATTGATATTTATAAAATTAAATAAATAAAGAGTGAAATACATTTTAAATATGTGATATAAAATGTCGCGCCTCGTAATATTACATACTTACAGCGATACGTATTATAGACTTACAGAAAGATTACGGACCACAAATGTAAACAGAAACCTCCATAAGCCTAAAAGTTACTCTCTGTAGCAAACGTGATCGCATAAGTGCCAACAAAAAGTTAAGTGTAAATATTTGCTCGCAGTACAAGCATTGTTTACTTCCGCATCTGCGAGCCACTACGGTGTAGCCGGCCCCTAATTCTGCAAATAAAAGCTATGAAGACTGCATCTTGAAACTTGTTCTCCAAAACTTCATGAGTGCTGTTTAAATTGGTATTGTGGACCGTTTGAGAAGTTTGCGCGTTCAAAACAGCTTGACCTAATATAAATAAGTTTGTTTTGTTTTTAAGCTACGGATTATTATATTAAATATAAAAAAATAGCCTTAATTCATAATCTTCGTTTTTTACTAATTTTTCTAAATTTTTTGAAATAAAATCGATTTACATCGCAATATTTATTTATGCTTATGTACAGAATTAATCGTGATACATATAAATGTTATCATATATGATATATTAATAAATAATATGTATCAAATAGATACAATATCAAAGCTCCTTTTGTAACAATGCCATGCATAGTTTTGTTAAGAAGCATTGCAGAAGCTACAGCGTTTTAATAATATCAAACGTATCAACGCTTAAATATATATATATAAATGATATTATATAATATATATATATATATATATATTATAAGTTTTGGTTAAGATTACTATTTATAACTGAATATATAATAATTTCCAGAATTTCTGAAGTTGATCCCCCATGAGTAAACAATTTTATATCCGCATGTACTGATTTTAGTTATTTAATTCTAAGTAAGTCAAAAATAATGATTGCTAAATATCAATATTTCTTAAGGAATTGTGGTAGTTATTGGGATCCATAATAGAATTGGAATTAGATGATACTTATCAATTGTCAGGGACTGAATACATTATTACTTAATATTCTTTTGAGTAATTTAATTTGCTCTTTTGGTTTAGTTTACTAAGTTCATGTCTCAAAACTCAATTTAAATTCATTTCACATTAGGGAAATACAATGACATGACTATCTTGTATCGGCCTGAGGAATATTTCACAACATTATTGAAGAACGCATTCCATAATATTACGCCACGTTTTCGTCAAGTTGCCAATTCTTGTTCACATAAAAAACTAATAGTTACTGGGATTCCCCGAATGCTTGATTACATGCAAACATATTTTTGTATATTGTAATTTGCTACACTGTTTTATAATTTTAACTATTTCGAGATAATTAGCTCGAAATTCACTAATAGTCGTCGTGAAAGAGCAAAAATAATTTTAATAACCAGTATTTTACCGTTCAAATCAACCGTTTATTTTTATTACTGTAATGGTTGCAAGTATCGTTGTGGATTATTTATTTGCACTCTAAAAATACTTTAACCGTATCCAATATTGGCATGAACGGATACCGAATATCCTACATTGGCTGATAAATAAAAGAACGTGCCTCACATTGTTTAGGTACTTTGGGACAAAGTTGTGAGCCGAATTGGGACAAAGCTGTGATTTTTAAAGTATAATCGTGGATCCGCACAACAATGTGCAAGAGTGTTAACAACAGTTTTTAGGTAGACTTTTGCGCAATCACATAAAGTATATCGAAATAAGTTGAGGAAAATAAAAGTGGAATTATTTATGAGGGAAGTACAAGAAAAAAAGAAGAGGCGTCTACTATATGCAAATATACATACCATGGTTATTATTTTGTGATGAGTGGTGAAATATTGAGAATAGTAATAGGTGAGGTTTTGGTCATTGTTTATGTGGTGAGATTTATGTCAAGATATAAATTTTTATTTACTGCTTTGTGTGTATGTTTTGTTCCATAGATCTATTTTCTGTTGGGGTGTTAAAATGTTTACGGACCAGTAACTCCTTTTGCGCAATCTTTTGATAGGAAATAAATATTTAAGTAAGTTTTAAATTTACAATTTCACAAATATAAGATGCTAAAACTATAATTATTACGTGTGTTCCCCCAACAGGTGGTAAAATTCATATTCGAAACAGTGAAAACTATTGAGGTTATATGTACTTAAGTTTGTACTAACACACAACGTGGTAACCGTAGGTTACATAGCTTCATTGTTAAGGTGAACAAAATTATGTTATTTAGTTTTTCAAAAAGTTAGTTCGTTTTCCTCAAGTCATCATTATTAAAGGAAAAAATGTCAATAAAAATTCGTAAGTTAAAATTACATATAGCAATGTAAACATAGATTTGTATATGTATGTACTTAGATATGTATGTATTACAACAGATAAATAAAGGCAGGTAAGTACAGGCAATATGCAACCTGCGTGATTCAAAGTGTGGCATAATAATATATAAATTGATTATATTATTAATACGAAAAAATTACAGTTTCATGCTCCACATGCTTCCGTTTCGTATTTTATAATCAAAGAATTAAAAGCATGTACATGGGCCCATCCATAATATAAATAATTAAGTCACATTATTAGTGAGAAATGAGACACTCTTTAATTGTATAGGTGTACCCTATCTATATACGTAACAGTATACAGTAGCCTAACTACATATATATACAGTAGCCTATTTACATATGTATATATTATACTATCTATCGATGCACAGTGGCCTCCCTCATGTAACAAATAATACTTACGTATCAAACAACCGGTGTGTTCCGAACACTGAAGCTTTCCCTAATCAAAATAAACGAATTTCCTCAAGAAACACATGTCGAAATATTATAAAAATGTTGATTTTCTATCCAAAGTAATCGTTGGCAGGTCACATCAGAATGAAAAGACGATTTTTGAGAAGTCTATGTACGTTTGTTTCTTGTGAAAGTTTTTTCAATTTGACGGGGGTAAACTGTGATTATGGGAGTTTTGTTACATACTACAAAAATATTTATTTGCAGAATTGTAAATGGAACTTTGAAGATAATAGATATCTGAAATTTGTTTATAAGTAACTTTAATTATGGTTTAATTTTGCATAACCACATTATTTACCACATCTTCATGTCAGACGCGAAATAACAGTAGCCGTATTTGGATAGTAAAAGCACCAAATGGGTTAGGAAAAATAATTATTAGAAGCACTATCAATTTTAAAAATACTGATGATTACAAAATGTAATTTCTTAAAAATTTAAGCTGCTACTAAACTTTCTTCATTTATCAATGAATCAATAGCGACGAAATAAACTTGGTAAAATAGGGTCTGGAAGAAAATTAATTTTTAAAACAATTGGAAAATATTCACATAATAAAATGAAATAGTTATTTTTTCAAATATTGGTAACAATATTTAGGTATAACGGAGTTTCCTAAAATTAACTTTATCAAGTATTGCAATTTGCAACAGTGACTTTAAACTCTAAAACGTATGTCACACTATAGGATTTAATTTATTACTATTAATGCACCAAAAAACGAAGATTATCAAAAACAATACTGCAAAAATTACCAATTTCTTCTTAAAAAGTGAGCTGTAAAAGTAATGAAATATAAACAGCAAGGTTCTTAAAGATTGTTTTAACAAAGTGTAGATGACTGAGTTTTGGAGCTATTCATTTAGATTTATATTATATTTTATCTATTACAACACTGAACATGGCTGCAATAAATACTTATATCTTTATCCTTTATATGATAAATTTAGCCTTATCTCTTTATATGAGAAGTTGTCTATTTGCATAACTAAAACTATAAAAGCGGTAATTATCTGAAAAATATCCACCGTATTGTATAACTTATTAACGCAATATATCTTTAACATTAGTACCATATTAGACGTCGCGAGTTGAACACATTGGTAAGTCGTTTCAGGCATGGAATATCCAAAGTCACGTCTTCTATTGAGAATTGTAGAATCATAAATACCAGCCAGTGAAACAGATGTGTGAGAGTCAGATATTTTACTGAAGTAATTAAGAGTCAAAGAGTAAAACTTATTTGATCGAACGCGATCCTCATAAGTGTGTTGCCGTCCAAAGACCTTTACTACGCAAATTTAATTAAAAATGGCCAACGAGAAAGTAGGATGCTTGAATATATTTACTGATATTTAATTATTTTTTTACTGATATTTAATTTTCGCCAGATGCTGGAATTACAACAGGAGGCACAATTTTCCAGAGGCCCTTGCAGATTTTGACTATGTTGATTGCATTGACATTATCGGCAGAAGCAAACAGGCTATTGTAGATGCCTATGTTTCACTAGACTCTGCAGCTAAGGATATTGGACTTACCATAAATGAGGGAAAGACAAAATTCATGGTGGTAATAAGTAGATCTTATACTTCCCTCCCACTGGAGATAAATTCTTATGTCTTCGAATGCGTTGTCCGTTTTACATATCTTGGTACTGTCATATCATGTTTTATTGATATAATTCAGAAACCATAGAAACTAATAGAAGCTTGAAATTGACAAAAGATTGTATATGGCTAGTAGGTGTTACTTCAGCCAAAGGAATTTTCTGAAGTAAAAATGTTTAAAACCGGAAACAATATTATACTAATAAACTAAAAAAATTAATATTATCTTATTAGATCCTTATTAGATCAATAATTCTGTATGGCAGTAAATGTTGGCCTTTAACAAAAAGCAGATCAAGATAGACTTCTTATTTTTTAAAGAAAAATACTTCGTAAAATATTTGGCCCTGTCAAAGAAATAACAAATGGAGAATTTTGTTTAATCACGAAATTTATAGAAAATTTAAACAACCAAACATTGTCCGACTCATTAAATCGTTTCGTATCAGGTGACTTGGACACATTTTTAGATTTGAAGGCAATAACTCTGTCAAGAAAGTGACCTTTGCCAATGTGGAGGGCACCAGAAAAAGAGAAAGACTCCGCACAAGATGGATCGATTGTGTCGAGAAAGATTTTAAGCTTTTAAAAATTCAACGCTGGCAGGTCGTTGCAACTGACCGGATCCACTGGAGAAAGCTTGTCGAGATAGCTTTGACCTGTAATAGGTTGTAGTACTAACCAAGAAGAAGATATTTAAACTAAGGCGGGATGAGCTTAATAATGAAGAAATCTGTTTATTTAATGTTTAATAGTATTGAAGAAAAAGATTGCGGTGAAACATTTTGAGATAATATTTATTCTGTTTATTATACACACACACACGCACGCACACACATGCACACACGCTTACACGCATGCACGCTCGCACGCACATACGAACGAGCACACACACGTTCTCAGGCTTGCACGCGCACGCGCCCATGTTCTCAGACTCGCACGCGTGCACGTTCGTACGGCAGCCCACACGCACTCACGCACGTGTGCACATACACGCAAGCGCAGACACACACAAACACATACACACACACAAACAGACACACTCATAAACACACACACACACAGACACACACATATTTGTGTATACATAAATAGCAAGTTTATTTCTCGTGCATAAAAAAATTTCAACACATTTAATTTTCATTATAGCAAGTGATTCTATTTTTAGGTCGTAAAAGTTTGAAGTACTTGAATTATAAAGCTGTGATTACTCAGTGAAGTTAATGTTAAAATTTGATTATTTAATCGCATTCATAACGTAACCGGCGCTTCGTTCATTCAGAAGGAGCGGCATTTCTCCAAATTACAATACGACGCTTTGTTTGCTTACAATATTTAAGTCTTACCTATTCTTGAGAATGTTCATAGTCTTGTCTAAAGTTAGTTTAAACCATATAAATACAAATAAATAGATGATATTTGATATGCATATAACACGTTTTTGGATTATTTCAAGTTTTATTCTAGCCATTTGTATTTAAATTTTCTTTTGCTTTTGTCTTTTGTGTTATAACTAGTCTTTTCTGTTATAATTTATCAATTTAACACTGCCAAAATTTGATTTTGATTTCTGAAAAGAAAAAGTTGGTTTTTTGAAATATCTTGTAGATCGTACGATATTTTATTGATATAATTTAGAGACCACCGAAAACGATTTTAAAAATCGTTCGAATCCTAGCGGCCGTGCAAATTTTGATTCAAGAGTTTTTAATTTTTCTTACAGTACACCACTGTGTCAAACAAATACCAAAATTTTAAAAAATCTTAAGCGATTTGCTACTTACGATCGAAAGCATCGAATATTTGCAACTATCATATTGAATTCTGAGTAAAATGAAGTATTGAAGTAAAAATTAATTTTTTAAACGGAATATCAACGAGTACAGTTTCATGCTGGCAACCTTGAAGTCTTATTTTTGGGTTATCTACTATAACTTCACGTGACTTGGTCTCTTCACCTATAGTAGAAGTGTACAATCAAGGATTGCAACTGACAATGGTGGAGTCCGCATACAAACAATAGAATCTCGTATATTTCTTTTCGCTATGCTTTTACGAAACTGCCTATAACCATATACGCTTATACCTTAAAATATTTTGGGGCATTAAAACAAAAAAATGACAACTGATGCATTTTTTATTCACTATAGTAATCATAAAAATTTCCACCCACTAAAAAAATGTTTTTATGTGATGGTGGGGATTAAATTGTAAATATTGCTTCAGAATAAAAATATATTAAGTCATATATAAAAAATCGACCAAGTGCTTGCATATAAACGTAAAAAGATGCTACGTAATTGTTTGTAACCCTGGAAACTGTTAACGTAAATTAAACAGAATAATTTTAACTGAAATTTTCATTCAAATGCTATTATTCAAATTATTAAATTAAAATAAATAATTCTCTCAAGTTTTTCAAATCTCAATTCCGAAGTTGAATACATATTGGGGAAAAGATTTCAAAATATGACGAAAGTGAAGAATATCTTAATGTTATTTTGAAAGACTGGTCCAACAGTACTCCCACAATGCAATTCACTAAAAATATATTTCTAGCCCTTAGCTTTTTTGTATATTTTGATAAATATAAATAAAAGCACATCTGATCATACTTAGAAAATGCATTTACTGATGAAACGAAAAATTGCGTTTTTATATTTATATTATTATTTACAGGTGTCATAATTACAGAATAATATACATTAGTAAATTATAACTGATAATCACGAAAAATTAATGATAAACACAGTCGTGATCCGCGCCTTTGGTTGTAAACCTAATAAAACAAGTTAAAACCATTCGAAAAAAATAATGATTCCGATAGTTCAAAAAAACTGTCACCGAAATCAGCCAAAAACGTGTCCACATTTCAAAATTATCCTAATTACTACTATGGTAAAAATTCTGGGTTATTATTATAAAATACTTGCTTTGGAATATAAAATAATACTTTTGAACACCAACAACGAGACTGTAACCCCCGAACGGACCAACAGAAAGTTGGGGAAGGAGCAGTTATAAGGCTTCTTGTTTTTTTACGAATATAATATAATACCTACGATAGATTTGCTTCAAAAGACAGTGCTTATAAGTAATAAAATATTGATAGAAAATTTTAACCAAATCAATTAAGAGTGATCATCACTTTACGATTCGCAATGTCTTATAACGTGGTACAGTATACATACATGTATCCTCTGATAAAAGGTAAATTAGGCATATGAATATATGATAATAATCGAAGTTTAGGTTTTTGGAATTATCGATTATCTAAATACAATTACTGCATTTGCTTTACGAATTATTGTAGTTTCAAATAACTTCATAATGGGAGTAAATAACACATATTACTTACATTTATTAAAATATTAATTATTATCAATTTTAATGTCCGCTATTTGCCAAGTAGAACCATATTCTTTTGGATAGTCTCCAGCCATTTTCATTAATTTTTGCTTTTTATTTTTTATTTAAATATTAGGAAAAATACGGTTTGTATTTTTTAAGTACTTGCATTTTTACGCTCGTTAAAACTTTTAGTTTCATGTCGAAAAGCATTTTAATCATTCGTCTATCATGATTATTTAAATCAAGACACTTGTTGTGGGCGGAGATGGATATTAAGTTCATAATTAAAATAAAATTAAATCAACATATACAATTGTATTTCTTCTGAACCAAGATTCGTCGGTTGTACGACCTTCTACGGCCTTGTACGATCTCCCCCCCATAGGGAGGGGGGGGGGGGGAGGGTCGTACAAGGCAGTGACATTGAAAGCTTTTACAGGTATATTTACAACTTTTATGGCTTGAGAATATTTGTAAGGACGCCTATTTTTATAGGGAAGAGGAAAAATTTCTCAATGCCATTGCGATATCGATTTTGATATTAATGTGAAAAATGTCAATATAGATGTATGTGTGCAAAATTATGCACAGAACTTATACATGAAATGGTTTTATTTCAACATTTAAAATTATTTTGGTTGAGTGAATAATTATTTAATATAAATACCTCGTATAACGTATTATGTATATATATATATATATATATATATATATATATATATATATATATATAAATATATTACTCTAAAGAAATTCGGATTAGGGAAAAGCAGAATTCTTTCATGCTTGGCAATAAAATGGTAAGAAAAATAAATTTTATACATTTAAAATTAACAATAATATTATTATTAATTATAAATGATACAACAAAATGAAATTATTCATTTCATGTTTCCGGTACCGTACAGGAACCTGTACCGAACGGACCCCATACCGTTCAGAAGACGTACGATCTCCTCAATTATTAATTATATATTTATTAAATATATATTTAAATAAACTTTTTACAGAAAAATTAGAATGGTTGACAAAAAGAGCAAATATTAGAGCCGCAGACAGATTCCGCTTCAAAGATGTTTAATAAAATGTTAACGCTTTTCTGTAATTATATAATTTTACGTTAAGTTTATGGAAAATCAGTTAAAACGATCATTATTTATGAAGTCAAACCTTGTAACCATCTTGGAATTTACGTTTTAGACAATGTTCACGAGAGTGATGCCACACTTATATTTCTATGAATGTGGTTGATTTTTAGAGAAAATAAGGCTTGAAAGTATTAGTCTAAAGGAATATATGTTGAATCTTTAATTAATAATTTTCAAAGTATTTTGAATCTCAAAAATTACATACTAATAACCAAAGGTATAAGGTACAGGTTATGTAACGGTGGAAGATAGGTGTCGAGCAGTCAGCTCGTATCAACGTTTTCTGATAATCTATTCTTATTTCTAATTTACAATTTTTACTAAACGTTCAAAATGGTTACAAAATTATCTGTGACTGGCTAAATAGAATTTAAAGGGTGTGTCTAAGACATTGGAAGGGGAAATTAAAGACAATAGAAGTGAGATATAGGTAGACCCAGTGCGGGACCTAAGGGTAGCAATCATTGTTACGATCGGGAAGGGATGGGAGATAATAATTTAAAAGGAATGTCCATTTTTAAGGCGGGCAATGCCCCGGCGTCGTCTGCTTAAATAGACAAAAGGACTATTTTTATGGTTACAATACTGACTATATTCATTAAAATGGTTTATAGTAATTTTGGAAAATTTTAGAATCTGTGACGTATCAGTTGTTAATTATAGACATTGGGAGAATCTATACATCAATAGTAAATTTTAAATAGAATTGTTTACATTACTTAATACATATTTAACAGAAAATTAAAGCTGACAACTATATTACTTGGATCTGAGGTGAATATGATGGATATATTTTGGTCTTTATTTTATATTAAAGTAATTGATTTTAAGTTCAAATTAATTTTAGTTTCAATTGTGGATTGAACATTTATTTTTGCAAATATAATCATGAATTGTAATTTGATTTTAACTAGTGTCTTCATATCATCATTAAAATAGTTTTGTATCTTATTATATGACTTATTAATATTATAAGCAGCTCCCATTTAATTGTTATGATAATTTATATCAATAGATATATTAAATAATTAATATAATTATATAAATGTTGAAAACTTTGAGATTAATCAGGTTGTGACGATTTGGAAAAAAAAATATATTTTATAAAAAATGAACGTTTTGAATGTGAATCATACCGGGAATCTAAGTGATGCAAATTTTCCTTGAAAAATTTTTTTAACTAATAAACTAGAATATTTTGCCAAACAAAGTTCAGATCATTTCAACTGTTCTGTGTATATGACACATTAATGGAATCACAAATATTTTCAAAATTTTTCATTTTTATGTAAATATAAATCATGGGTAATTTAACACAAATTCTTCTTTATCGCCACCACTACAGGCAGTAACCTATATTAACATTAAGTTACGCACAAACACGTACTTAATAAAATATTTTTTTAACTTTAACGCCTGTTACAAAGTATAAAATTTTAGTATCTTCGAGATTGTGTTGTATAGTTTACGCCATACGCGTGTTTTCTGGTTCATTTTTACATGAAATAGTTTAACTATTACTAGAGCTATATCGGGACCAGTTCAGATTTGAACTGTTATAGCGTCTTGGCTCCGAAGAAATAAATAGCCTGTGAACGAATTGACCTAAATTATGCTCTAAGTTTCTGTAAATATCTTGTCAATTGTATTTCAGTTTGAAAGCTTCAAGTGACATTTCTATATCGGTTTACTTCAGATTTTTGAGAACTAAATCGAACTAAATCGATTTAAAGGAAAAACATGCAATGAAGCGCATACTTGCCTCGCCGTTATGTGTATGTTATGCATCAACGCTCCGCATTGTTATGAAAACTTAATAACCACATTAAATAAAACTTAAACTACAAACATATCTACAAGATTGTATTATTAATTAAATTAACATAATTTGCAAAAAATCGTTTTTTGTTACTGTTCAATAAATAATTTATATATTTTTTATTAAAAGTGTGTCATAATGATAACTCATGTTAAGCTTCCATGAATCATGTTCTTAAATTTATTAAAATTCGAATTGCTATACAACACATTAATTCATCTAACATTAATTTAAAATTATTTTTTGTACAGGTTTTTTATTCTTCCGTTAATCGGTGATTAATATGCTGAAGTTTAAATTGAAAAATAGTGTAGTGTTTTTTTTTAAACAGAAATACCTCTTTACTTTTGATACGTTGTTTTCCTCCTTTTTTAATACGATTTTTTATATTTTTAAACGTAATTTTAATTTATATTTTTTATGTCGGAATAAAAATTGCTTCTTGATTTAATTTCCTTAATCGTTTTTGTAACACGAATATTCATAGTGATGTTTATGTAAAGTTTATACAAAAATCTACAGAAAATGCCAATAAAGTATAATAATTAATTTTCTGTTATGTGTTGTAATCAAGCTACAATTATAAAAATATAATAGATACAATCTTTGAAAATATAGTACATAAATATTATGAATAGAGCTCTAGTGGATGGTAATTGCAGTCAAGTGACATAGCGCATGACTGCCTGCAAAATGACTTTTGCCTACAAATGATGCTACATATATGCAAACGTAGTTTGATTACTGTCTATATCGATTGGTATCTTTGCGAGATAGGATCCTATGCTACGTGCCAGATATAACGATGGAAAATAGCAATATATTGTTAGAAAATATATATTATTTACACCTATTTAAGCAATTAGGCTTTTTAAGCAATTGTTATATTTCAGAAAATCGTACCATTAACGATAATATGATAATTATATATATATATATATATATATATATATATATATATATATATATATATATATATATATATATATTGCAGTGAAGAACGTGACATGTATAATTTTATACGTTAAATATATATATATATATATATATATATATATATTGAATACACAGGTTTTGAAGAAGTTCTGTTTATTAATATGCACTTAGATTAGAATAACACACGTCTACAGGTAAGGATAGGCAGAAGTAGAGTGTCACAAAACACATAGGGTTCTGTATTGACATGTAAGACAATTTTAAAAAATTCAAATGAAATATTGAGAAAAAGGACACCTGAACATCTTGAAACGTTTAAATTAAAAAAAAAATTAGAAGTAAAAGGACGAGTTATGAAAATGTGTATTATCAGAACAAATAACAAAATATTGAACAGGCTGATTTGTAATAATTTAACACTTTTTATCTAGCGTTGATAGCCGCTCCCTATCAACGCAAGAGATAAGATTGTATTAAGGCCGAAATTCTTAATGCACTTAACGCTTACTTTGAAAAGATTCTCCAAAATTTGGAAAACGGTAAAATAATGGTTAACACCTCTATTAATGAACAATTGTGGTAAATCACCTATGCATATTTTTGACCAAAATTTCTCACTACCGAAAATGATAGCCTGTGATTTAATTGGGTTAATCAGAAAGACTGGGTATACTAAACTACTCATCAATATCGATAATAATGGTTTTGGGAACGATAGGTTTTGATGAAAAAAATTAATAATGACTTGAAGTAAATACTTCGTTTTAATTTTATCAGAATCCACTTAATTGGAAGATAGCCAAATTTAAAATTTTTACAAATTTATTCACATTGCCTTAGTACAACGCCAATAAAGAAGTTCCTGGCCACTTCATAAGTAGTAACTTCACAAATATATATTTCATCTATATACATCAATAGATGTCGCTACGTGCATTCCAAATCGCGCATTGCAATTTTAGCGAAATGAGCATAAGCCGAGGTGAAGTGTGGAGTGGTACGCGAGGGTTACATACTTGAATAAGCAAGCTGAATGCGGGTAGACGTAGAATGTTTTCAATGTATACAACATTTTATTTGTTTATTTTTTTGTTATTCCTTTAATTTTTCCATATTATATTAATCGTTATTATATTTTTTTCGTTTTTTATGAGCATAACGAAAAGGCAGATTTAATCCGTTTGTCGATTTGATCGACCTTGGGGCTGTTATGAAAGATTTAAATGAGTCTAATAATATGTTCCAACGATTATCCTGTCCTTTTATCTTTTATATTGTCAGTGGTTGGAGACCATCAACGCATACTGTTGCTTTGTCAAATCATTTGGCTTTGACAATGCAACAAAAGATGAAACAAAAGGTGGAAAAATAAAATCTCAAATAGAACTATTTTCATTAGCTGGCCTTATCAAGAAATAAAATTAGAATAAAAACTGGAACCATACTAACATTTTCAAATGGTATATTGATGTAACTTTATTAATTCAAAACAAGTAAATCGTTACCGAGTAAATGTAAAACGGATTTCTATTTTAGTTTTAATGTAAAATATTAAAATTTGGTGCGCTGGCTTCAAAATTGTCCCACGTTAATGAGCGGCGTCTGTGTGCGTGTAGACTTTACGACTATTACACATCCATTCTCAACCTGCGGGTTTTGTAAATACATCACAAAATATATTCAGCAGCAAATTTGTCAATTGGTCAGGTACTTCGTTTTAAATGCGTGCAATCATTCCCGTGGATGAGTTTTTCGTTCTATTTAGTTGGGGATAGATAATGGCTAATTTTCGCTTATTTCTCGTATTAATGGTATGCTTATCGTTTATTTAATATAATGCTAACAAATTAAAACCAAAAGTAAATTTAAAGAATTTAATTTTCATACATTAAGCATTACTTTAATAGAAGTGAAACAATATAGAAACAGAGACTAAATATTGTTTATATCACCAAAATTGATTCATATCTGGTCAACCTTAATTAAGAGTGAGGTATCATCAGCAAACAGTCCCATAATTAGCTGATTGTTAGCTACAAGTGGTATATATTAATATGAATAATATAATGATTTACACCCAGGGCAAAAAGAAAAGAACAAAGTATTGAACCCTGTGGTACATTCATGTTCACAACAGATCTAAGTGACGTATTACGATTTAAGGCTACTATTTGTATTCTAATGTACAAGTAAGAAAAAATGATTAGATCTGTCTTGTATACCGTAGTACTTTAGTTATTCTTCACATTTACAATTACCACTCTAGAACGAAATAGAATTAAAATATTAATAAATAGCTTTTAACGTTTCTAATATTAACCAGTGAATTTATCTTTTCCACTGGTATGAGAAGATCATGGTTAAAAAGAATCTTGTAGTATTTATATTTTAGAAATTTAAAAAATTATATTCCTGAAAAACCATTCCTTTACCGTTTTCCAAATTTTGGGGAATCTTTTCAAAGAAAGCGTTAATTGCATTAAGAATTTCGGCCTTAATAAAATCTTACCGCTCCCTATCAACGCTAGATGAAAAGTGTTAAAGTATTACAAATCAGCGTGTTCAATATTTTGTTATTTGCTCAGAAAATACACATTTTCATAACATGTCCTTTTACTTCTGATTTTTTTTTAAATTTAAACGTTTCAAGATGTTCAGGTGTCCTTTTTCTCAATATTTCATTTGAATTTTTTAAATATATTTCGTTTAATGATTATACATCGTATATTTTTTCGTAATAAGGAGGCATATTGTTTTATTCATTACACGATTACTATAATCATAAATAACTGAATTACTCTTGGGTTTAACTTTTACAATCAGCTCATGACAATCTGTACGTGTATAGTACCTTGCTATATGCAGTATACTCGATGGGAGTAAACTAAATGGGCACTACCCATATTGAGATGAAACTCTGTTTTTCCAGTTCTAATCCAGCGAATGAACTTGGTAATGAAGGACATTTTTTTCTGGAAGCAATGAAGCATATTCTTTTCAGTGTGAAGAATACGGCTTATTTTTGGACTTCGCCACGCGGATATTTAAGAAGTAGGAATGAAAAAAAAATCGGCCTACCTCACTATATGGGGTGTCGTCAGAACAGTTTGTTAAAATTAAATTAATTTTCATTCAGCACTTTTAATTTTGTAGTCCAATTTGTGAAATGTTAACCTTCAAAATTTATTTATACATCCCCTACTCTCGCATTTTTACATAGTCACGACGTGACTATGTGAAAATCTAGAAAAAAGTCAGAAAATAATTGAAAAATATTTTCAAATAAAATTACTTCGAGTTATACAACTTCCTTAGTTTTGTAATTATCAAAAAAAATTGGTATGCAGAAATACCCCATATAAAATTACCTAAAAAACTTAGCTTAAGATAAAGTAATATGAATTATTATAATATGTTTCATAATATTAAATTAAATAAATTACAGAAAATTAATCAAAGAATTTGACATATATGTATATAGATAGGTTGACATTATATGATATGACTACAGAACCTTAATTTAAGCGAGATCCGCCGTGCACTTAGTGATTTTGTCTATCAGAGTACAACTTTTGAATATATGACTCAATTATATAAAGTTTTTTAAGTATTTATTTTCTGCAAAATTCACGATTAACTCCAGTCAGAGATTTCTTAAACTTTGCATAATTTTACGTTGATCAAACGTTACTAATATAAAATGTACTTCTTTTGATGTCCAGCTAACTGGCATATTAGTATTCCCTGTCTTATCTCATGGAAGCGTAGATTTCATTCGGATAACACATAGCTGTATCCACCTTAATTTGCACCCTCTGCCTTGATCTAAGTCAACACCAATACTTATTTAATGAGGAAATGAGGTTTAATATTATCTTTTTGCGTACTAATTATTTTTAAATACATTTACTGAAAGGAAAACAATCACAAAATTTAATTGTGTGACAAAAAAATTTACAAACTGGCGTATTTTTTTGTTCTTAATAACCAAAAAGACGTTTATTTAAAAACATATCACATTAACATCGTAAATATAAACGATTTACGTATTAGAGTCGTATTAATAAAGGAACATTTATATTACGCTTCCTTCTCACGACTACATACCGTCTGCTTTTTTAATGTTGATGTGAAAAAACCATGGATCTCATTCAACCCTGGCCTTCTTTCACCACGACTTTCGTTGCATCTAGAAACAATTGTCTTTCGCTACGGTATTGGTCGAGTTCATTCGCTGTGATTACAATAAAACCACATTGGAAAAAAAACAGTTTCATCTCAATAAGTGTAGTGCCCATTCAGTTTACTCCTATTGAGTATGCTGTATTTAGAAATATACTGTACACATACAGATTATCTTGAGCTGGTTGTAAAAAGTAAACCCAACTATAATTCAGTTATTCATGATTATGATAAGCGTGTAATAAATAAAACAATACGCCATATTATTAAAAGAATATACTATTTATGATCAATAAACGAAAAGTATTAAAAAAATGAAGTGAATCATTGAGAAAAAGGACACTTCTTGAAATGCTTAAATAAAAAAAAGTTAAAAGTAAAAAGACGTGTTATAATAATGTATACTATCAGGAAAAATAAAAGAAAATACTGAACAGGCTGATTTATAATACTTTACCACTTATTATCTAGCTTCAATATGAAATGGTAAGATTGTATTTAGGCAGAAATTCTTAATGCAATTAACGCTTTGGAAAGATTCCCCCAAATTTGGAAAACGGTAAAAGAATAGTTTTTCAGGAATATAATTTTAGATAGTATTTGAAATTTATTTTTTAACCTTGAATTATTTTTAACCATGATCTTCTCATATCAGTGGACAAGATAAATTTACAGGTTAATATTAGAAACGGTGAAAACTATCTAGTCCATTGAAATGTTACATGAGCTTTGCATTTTTTAGAGGACGCAATTTTATTTTTGGTTCATCTGTGGGGGGTCAATAGAAGCTTAACCTCAAGTTTGTGGGGTCGCCACCCGTGTCTCCCGGCCGCCATCTTGGAAAAAGGGGTGAAAACACTTTTTTTGCGATATCTCGGAAACTATGCGTTTTAAAAAAATTTGTTAACTCATAATTTGTAGCAAATTGTTTTGCCTACAAATATGTTTATACGACTTTTTGCCCTAAATTCAAAATTAAAGAAGTTATAAGCAAAAAAGTGAGAAATTTTTTACAAACATTTTCTTTTTTGCTCTATAACTTTTTTTTTATACATTTTACAAAAAAATTACCTCAGACCAATCTTGTAGATTATCTTTTGAGGAAAATTTTTCCCCATAAATTTTTTTTAATTTCATTCATTTAAAACGCTGTTACAGCGCTCCAAAGTTGACCGGGTTCGTCAACGCTCATGAGAATCCGGTCGAAACGAAATGTTTAACTTATTTTAGATTTTTTTTTATTGTAAATATATTCTTACAAAATTTTTGTTAAATTCGTACAACTTTACTTATTCATTCTTAACTCTTTTCCTCGCCACCTGTGGTGTACAGGTAGAGTCTGTAGGCGCGTTTTTTTTACGTGGTATCCCCAGTAGGCCTACTCCAAGGACATCTTGCTTATAAGGTAATCCTCGACATCATAATATTTTTAATCACTTATTACTCTAATCGACTTTTCTTCGATGGTCCAGGCTGTGGCTCAGAACCTAAAATAGCGCCAGCCTAAAATAGAACCAGGAATAGCGCGGTACCACCAGCTAATTCAGGATGTTTCTCCATAATTTTTATAAATTTTAATTTCCCCATATTATAGGCTGCTGATGTTGTATCACATCCTGAAAAAGCACGAAGAAGCAGCAAATTCTGTGTTATGAGATCTCCATACATAAAACTTGAAGGGCTATATAACTGAGCAGATGTGCGCCCTCTTGAAGGTTTTGAAAAATAAATGTTCGGCTGTCTTGTACCTAATGCCGTGAGCAATACAAGAATGTCAATGTCCTCTGCCACAATAATAACATATTCATGAGATCGGGAAGGAGTAAGTGCAGCAGAGACGATAATTGGATCTGCATCTGATTCAGCTTGGTCGACAGAAAAACCAACCTCTGAAAGAGCAGTTTTGAGATCTATCAAGTTTGATTTGTTTTTTTCATTACTAAGAAATTTTTCTTGAGATATTGTTAGTACGGTACTCTTATCAAACTTAATTTCAGTACATTGATGTTTTTTCGTGCGACGCATACGTTCCCATGACTTTGTTCCTGCTATATCAGGATTTTCGGAGTAACCATCAAATATTATTAATGCAGATAGTCCATAATGTTCTTGCACATATCGGACATACTTCTCAAGGATGTTGTTTAATGACGAATTCCGATCCCAAATCACTTTATGCAATAGAAAACCACCATCGATAACAAAATGACTTCTGTGAATGTTTGACGCAAGTCACTCTGATCCTGGAATAATTCGCCGCAAATGAAGCAATAGTTTGAGAAATCAAAATCAGTATCTAGATTTTCTGATACTGAAGATGATGAACTGCTACAGCTGAGACGACGAACAATATTATCTGTTCGACTATCACTATAATAATGATAGCAGGGAATATGAACAGTTACTTCAGAAACACAAGCAAAGTTTTCACTCCTACTAGCACAGTTCGAACTTTAATATCCCCAAAAGGTTTTTTACATTTAAAACAATCACTCATGATTCACGCTTTAAAAAAGGCGCAACGTTTACGACTAAATGAAAATTTCACCACACAAAACTCACAGTTTAACTGATTGAACTGAAAATAATATCTGCAATTTTCAATACGTCTACACGTGACAAAATATGTAGCACAACTAAGAGAATAAAATGAGGTAGAAGAAACAGCTGAACCTACGTATAATAATAATAGTCATAGCAGGCAGATGTTCCTTTGTCCCCAAACGGTGACTCAGACCTTTTCTACCTGCTTAACATTCGATAAGTTAAATTTGGTAAGTTCTATGGTAAAGAAAAGAGTTAGGAATGAATAAGTAAAGTTGTACAAATTTAACAAAAATTTTGTAAGAATATATTTACAATAAAAAAAATCTAAAATAAGTTAAACATTTCGTTTCGACCGGATTCTCATGAGCATTGACGAACCCGGTTAACTTTGAAGCGCTGTAACAGCGTTTTAAATGAATGAAATTAAAAAAAATTAATGGGAAAAATTTTCCTCAAAAGATAATCTACAAGATTGGTCTGGAGTAATTTTTTTGTAAAATGTATAAAAAAAAAAGTTATAGAGCAAAAAAGAAAATTTTTATAAAAATTTCCTCACTTTTTTGCTATGAAGAGTAACTGAAGTAATACGGTATATTACTTTAATAATTTATTATCTTCTTACAATCTGCTTGATATGATACTGTTTGCTGATGATACTTCCCTCTTAATTAAGGTTTACCAGAAATTAATAAATTTTGGGGGTGTAAATAATATAGTATCATTAAAATAATCACATTATCAAATTTTTTTTAATTTTAATAGTGTCATATTGACAAATAAAATTGATAAATCTGAACTGTCAAATTAAAGTACCATAGCAGTGACAGTAATGCGATAATCGGGTTTTTACTGCTCACGTGTGGATTTATGCCGTTTATCTGTGAAATAGTGACATTTTAGTGATTTCCGGAAACAATTAAATTTTTTTAAGAAATCTCTGAAATATTTTTTAAGATCTTCCACACATTTGAAAGAGTGATTTATAAGGTTTCAAAATAATTTAAGTATATTGTGTATTTCTAGGTAATATTGTTCTAAGAATATTTTTAAAACATAAAAAAAAAAATTTCAGGTACTTTTTGATGTAATTAGTTTATGATTAAAATTTAACATAAATGTAAAGCCTATTAATCCACTTACATTTGAAGAGTTACAAATACAAGGAAATAATTGAGGAGGTAAATCAAGTAACTGAATTTTTTTAAATTTTATATAATGTGTGATATTTATGTTCCAAAAAAAATTTAATGACTAAGTTACAAGCATTCCAAATCTACTTTCTTTCAACATTTTTTATAAAATATTTCTAGACATTTCATCAAAAATATTTCCAAATAATATATTCGCTTCTTCGTTTCCAAAACTATTTGAGCCAAAATAAAAAAAAGAACAGTTGAGTTTGCGAGAAGTTTGCCGACAAGCTTTTCAGATATTCACTATATTATTATGCCTGCGAAAAAGTGGTATATTTAATTGTTAAAAAATAATATTGATATTTCTAATTAGTCAAATATGAATACTACATAAATTAAATTCTGAAATTAATTAATCTAGATTCATTATCATAGCGGTCGAGCCAAAATTGTAGTACAATTTCATTCAGTTGACCCTAGTTTAATTTCGTGTAAGAATAACGAATATCGAATTTATTTAAAATGTGTTTAGTATTTTCTGAAAATAATTCCACATACAAACAAATAAAGGCTAACGTATACCATTGAGCTTCCCATCTTTACAATCGACTAAAAGAATAGTCTGCCATATAGATGCTCGTTTTCAAGATACTATCTACGAATTCGATTTCCTTTCTTGCGAATTTTCATTTGTGCGAGGAGTTGCTTATCGATATCGGAATATTCACCCCTATCGCATCTCTGATTTCCACGCCTTTGGTGTGACATTTGATGTGAGGCAGAAAAGAAAACATTTTTTAAATCTGAATTCATTATTAGTTAAATTTTAATGAGCAAGAGAACTTCGCAATATGGAATAAAAAACCGCCCGTTTGTTAAATGAGCTCAGAGTGATTTCGGTCTATCTTTAGCGTTCAATGTTGGGAACTATTAAAATAATTGTGGCAATCTACAAAATTTACAATTCAGCAAACTTATATTAACTGAGAAAGATATGTACATACAAACATATGTTAAGTGTGTCTGTTTGATTTTAATTTAACTCATTTCCATTCATTTAAAATACTGTTTAGGCTGATTAATCAATCGACCGATGTGCTTCTAAAATATAAACGTGTATTTTCTATTACATGTTGTTTTTATATTTAATAGTATGAAGTAATAATAAACTTTTTTATGTAAATTGAAAGCCAAATTCTAATGAAGTTTTGCGTAATTGTCAGTCAGTTAGTACTGCTTATTTTCGTGTGTATCTATGTACATAATAGTACGTGTATATGAAAATTTTTGCCAGTTCGAAATCCATTTTAAATTTGTTTTGTTCTTAATGTGATTAAGTTCATCTTATTCTTAATAATTGTGTACATAGTTGATAGAAATTCAAGGAAATTGTTATAGAACTTCTTTGCAGATAAGTTAGTAGATTTTTGGTTTATGAGAAGTTTACACAAGACCTGGCGTTCTAGTTATTTTGTCTGTATTTAGAGAACAAAAAATAAATATTGATAATTGATATACCTAAATAACTACGAAGTATATGAGAACGGCTAATGAACATTCTATAGAAAATGGCATAATGCAGCAAAGTTTTATTTAAAAAGAACATCATTAATATTTTTGATCAGTCAACTTTTTCATAATTGTCTTTATATAATTCATCAATACATTTTTGACAATGATTGTACAGAGGTTGTTTTGACATGGTAAACATTTGAATCCATTGGCATTCGAACAAAACACACGGTAAAATAAATATTTGAATGAAATTGATGTTTTGGTAAGATTCAATAGATTTGAAAATTAAATGAAGCTGACGTATCTACGACCAATTTGTTTCGCGACATATCGCATCCGAAAGTTTCAATCTAAGTTGAACTCCCTAATGACTGAGTAATAGTAACAGCAGATATTACACGCATAACGTGAGCCATTAAAATGTTTGCACAATTATTATTAATTTAGAAATACCATTTTCTTTTATTCTCGATGTTTTGTCTAAGCATTATAACATAAAAATGCACACAATTTCACTGAATGATTTGTTCTGATTTCTACAAAAAGTTCTTACGAAGCTCAACAAGAAATTAATATATGTTATAATAAAAGTACATACGTGGCAATTTATTTTTGCAAAGCAGATTACTATTTAAAAAACTTGTCAAGCAGATTTATTTTAATTTCATATTTTGCCTTTTTTTTGGAAAATATCACAAATTAAAAAAAAGTCTCTTTGTTTTGAGCATCAGAAGCATTAAAATAGTTCAAGAATTCAAAATAAAACTCTTAATGGGGATGAAATATTTCATTAACGGTATTTCAAAACAAAGAAACTATAAAAATGTTTGTAATAAAATACGTGTTTGGATGTGTATCTCAGTACGTATGTGTGAGCGTATTTGGTCTTTTAGCGATTAAACAAATTGATTGATTTTGGGTGAAATTAGTGTTTTGCAGTTTTTTAAAAGTACCCCCATCCGTTTTGCTAAATATTTTCTTTACTTCGAAATTTAAAGCATATATTATAAACAATTTTTAATATTTTATTAAAAATGGATCACTTTTCCCTTTTTTCATTTGCCAAAAATACAAATATTCTAAGAGAGATATAACACTGAATTAAATTGGGCGTGCCCGAATAGCGGACAACGTACTGTGCTGCATAGCGCTTCAATGATTAATGTGTCGAGACTAGCAATGCGAATACTTAATTAACGAAATCATAAAATCAAATTACAAAAGTGTTATTGGACATTATACAAATATGTTTGTATATAAATTTGGCTTTTGCGCAAAAGTACATGCTGGTTAGAAATTTCGTTTATTTCACGCACTATTCATCAATCCTATCGCATTCGCTTAATTGAAATAAATTAGGAAACAACAATTTAGTAGAATACCATCCATACCATCAAAATATTTATTTAAAATACCCATATTAAAGTCTATGCATTTTGTATTGATACGATTCCACGAGTATACTGATGAATTACATGATATTGTTTTATGTTTAAAAGCTAGGACAGAAGTGCTATAGTAATATTATACCTAACGTTTAGTATTAAGTAGCATTCAGTTATAGATAGTTAACTGGAAAACTATATTTCATTTTAAGGAATTCATTAAACTTTAGAAAATGTGCGAAGATAATTAATAACTTTAATATTTCGTTTTTAAACTAAAAAAGGGAGACTTGATCATAAAATTATTCCCCTTTACAATTTCACACATTTATAAGCTATTATCTTATATACTTGAGTTTACATGACTTAAAGTAAGGCAGAGATTCTCAAATATGTGAGTATTTATATTTTTCATATGCAAAAAAGTATAACCTCTTCTATCACATCGATTGAACGTATTTCTTTGCATTTAACAAAGGGTTTATATCATTTTCATAACAGTTGCTAACTTAATTACTAGAAAAAAAATTAAATTCTATGTAGCTATTATTTTATATTCTGAGTATTATCAAGTTTTTGTTCAATTTAAAATTAAAAAAAAATTCGTTCTAAAAGATAAGTTGTTAGTGTATTCATGAATAAAAATGAAGTAAAATAAAGATTTAATATTTCATTACTAATATCAATATATTAAAATATTTATCGTAGACCATTGGCATTACGTAGATAAAAAACAGTTAAATGGAAGATAGCATTTTAAAGACATATTCCGAAGGAATACAAATTGTTTCCATGAAACTCCACAGTTCGAATCTCTATTAACTTAATGTGGTTTAACTGGAAATGACATGTCACACAAAAAGCTGAACAAATCAAGCTCGAAAGTCGTTAGATGTATAAGTTAATTATACCGCTCTCAACTTACCATATTATGTAAAATACTAATTCATCAGTACGTCATGAAACAAATTAATTAAGAGCTTGCACTAAAGAGTCCGTCGAAATATAATGTAAAAAAATCAAAAGATTCCTGCCTATTCGAGTTACTAATGTTTATTACTACGTGACACACTAAGAACTGAATAATGATCCAAAAATAGTTAAAACAGAAGTATCCATCATTAGGTAATATTATATTGAGAAGTGACCCATATAAAAGTACTTAAAACCCTTTTTGAAGTATAATATGTATTTTTAATTAAGATCGTATCTTATGTAAATATGAAAAATTAAGGTTCTATAAATTTAATTCGACGTTACTAGAATATTATTCTTTCCCAATTACCATAAGTTAGATTTCCATTGTAGTTGGGGTTGTACGTACTCATATCAGATTCGTGCCTATATGGGAGGGGCTAATTAATAGTATTTGCTATTTTAACGTATCCTCTTCGTTAAAATAGCAAATACTATTAATTAGCCCCTCCCATATAGGCACGAATCTGATATGAGTACGTACAACCCCAACTACAATGGAAATCTAACTTATGGTAATTGGGAAAGAACTAACGTACCCTCGTAGAGTTCGAATCTTACCGTCATGCTAATAATTAACTTTACTTGTTTCTTAAATAATTTTATTATTTTAACAAATTTCAAATTATCTTTACATGATTATTTATTACTCTTTATTAAAAAACATAATGAGAATTAAATACGAAAGGGTTTTTAAGGTTCCATCCCTCAAAAGAAAAAAAAACCCCGTAGTCTGTTTGTCAAGACTGTTTTTCTCAAGAAAGCGTGGAAGTTTGATACTTTTGATTGAAATTAATAAGTCTGATACTTTTTATTAAAATCATTTGATTCAAATAAAATTGATAAAATGTTAAGCTTCTAAGCCAGGGAAAAAAATCATTAAAAATAGAGCCACGTATACCGCATTTTTTCCCACTCGTGAATGAATCAAAACCTGTAGAGTACTTCCCGTTGACCCAGAGTCATGAAATTTGGCAAGAAGAAAGAGGTCACAGCACAAGTAAAGGAAAAGCATCCAAAAATAATTAATTTGTAATTATATCAAATAAAAAAAAAATTATTTCAAATATGCGCCTGTGAAAGATATTGTAAGTGCAATATATTATCGTTCAAAAAAATTACAATTTTGTAAATAGTGTGATAGGAGTATTACATGCTATTAATTGTTTGTGAATGCCTAAACGTGTAATCCTCGTAGGGTGAGTTTCACTCGGGCTTGACGGTTTTTTAAGACAAACTTGTTCTCAAACATATTAACCCTTATTAAATATTACGGTTCTAGTAAGTCCATTTTACTTTTGTTTTACGATAAGTGAAGTAATTGTATTTATGCAGTAGTCGCTTTATAAGTACAACCTACTATACAACGATAATTGCACATTAATAAAAAAAGATTGCACATCTTATATATGCAATATTTTTATCAAGCTCCTTGAAATTAAAACTGTGTATAGAACTTTCACTCCGCTGACTGGATTCGCACAAAACAGTTAATTAAACTCAAACTCCTTCGCGAATATCCAAAAATTGACAAACATACCAAAATGTATCGAAGTTAACGTAATTGAAATATGTTTGTTATCATGCAAGATATGCCATACACGTGCCCTCGTCTTTAAGGCGAGGACCATTTATCAATCTAACATATTTGCTAATCCAATCTGGCACCTAATTTGGGATTTAGGAAACATGATTAAGTGCGCAATGCTTGATTTCAAGTTATAATTTATGTTCAAAATGATTAATTAAATGAGAGACCGTAAGTTAACACGCTGTATCCAAGAGCAGGTCTAGAGCAATTGTCCTTCGTCAAATTGATCGCGACGTGTCAGCGGTGATTGCAAGTAACTAGGAGGCAATAGATTAACGGTGATTATAAATAATCTGATTAATATTCATTATTAAACATAATAATTTTGATATCATCCATTAACCATGATAAAAATATTTCTAGTATTTGTAAAGAATTAAATACACAGTCGTAATAATTATCACTTGCCATGTGGAATGATATAAGTAACATAAGATAAACTCCGTAAAGTATTTTTTAAGACTACAATGGAACTCACATTACTGTATCGTATAAGTCAAAACCACAAAATCGTCTAAACGTTAATTAGAATCTAAAAAAAAACCGAACGAGTGCGGGTTTAGTTCTCACATCGATGTTTCTATATTATATATATATATATATATATATATATATATATATATATATATATATATATGTATATATATATATATATATATATATATATATATATATATATATTATCAGGAATATAAAAAAAACTATGACATCTAGAATCATGTTTATAGTTTTCCTATGTCTTTTGCGTAGTCTTCAAAACCCTGTTTTTCAATAACTTTAGGTTCAACAGTTTTAAAAATATGGGGACGAGGTTTAAATATATTTTTGCACATTTTCCGGTACATGAGTCAGTACAATATACTATAAAATTTAAAAAAAAATATTGACTTCAGGGTTCTTGTATGAAAAGTCTAGTTATTTTACAAACGGTAACCCACACTGGAATGAAAAAAAACCTAATTTGACCCCCTCTCCACCCACATAGATATTTTTGAGTATCATGTATCGAGTGGTTTAGTATTATTATACTTTATTATTTGTCAAATTTGAAGTCTCAACGTCACACCATTTTTTTTAAATAATGGCTATAATAGACGGACAGATGAATAAGTAAGTAAATATTTAAAAGATTTTTTTTGACGAAATCCTAATAATGTGTACCTTTTAAATGAGGTAAATTTTTAGTATTAATTATATCTTAAGTTGTTATTAACACGCCAAAAAATAATAATCTACTTTTAATATCACGTAGAAAATCGCACGCGGATCTTTTAACTTGCTTTACACGTACAAATTATACTCAGGCAATTACTCAGCGAATACTGAGAATATTTCAAGTGTGAATTTATAATGTGATGAGAAACGCCAGGAAATAGATTTCTAGTTAAAGCGCCGACTTAAAATAATGTTTAAATTTATTGACTCCCACAAAATATCCAATTTAGTTCGAATATTTTTCTCATTGTTTGTCTGAATTGGAGTTGTTGTCGTGCACCGTTTTTGATTCATTGAAATTTAAATCTATACTGTGGAAATATCAATGAGTTTAATTAATTTTCGAGCGATGAGAAGTTATTACAGAAGATCTGTGATGTTCACTGTTCAAGGTATCTGAATTAGGTGGAATGAGTATTGGCATATCATAACTAATTTTATAAATTCGAAAGTTTTAAATAGATGGATATATGTATGTTGGTATCTTCCCCTATTACGACATACTTTCTTAAATGATCTATCATATGAAATTTGAATCTATACGAAAATTATATTCATTAAAAGATAGGCTAATTTTTACTCTGAAGTATTTCACGTGACTCCCAATTTGTCACATAATACTGTAAGTTTTATTTTACTACGTATATTTAGTATTAATTCATATCTTGTATCCGGAATGCTTAAATTTGAACATGGTTCCTGTGGGACAAAATATAAAATTATCTCCCTTTTGTAACTCGATCACAATGTTACTTATTACTGAACACGACTGGATTTAAAAAAATTTAATTAAGATAAATTATGGCTTGGATTGTCATATAACTATATTAATGTAATTCATGTCAACGGAACAATTGGCAGATGTAAGTAATTAACCATACTCGCCACTGTCGTTTTGTGACAGTATTGCAACACCAGAAACTTTCAATTTATCTTTTCGATTGTAAATACCGCCTTGATGCCAATGATAATGGTAATGTTATTTCAGGGAATTTTAGGACCTTAAAGGCTTCAACTGTTCTACAGTAATGGGAGATACTAGACTAAATACATACTTGCCGGTAGAATTTACTAGAAACAAGATTTATGTACTTCTTTATATTGAAAATAGAAAGCATAACATTTTACTTGACAATTTACTTCAGAAATGTAAATATTGTTTCGTCTTGAAATCAACATAGTTATTAATTGTATGGAATATTAGTCTTGTATGACACTAATATGTACAAAAATCTATTTTTGGACAAATAGTATAAACGTGTTCACGCTGAATCAGTTCTTTACATGATAGTGTGATTTTGTGTCTTGGCGTCGAATGTAGTTGCAACAAATCAATACGTAATATGACAGTCCCCCCTCCGTCTTTCTTCCTTTACGTAGATGATTTTCTCTAGGTGATAGATTGATAAGAGGAAGGTTTTAATGTATAATTTATGAATAATTTAAAAAAAATTTCCATCCGCTGATAATGAATATAGACGAAGTTGGAAAAGAGTATTCGTCGAAGACGTATATTGGCTTCCACTGCTTAAATCGTTAGAGATACATGAAAACAATGTGCGGTAATATGGTTATCCCTAAAAAGTTTTGGGATAAAGTCCGCGACGGCGTATGTGTATATATCACATAAAGTACATAAAGAAGGTCTTACTCTTTAAATTTTCTCATCCTTATTGGGTGAGACCGTCATAATTTTTATCAAACGAGGATAATAATTTATGATAAAAATAATTTTCTAATAATATTTTTCCATTCATCTAGATAAAAATTACTTATCAAATCGTTGTTTCCTAACAAATATTATCAAAATTACGACAGTGCTTTTAAGATAGTAAATTATATTTGTGAACTTATTAAATTAATTTATTATTTATAATTTAAGGAATAATAACACTTTGGGAAAAATATTAACGAATCTCAATTATAATATTTTAAGGCAAAAATATCAAGCCGTTATTGAGAAAGTTAACATAAATCTCGTGAAAGGTGTATTACAGTCGGATAGAATGTATTACGGTAAACTATAAATTTAAAATAAGAATTATTTCTAGAATTTATTCGCAAAGAAGGCAGGGTGCATAAAAGTAACCAATAAAGTTTTAAAATGTTGATCATGAAAATTCACTGAAAAATAATAAGCTAAAAATAGCTCAATTAAATAAAAATTTTGGTTCATTTTAATATACATTCAATTCGTTGTCCAATTTTTTTAAAATAATGAAATGTGAATTATTTGAGTTTAAACACAGAAAATATCCTGGTAATTATAAGGATATTTTGATACGCTGCACTTAATATTCGAAGTAATATTTAAAAAAATAATTTTGATGAGTTCGTATTTTCAAAGTTAAGGCAAAGTTTTTAATAAATTCGTCGAATGGTTTGTTGTTCAAGATAACATAAATCGATAGTTCTAATGGAACAAAAAAGCTTTCAAGAATTTTTATATAGCCGCAATACTTCGGAGATTACTGAAACGTGTCTCTTCTTCTCTAATGAAAACAAGAAAAAGAACAATATCGAGTTTAACTATATCTATTTTTTCCTTTGAACTATTATTTTGATTCAAAGAAAAAAAAATAGAAAAAAGAAAGAAAAATTAAAAAAAAGGAAGAGAAGAAAGAAGAGGAAGAAAGCAAAAAAATTGCTAAATTTTAGTTGCATATTTTTCTGATATTCCAAAGGAATTATTCTGAAGGTTGGAAGGAAGGAGGAATAATTCTGAAAAGGGAAAAAAATTGATATTCTAAATTCAAAGATATTTCCAAATAGCCTACCTGAAGATGTTGTAATACAACAAAACCTAGGTCGTGGTAAAGAACTTAAAGAAAGTAGAAATTATACTACATCACGTAGTTTCGTTTAATTGTGAATAAAGAATTTCTTCAAAATGAAGGCCAAATATGTATATTCAACATTTAGAAAATGTTTTGTTATAGGTTTTTTAACCAACATTTTTAGGACATTCTACTAAAATCTATAAATTAAGAAGTAGTTAACTGCTCTATTACATAAGTAACTTCGTATGCGTGAGTATGTGACCATTTACCAAGTTGAAATTCAACGACTTACGAGTCTTAAGTTAAGAGAATATTTTCTCAGAAAACTTTATCCATTTCTATGAAATATTGCTACAAATTACTGTGTACAATGGATTGAATTGTGATGATATATAACCGGCACCTTATTTTAGGAGATTAAATAAAGAAAGAATTATATTATTATTGGGTTAAAACCAAATTCAAAGTTAAATTAGGGTTATATTACATCTCTACTGGGTATATAATTGATCCTTTCCATGCTTGCTTTAAAATTACATTAACTTTTTTGGGAATATTTCAAATTATCACGAATAATTTTAAAATACTCGTGTAAGCATGTGAGTCTAAATGCCTAATGATAAAGAAAAACAAATAAATAATACTCTACCTGTGGCTTTAAGGTATGTTTATACGAAATTACGTTTTTGATAGTACCAACGTAATACAAAGGAAACATTTCCTTTTGGTAAATATTTGTCTTTTGTGTGTATATGTTTTCATTTGTATTTTATTAGTTACTCAGAAAATAATGAACTTATTTCAATATGTCTTACAATTAGCTGTGCCCCACTGTGTGTATAAAACACATAGAAAAAAAAACAACTGATATATTTTTGCGAAAGCTGATGAATACGAAATGACTCGAATTCAAAAGCATTCATAAGCAGCCGATTTCGTGATTGAGCCTGACAGTATGCTATTCCACTGGCTACTCTCCGCCACTGCGGTCATCACTCCGCTATTTTGCCAAACGCTAACAGTTGTCGGGGTTTAAGGTATATTGGCGGGATTACGCGGGATTATCAGCTAATAAATGAACTGGTCTCTTTCTACCTTACACATTTTAAGCAGTATTCTCCGAATTCTTTATATTTTTATCACTCTTCTACCTCTATAAGTTGTACTTTAACAATATCTACCCTGTCCTTTAAAAAAAATTAAATTGAATTTGTGGTTATAGAAGTTAGCGCGAATAGAAAATCAAAGCAAACAAACAAACATGTCCGTTTTTTTACTCCTACAAATTACAGGTTGATGGAAAACCCTTATTATAACCCCCTTTTATCAAACTATAGATTTCCCAACAAAAGAAGATTTTTTAAAACCGGACCTGCAGTTTTAGAGATAATTGCGATCAGTTAATTAAACAAACTATTTCGCTTCATGTATTTGTATGGATATCCTTTAAAATAAAACTTATCTTTATGCTAATTTATTAGTACTGTGCCATGTTGTTGTCGTTCCAAGGAAAAGGTTATACAGTATAAAGATGTGACCAAAAGTTATTACATAATGAATATTCATTTTTATATGATGCTTCTTTAACGGAAAACTTTTGTGTCTTCAACACATGCAGAGAAAAAACTTAACTTCGGGACACATTTCATTGAAAAACCTTAAACAAATTCAAAAACCATCCTGAAACAAAAGACTGTTCAATCAAAGTTAATATTTAATATCTATGTTCTAAGTTATCACATTATCGCTGTTGATTTTTAAAGAAAACACGAAAAAAACTCATATGGCGAGCAAACAATTCATGCAGAATGGAAAATTTCGAAGCACACAATATATTCAAAAATAAAAATAAGTCGGCCCATTCGCGAGCAAATTTACTGCTTTGTCCGCATCGCCCTCCAAATTCAAACCAAGATATTGGCTGAGTAATGGTCAGAACACGAATTTCACGCGTAAAACAAACTGGGAAGAGTTCGCATTTAGCATAAATTCATTACGCCGTTATGTTACGGCTTTCGCTTAATTCATGAACTCTTTTAAAATTTGTTTTACAACTACAAGAATAACAGTTATATGGAAGTATTTTAGATCATCTGTATCATATTATTAAATATTAGTACAGATGTATATATAAATGAATGGGATTGTTTTAGCACTTGTACGAATTACAACAATCAGAGCATTACTCAATGTACATCAACTTTTTTACCTATTTACAAAGCAATGGATAGAAAGTTTTGAAGTCGGTTAACTCTCTGAAAATTAAAACAGTAATGAAATATTTTATATTCAAGTCCATTTTTATCTTGTCATATATGCTAGTTGATAATTTAAGATAAACTCGAATTCCTTTACACACAAATGCACATGGGATTAGGGGAGAATACATTTTTTGAACTTGATTAACCAAGCTACAAAATCCCTGGGAAGAATAGCAAGCGAAGGACCCCGCTACACTTAAAATAAAAATGTCATTTATAAAAGTGTAATTAATCTTTATTTTTTAAAATGTAATTTACCAATTCAACAACTGGAAAATGTAAACATTGTCAATTTAGGAAATAGCTTAAAATATTTTTTCAAGATGGTATTACCAATTGTGAATATTATAATAACAACATTGATATATTGAACAAAAAAATTGAGAAACATTTATCTATCTAAATATATTATTTCTAAAAGGTGTTTTTTGGTCGAGCGGCTCGATCTCTTTAACTACTGCACCAACAAAAATCAAAAAAATACCCACTTAAAGCTTATGTTTTCTACTTTGGGCGAAAAATATAAAAAAATTCGAAAAAAATCTTTTTGTTAATAAAAACAATAATTTTTATAACAATTGGCATGAGCGCCATCTGTAGGCGACACATCAAATATCTTAGCCAAATTGTATACTTGGAACACGCTAGATGGCGATATAGTGCGAAGACTTTGCACGGGTCAGCTAGTTTTTGTTTATTTATAAAAAATTACTTTATATTAAGTAGGATATCAAGTAGGTAATCTCTTGTACCCAACACGGATATATATATATATATATATATATATATATATATATATATGTATATATATATATATATATATATATATATATATATATATATATATATATATATACATATATACACGAAAACTTTAGAACCAAAATTAATTTAAATAATAGCTAAATAGCGACAGGTTAATGATAGGACAGGTATAAGTATGGGGTATACACGAAGGAATTTTTATCTGTAGATTATGATATGTGATAAAATTTATAATAACTTATACAAAGACAAAGTACAGCCTGTAATTTGTATATGTACGTTTCTTTGATTCCATAATTGCGGAAATAGATTACAATGTATTAGCATTTACTGTAAAGAATTTTCCATGGCAGCTATCTTATGTTGAGGGATTAGAAGTGTGTTTAAACTTCAAGATCGTAGGTTGACAGGTACTAAAATCCAGATAGGAAGGATAGGTTAACTAATGAAGTACTAACGTTGAACAATAAGCAATACGAAACACCTCTTTATGAGATCTTAACATATTTAAAAGCTTTTGGTTTTACAACAAGACCTTTGACTTCAAAACTGAGTTCATTTTGATATTAATCGAGTAATAGCAGAGATCTTACTCGTGGAACAAGATAGAATATAATTTTTCAGCAAACTTAAATCAGAATCTTATATGGTAATAACTATATAAGTTTCATGACAATGACATAGATGAAAATGACGATAAGAATTGTTTTTCAGTTGTATGATGTTTTACATTAATTCATGTTTTATGTTGTATTAAAATTATTGATGTGAACAGAATTATACTTTTATTTTTATTGTTAGTATGATTTAGCTGACATCCTTTTTTTTCTTTATTTTATGTAAATTAAAAAGAAGCAAACATTTATTTTTTAATATATTATATGGACTCTAAACACAAAATAAGCTACAAAGAACAAAGAAAATAAAAACGATTATAAATAAAACGTTGTTACTTTAATTAAGAGGAACAATATTTTTTTTGGAGAAAACGGAAAATCAATAAGGAAAGCACTTTATAAATTAAATAAAGTTGCAATAATAGATTATATGTTATAAATATAAGGTTACTAATGAGATTAAACAATAAATCAAGTGGAATAAAAAATAAAAACAAGACTTTGCAAATTTTAAAATGAGATTTCGGGAGAGTGATGTATCTAAATTATAATATGTTTTTAATGGTCACATTTCAAGTGGTCACATTTTGTTTATATAAAACTTCCTTCCTCATCAAGTACAGGTAAGTATCTAAACTTACTAATATAAAACTTACTGCCTAAATGTCAGAGGAAGTCCAGGAAGTGGGAAATAAGGAATTATGGAAGTACGAAAGAACTACCCAAGGAAAAAGTCACGGGTGGCAAAAAGGTGAATTTTTATAGTATGTATTGGTTTATCCAGACCAAATAATACCAGATTAACAAAAAATATTACCAAGAAAATCAAAACCCCTCCCAGCACATGCTCAAAAGATTATTACAATTAGATTCGTTTAAGCAATAAATTATTAAAAAAAAATAATTTGCACTCGATACACAAAGTTCAATATAATTTACTTATGAGCATCACTTTATTTTATCTCGTACTACTTGCAACCATTATTATGTTTGAAAACATACCATAACATTAATAATATTCCCAAAAAAACTGAAAAATGTCTTTGGTCACCTAGCTTGTTTTTCAGGACACTATAAGGTGTTTATTTGTGCGTTACCGAAAGGAAATAAGAGATAGCTACGAGTAAGTTTAGGAGTCCGAATCCGAGTATCTGACTCAGTAAAGATAAACAATCACAATTATCTTGACATATGTTGAACATAATCATAAACTCTAATAACGAACATCTATGGTAGCGGACATCACACGTGTATTTTGTTTATTAATTCTGCGAAATACCACATTTTTTTTGCAAAATAAAGCGACTGTCCAACTACTTAAACTTATTATACGATACACTAGCTTTTCCAGTGGTTCAGCTCTCTAAAAATGATCATGTTAATAACTATTACAATTTACGATTAAATTTGAAGATCTTTCGGGTAAAATTACTCTTTTCGCTCTCCAGTGTCACTGCCGAAGTCATATCATCTATGGTGCTTTGTATCTATCCGCCCAAAAGGTTACGTCTCGCAAACGTTAACATAGGTTTTTAATCTGAGCATTTATACTAATGTTTGACATGCAAAAATCGAATCAAAATTTAAAACTATGAATATATAAAGTGAACAGATAGACATGTTATATATATATACCAGAACATTTTGAATTGTGAATACAATAATATTCTCAAAAGTACTTAAAAATTACTAGAAAAGACAAACACCAGAAGAAAAACTATTTGCTGAATGTTGGTAAATCTATAATTATTTGAGATTTTTACAGTTTGATAAACATTAAGTCACTTTTGCGACAGTTTTGTTTTACATGGTATATGTGATTATTAGTGTACGATGTGGAAGTACAGATGTAGCAGTAAGCATTCATTATATATACTGTTCATATTTTAATTTCTTGCGACGGTCAGAGGGAGGGGCGGAGTGATGTTGTCGTTGTTATGGGAATTCCCTATCTTGTTATAAACCTACCTAAAATCTTTTCCATTTCGAGCAATTATTGAATGACCGGTCATTATGTAATGAAATTCATGATGAGAAAGCAAATACACATTACACAAGGATTCAAATAATAAAACGAGAGAACTTGCAATTTCCCATAAAATTTTTAATATTCGATATAACTTGTAATTAACGCGCTTACGGAGTACTGAATAAAAACTTAAAGAAAGAGGCCATATATTATCTTTCGCAGTGTCAAAAAAAGAAAAAGTATCAGGAACAGCAATCTAACTCATTTTGTAGGTGGAAAGTTAAAAATTAGGCAAATGTATTTAGTTATTTTGCATGTATACTATTTGTGGCGTCTAAAAAAGTATTTACTTACAAGATTTCATTACAATGAGTCTAAAATTGCATAAATCATGAGACAGACGGAAGGATAAAGTATATTTTTTAATCTTTGTTAATTTTTTTGTTGATTAAGGAATTCTAAAAATATTCATTTACATCTCGTGATTTTGTTATTCGATATAAATTTAGCTCTGTCAGAATAGATAGCATGAAATTTTAACTTGTACAGAAATGTTATGATTCATGTTCAGAAAAGGTATATTATTTAATTCCAAAGTTAAAGACGCAAACTTACACCTCTGAATTTGTTGTCATTGCCGTTGAATAAAAATTATGGTACAATTTTTTTCAGTCCATCCCAGTTTCATTTCATGACTTTCATTTACCATATGCAGTATATAAAAACCTCGAAGAAATATAGATCATCAGTTAAAATATGTTTAGTATTTCCTGCAAATAATTCCAGTACACAAAACAAAGAAAGGCTAACAGAACAGACTGTGGATTTAGATGCTTCATTCGCTTAGAGCGTATACGATTGAGTGTCCATCTTTGTAATCGACTGAAAGAATAGTCTGCTATACAGATGCTTGTTTTCAAGAATCTACGAATTCGATTTCCTTTCTCCCAAATTTTCATTTTGGCGAAGAGTTACTTATCGATATCGGAATATTGACTCTTATCGCATCTCCGATTTCCAAGCATTTGGTGTGATATTTGATTTGAGGTGGAAAAAACCGATCGTTTTAATCCGAATTCACGATAAGTTAAATTTTAACGAACCATGGGTATTAGCAGTATGGAAAAAAGAGCCACCCCTTCTTCAGATGGGCTAAGTATGGTATCCGTTTAGCATTAGTGTTCGATGTTGGAATTTTCCAAAATAAATATATATGACAGTCGATAAAATTTAAAATTCAGCAAATTTAAAGCAAGCAGTGTGATAAAAAATTTTATAAAAATTATACAATTTTAAAATAAAATTTTATAGAGAAGCAAGAATTTTGGGATATGCTGGGAAATGCAATTTAATTTGGAATAAATATCAAAATGTTTTTTTTTCAATATTTTCAAATTATCATATTCATAAATAATATCAATCCTAAGTTGGCCAAAAATGGAGGTTGAGACTGTTATTTAGACAGTATTGAAAACATCAATTTCGACTTTAATAAAAGAAAGTTTATTAGTTTTTTGTAGGATAAAAAAACATGTTACGTTAAAATGATGAAAAATTATATTGTGTTCCGTTTTGAAAAACAAACCGGCTTGAATTTCGTAGAATCCATACTTGGTTTGAAGTGAAATTATTTTATTAGTTATAAGTCCGTACTAATGGGGACGTACACATTATCAAAAATTGTGACTCTATAATTACTCTTAATGAATCTAATGCAGGTTTCTAGAAACTCTGTTTCTTTTTTTCATAATTTTAGTTTCAGTATTTTCAGAAACATGGCGGATTTGAAAAATGTTAACTTCTAAAATTACTGTAAAAGGTCTAGTGTGGGTTTTTAGGAACTCTGTTTCATTGTTCATAATTTTTGCTCCAGTAGTTTCAGAAATATGCCAGAGGGATAATGCAATAAATACTTAATGATACCCGATATAATCAGGTAGGCAAACGTACAAATTATCAAAAATAGCTCAAAAATGATGACTTCTAGAAATGTTGTGAAAGGTCTAGGGTAGATTTCTGGAAACTCTGTTTCTTTTTTTCATAATTTTAGATTCAGTAGTTCAGAAATGTGGCGGAGCGGTAACATATTTTTTGTATATTTTTAGTATATCTCTAAAAATATGCTAGTAAAATCATTTTTGGTACACGTATGGTCAGCATTTTTAAACGATAGCTAACCGTTTGTATGAAATTTGAAGTTTTTTCCAGTATTTATTTACCACTTCTATGATTTTCAAATATACATTTGTAGTGTTAGCTATTGGGACGTATATGGGATAGCGTGCATTATTACTATATCAAATTTTAAGTTCCTATTCCAAACGGTTTTTGAGAAAAAAACACTTGTGACAGACGGACAGACGTACACGTGAATTATCTAATATAAAGTGAGTGATCTGTAAGGGATCCGTTTTTGTTTGTGAAGCTCAGAAAAGATTTAAACGTTATATTTAAAAAATATTACATTTAATATTTGTTCTTTCCCTGATCTTAGAAGGTACTAGGATATTTATCACAAGTTCATCGAAAAAATGTTCGTTATAAAATATATTTTTTATGATATATTTATTATTAACACATACATAACATATTTAATTATTTAAAGAAATTTAAAATGAAAACAAATAGGAACACATAAATATATAAGAATTATAAAAGGTATTGGAGACACATTTCTGGAAATTTATTTTCTCTCATCATAACTAAATTACATTCTGATGTAACCGCGAGCGAGTGGTTGAGCAGTTGAATGACGTGAGAAACTGGAGAGTTCCGAGAGGATGTACAGAAAAAAGTTGATGGTTGGGTTAACGCGGGTAGTAATCGGTATTAATGAAAGTTTAGGTAATATTACGGGGTATAGAAGTATTATATTTATAGTTTCAAAGTAAATTTCGTCAAAATGATTTTTAGTCAAATTAAAATATATTACAATTACAACAATTATGGCATCATGAAAAATAAAAGAGATATTTATTTAAAATATTTACTTTCGAACATAAAAAGTTTACCTTACTTTGTAAATTTTTTTCGTAAACAAAAATGACATGTAAACTCATCTGAAAATTACGCTGTAAAGTGTAATGAACGAAACATTCGTAGGATCCCACATATATAAAATGTAATTTAAGCTCGTACATTCAGCAGCAATTTATTTCCTTATGGTAACACCGTTATGGGAGTTCAACTCAGAATTGGCCCGAATATTGCTCGAGTAATAGTCGGAGTAGACGTTTCACCCGTAAAGCGAGCAGGAAAAGACTCACGCGCGTTATAAATTCATTACAGAACAATTTTACAGACACTTAAACGTCTTACTTTATTTGGAAAAGGAAATAAGCTTTACGATCATGACCCGTAACAAAGTTACGATGGAAACCCTTTATTGAGTTGTTTCACATTTTACGTTCAAATACACGTGTAAATGAACGCTGAATTTATTGTTTTCGGTGCGGCAATGTATACTTACGGTAAAACCAAATGTTTTTTATATATATCTAAATTATACTGGTATATATTTTAGAATAAAAAATTTATGAAACTTATTTTAAAATAACAGTTTTATAAAACAAAAAAATTTTTTCAGAGTATTCTGTTAATGAAGCCAGGAAGTAAGCAGCAACGCTTATTAACTCTTTCCAATGTTCAAATAATGTTTTATTTGTGTTGCGTATATCATACAAAACGTGCAATTCTTAAAGTTCTGAAGTCATGAAGCCCCTGTTCATTCGTCTGACTTTCTGCCTGTCTGTCACAAGCATACACTTTTTACATTTGCATAACTATCTGTATGACAATTTATAAGTAAACGATTCATACAGAAATCTCAATATATCGTAAATCTTCTTTTTAATATGCTGGGTGCAAACAACTTTTTTACGAGCATTTTGTTGAGTGAGCTATCATTATATAGACTATTTAAAATGGTCTTTAGTTCCATTTATCATTTCATATTTTCTAACTCTAATATTTTGCTCTCGATTGTGAAATATTTTCTTTATTTAATTAATAATAAGTTTATTTATTTAATTGAAAATGTTAAGTTTCTTTATCTTAATTTTTTAAGAAATATAGTAAAGAGCAATTCGGGGGACCCTCTAGTGTTTGCATATTACAGGTACTGTTTGCAGGTCACCTCCAGTGTTTACATGTCCCCTCTGTTGTTTGAATGTCACCTCGAATGTTTGCACGTCACATCTGGTAGTTGCATGTCACCTCTAGTGTTTGCATGTCACCTATGGTATTTTTGTAACACCTCTGCATGCAAATATTCCAAATACTAGCATTTGAATGAAACTTTCAAATGAAATTATTTTAGTTAATTAGTATAAATAATTTTAAGAGATGCAGATAATTGTGGAAAACCACCTTCGTGCGTACCGCGACACGTATATGGTCCTCAAAATGCAAAAAACAGGACCGTCGGCCTACTTGCCTGTTTGTCAAAGCATCTTTTTCCAGGTAATTCATAAAATATCTTTATACAGTAGTTATCCAAACCTGTTGATTTGCAATTTTTTAAGTCGGTAAAATAGGAGGTCCTTCATAATAATTAAACACGAAACAATTAAAAGAAAGTTGGAAACCAATGTAAAAGCAAAATCGGGAAAGCGGGATTAGACATACTCTCTGGAACCCTCAGGAAAAAAATAATTTCTTAGCTTCTTCCTGCGCGGTCGCGGAGGAGGATCGCGCAGGAAGAAGCTAAGAAAATGGGAAAGTCGTTTAGAGAGTTAAAAGTTCCAGCTTGTTACGCATTTTGCTGACAGAGCTTCATCGAGGCCTATTTAAGAGTGACAGAAATTATTCTAAATTGTTGTGTCTTTTGAAAGAATATACCAATGAGAAAAATAATTAAAAATCAATCTGCACTAGGAGTAATATTATTGTAGTCTCCTTAAGAATCTAATAAAAGGCATTATTCACAAAGGTATTTGCATAAGATCATAAATAAAAATGCTCATAAATGATCATAATAAAATTCTAAGCAGATTTTGTAGAAGAATTTCCTGCTAAAATATACTACATATAAACTTGACTAAATTCTCCAATTAGACTCTAAACGTAATCTATAAGACGCAATCCGCCCAGTCGAGTAAATGAGAAGGGATAAGTCCCGCGTCCTTTCCGAGGGCACAATTAGTAATACAGTAGTGAACACATCGAAAGCAGTTAAGAACGTTATTCCGGTCATCGAGTTCATTTAATTTTAGTTAGTTAACTTGACAAAGTTCAATATCCTATATTTAAATATTAGCGATATTAATATATCACACTGACATTTTTTATGGAAATGTTTCAAGGTTTTTTACTCTATCTACAAATATAAATGAAAGGAAAAACTTACTATCTAGCACACCAACTCTCTGCAGAAAAATGAAATTTGGAGTAAAATTTCGTTACATAAAAGAGGTAATCCATAACTTTCTACAAACATGTACTTTCCACAATACAATCTTTAAAAAAAGGAAAGAAAAATATTAGATATTCGCATTAACTCAAATTTAAAAAAATTGTTCTTATCAAGGAACATTTAATTATGTTTTACAATGTTTTAGAAATCGATCTAAAAGAGAATGCAACTGGGATTCAAAGTACGTAGTGGAGTGAAATTGGCTTTCTGATTTTTATGAAACTTTTCTTAGATAATGGTGACAGTCAACGAAAAGAGATTTTTAAAAATTCCAGCCCTGCAGTGGTAAACTAATATGGAGAGACTCTTAACTCGATGGGGTAGTAAAATAATCAGTCAGCCAAGATCATGAAGTGTTGCTGAAATTAAAACTGATATTTAAAATAGGACAATGTTAACAGGCTTCGTGTATTTTTCTATGTGCAGAATTTCTATTAGAACGACTAATTTCAAAAATGTGAATGTTTGCGCGTAAATATTAACACCATTATTAAGGTTTACAATTTTTTAACTGTATTTTTTGGTATATGTGTAATCTTGAATACCATGAAGTATTGGAATCTTCGAAAACTTCATAGAACAATATTGTGAAGAAGGAAAGGAAAATTACTTTATGTTGAAGAAAATAATTATTTGAATAGGCCAGTTGCGTAATTACAAAATGTGTTATATATATATATATATATATATATATATATATATATATATATATATAAATATATAAATATATCAATTACAGCCCTGAAAATATTGTGTCTTAATGAGGTTTATGTTGGTCGTGAATTTTCTGAAGCTACGAATTAGTATTACAGAAGTGATTTTCTTTTCTCTGCTTATCTGATACATATTACATATGACATAGCCAAAGAAAAAAAAATTTAAATTATTTTATTATATACTACATTTATGAATTCGGTTATATAAATATGAATAGATGTACGAGTAGCTTCAATATGCTAGACCGTATTAAATAAGTATTTTGAATTTGGGTATTTGTGAATTGTTTCATTATAACATTAAATGATTACGGAAACAAAAAACAAAACTGCGCCACAGATCACTTAATTCTTTTTGTCGGGGGTACATATTTGGATGGATACGATAATGTTATATGGGCCAAAAATGTTAATACTTACTCTTTGAAATTTTTTTTCATTTCTCTTAGAAAATATCCAGAAATAAACTGGGAATTAATATGTTGAAACGGTTTGTTATATTTGTATTACAAACACGGCGAAAAGTGAAAAAAAAGATTCCGCACTCGAATAAAGTTTAAAACAGATACCATTAATGATATCTATTTTGCGATTTTTTAAAAACAACAAATGAAAAGGTCTGTTGTGAATCGTTTTTATACATGACGAGCTTTTTATCGCGTATTAAAATTATAGCACTGATTAGGCTGTGTAGTGATTACTGCATACACAGTCGTATGAAATGAAACGTTACTGATATATCTAAATATTCTATTGAATATTTGCAATCGAGAGATATTCTTTAATGGGATTTTCATAAATCTATCAAAATAATTTGCCTCACATCTCAAAATGAAAATCAGCCATAGTCATGAAGTAGTTTAAATGCTTTAATTGAAATTGCAAAAATAACTACGAACATAAATAATAAAGTGTTTACGTATATGGCGGAATTAGTTTTAAAAAAAAATTCAACCAATAAAGATCATATCAAACTATATAAATAACATAATAAATTCATTCGTTTTTTAAGTAATCTCTGAATATTAAATTCCAAAATATAGAAAGTCGTTGGCAAAACCTTAACTCCCAGGAGAATTGAGTTCAGCTAAACAAACCTGAGATCTTTCTCTGTGAGTTCCATAAAAGATTTATTTTACTCAGAATAGAACTAAACCAAAGAATGGTTTAGATCAGACATTGAGCCTACTTGGGCCTTCATTGATGTGAAGATTAAAGTACGAGCTACGGATTCGGATGAGAAATGAAGATTGATGTTCTTCGACGAGAGGCGATCAATGAAACATTTGAGATCGTGGCAAGATCACTTTATCAGTTTGAAACGTATGTACTTCAAATAAGAAGATAATGTATATTATAATTTATTTCAAATAGTTCATCTCGAGGAACGTGAAATAATTTTAAAATATTGTAATTTGTCAGTATTTAAATATTTTTTTAACCTAATTTACACACATCATAAATAAATATCTGAATATTAAGCGTTTTTGTTAATTTTGAGGGTTCAGTGGCCCAATGATATAAACGGAATTCTTGTAGTTCTTTCATGCCCGCAACTTTGTCCGCTTGATTTAGTAAGGTTGCAACAATAATTTTAATAGATATACACAAACACAGAATCCCTCTTTGTGCTTATTTGACAGAGATTCGGTCAGTTTTTCTAGTAGATAGAAAAATATACCGCAGAGTTATTCATAAGTGAGATAGTGTCTAAAGTAGGGAACTGTTGCTTGTGGTACTCGGGGTGGAATCCACTCATTTACTTACGTGAATTCTTTAAAATTTGGTAGAAAGTAAGAAAAAATATTGTTTGTAATTTTAGTGGAAAAAGTCTATATTACCTCGAGAGTACTTGTTATTAAATAATTTTGTTTTATGAACTGTCAGGTCTCAATTGTCTAGTATGACAACGGCAATGCCGATCTTTCATCAATGTCTAGAGTTTGCAATTGACGGGAAGGTAGGCGATGAACTGTTAATCAAACGTACCTTTTCGAATGGATATTTTTTTTTAAATGCTATAATTTTGGTCAAATAAAGGCCAAAGCTCTTTGTGACGATGAAGCACTGGCAGTGCGAGTTTTCCTCGTATTTTGTAGTGTCCAGTATCTATATTTAAATGGTAAAAACGGAAAAGTAGTTAGAAAAATATTTCTTTATTTTTCAAAATGATTTTATGGAGAATGAAGTAAAAGTTGTATGCTGAAAAATATCCGATTTTTATTTTTGTTGAATGAAAAAACAATTCTGATACGTAAATACCACTCGTACGTGATTGCTTTTAACTTTAGTTCAAGAAAAAACACTGAAGGTGCATTATTTAAGGTACACATACATTATACAATATGCATAATTTTTGGAAATGGGAAATCACTCTGCAACCTTTGAGAAATCATTTTTAGAAATTTCTTCTCCCATATCTTAAACTTTAAAAAATATTTAGCGATACTTGAAAAATATTCTACTATGAAAATATATTGGTTTGTAACGTACCATATTGCCATTTTTTTCTTTTATTCAAAATTTATCGAAAAGTTTCTGGAATATTCTGTGCAAGCGAGTATAAATACGGTTACGTGAGAGTTGCCTGATCAGTACATTTGTTGATCGCTATCCACACTAACACATATAAAAAATTATTTGAGGCGGAACAAATACTTTGGCGTTTAAAGCATTCAGTGGCGCAAGCTGCATGAAACATATGTGAGTCTGTGGGTGAAAATGCAGTGGTTTCGATGCTTCTTTAAAGGGAACTATGACCTGGAAGGTTAACTCTGGAAAGGACGATCTGTGACAATCGACACCGACCGTTAAATGTATCTGATTTAAGAAGATTCGCAAAGAAACACTCGGTAACTAGGAAAAGAATTCGGATGCTCTCATACGACGTTCGATCGGCATCTAAGAGAACTGGGTAAAGTATACCGATATAGTCAGTGGGTGCCGCTATCCATAAGCCATAAGCCAAGATCAAGGAATTGCCCGAGTGACTGCCTGTATTTAACTATTTAGTTTACATGCGTGACCGTGGAGTTTACTGATGGGAGACGAGAAGTGGGTACTATAAGTTAACCACATCAATAAACGGCAGTGGCTTAGCAAAGGTCAATACGGTACCAGCCGCCAAATTCAAAATTACCTCTAAGAAAGTTATGTTTTGCGATTTTTGGAATACGAAAGGAGTAATAAATTGGCATTATAAACCAGAACAATGATGAATGAGTCATAATATAGTATTCTTGATAAGGTTGCTGAAAAATTGTTGAAAATATAAAATAATTGTATACCTCTTACATGAAAATGCTCGCCCTCACATAGCATCGACCACTTACAATAAAATTATTAAGTTGAACTGGATTTATTTGCTGTACCTTCCTTATTCACCAGACCTATCTCCGTTTGATTACCACCTATTTAGATCATATTACAGGGAAATGAATTGATAATCGTGAACAATTGAGATAGTGGTTGGCTAATTTATTGGTAATCGTGAAGAATAATTTTATGAAGAAGAAATTATGTCGTTTCCGGAATTATGACAAAAGGTCGTGGATAATGGTAGCCTATACTTTAATTAATTTGAAGTATATTCATGCTAAAAAATAATAGTTTTTCAACTAAATATTATCATAATAATATGTAATAACCTAACATATTTTAATGTATGAAATCAGTAGTTTATTAAAATAGAGTAGACGTATGTTTCAATGAAAAGTGCTCACGTGAGTAAACAATAAAATAAGAGAGAAAACGAAGTTTTTATATTTTTTTCTAGAGCGCAAATCTCGGCTAGCGGTTTTTTTACTCGAGGATAAAGCAAGCCAAAACGCCGTTCGTTGGAGTACCACTTAAAATCATTCTATTGGTTCAATGTTACTGCCAGACAAAGGCCATATAGAGTATACTTTTGAGGACGTTTGGAAAAGCATTCGTTATTCTAAATGAAAGTTTTTAGAAGATTTGTAGTATAACCTTTCGTATTAACAAAAATGCTGACCCTGTTTCAGTGGATATAAAAGTACTGACTCAGGACTTTCAAAATAGCTAGAATATGCATAACGAATAGAGTTTGGAACTTTTGATCATGCACGAATCACCAAAAAAATAAAAGTTTTTCTGTATTAATTTAAAATTCAACTTTATCTGATAAGAGTTTAATTAATACTTGATGAGAGCCAGTATAGGTTTTGAAAGTTATAGAAAATTTCTACGTGTAGATTATGTCAAGAAAAAGATGATTAGGAGTTTAGAGAAAAATTTATTCAATTTATGTGTGGGTAGTATAGTGTACATGCAGGTTAATCAAATTTCATTTTTATTACTACCGATTTCAAGGGGAAATTTTATTTGTTTCTTTATTCCTTACTAATTACTACTAATATCGATACTTTTTGTCTAGAAAAAATTATCACTAACTACACATTTCTAGATTTACCATCTAAATAACGATAATAAAAATAAATATGTTAAACGAAAATCTCGGAGATACAAATTAGAGTTGACAAAAGCAAAAAAAGTACTTGTAAATTGGGAGGAAAAGTGTCTATATAAAGGAAAAGAAAAGGATGGGGTAAAATAATCTAGAGAAATAACAAAGAGAAGATGAATAGAATAGTAGTCAACAACACAAAACAATATTATTGACGCAAAGACATCGAATAGAATGGCAAGCAAACGTTTGAGCAACATGATCTAAGGTTCTTAAAGCTATTGTATCGCAAACGCAGAAGAAAGGTGCAGCAAAGTTGTCGAAGTAATGAGATCGCAAACGCCTGAGCAATGTAAACCAACGATCGAAGGTCAACAATCCAGGCAGTAATAAATGAACACTTGGACAAGTTAAACATCACCAAAATGTTGATTTATTTAAAAAGTGCAACAATTTATACAACCTAAATACAAGAAATAAATATATACTTGCTACACTAGCACTTCAAAGTGAAATTCTTCAACCTTTATACTCGTATTGTAGTAAAATTATTTTTAATGATATCACAAAATAAAGGTTTATCTTCCTAACATAACAAAAAATGCACACCACGAATAATTTTATTCTGATCACAGCCCCACTTTGGTGATCTGGGGCTTTGATCAGGCGAAAATGAAATACTAACGTACAATCTATAAGTTCATATCTGCATTCGCTTTGTAGTAGTTTTTAAAATAAATACTACAATACCAAAAAGTACATATATAATTTTAGATTATTGTATTAATATATCTTTCCTCTCCGATTAGCATATTGCGAGCCGAGTGAGGAAATAGTACGAACAACCACCTATGTCTCCTATACGCTTTTAAAATGTGACAAAATGGAACTTCCGCTTACGTGTGACATTTGGAGAATTATTCGATTTCCAAATGCCTAAAGCATCTTTTCATGGAATTCATGGACAAATAACTAAAGTCTATGGTCATCATGTAATTATGGAAGCAAAATTGTGTCTAAATTCAATGAAGGACGGATAATACCTAAATGGACACAATGAAGAATTTTCTCGTCGACATTCTCTTGACACCATTTTTTTAAAGTACCTTTTTTATTAAGAACTGGGAATGAAAAAAAATTTATCGTATTCCATCATATGGGGAATCTTTAAAATGGTCATTTAAAAAAAGATTTCATATATTCCTTTTAGCCCCTTTAACGTAATATTAAGCCCCAAACTCGTTTAAAATATATTCAAAACTTCGTTCGCACTGTTTGTGTTCCCATATACAAATAAAACTATGTAAAAATCTGAAAAAAACATTTCGAATGAAGAAAGTAATCCAACTTTATTACTTTTGGAATCCTAAAAAAATCTTTTATGCCTGAAAATAATCCACAAGGAAATTACTAGGCCGTTGAATTTAGTTGAATACTTAATATTAATTTGCCTACGTTATTAAAATATGTTTTGCAATATTTAACTTAAAAAATACAGAAGAAGAATCGCAATAGCAGATTTAACTGTCAGGGTATTAGAAACCTTATTCAGCTGCCATAGAGGTTTATGGTCACGTACTCGTAGACACGTACTAGTACAGCATTTATTGTATATCACTTTAATATTTCTCTTTTAGAATAATAGTATATGCGAGTATATGAGTATATATGTATATATTTACATATTTACGTAAGTATGCCATATAATGCACGCGGTGACCACACATCATATTTTTCCTTTTAAGAGTAGAGTGGACCTTTTTCTCTCCAACCCTCGGGTTTAATTTTAAAGATTGATAATACATTAGTATTAGCATGAAACTTTTCAGGTTTACGTACCTTAAAAGGAAAAACGAAATTCTTACAAAATCACTAGCGTGGCCGTCTGTACGTTTGTTGAAATTCGGCGTAGTAATAAAGCATATATTTCAACAGCTAACACTCAAAAATATTTGTATGTAATAGTAGGGAAGACAAATTCTGTGCAAACCGGGCCTAGGGAAAATTATGTACTCGGAAAAAATAAAATTGTTTTTTACAATATAAGGCATTGTTTGAAAGAATTAATTATAAAGGTATCAAAAATATGTTCCTTCCTTATTTCCAAAACTTAAAATTATGAAACAATAGAGTTTTCAGAGGTTTTTCCTAAGGTTGTAGGAAGAGTATAATAATGATTCTAAATGTCATAATATTTGAGATATTCACCATAATATATATGCTTCCTGCCACCTAATTATGTTAGATATCATTAAATACTTATTACGCTAAGAAGTTCATGTTAGTGATGACTTATAATAAACAAAGTCATTTCATTTTCAACGAAGCTTGGAAATCCAGACTCACATTTGGCCGGTTTTAGTTAGAATTTTTGGCGGTGTCTGCGTCTACTTCCTATTTGCTTGCACGTTTGTTAAAGCAGCACGCTAAAACTCTCAGGCCGGTATGAATGACATTTTCAATGGGGGATTTATTCCAGTGGGGTAATGTATTGACATTAGATTAAAAACTAAAGTATATATTACCCTTAGTGGATCTAAAATATATATTTCTTTTAGCGAATCTAAAATACATATATTTTTACCCCGAATTAATTCATGTGATAGTGTTATTTTTATTCATTAATATATTTTCGAAAAATCAATACACATTATAAAAAAGTCCCTCACCGCGTCTATTTATCTCCACATAGGCGATTTTCTCAATAATTTTTGAATGGATATTTCCCTAGTTTTCTTCTTTATATAGATAACATTTCTTTTGCATTATTGATCTCTAACGAATAGTCTCAAAGTTATGATGGTAATTTCAAGTAAGCAAAATTATACACACGGGCTTTCAGACATTGACATGGGATCGGTAAATACGTGAAAAATTGGTAGTATCATTCAAAATCTAACATAAATTTTGTTATACCATTCTCTTAAGGTTTTAGGGAGAAGTATTTTAACGGCCATTAAAATGATTATTTGATGGTTAACCGGTTTTTGGTAAGTCGTAATAATTAGGCGTGAGTAAGATAATTAGTACATAAACCTTAAAACTGACTGCGAAAAAATAGTTATAAATATATATCCAATTACGTTCATATTATAGTTTAGTAGTATGTACACTTCAATATCTGAAATATACGACTCCTTTATTAATTTAATTCTTAACAATAGTTCAAATTAAAGAGGTATTTTCAATCTTATTAGAATATTTTTAAACGATAAACGATCTTGTATTTCAATTCTTATTAAATAATTTGTATATAGAATATATTAGGGCTTACAACTTAAATTATGAGTAAGTACCAGCCACTTTTTTTATTTGACGTCCATATTTTCAATACGTGTAAAAATATCATGGAATTGTGATGTGGTGGAATTTTACATCACTTGAATATTTTTACCCGAACCTTTGGATGATTGCAATGAAAGTCGATTTATTCAGTTTAAAACAGGTTTTATGGAAAAAATATCAAAATTGTTGGATGTATCAATTAAATTTCGAACGGATAAGCAATTAATAAAAAAGTTTAGTCAAAAAATAGATGCCGCTTTGAGGAAGTGAGCACTTAGGAGACCATTCTTCTGATGGATAAGTGTGTTTAAATTAAGTTCACCGTTCAGTGTACCAGTAATAATTTTGAATTTGTTGGATGTTGGTAAAAATGGAATTGAATTATCGGAAGTACGCACCTGCAATTCTGCCCATAATTTTTTCTGTGATTCCATTTTTTCGCTTCTATCTTCCATAAGTTTATTATTATTCTCTAGTTATTTATCCTATGATTATATTATGATATAAATAGAGGTTACGAACTTGTAATTATCGCGTTGTATTTGAATGCGCTTATGAAATTTTTTTTTCAGCGAAAATGCGGAGATTAACAATAATCAAGGAATTGGAGAAATGTTAACCAAGAAAATTTATTAGAAAAAAATAAGCTAAAGAATTCAGCTAAATTAATAAACGTTTTTAGTTAATTTTAATAACGATATGTGTTTTAACACTATATACTTTGATAAATGTAGACAAAGAGAGCAACTCAAATCCGATTCAAATCGTGACTTTTTTATATCTATGGCTTGATTTATATTCTAATTTAAAGGATTACAATAGATTTTCGATTGAATATAAGTAAGAAAGGAGTTTTAGTGAGGCATTTCGGTTAATTAATCGTTCAGGAAAGGATAGTTAAAATAAATGAAAATAAACTGTTTCTAAAATTAGACAAAGATATAAAGTGTACGTGACGCGTGTATCGTTCACTTTATTAATTTAAGTTTTGCTGAGATATAAATTTTACCGATCGCTGCATTTATTTTTTAAGTTCCGGGTATCACGATCGATCGCTTAATAACCGACACTAATCATTGACCGATATTATTTTTGGTTCATTTGGCTAACAGGGAGTGCCTGATCACGCGTTGCTCGTTCTCCTATCACATTAAAGTATTATTAATCATGAATCAGGATTAAAAGTATTGACATTTTCCTTTTCTTCCAAGAGGTGAACTTGGGACGATGAAAAATATTTCGATATCGGAATAAACACGTATATGAAGGGAAAATCGTGCAAAAATAAACCAATTTTTAGATAATATCTCTGCAGATGAGTCGGTTACTAGAGCGATTCACTTACTAACTCATATAAAATTTAGAAAAAAGTTTTCAACCGTCGCATTAGTTCAAAGTTAGGGTGAATATTTTAAGAGCGGGTTGTGTGAAGGCTACGTGTAACATAATTGTGTAACATAAACAAAATTAGTATTAATTACTTTTCAGAATATTTCATTTTTTCTTTAAATTTCAGTACAGGAAACTCTTCAAAAAAGGAATCGTGGAACAAAAGAATTTTCTTGTAACTTGTATACACTACAAACAAATTAGTTAGTTCGCGATATAAAAAATTATATTTTGTCGGAAGATCATTAAGATTACGTACTTTATTTTACATCAAATGTATGGTAATAACCATGTAAAATATGGAAATCTTGTCTGTATTTTCAATTTATAATGAATAGTATTATATTAGGTATTTAAACTAACAATATTTTCTTCTACACTTTGCAATATATATAAAAAAGCCCAGTGTACACATAAATAGCCATAGATAATTAGACCCACTCGTAAATATCATTGGACGACAATAAAAATGCAGATATTAAGACTATAAAATAGGTTTTAAACGATGGATATATTGGTTGTCTTGTTAGCTATGGGATACAAATAATTTAACAATAAGGCGCGAAAGAAACAATGGTTATGACACGACATTCGTTGACTAAATACGCTTTTTTGACGTGTTTCGAACCTTCTAAATTAGTTTTCTGGCAACATCCATTTCAATTACAATTTCAATAAACAAAAATTAATATTATTTTAAAAATTTTTGCAAAGATTTTCCGTATGGCTTTTCCGTATTTTCCGTATAATAATATTATTGGCACGTCTAAAACGTGCGAATAATATTATTAATGTGTTAAAAAAATGAGGATTTTTGCGGTTCCATTTGTCTGCTCTGTTATAAAAAAATATGCCTGTTTTCATCGATTTACTTTACGCAGACAATATAAGAAAAAAAAACACTTAAACTGAACATACAAATTGTAACAGAGTGATTTAGCATACAGAGTGAAAGAAGAAGCCAGAAATCATGTTTTTAAAATTGTTGTCTCTATGCCTGTGTATTAATCTGTTTTTGAATCACGCGAAATCTGCACTAAATTTGTTGATATTAGGTATAGTAATAGTTTATTCCCTCCAGCAAAATATAAACTATTTTTTGTCTGAATATTACCGATAATTTTTTGAAACACACAAACGAAGTTACATCGACACGGTTAGTAATTAATGTATACTCATTAAACTTGACATATTTTGTAATTGTATATTTACAGCTTGAGTTTTCCCAAAAGCTGTACTTACCTCCTATTTTTTGTATTACTTTATTAAATATATTTTTCAAGATTAAAATATTTGCATTTTATTATTTTTGGAAAATTTTATACATACATTTCGTACATGATAGGGTGTAGACATATATACATTCACAAAACGTAGTTTTTTTATATAAGTAGGCATGGACTTTGAACGATCAAAATGGCATTAATTTGAATATCAATTCGGTGATACGAATCTATAAAAGAAACTTCAGTTGGCAATAACGAAAGCACCTGAATACATTCGATTATTCCTTAAGAAATAATTACATAATTTATAGATCGTATAACGGATATGAAAAATTTGATATAAATTCCTAAGAATAATACGAATTGCATTCTCATTTGAAAAGCTCACTTATATTGCCCAAACATTTTAAACACCAATAGATTTTTTTCATTTTTTAAAAACTAATTAAATATAAGCTAAAAAAAGGGAAAATTTCGAAAATACTCAAAAAATTGATTGAGCTATAAAGTTTTAATCAAGCTTGACGTTTAGACAAAGAAGGTAATAGGAAATTGTGAAGTCGTACATAGTAATGCTCGTTATGTTTTGTAGGAGTGGAAAAAATAGGTAGGAATCCCAATTCTATTCCCATGATTAATTTTGAGAAGTTTTTTTTAATTTTGAAAACGTTTTTAATTACTGGTTTTTAAATAACCATTATTTTTAGGACATTTTACTAAAACAGCAAATTTTAGTGTAACGAACTACTCTATTACATTTGTAAGTTCGTGATAATATTTTCAAACTAAGAGGAAACTTTTCAAGCGAGTGCTCTATTAATTTCTTTGAAATATAAACAACAACTAATTTTAATGACGGATTGAATTGCAATGAAATACTTTCGACAAAAAAATTGTTCGGAAAAACAAATTCAACTAAATAACAGTCGAAGTATTCATCAAAAGAATCATAAAACGAAAGTTACTGCGTAATATTATGGAATTATTAAATGAATTTTGCATAACTCTGACGTTTTGAATGTCCCTCAACTCTATACGCCGGACTTTGGCAGATTCTGCGTCAGCTGTTGACGAGAAATCGGTAAGGCTGGGAGAGATATTTCATCTATTTTACGGCCATATCGGCTCATGTGACATATTCTTTATCAATAGCCAGGGTCTTTCTTAATATGTGCACCAGTAATATAATAACATTGCATCCATGGGCATTCCTTTTAACCATTGTTTCCCTTGCAATAATGCTATCATAAAAATATAATTTTGTTACTCCAAATATTGTATTTAATGACATAAAAGGAGTTTCGTATCCTAATATATTTAACTTTATGGTATAACCCTCATAAATTAGAGAAATTTTCTTAAATGAACCTAATAATCCTAAGATCGTTTTTTTAAATACTAAATTTCTAATAGAATATTTAAGACTAGAGAAGTGCTGAACTACGTTTTATAATAGCGTACTCAAAACATATATTTTTAAGTAAAAATTCTTAATTAATGTACATATCTTCAATATTTATATTGATTATTTATATTGAGAGTAATACGTAACATCTCCTTGTGATGTCTGAGCATATTTACAAACAATTTTTTTCCGGCGAGCTGCGTCCAATTTTAACATAAAATTTTAATTTCAACATATAATTTTACAGGAAATTTAACCAGAATACTTATTCCATAACAGTTGGTGTACCATGATTCATATCCAATTTACGACGGGGAGTTTTTATTCAGTTTTATGATATATTACGTTTATACGTAAAATTAATTTATTTGTTACTTTGTATTGACAATGTGAAATATTCTGTATAAATAGAGTGCCATTCTATCTGCCCAATATATACTAATGACACATTAGCTTTCTTCCATGATTGACGATTGAATAATTATATTCATATATATACATATATATATATATATATATATATATATATATATATATATATATATATATATATATATATAAAATTAAACATAACGTCAAAATGAAACTAAGAAACCTAAAAATGATTTGGCTCTGTTCTATATTTTTTTAAAGTACTTTTATTTTATACATTTTTACTTTTAAAATTACATAAAATAACTAAGTAGTGTAGAAGTGTGGACCCTTAAAATTTATTCAAATTTAGCTTGATACATTCTCAATAAATAATTTCATGTAAAAACTTGATACATACTCAATATAATTTCTCAAATACCTTGATACATACTCAATATAATTTCTCAAATACCTTGATACATACTCAATATAATTTCTCAAATACATTGATACATATTCAATATAATATCTCAAATACCTTGTTACATACTCAATTTAATTTCTCAAATACCTTGATACATTCTCAATAAATAATTTCATATAAGTAAGCCAGAATATGTCCGCCATAAGGATATATGCGAATAATTGTAATTTTATTATCATGAATAAATAAATATCATTAATGTTTTTTATTTATTGGTTTAAAAAAACCCAATGAAAGGCATCGGTCGAAAAAATCAATTTTAGAAACATACGGTTTTTGATTACCTGTATTGTAAAACTACGCTGAAATTAAAAGAAAATGTAATCTCCACAATATATATATATATTTCTGTCAAACATAATTAAAATATTTTCTATTTCAAGCAATTAATAAATGACCCCTCATTATGTAATGAAATTCACTACAAGAAAATACTGTAAAATAATGGGGTTACTGAGTTAAAATGAAATAGAATACAATTTACGGCATCGTTAATTCTCGGTAAAAATACGTAAAACGAAGAAAAGTGTTTGATAAATTGCAAAATTTTCTTTTAAATTAAAATCGATTATTATAAACTTAAAGTGAACCGGCATAAAAGCTCGTCTAAAAATCGCTCTATAAAGTGCGATGGACGGAACATTCGCTGTATCCTATATATTTAAAGCGTAATTGAAACCAGCACGTTCTGGAGTAATTTACTTCCTTAGGGCAACACCGTTATCGGAGTTCAAATCCGAATCAGTCCGAATATTGCTTGAGTAATAGTCGAAGCAGACGTTTCACGCGGAAAGCGAACGGGGAAAAGATTCGCGCGCGTTATAAATTCATTATAGAACAATTTTAAAGATACTTAAACGTCGCACTTTATTTGGAAACGGAAATAAGCTTTACTATAACGACATGTAGTAAAGCTACGATGGAAATGCTTTATTGAGTTGTTCCACATTTTATGTTCAAATACAGGTGTAGGTGAATCTACGATATACGCTAACTTTATCGTTTTTAATGCAGCAATGTTGGTGTTTATTGTAATTTACAGAATAAAGAAAATATGTTTTAAATATAAATTTGAATAAGTTGTAAATAATGGAATACTTTGTTTATAGATAAATAATTTTTAAGCAAAGTAGGTGAATTTCAATACTAAGAACTTATTGTTTTGTAATATTGAAAGTTGTTTTATTTGAAAAGCGAAAATAATATACATAACGTAATTTCGTCATGTTCGTTTGTCTATCCATCCTTCCGTCTATTAGACGCTCACATATTCTATAGTTGTACACCTTTGTGCATCAAATTTTGAAAGAAAATGCATCATATAGACATCTCAATTTCCATATTGGAAATATTTTTTTTAATTTACTGATGGCAAACAATTTCTGCACGCGGTCTTGTGGTTTTTCCAGGTCTCTTAAATTGACATTTGGATTCCATGTACCATTTCTTTTTTCTGACTACAATATTTACCAAAGTTCCCTTTGCGAAATATTAAGCTGTAAAAGGCGTGCAATGTGATGGGGGTGGAGGTTACGGGAATACGGTTCAACCATATTCGTGAAAAGTCAAACAATTTTATGTCATTTAGTGAGGACGAAATCTTAGAATACTCGTGTTTTGGCATGCATTCGACCGGTTTATTTCCGGTCATGACTGGACCATTTTATGAGTCATACGACTCAATACTTTTTACAAATTGTTGCATATAATGAATCTACTTCTTACTTCCGAAGAAGTTAAATTAAACTGAACCATACTTCACCTAAATTGCAAGTAATATTGGCCTCAAGTGTGTTTATCCAAAACTTCGAGAAAATTGAGGATTAGAAGATTTGCTTCCATCGCTGAACACAAATTAGTTTAAAGTTGTGAGACAGCGAGTTTAAAAAATCTTTTTTCGGTTCAATTAATTTTTCTTTGGTCGCCTTTTACTTATTTTGAATGGATCTGTGTATACTTTTGTTACTTTTTTACAATTTCACAATAACAATTGAAGTACGTCAAGTGATAAGGCAGTAAAATGATTATTTTTGTTTGAATCTTGCTAGAAAATCGTCTTAAAACCATATTTTAAAAGGAATCGCCATGTAAGGGTTTATTTAATATCGAAACTTCCTATTTATTTGATCAATGATTGAGTCTATCAAATACCAGTCACTCTTATTTGCCCTGTTTCTCAGCAAAAGCAATATTTAATATTGCTGTTTTATTTTAATGACAAATTCGTTAATTTCCATGAAAGTTCCCATTTTTACATTTGCATACACACACGCACACACACACACACACACACACATATATATATATATATAATGTGTTCCAGAGTACTGCCACTCGGACACGAAAGTATTTTCAAAGCGCTGACAGACGATCGTATTAGTCGAACCGTATTCGCTCGTACGGAGAGTCGTCCAATGACTATTATTATTTCATATCCGCGCGGTTCGACTGTCTACACACCCACTAAGTCCGTTTTTAACCAAGTCCACCCGTGTAGGCGCTCGGACCGGACCAATCGTCGTCAGTCGCGGTCGTAACGCTGTGGAAGAGGGACGTGTGCAATGGCGTTATTATAAAATGCGAAGTTTTAACTGACCTTTTCGAAATGTGTAACTTTCTCATATTCATTAGATTTAACGAATGGATTACTTTTAATAAAGTGATTAGCAATAGAGTACTACAAATACTTCGAGAGTGTTATTCAAATTTTCAAAGAAATCCAGTGACGTGGAAATGGGTGGTCCCATACCTCGAACAGAAAAACGGAAACTTTATAAGATTTAGTCCGTGTATCGCAGCCCTTTTTCTAAGAAACAATCCGGTGTAAAAATTTGAAATTTAGTATAGTAATACTTGTTATTAATTCACATTTTTTCCACTGGCTAATTTTGTTTAAAAATTCGTATAAGAATTAAAGAACACATTTTTTTTTCATTTTATATCTTGCGGATTTCAAAGAGTTTCTTACGGGTAATGTAAAAATATTTTTTCATAATTTTAAATTTCTTATTTAAAAAGATATTTAAAAAAAATATGCAAAAATAGAACATCACCTCTTCTTTATTTCCAGCACTATTCACCCTAAAATTATGAAAAAATAGTGTTTTCAGAATAAATAATTTTGGAAAACTGTAAAAATTATGCTATATGTCCGATTTTTAAAAATATAATATACGCCTGTGAAACAATGGTAGGCAATATACTTACAAGGTGAATAATTAAAATTGTAAATAATTTAATATTCATAATATATACCTATAAATTTTTATAAGTGCCTAAATTCGTGGATCTAACTACACTATTACTAACGCTTGAAAGGTTTTTATCGTTATTTATCTACTTAGTATGACTGATATACCACTTTTTTTAATAGAATTTTGCCCAGTTCTTTCTTTTCAATGTGCAATTAACGTTACCACTATAACTACTGCAATTTACGCGCGTTTCGATTTATCAAAGCGGAGACAAGACACCGTGTGCTCTGCCTACTGATAGATCCGACAGTTTTTGGCAACACACTGATTTGGTTCGCGGTACCAAATCGTTAGTCTCTTAATGTTTTTACATACAAACTTTGTTGAGATGAATGCTATCTTTTCTAACACAGCAAACTTCGTTGTGCTCTAACTTTTTTTAAATTTCTCTTGTCTATACTTTTGTCAAAATACATTCAAAATGGTTGTTAAGTGTTTAATCGCTTAAAACTAATCAAAACATAATTAGTGTTCATCAAGGCTTGTGCTTTTTACGTGCTAATTTTTTATTTTTGTATCTATTTTAATATTAAAATTCCATGCATCGGCTATTATTATTTCTTCCTATTTACACATTTATAAAGTCATGAAATTATTTTGTTATTTTTCAATTTATCTACTTATCTATATTGTAAATATTAATATAAAGACAAAAAATTAATATAGAGACAAAAAAATGTATATTATGGCAAAAAATGAAAATAATCGCGCAATTTTGACTAAAAAATATTGGAAGTGATAATTTAAAAACGTTATCTGTTGCATGTCTGAAATGCAAGTTGCAGAAGATTTAAAATAGTATGCAGTTCTTATCATATTTTTCGATAACCTAATTTTATTTAATTACTAATATAATAATTAAATAAAATTATGTTTATGGCAAAATAGGGTGTATACCGATATATAAATATATTACCATATAATTAATATTACCATATTTTGCGATAAACCTAATTTTATTTAATTATTGATATAATAATTAAATAAAATTATGTTTATCGCAAAATATGGTGTTATATTACTATATAATTAATATTCCCATATTTTGCGATAAACCTAATTTTATTCAATTATTGTTATAATAATTAAGTAAAATTATATTTATCGCAAAATATGGTATTATATTACCATATAATTAATATTATCATATTTTGCGATAAACCTAATTTTATTTAATTATTGATATAATAATTAAACAAAATTATGTTTATCGCAAAATATGGTGTTATATTAGCATATTTTGAGATAAACCTAATTTTATTTAACTATTGATATAATAATTAAATAAAATTATATTTATCGCAAAATATGGTGTTATATTACCATATAATTAATATTCCCATATTTTGCGATAACCCTAATTTTATTCAATTATTGATATAATAATTAAGTAAAATTATGTTTATCGCAAAATATGGTGTTATATTAGCATATAATTCGTATTACCATATTTTGCGATAAACCTAATTTTATTTAATTATGAATTTTATATCTGTGTAGATACAAAATTTAATTCCCGCTAAATAAGAAACTTCAAAATATCGATTTTTATATCGTTGCTAATTGTAAATCCATTCTTTGATATGAAGCAGATATATTTTATGTAAGGTTTCTAAGTTACTATTATTTTAAGGCATTATACTATAAACGGGGAATTACGAAGTAGTCCACTACTCCATTGCGCAGGTAACTTTTTGAAAATGTTTCCAATAAGAGAATGATTTTCAAGAAAATGCTTTAAAAATTTCGATGAAATATAAATATGGACAAATTTTTTAATGTATTTAATGAAAAATGCTCAGGAAACAGGTTTGATATCCACATTTTACCATTCCTTTGAAAATGTTATATTATACTTTCTAACTTCGAATATATCATTTCATTTGGTTTAATAAAATTTCATCGTTTCAAATATTATTCCTAATAAATTGTAAACTTCAAATAATTTCAGAAATTCTGTTTCCAAACTGACTAAAAACCCAATACAATTAATATATTCTTCCGTTTCCGTATATACATATTTTACGAGCACGTATTGGAACGAAGTTCCTTATCGCGCGTTGCGAAAGGGGGCTAGACGGAAAAAATTAAGACCAAAAGTTGTAACGACACTTTTTGCTATAGTTGCTAGCGGGCGCCCTGCAAGCCGTGCGGCGTGCGCGTGTTTCTCTGTCTGTCTCTCTCTCTCATAGAAAGCGAGCCAGTTATTTTCGTTTCGTCTTTCTATTTCGCATTGAACAGTGTGGTGTCGCGACGATTATTTTTGTTGAGTGTTAACAGGTTTTTTGTATATAATAAATAATAAAAATTTATAACAATAATTATTATTATAACTTAAAAGAAATAAAATTTTATTACAATTCCTTCACTAATTAATCGAAAGGAACTTCCTTCCATCCGGGTGTCCCTTGACACCTCTCAAGTTTTTTTATTATACATAGTGATAAAGGAATAAATAATATCTTGTTTGTGATTTTAAAATACATATACACGGAATTACGGTTTCGATATTAAGTATAGAAGAAAGAGCATATAGAATTAAAAACACGTTCAGTTATAATTAATTATCAAGTAAACCGATTCCGATGATTCTTTTTTTTTATTGCAAAGAGGGTCTTTAGGTGTGATCCCATATTAATATAAAGACGATCTGATTATAAGGTTTCGAAATGAACAATAGAACTTTTTAACGGATGTCAATAAACCAATTATGATTCAAGATATTTGCTACGATTATTTCTTGCTTTGCAAAATAACTACACCACTTATTAGGTCAAGGTCTGCTGATGAATTCTGGGGATGAACAATGGAAATTCTTAACTGATGTTAGTAAATCCATTGTAATTAAAGATATTTGATACTAGTAATTGTCACTTTGCAAAATAATTACACAATCACCCAGGTCACAGTTTGATGTTGAGTTTTGGAGTTGAACAACGGAACTCCTCTACAGATAGTAATAAATTAAACGTGATTCAAGTTATTTGTTACTGGTAATTTTTACTTTGCAAAATAATTACACCGCCTATCATGTCAGAGTTCGAAGGTGCGTTATGGAGATAAATAATGGAACTCCTTATCGGATGGTAATAAATCGACCGTAATTCAAGATATTTGCTACTGGTAGTTTTTACTTTGCAAAATCTTATATTGGATTTCGGATACGGAGAACGGAGCTACTAAAGTGATAGTTGCTACTTTTAAAAATCTAATAGTGGATTTCGGATATCAATTCCTCAACTGTTAACCGCTAACCGATTAATCGCTTCGTTTCTGCGTGTTACTAACTTGTGATAACTAACTTTAGACAATAATTGGATGTTGTGTAACTAACTTTAGACAATAATTAGAAAAAATAATTGGATTTTAGCGTTATGAATAATACTATTAACAATTAAAAATTCTAAAATAAAATATGTTTTAAAAAACCGACATTAAAAAAAGTATGTACCTACTAAAAAGTAAAAAAACAAATTAACGCAGAATAGCTATCTACTAATACTTATTCGCCGATGAATTCGCATTGTTAATTCATTGGAATCAAGTTTTTAAATTTAAATTAAAAACTAAATTTAATCCTAAATTTGTTTAAGTTCGAAGTATCAACTTGAAAAATAAGTTATTTATTGCGAATAAGTAGGTAGCTATTTTGAGTTAGTAATTTTTTACTTTTAGCACCAACTTTTTTGAAGTCAGTTTTCTTAAAATATATTTTAGATTACTTCCAATTTTCTTTTCATGAAGAGATCAGCGTCTTTTTCAACCCTGCTCTGTTCAAGCGGATAACAATAGTCATCTGTGCCTCAAACTTCGATGTTTTTATTTCATCGTTTATGTTGATAAAGCAGTTTCGTGCAATTAAAACATATTTCTAAAATAATTTTTTCTCGGTTTTCGGATTAATGATTTTTCCGTACACGAATACGTATATGAGGATATATATATGTACATACATATATATATATATATATATATATATATATATATGTGTGTGTGTGTGTGTGTGCGGTGTGTATGTATGTTAGCTTACTTTATTTTTTAATTTGATGAACATAATTGCACTGTTGCTCAGAAATAACCTGACATTATTAAAAAAAAGTCATAAGCAATACCTACTCGTTTTTGTCAATTTACAAGTATTTATATACAGCAGGGAAAGTGCTTTTATTCGTTGTATGAAGAGAATTCATTTAATAATAATGTCGATTACATCGAACCAATTCAAATTTTATGTCGAAATAACCTTTCAAATTAATTTTGCTTCATGCACATGTACTTTTTCTATTATTACAGTTTGAAATTTCATTTAAAATGTCACGCTCTCTAAGTTGAAGTCTATTAATCTTTTCAGACACTAATTAGTGAAATTGTGGAAAACTTGTATTGTGTAATTGTATTATTCATCTTAAATTAAATAAATATATATATATATATATATATATATATATATATATATATATATATATATGTTTTGTTAAATTTTTACATGTATAATACTATTTTAACAACTAGATTTAACCAAAGCCCATCGAAGGCTTTAGTTTTCAGTGAAAATACATATAACATAAAATTGGTGAATATGAGTAAAATCATACCCAAAATCATCCAGTCTAATGAAATTAATAATTATAGTTGGATACAACTTTAGGTATCCCGGTCAAAACCACTGGTGCAAATAAACTATTTTATACTAAAAAAGGATGATAATTATTATTAAGAATCACTTACGAAAATTAGCGTAGAATTTATGTCGAATTACGATTACGAAAGAAAATTTGAAAAACAATAAAATATTTACAATTAAATGAAACTACGTGATGTAGTATTATTTCCACTTTCTTTAATTTGAATTAAAGAAAGTAGAAATAATACTACATCACGTAGTTTCATTTAATTGTGAATAATGAATTTCTACAAAATTAATGCCAAATATATTCAATAATTAAAATATTTATTAAAATTATCATAAAACAAAGTAACTATACAAGATTATGAAATTATTAAAGCAATTTTAAATAAATCTAACGTTGTAGATGTCGCTCAGCTCTGGTCACCGGACTTTGATGGATTCTGTGTCAGCTATTGACGAGAAATCGATAAGACTGGAAGCCGCGTCTGCATTTATGGCCACGTTAGTTCATACGACATACTGTCTATAAGTAGTCAGGGCATATTTTAACACGTGCGTCAGTGATATAAAACAATTGCGTTCATGTGAATTTCTCATAACCATTTTTATGTTTATATTCGTGTTGTCATAAAAGTAAGATACTTCTTTTTAAGTCACCAAAAACAATATTTTATGACTTATAATTCACGCCACACAAATTTTCAATAAAGCGAAATATATGAGTTCTTACAAATTGCGCTTCACTGATTTTTTCATCAAAAACAATAAGTAAAATAAAATTTTTCATATTACCTTATTTTCTTAAGCGATTTATCATCAAAATAAAATTAACTACGTCAAATTTGAAAATTCATCTACTTTGTAAGTTAAAAGATTTTACACTACAGGATGGTCTTAGAACCAATATCATTTATCCCTAATTTATATTCAGTTAAAAAATTGGCTCTTTAATACACGCATTACTTGAAATGATAGTATAGATAGTGTTTCGAAATGATATTTCGAAACACTAATAATATTTGTCCCATAAGTTGTGTAATTTGTGAAAACTGACATTGTAATTTATTATGAATATGGTTAAAAATACTGTGTATAAAATTAAAAATTTTGGAAACACCCATTTATTGATCTGTCAGTTAAATCCATTTCGAAATAAATATTTCTTTTCATTTATATGCTGTAATTTTATTGGTAATATTATTTTTATTCCAAATCCAACAAGTTACTTAATATACACAACATAAAATAAACATAAAATGGATGTATTCATAGTACAATTCTATGAAAACATAATTTGTATATTTTCGTCTTCATGACTAATAAACAATAGGTCTTTAAAAACTTTAGTATCTACATTTTCTTTATTTTCCGTTTTATTTTCCATGTTTGCTGGACTTTTTTAATCATTAAATAGTGTAAAATAAAAGCGCTTCCCGCGTCTGCCTGTCCTTCTGTACGCTTAGATCTCTTGAAACACGCAACGAATTTTGAAGCGGTTTTTACTACCATTCGGATAATTTCTTCCGGATGGGTTATTGGTATAATACATACATATTATATTTACAAAAAATGAATATAAAAAAATCAATGTATCGTAAAAAAATAGAATTTTGGGCGCTTTCATTGCCAACGCTGACTAAACTTTGTGAAATATATCAAAATGTTGTACTATGGAATTGTGTATTTTAAAAATATTTACAAAAAAGTCCGTGATGGCAAATATCTAAATCCTACGGGTAACTCACAGTGACCATTTTTATGCGATTGAAATTTAATTTTTGGATTATTTTTTCGAATTAAATAATTTACAATAAATACGTTCGGCATTTAATGTTGAAATATTTTTTTCATAATTTCTGATAATATATCTTCAGGAACACACTGAAAAAAATGCAAAAGATATGCACGGCTCCCCTTATTTTCGAATTAACCGAAACTAAAATTATGAAAAGACAGACTAGAACTATCTTTCTAGCATAAAATAGATGTATTCATAGTACAATTCTATGAAAACATTTTCATCTTCAAAACTAATAATTATAGAGCACTAAAAGGTACTGCTAGACAATATTATTTAATTTGTAATAAAATAACTCTTCATTTCTTATACAATAAAGTTACTATGTTCTCGTATAGAATAAAAGAACGTAAGGAAAAATAAATATCATATATCTAATATTATTTGCACTCAGTTCTGTTAGAAAGTAACCTGCCAATTAATAAATAGAATTCGGAATACGAGGGTTCTGAAGTTCTTCGAACATTATCTTGCATAAGAGTAATAATTTCGCATCGACATCGGTTGAAAAATGTGTTTTTTTGAAAAAAAATATATCATTTTAATTCGATTACACGGTAGATTTCAGTTACGTGTTTCAGTAACGTTTTGACATGAAATACTGATTTGAAAACGATCGAAGGTTGAGTAATAGTGGTTAACATTACTTTGTATTTAAGTGGGATCCTGTTATTAGCCTTCTTTTTTCTCATCGCTTTAGAAGTACGAATAAATCTCCTTTATTAGTAAGGACAGGCATAATTTTTGTTTAAAGAGAAATTTGTTCATTGCTTACGAAATTTTACTTTATTTTTTGCTATCTAGATTTATGTACCAGAATTAATGAATGTTTTACCCAATTTGAACTATAAATGACACGTTTTAAATGCATCTTAGCCTATGCTAAAAATGTATGCAATATATCGTATTTGCGATGTAATCAGGAAAGAATTAATTATTATGAAATTTAGAAAAAGGAAAATATTGTTAACTTTTCTTCTCAGAGGTAATCAAATTTTTCATATCGTTTCGTTTTTCATCCTTTGTTTCAGGATAATTATTTGTCTAAATCGATATGTGAAGTAGAGAACAATGAAGGTTCGGTGGGTATGCGAGTATATATTAATACCATGAGGGAAAATAATTACAAAGATTCTTATCTTTAAGAACGAGACTTCATATTGCGGCTTGTTTTTTTGCTCGAGCAGATGACAAAAGAAAGCCCTTGAGCGAGAAAAGCGCCTAAAGCCAATCGATGAGCTCAATAATGCGTAGAAAAACGTTTATTTTCGAGTACTCAAAGTAAGCGTTCATTATCGAAAATAAAATGTCTTACAACGTTCTTTGACATAACCTTTGGCCACAATTAAATGAAACATGCAATCTTTCCTAATAACCCACCTGAAGATGTTGTAAAACAACGAAACCTAGGTGATGGTAAAGAACTTAAAGAAAGTAGAAATAATACTACATCACGTAGATTCGTTTAATTGTGAATGATGAATGTCTACAAAAGTAACGCCAAATATATTCAATATAACCTTTATTATTAAAAAGAAACACTGGGTGTTGTAATAGAAACGAAACTAGCTTATGCAGATTTTGGGGAAAAAAAGGATTTAGACGAGAAAAGCTGTCAATTTACCTTCGAATGTTGCCAAAGAACTTCAAGCGAGAGGAAAATGTTTTCCCAACTAACTTAAAGGTTGGATGGTACTTGTGTATACAATTTTAAATACATGTTAGAAGTATTTGCTGTTCCCATAATTAACTTCGCAAAAAATAATTTTCCCATAATGTTTAAATGAGAATTGTTACAAAATATTTTTTTTAAATTAATGCAATATTAATATCAAATAATTTTCAGGCAGTTGATATCACAAAAATTACAAGGATGATATATTTAATTACATATATTTAAAGTTGTTTCAGCTGAATATCGGTGGATACTTGAATTTTGATTTTTTTCTTAATAATGGTTTTATGATATGACATAACGTTAGTAACGTAAGACAACATTTTTGTGATTTATTACTCTGTGTTTGTTTCAATAATGTGCTTAAATTGGAGTCTTCTACTTGCAACAAAAAGATCCGTTTTAGTAATTATTTATTAATCAAAATATTTTCATAATTGGGATAATATTTTTATATTTATAATTGTATCTGTATCTCCAGTATTTTTTTGTCTTGAAATGTGTGTTAGTAATATATTTTCCACAATAATATAGGTTAAAAATGTAATTTACGGTAGAAAATGTTTTATTGGTCGATTGAATTAGAATAAGTTGAAACAGCAATAATATTTTTGAAATGACAAATATTTTTAAGATAATGCAAATGATTAATCTCAACACGTAATAGCTCCTCCATTGGAATAATGAAGATGCGTTAAATTCCTCATCGTTATTATGTTCTTGTATTTTATAAACTCGAGTGGCCTACCTTGAAATTATTTCCGAGTATCTGATTATTCATTTTGCATTATTACACCAAACAATTATAATATAATGAAATATTTTTTCAGATTCTGCACACTTCATTATCACAACATAGTATTTTTTTTTGTTTATTTACATATACGGAGAAACCTCAATTTATAGAACTACCCATTTAGCAATGGCAAAAGAATTGTAACGCAATATCTACACATTCAAATAGAGATATAAATCACACAGTTGGTTTTTAATTATGATATAAAAAATATATACATATATACATATATATATATATATATATATATATATATATATATATATATATATATATATATATATATATATATGTACTTTTATTCGTATTTATTTAATTTGTATTAATTCTTTATCAACTGGAATGACATCGTCCATAACTGATATTTATATGTATTGAAAACTATATAATTTGTGACATTTTTCCTTTGTAATAATCTCATTCCTCTAACATTAATGAACATACAAGTATCCCCATAACGCATCATTAAATGTATCTACCGGAAAGTAGTACCAAATGGAAATCATGGATAAATTGTCTTGGCACCGCTTTAATTTAGAAAGTAATTAATAATTATTTATTTTTCAATTTGATAATTTAATAAATTCTTACAAAACCAATTATAGTATTTTGAAAAGTTATTATTAGTATTTCAAATTGTCTTTACCTATAGCTAGAATATTAAAACGTGCATTAAAATTAGTTTGCCCTAGATGATTCATTTTACCTATAGCCAGAATGTTTAAATGTGCATTCAATTAGTTTGGACTAGATGATATAACCCAGTCACTGTTTTAATTCAGGAAGTTATTAATACATATTTATTTTTTAGAATTCGAGTAAAAATGATGACACAAGCTACATTAAGTAAAATTCTGTTATTGAAATGCAATATATGGTTCAGTTTGCCCATAACTAAAAAAAATATCATTAAATAAGTTGGGCCAGATAATACAAACCAATCGTTCATAGGGTTTCAGTAAGAATATCCTATTTCATTGGTTAATAAACCATTTTACTGCACATTTTTTTAGCAACCTCTTATCAAATTATAATGTATACTTATAGACCCTTATTAACAAAGCTTGGCAACATAAATGCGATTTTAATAATTAGGAAATATTCCCATTATTTTTGCGTAAGGTCAAAAATATAAATATTAAAATTGTTTAGCTTTTACGCTTAGCTTTTATATATAAAGCACGTGCCACACTGTTCTTTCTAGACACAAGGATTTAATGACTATATAATTTATTTTTGAAAATTAACTTTCTATTCTGAAATTTAAAAAATATAAAATAAAACACAATTGAGTACAACAATTTGTAAAAACAAAAGTAATGAATATAAAAATAGTACAAAAAATATATAAATATAAAAAATTATATATAAAAAATTAAACGCAATAAGAAATAAACAATATTTAAAAATAAAAAATGGAATAAAAATCTGTAAGGAAAAAAAACAGTATTCTAAAAACGTATTTAATTTATTTTTCAATTCCCTTTCTGAGACTTCAGCACGACTTGACTTAATAAAATTTTCTTGTGGATTTCATGCTCATTTTCCCTCCGTTGTCTCTGCTCCATTATGCTTCATGCAATTTCTTTTTGATTATTCCATTTGAAGCAACTGACGTTGGTTGAAAGTATGCGGTAATAAGAAGGCTGGCTGCTGGTGCTTCTGCTGCGTATTGGTACATTCGTGTCCACGTCAAAACATGGTTTCCAGCACCTCGCCCCTGTGCTGATCAGCAAGAATATCTTCCGTTGTCTCGAACGTTGTTGACAAAGTTTCTGCGGCTTTAGAAGTGAAAAACTTCACTTCTGCTCGTCGATTGTTGCTCAGACGGATCTGTAGATAATTTAATGTAATTCATTACATGTTCGCATATCACACATTTCAACACATGTTCACGTATCACTAGAAAGAAAATAAATAAAAGTCCAACTGAAAGGTTTTTAAATGAATTTTACAATTTGTAATTTTAAAGGTGATTAAATTACCATCTACTTTCATTTGTAACACTGCTTCTTCAGTATTAAATATAAATTTGAATAAAATTCGCTTCAAATAAATAAATTTAGAAACTTTCGATGCCACGTTATTATATTAATCAATTTCTAAAAACAATATAAATAAAAGATTAATTGCACAATTACGAAATTTGCGTTATTTGCGTTACCTCGATTGAATTGCAGAATTGAATCGAAACTATTAAGGAAATGTAACTCGGAACTCTAGTCGCTTAATCGTAATTATATGACTTGTCTTTATAGTGTGATTGTCTTTATTTGTTTATAGTGAGATGAATAAAATGTTTATTTCTCAAAACAAAATATTTCATCCGCATAATGGTCCTCTGAATCAGATTCGAAGATAGGTTTCTCACATCCGTGGCCATAACAAGGGCTACGACTGGCAACACCTAATTGGGAGCGCATCGTATGACGACGCCGTCACTTAAGGCTCTCTAATTAAAATTGAAAGTTGTCCTTCATGAGGTGCGGCGAATGAGCATCGTAAGCAGCGATATTAATTAGATTAACTTATGGGCCGAATATGTTTATGGGGTTGTTACATGATACTATTCCTATGTACGTCTACATATCTTTATATATTAAGTTATTTACGTGTTAAATAAATATTAAATAATAAATTTATTCTTAATTAAAAAAATATCCTAATTTAAATATTTGCTTATTATTTTATTTTATCGTTTGGCTTTATAATATTTCTGCACTATTAAGCTAGTGAAACACTAATCCTTGCAGCACGGCACAGCCCGCTTCTTGCTATATCCTCGTTACTAGTAATAAAATGCAAAACTGAAAAAATTCCCTTTTCAAGAAAATGAAATTAAAATTTTTCTTTTATGTGAACTGTTTCCACTTATGTAATTAGAAAAAATGTGAAAGTAATACCTGGAAATATTTATCAAAATAATGGCGTTATATTAAGTTTTCTCTATTCTTTTCTTTGGTTTACGCGCTACACCACCTGACATGTGTAAACCTATATAAAATTTTTTTTTAATTTCACATTTTTCGAATCTTTTAATGTAGTATTACAAATTTCTTTAAAGAACTCGAGTTCCAATATTTTGGAAATTGACATACTTCCATCACTGTCAACGTCATTTCAAATTAAAAAAAGCATACACAATCAATGACGATGAATAACACGATAGCGGGCAACAGAATGGTGCTCTACTGAACTTGCTTATTAATTACCATCACGATTTTTTTCATTTCAGGTTAAATTGGAAAGAATATTCATGCAATATAATAACAAGCTTTTTTATTTACGTTATTTAATAACAAAATATATTAAAGATAATTGCTTTGTGCTTCATGATTTTCCTCTATAATATGCAAACAGAACTTTACGGGACAATATGTTTAAGCGTCCAACGACGGGAAGCTTTACAAAACTTTTGCATAAAAATCTTCCCAACGCAATTTCACTGAGCTTGACAGTAAATTTGCAAAATACTTACAGGCATGTAGACTAGGCTCTCTCGTTTAATTTGATGCGAACAAGTTGTGGGTACGCGGCCCTGTGGCGAAATCTTCATTTATATCGTGAACAGCTGTCGTATATAGTGCTATGAAGTTTTCAAACTTTTAGTAGGAATCGTGATTAATCCATGTTTTTTACATTTTATAAGAAAAATATTTTTGACCTTCCGGAGATTTATACATTTAGTTATTATATCTTTATGTTTTGGAATTTTAAGATATTATGTATATATATATATATATATATATATATATATATATATATATAAATTAACATATAAATATATGTATATAATATTTTAAATTATGAAAAAAAATATCATAAAGGAAATAAAAATTATGTGGGATTAAACTGAGGTGACAAAAGTGTGGCACATAAATATATATTTACTCTTATCAGATTAACTGTCTGTACGTGAGTTAGGGAAAGATTTTCAAATATTTTTTGATCCTATGCATTGCTAATATGTCAGTTAGTTATCTACAGTTAATTTAGATTAAAAACAAAACCACGAAGATTATTTCCTCAACATATTTATCAACATGAAATAATTAATTAATAAAAAAAGCCACTAGTCGATAAAGTTAATAACGGTTATCTATGCAAAAAACAAGCAAACTTGCACACTTTCGAATTGGTTTAATAATAACAATTAGTGATCACTTAGTGGTCGAAATTCGATGTAATTTATCAAGCTTTTAAGTCTGAACATTATTGAGGTTCTTTTGTCAAAAAGTATACTTCTAAAGTCATTGAATATAATTTTGTTTAATAATAATCGAACATTTGTAAAAAAATAATACATTTCTTATTTTGCCTTTTTGATTTTCTTTCCAAAAGTGTCATTTTTATTATTCGACTTCCGTCGATTAAACCTTCACTATTCCTTGAACTTGTGAATTTTTAGTTTCTAATCTATACTGCCAAATTGTAAAGTGACTTTTTGATTATATACCCAATTTTGGAAATTCACATTTTAGTTGAGCGTAGAAACATCATCTTAAGAGTTAAATTCTCCTTTATGTCAATTATCTTGAAACCCTTTGTTGATATCCTGGTCTTGCCTGATTCGCTTTATACTTTTCTTTTCACATGTTTTTGAAGTAAGGGAAAAAAGACGGTGGTGAAATTTTACGATGCGCGCATGCACAGACATGACGTTACAGAAATCGACAGAATGAAGTTGCTCATGATGCGCGCGCACGATGCAACAGAAATCGGCAGGATGAAGTTGTCCACTAAACATATATTTACGTGTATTTAGTGACTGGTACCATATTCATGATAGTTATTGAGGTATTCATAAATACACAACACGTGTTTTATATTCATATAAATCTAAGTAATAAATAAATAAATAAACAAATGAAAAAATATATTACATACTACATTCGAATATTTAACAATTTTACTTAAGTATTATAATCTTTTATTATTAATTTCAAGTATTTCCTATTTTTTCTAATTTAAACTCAGTTCGTTTCACTATTTTTCACACCAAGTTTACGCTTCTGATACATAATGGTCCCATTTCCATTGCGCCTTATTTGCTTTTTTCATTAGTATGCAGCGCCGATAATTTTCACCCTTAAATAATCACCGGAAACCTGTTAATAATTCTCAAAGGCGCTTCTTTCAATTTCTATTTAGTTTTCTCAGGAGTCAGTGTTTTATTCTCTGTACTTATTTATTGTTGCGGATAAAACTTTTGCTAGTACAGATAATAAAAAATATGATATTGTCATAATCAATTTTATTATTATAAAATATGTTCACAGTTTTTCGGAAATGTAACCTGTTACATTTATATTTTATATTTTTGTTTATATAAATAAATACAATCGAATTTATAATATTAAAATTGGCTTTGTGTTTCAAGCCATATTGGTGTTAATAATATCATAAATTAGAGCGACAGGGGAAAATAATTTAAAATGTTAGTTATAAAATAATTTAGAGTGTATATTCCGCCGACTAATTTCTAAAATATATTTCGTTTCATTACATTTAATTAAACATATTAGATGCAATGAAATAAGTTCCACGTTTTTTTTGTCCTTTTTTTAAAGAATTATCCATTAAAGAATTATAACACTTAATTTGTATGTCTGTTATATTTTCTTCAAAATATTTTTAAGTTTCAGTTATTGAGATATGTTGAGATTAACGTGATTTATCTCTTTTCCAAGTTTCAAACTTCTACGTCAAGCAGTTTCTGAGATAAACGGTTCTGGGAAACGAACATGTGAATGATCGTATCCATTTTACATTTAAAGGTACGGAAATAAAAAAAATTCTTTAAATCCTCACCGTAATTTAATGATGAAATAATAAAGCAGAAATGATACGTGATACAGATCATGTTTGTTTCTTAAAAGTGTTGTTTGCAATACTTTATAAGTTGACCTTTAGATGGTGTTAAGATAGTGTCATACGCCAGTGAAAGGCTACAGATTTACTTCGTAACGTTTCATGTGTCAAATAAAAAGAAAATTTTACTAGAGAACATATTTGAAAAACTTAATATTTTCGTACTTTTTACTTTACTTTAATGAATCTTTAAAATATTAACAAGAAAAATGTATTTTATTTTTTCAATAGTATTTTCATTTAAGTTGGGGTACAAAGTACAAAATATTTGTGTGCTGTAACTTGAATGTTTCTCAAAGCTAATTCTAATTATAATCAGTAAATAGTTCAACAAAATATTTTACACGAAACGCCGAGGTATAAAGCCAGCCAGTATATCGTCTAATCGTCTCCTCACACTACAAACGTCACCGAGTTACCGCATTGCCCTCCAACATCCCCAAAACCACCTTCGCCATAACAATAGTTTCCAACTCCCACGCCGCAACGTCGCATACCCGCCCAACATACTATACGCGAAAAATAGTTATACGCGAAAGCGATCAAAGACATCGCTAGACAAAGACAAATCGAGTAAACGTCATTCAATACACGCAAAATTCCGGCAGGCGGCTTCGCGTTTATAAGGTGCTCGAAGTTGCCCTTTATAATTCCCCTCGCACCAAACAATAACGGCTCCTCCATTAAGACGTCGCGTCTCTCGTGATTTATGAGCGCGTTCCTCATTAACCCTTTAGGACGCGGGCGCCTTTCACGAAGTTACTTTAATGATTTTTAAGTGCAAATGGGACCGAAGGATGGCTCGAGAAGAAAGGAAAAAGTTTATGAAATGTCATACGTCGGTTTTGAAGTACTAACTTAGGTACTGGTCAAAATGAGTCGTGTAGGGATCGAGCGACATAATTATAGTTTGGAGGAGAACTGATACGTCAAGTTACGCAGTTTAACAAAATGAACTTAAAGAGTTTATGCGCTTAAGTATACTTAAGTACTCATACAGTCTACGCCGCATACATTCGCTGAAATGAATACATTTTTTGATCCATTTGAATAGTTGTGTTAAGAAGTTTTTTAAATTTTCTGTTATAACTTAATTTGTGCTTATGAAACCGATACTCGGTATTGTCCTTAATTTTTACAAGTAACTAAAAAATTATCATATACGTGTTTAGGACTTTACAGCGAATGACTAAATAATTTGATCGTGGATGGTGTTTAAAAGAATGAATTTGCTTATCTGGTGAAATGAGACAAAATTTTTTTGGAGTGGAAATATATTATCACGTAAGGAGATAGTAACATATATAGACCTATGTTTTATAAAATATGCTTCTTCCTAGCGCTTCATTTTTTTCAGTTTCGTCGGTAAACCATTGCTTAACAGATTGCCTGCATATTTTAAGTTTATGATAGTGTATCCAAATTTCATCATTTATTATAAAATTAATCATCCAACTTCCTTCAAAAAAAGTTATAAAGTATCCACCCAGCACAAACTTTTCTAAAAGTCGTACAAGATGTTTTAAAGGTCGTACAAGATGTTTTAAACTTGACTAACATCAATGCCGAAAGCAGTCCATAGGTATATTCTTTTGTCTGCATTCGGCATGGTAAAAGATGGTCTTGAATAAGACTTCATCGCCAAGTTTTTCTCGAAAACTACTTTACGTTATTCACTGATAGAGACAAGAGCGAATTTCCAATCGCCATAAAAATTATGATATTTTCTAATCATAATTTAGTTTTTTTGACATCATTAGACTGAGATGAATTTCAAATACTTTATTTTTTATGAGTTGCGTTGTTTTAGTTTTCACAACTGCTTTAATTGTCTGTCTTGCTTAAGTAGCGTTAGTTCACATTTAAGTAGAAACCAATTTTGAAATTTTTCTGTTTTATTTTACGTTGTTGTTCTTTATTTTTTTGACCTTACTTTCGTTTTGTTATACCCCTGTTTTATGTTTATTGTTTGCTTTCCAAAACCTATATAAGAGTAAATGAGTCTGATTGGACATTTAATTTACTTTTTGATTGGGAAATTTAATATTAAAATTAATATTCCATAATATAATATTCTCAATTTTAGGTATAATTCCATAATTAAGTTTATTTTAATTTGGAATGTAAATATCATTAAATGGAATTTACTTATCCTGTCTTCCAATTTTGAAAAATTTTATGCTTGTGTTCAATGATGGAAAATATGTTTTCATCACTGAAAATATGTTTCATATCGTCCACATACGCTTTTCGCTTATTGGTGTATAAGGAGTGTTTGGAAAATGCACATGTCTCTTAAACAAATTGTAAATAAATAACGGATAAGAAAATGTGAATTTCAAATTGCATTGGTTTACACCGAAAGATACGGTACGAAAGTAAATACAACGTGGACGTCGAAATAATTTTGATTTTAACGGGAGCTTACTTTTTTGAGTCTATGAAAAATATTAATACTTTCATCCTTTTATATTCTACGTGAATAACATGGATATAATAAGTTTCATCGTGTAATACCTCAATTGCGTTTGCTTATAGCATTGCTTCCAAAAATCGAGTATTAAGGACTACTTTAAAAGTACTAATTGATAATATTTTTTTATAAAAAAAATTAAATTAGAATAATTCTATTTACGAGGTGTTTTAACCTTATTTTATCTAAGTCTGTGTGAATAATGTGCAAAAAAATGTATTTACTCAGATATTATAACTAATATACACAATTTGTTTGTTGATTTTTACAAAATATGTTACCAGTGGTATAGTTTAAGGTATGAACTAAGCTTTGAAAGTGAGGAGTTTATTAGGAAGAACTGCTTTAAATTAAAAAGGGTATTAATTTTCTTCTTTAATTAAAATTTTTATTTGTTGACATTTATATTCCAAAATTATTGTCAACGATTCCAATGAAATGAATGAGTTGCAATGTTTGAAACTTTATAACTAGTGTATTTTATTCCATAGTTTCCTACTTTCTTACGATCGCTTATGTCCATTTTCATCTTTCAATATTTTCAGGGTTATTTTTTTCTTTTTAGGTACCCGAAAAGAAAAAATCAAATACCTATAAGATCAATCACATGTCCTTCTTCCTGTTCGTCTGTTACAACACCCTTAGAAACCGTTTTACCTAGAAATTTGAAATAGATTTTACTAACAAAGAAAATAATACACATATATTTCAGTGGGTATCGCTAAATATTTAGTTCAGAGTTTTAGATGGGAAAATCGAATTTCATTTTATTTTTATTTTTTTTAAACGTATTAAATATCGATTAAATGAGCAAATGAAACAATTTTAAAACTCTTTATTTTGTGAAAATGTAAGACCATTGTAATGGTATTAGAGAAAAATATTTGTAAAAATACAAACCCAGAAATCCCCCGCACCCACCCAATCCCTCTTCTCTCTCCAAAGCTGCCAAAAGTACAATTATGAATAGTTGCGTCACTATAAATTTGCTTAAATTAAAAGGAAAACTATGGCGACGCTTTTTATTCTCATCGTTTTTTTGGGAAATTGGCACCTGTGAATGATACAATAATATTTATAAATACGTATACTATGTATCGTTAAATATGTGCCAAAATGTATATGCCTAAGTGTATATAGAATCCATATATTGTGAGTGCTATTGATGTCCGTAACTTAAAGGGTTAAGTCGAAGACAATATTCGTCGAGTCAGCGAGGAGAGACGATACAAGGGCCACGGGAGTGTGTCGCGGCAACGGCGTAACCTTGCGTCGACGAGCGATCCGTGCGAGCGGATCCTCAGTCAGGAAGTCTTAGGTTTAATCTTATCAAAGGAATGTGGTGCGTAACTTTAATCCTATCCCTTCCCGAGCATAAGTTCAGGTAGGCGAGGATATATGCGACGTAGAGTGCCATCAACAACTATTACAAACAGATGCCTGTCGCCATTTGCATTTTCATCTACTACTTTGTAAAATTTGAGCATATTTTCCACATTGAAAATATACTTGAAAAATCATCAGGTTTTATCACTCAAGTACCATACTAATTTGAGTGATAAAGTCTTGTGATTTGTGTGTAGTTTCTAATCAGGTTAGGTATTTTATCAACATAAAATGAAATTTTATGAGTAAAATATGGAAAAGTGGAACATTTCCGCAGTTAATTTAGAATCTGTTGGTAATAACTCGTAGCTTATAAATAATTTAGCTTAAAAATTTAATTTTTTATAAAGATTGTTGGCGAGCAATGTGGCATTTTAAAAATTAAATGATAAAAATAAGGAAGTCCCAATTTTAGGTTGCTGAAATTATTGTAAATATTTGAATTTTTTGAATGACCACACTGTAATTTGTCGTTAATCTATGCTTCTAAAAAAAACAGGACTCAGCTGTCAAACGCTTAGCTTGTCTAGGACAGAGAACTTGTTTTGTTATTATTTGAATAGATGAAACATAGTAATTATTTTATTTAATTACAGTTTTCGGGTTTTTATGATATCCCTAAATAAAGAAAAGTTAAAAAAAGAGTACGTAATCCTAACAGGGAACAAGAATAAAAGGTAAGTTGTTAACACGATTTATTTAGTAGCATCTTGAGGCTGATGGTACTTTTATATATTCATGCAAATACATAAATATCTATTTATTTTTTTTCTTTCTTGCTTACGTCAAGATGAGTCAAACGAGTTTAAGTTCCGTGAGCATTCCCTTCGTCATTGCGGAATTCCAGTCATCAATGTTCGACTACATTGTCAGACTCTAGCCACCACTTGTGACCAAAATACTCGTCAAGATATATAAAATGAGTCCAAACTCGATGAAACTACTCCCCACTATTAAGAGATGTTCTCATCACCTTTTGGCTCTATCGCAAGACCCTGGCAAGTACTTGTAACCAAAAGATTCGTCAAGAGAAATGAAAGAGCCCAAACATGTCGAATATATTCCTCGTCATTGTTCTCTTGAAATAAACATTCAAATAAATAGGTGTGATTCCCTTTATTAAAATTCCTTCCCTTTATTAATTTTATTGCACAAAAATCATAGTCAAGATATTATGTATAAAGTAATAATTTTCAATTACTCATTTAAACGATTCATATACGTTTTTATGTAAGTTACCATGCTAATCTTTTTAATTCAGACATATACTAACATAGTCTTTATCTTGTGAAGTCCAATTGATTTATTTGTCAACTCGGTCCGTTGTTAAACTGTCGGTTTAACAAAGACACTCCTTATACAGGACAAGTGGATCAATTTGTCTTCACGTGTTATTGCTTATTTAAAGCGAACTCTAAAAGAAACAAAGTGATTCATTTGCTCTAAACACCATCACATTTTTTTAATTGCTTCCGTTCGCCAGCCGCACTCTCCGCAACCGCAAAGCCTGGTACGAGTGATGAATACTCAGCCTTGCACAAGTACTTAAGATAATGAAGTGCCGCTTTCGCTCACCGTTTCGCCTCCGTAGTTTCCACAAGTCGCTGCCTATTTGTCGAATCGGATGTTACACCAAAGCTGATATCACAAAATGAAGGATAATAATATTTTATAACAAAAGAAAAAGTCCTGTGCGGATGCGAATGAAATCGAATTGAAATTGACATCGGATATATATATATATCGGTCGCTGTTGAGTTAGGGCTTTTTCAAATGGGTTTACATTGAATATCCCCCGTAATCTCAAAAGGCTCTTCGTGAAATGGTTGGGGGCATAATTTTTGTCTGCGAAAGGTTTTGTGAAGAGTATCCATTAAACAAATTCGGAAATAGAAATGTATATGTGACCAAAATATGTTTTTAAGGGGGCAGTGTACGCTTTCAAAGCGAACTGTACTTTATTAGGAGATTCTTATTATGTTTATAAGATTTTGTGTAAATTGTTCTTGATGTTGAAATGTGAATTTTATTATATTAAAAAGTATTACAAAGAAATCTCTCTGCTTTTTCTAATATACGTAATAATAACTGCAATCCCATTGTTTCTCATTTGCTTCAAAATTTTGTGACAATCAATTTCGTAAAATTTGTTGATAATATCAATAACTTTGCGGGGTTTTTAGCTACTGTAGCAATATTAGGAGTATTATCGTGTACTGACTAGAATTTAATTAAAAAACAGTCGTCGTAAACCAAGATCACAAAACGTATATAATAAGCGAAGCATTGTTACCAAAATGCGTAACTTAAACTTTAGTAAGTAAAAAAATTTAAATAAGAAAACAAAGAATATTGTAAATTTTTTTTATGAGGAGGCTATGTGTATGCCAGTTTATAAAATAAAAAAATCTCTATAAAATATATATATATATATATATATATATGTATATATGTATATATATATATATATATATATATATATATGTACCAAATTAAATAGTTCAAATTATATTAAGTAAATTTCATATCAAATTACTACATTTAATTTCATTAATAAATGTTTCATAGAATCAAGTCCTCCTTGATCAATTTTTACTTTATTTTATTTAGATGTAAAATTCTTACTATCAAAGTAGGTCAACTTTCACGTTTCTGAGTCGACGGAATGATGAGTGAGGCAGTCAGTATCAAAATTAATTATTCATCGAGGGGTGTATTTTAGGAATTATAAAGACTATATTTACGCAATTTTAAGTAATATGTATTGTTTGTCGTCTTCTTGCGCTCGTTAAAGTTAACTTGTTTTGCTTTAGTTTGAAGTTAACTTTTTGTACCAAATATGTCTTAAGTCGTAATCGTAAGGGTTACAAACTTTGTGATAAAAATACGAAAGTGCAAAGCAGCTCGAAAGTCAACCAAAAGGTGCGGCTGTCAAGAAATTGATTATAGTCTCATCAATCATTCGACTATGCTCACATTACAATTATATTAATGTTAATTATTTATTTATTTATCTACTTTAATGTATCTATTTGATACATATGGCGGACTTATTGCTACAAGAGCAATCTCTTACAGCCAACCACAACACCAGTTCAGCCCTGTTCGACGAACGGCCGGGAATCGAGCCCGGGTCGCCGCGGTGCGTTGTATCGTCAAAGGCCGTATGCCTTGTGATCAACCCAACACACTACGGCGACGACAATTATTGGAGGTAAACGAACGATACGTATTAATTTTTTTTATATATTTCTTTCATGCCATCAAATGTGAACAGATTTAATTTTTTGGCAGTAATTTTAAAATTTACTCACACCTACGGTATTTAGGTAGGATTTCAAAACGTAATGTAACATTGATAAACAAATTTTTTTGAAAAATGCACATAATATTGTTAAATAAAATGGCCGAAACTGTTTGCTTTTCGATGTTTAACCGTGAAAATATTAATACAAATTGAATTATTTTTAACACTTTTGAACTTGACATTTTTCAGAGACTCAAGATAATATACGACCTAGTGATTCCATATTTCTTCAAAATGAAAGGGTTATATAATAAAGAGTAGATCGTAACACGATATTACTCTTTACGTAGAACAATACAAAACAATATCTGAATGTACAGAATATGTTTGTTATGTGAAATGTTAGTTGTAAGATCTTAAATCTCTATGGGTCGATGGATCAAATCAATGCATAGAAATTTTATTAGTTTTGCCCGATGCTAATACAAAACTAACATCATGCTAACGCAGCGTAAAACACAGACATTTACATCGCTTCCTGTCATCTGTTAATTAGTATAGCAAGAACTGTTTTTGTATATCATAAAAAATTTAAGAATAAAATAATTTTTGATATTTTTTTATTTTGTGCTTTTATTAGGGAAAGATAAATTATATTGAACCAACAAAATATATTTTAATTCCAAAATTTTCCCAAATATAATTACATTTAAATTTTTCATTAAAAATGAAACTTTGATAAAATATTTAAGAAAGACTCAATAAATACATTTTTATTTCTGCGTAGTTACACTTACATCGCTGAGTATTCAAGGGTAAATAAAGGGTTCGTTGTGTTATGTTTTATTCATATCGCTTTGATAATGTTACGACGCGGCTAGTGTGCATGTACTACGGTATGTATAATCCTTGCATTAAAGTTAAAATAATGTATATCGAGAACTTGTGCTTCTCAATTTAGTTTCATTCCTGGAAACCAATTGAAGCCAGCTTGCTATACCAATTTAACTGTATGTAAATAATACTTTAAAAAAAAATTAAATTAACCTGGTGGAAAAAATCATATAAATAGACATGAATCTCTTCTTTTCATTAAAAATTGCGTCTAAATATAACTTATCCGGTATTAATTTTCGTTTACTCAATTAAACCATTCATATCCGTTTTTATACAAATGTATTCTTAACAGTTATTATACAAATGTATTCTTAACAGTTATTAGACAAATGTATTCTTAACAGTTATTATTCAAATGTATTCTTAACAGTATATTAACTTATTCTCTGTCTTGTGACGTTCAATTGATTTTTTTCAATGATAAATATAGGCACACCTAATGCAGGACAGGCTGATCCATTTGTCTCCGAGCGTTGTTTGCTTATTTAAAGCAAACTCTAAAATAAACAAATTTATTCACTCGCTCTAAAGTCCCATCATGTTTTTTTCCATTGCTTACATTTGTTAGCCACACTCTCCGTGGCCGCAAAGCCTAGTTAGACGAGACTCAGCCTCGTACAGGTACTTTAGATAATGAAGTGCCGTTTCTCTTCAACGTTTCGCCTCCTTAGTTTCCAAAAGACGCTGCCTATTTGTTGAATTGAATGTTAAACCAGATAATAATATTTTATAACAAAGGAAAATTCCTCTGTGTTTGAGAGGGAAATGAAATTTAAATTGACATCGGATATTTATTAGTGGCTGTTGAGTTAAGACTTTTTTCAAGTGGGTTTACAATGAATATCACCCATAAGGCGCTTCACGAAATGATTGGGGGCATAATATTTGTGAAAAATTAAAAAAAAAAAAGAGTATCCCTTAAACATATTTGGAAATAGAAATGTATATGTCGGCAATATTTTGTTAAGGCAGCAGTGTGCGCTTGTAAAACGAACGGTATGTTACTAAGAGATTCATAATACGCTTATGAGATTTTGTGTAAATCATCAAAACGTAATGTGAATCTCTTAATGAGGTACCGTTCCTTTTTCAATGTGTTTTTTATTTTATAATCTGTCTGAATAAAAAGTATCACGAAGAAGTATTTATACAGCTATTATATTGTCATATATTTATTTTAAAAAGTTTTACAAGAGATTTTTTAAAATTTGACCATAAGAGCAAAACAGTATGTGTTTTTTTTACTTCTGTGGTAACATTAAGTGCAAGAGTGATAATTACAATTTTATTAAAACGTATATAAGCGTAACTTCGGACATCGAAATGGCTAAATTAAACTTTCAAATAATTAAAAAAACAAAACAAGGACTATCGTCAAAATGTTCTGGTGATTGGTTATATGTATTCCAATTTGTAATGTGAAAAATACCCCAAATTATTTCAAAATAAAACACAATTCTTTTTTAAACTGCAAGTGTAGAAAAAAATTCAAGAAAGAAAATTCAGGAAACTGCAAGTATAAACCACGGCCTCTCGGAATCTTTACTATTTGACTACTATTTCTGATTCTAGTTGGAAATTTCCTATTTCTAATGCTTATAAGCATTCTACTTTTAGTGATTTTGTATGCAATTTGGCCAAATTCTGATATATTAGTTCAAAATGCTTTGCTACTTACAAAATATCTTTTATTTATAAATAGTAGCTGAATTACTTGCTTCCGCCTAATGAAATACTGGCAAATATTATGTAATGAAGTTTTCATTGTGACAAGTCTATTGACTTGATGTCTTGCGTACTTTTATTTGTATATTTCCGAGAGCAATATTGAAAAAGTGAAATTGTAAAATTATTTAAGGACATTTTCAAGCGCCGATCCATCGAAAGTGTAAGAACCAATTTAAAAATGAAATACCTTCGAAGTAGCGGCATTCATTTTTGATGAATTTTTACTAATTACTCATACGTTATGTTGCTTGTACCGTAGTTACAATATCGTTAAAATTTAAAATTTCCTCACAATATCCATAAACATCCTCACAACATCACATACAAAACTTCATGTTAATCATATCTGAATACACGATATGAAATTCACTGAAAGGTTTAAACTAACTCGTTTATTACAATTGATTAATAAACGAAGTTAACATTTTTGATTCCAAGCGTTAATAAATCGAATGTGTTGATGGATTAAAAATTTAATACTTTCGGCACAGCCGCATAAATTTTTTTATGATTTTTTTCGAATTTCTCGTAAGTCTGTTGTATTGTTTGCAATCTGGTTACGAAATCGTCAAGACTTAAGGTTTCCTCACAATATTCGTTGGCTTAATTTTAATAAACAACCTAAAGTTTGCTGAAATTCAGAAATTTCCTGATTTGTCAATATTTATTTGCGAACGAAGTTAAAATTTTAGAAGTGTTATGTTGAGACAGTCTAAATAACGCTTAGGTTTTGATCCTGTACATTAACGCAAAGTAAAAAAGATAAGGAACTATATAAACATTGTGAACGTTTACTGAAAAAAAACGCTGTTAAAGTTGCAAAGGAAAAGGAATTTACATTTCTTTTTCAAAGAAATACTTTTGAAATATACTTAGTACGATACGCAGAATCACCCGTATGAATAACATACACGTTTTTCGTTACGCTCCGTGTACATGTATACAGGTTGTAACAAAAACTTTTCTATTGCTCATACAAGTGATTCATATCACCGACTGATGAAACGTTTCCCGAAAAAAATACTGCCAATATTGGGAATTAAATGAAAAAAAATCACATTTTTTTTACGAAAACACTGTTGTTCTCAATTTGATGCTCAGAATTATCTGTATGAATAATTTCGTTCCTTGTTCTTTATCAGACCCGTACACATACGGAGATTATAAATATTATCCGGTATTACGTGACTAAAACTTGGCTTCGCATAATTACGACTACCGAGTTAACAATTTTGGAAATACTATGTTTTTTCTCGGGTTTTTTGACCTGCTTCTTTTACCTGGATACCTCATAAGCAAAAATATCTTATGTTAATTATTAAACAATGTCAAATAAATTATTTGCCAGTCGTTCGTCCCGTTTTCTTTTTTATCGTCAAATATTTTAGTTGTTTTAATCGTTATAAGTCATGATGCTTTGTTTTTTTTCTATAACGTTGTAAACAAGCAATTATGTCGACAAAATTTATCTAATGACTTAATAACACAATAGGTAATTCTTTACCAATTTATATAACAGTAAAAACCACACAGGATTGTTAGGAAAAATACACTGGCTTTGAAGATATGTTCCCTTTGAAGATTTATTTTCTGATACGTCCCACCACAGAACTTCGATGTTATAAATTGTGCAAATATAGGCAAGCCCTTAACACTCCGATTGCAAATGATGATACGCACTCGAGTGGCCAATTAGTATATTTTAATGGAGTACAGTAACCGCAAAAGGTTCGCTTGTAAGTGATTATTTATTCGAGTGCTTTGTTACCACGAAAGAAGCTTTCGACAAAAGAAATAAAGTGGAGGTCTGTTATGTTTATTTTATTTTTATTTATTTATCATCTATGGGGAAAAACAGATACAAGTCTTAGTGAAATACAAAAAGCGAATTTTTCAAGTATTAGCTTAACTTGTATACTAACATTTCCATTTCAAAATAATATCGATGTACATATATTCTCAGTCTTATATAAAAATTTGTATAATATATTAAATATTCAGAAATTCTAAAATAAAAAAGGATTTTTTTCGAATCAATTGAATCCAACAAAAATGGCTTTTCAATGTATCAATCAGTACCAATATTAGTTATTTCTGCAAATTAATATTTTAGAAATTTTAAAAACAATGCTTATGAAATTTTAAATACAGTATGGTGTTTATCATCTTTTGATGTACGTGAAATTAATTTGGTGTGTCGAATGTACTTTAACACAGAGGGGTCAGAAGAGTGGGTTGAAACGTTTCAGGTAACTAGTCAAAAGGTGCGGCTTCAAGAACTTAATTATTCTCTCATCAATTAATATTAGGTTATACTCGTACCATAATTATACCCATATTAATATTAGAGGTATGGAAGGGAAACCGATTTCGTCTCGTGAGTTTTTCTTCACAATGCAATATTTTTTGCTTTACATTTCTTTTAAACAATTAAAGGTGAATATATTTAATTTTTTGACAGTAATTAAAAATTTTCTTCCACTATTCAGCTAAGGTTTCACAACATAACACAACAAATTTCACTAAAATAATTATAAAAAAATATCACATCGATAAACAAAATGTTGTCAAAAATTAACACATTATTATGAAATAAAATGGCTAAGATTGTTTGTGGTTGTACGAGGTTTCAAAGTGGAAATATTAATACAAATCGAATTAGTTTTAATAACTTCAAACTTGAGGAAATTTCTATAAGATTCAAATTAATAAAAGACCAAAAAGATTCTATCTTTCTGCAAAATTGATGTGTTATATAGTAATAAATAGATATAACTTAGAACTATACAAAAGAAAGTCTGAATATACACTGTTTCCACCTCCACCCAGAATGTCTCAGGGCACCTCCATGATGCCGTAACAACTGCGCTCACGCAAAAGAAGAGACCGTCGAAGGTCCCCTAATTTATGTCAAACATTATACTTGGATACTATTGTTATTAACGATAATCCTTTGTATTTTTGTTTTAGGAAATACCAACAGGCTTTGGATAAGTATTTCCTTCGAACATTTATTTCCGGATACGTTCCAACGCCGTGTGTTAGATGTCTATGCTATGGTCTATGTTATTGATTGTGCAAGTATAGACAAGCTCTTAACACACACGATTGCAAATGGCAAGACGCAGTGGCCAATTAATATCCTTTAACGTGTACAGTAACCGTAAAAAAGGTTCGCTTGTAAGTGCTCATTAATACGAGTGCTTTGTTATCGTGGAAAAAGCTTACAATAAAAGGAATTAAGTGAACGACTGTATTATATTTGGTTACAAGTACTATTCTTTTAATCGTATTATTTTATCTGTGTAACTTTTTTTTCTACTAACAAAGGCTTTATTTTAATAATAAATGGAGGTTATCGTTTATTTTAATAGTATATATTGATAACCGTTATATAAATCGAATTGCAAACAGAACCTCCATAAAAAAACTAAAAAAATATGCTGATTTAGCAGTGTAATCAATTTTTATCTCTACATATTAATATTGCTATCCAGCGTTCAATGTACAAAACCTAATAAAAAGTTTGCTGCGTCGCGTTTTATCGCGTTGTTTGGTTTTCATTTGTGCTCTTGCGCTTCAAGATGAAACATTGTGTCTCGAGAAAGGTATGAAATACGAAAAAAAATATAACTGATTTTAATTGTCTTATTCTATACTCAAAGAAAGCGGTTTGTTGTATGTACCTGGCAAGAGCTGTATATGCAATAAAAATTTTAGTTTTGTTGCATTTATGACTATAGTTAACTATGAATCCGTTGTTCAAAAAATTAATCTATTTATTAATAAATAATTTTTTTTTAAACCTAAACTTGTTACAAATCATTAGCGACATTAAACTATTGGATCACTACAATGTAAAAAAGTGAATTATTTAGCGTCAAAAATGGAAATGAAAATTAAAAGACACGAAAAAAATATCGCAATCAAGTCACATTAAAATTAACTTATTTATATATCTTTGCGATTTATAAATCTATGCTAATTGCCCACCTGAAGATGTTGTAATACAACAAAACCTAGGTCGTGGTAAACAATTTAAATAAAGTAGAAATAAATTACATCACTTTAATTGTGAATAATAAATTTCTACAAAATTAACGCTAAATATATTCAAAACTTAATAGTTTTTCAAAACATTTTGCTTTTACAGTTAATATGGCTTATGTAATAATTTACTGAACGATATTTTCAGTTAAGTGTTTAAATAACAAATTAATTTCGATTATCCATGTTTTTGTCACTAACTGCATGCATTAGCGGAATGGCGCTGGAATTCCCTGCACGCGGTCAGATGGAGTGGATAGCATACAGGTGAGGGCACCCCGTGCTCGTGATGCACGTGTGCATGGAGCTCTGCGAGTGGACGTGCACGGCATAGCCATATCAGCTGACTAGTAATCGCAAAGCGCTGAAGTTATGTATCGAGATATCGTTCGATTCTGCTTTACGATTGAGATTTATTTCGATTACCTTCTTCACACTGCGCAAAATGTAGCGGAGATGTGGTCGCATCTATAATACTAGAACTTTTCCATAAGACTTCTCTGCTCATATTTTGTAAGAAATCCATTTAAAATAGATATAATGAAGGGATTTTATTCTACGATACTAAATTATTATTAGAATGACAGGAAATTGCACTACTGAAAACCAGGGACAATATTTGGAAAAGTCTACTTTTATATGATGTTCATGCATATATAATCAAAATTCTGCAACTTTTAAAATTATTTTAGAAACTATCATGAATAAAGTTTGAAATAAAGGGAATTATATTGAAAATATTTATTTGGTAATAATAATTTCTATTTCGACCAGTAAGTGAAAATCTATAAATTTTTGTTCATTATAATTTATACATGATTATTTGTGACTTATTTTTAAAATTACCAACGGTTTACGTCAGTAATATTCTCCATATATGAATTGAAATTCCGGAAATATAAGTACACTATTTATTAAAAACAGAAGGAACGCGTTTAAAAATTTAATTAAAACTGTGAAACGTACATACCCAATGCTTAATACTTTTAAGGAGAAATTTATATTTGACAATGAAATTATAATATTAATAACATTCAAATAATACTTGGATTGATTGGTTTCAGCAGAAACTTGACAATTATAACGAGCTTCACCAAGAATTTCCCCTATCAACGTTGCTATGTAAAGTATATTGGCCATATTGTGTAAATCAGGGGTATATAATCTTCCAATTAATAGAAAATATTTTAGTTTTTAATATTAACAGAATGAATCAGGTATGTGACTTTGTTAATTTGTTTATCTATTAAGTCATAACTACAAACACTAATGAGATTAAGAATTTTTATTTCTTTGGATACAAACAACCATGCTGATAATTAGTGTTCACTGAGAGTACTAAAAAAGTTTGAAACATATTAGTTTTAAATGTGTCTATATAACATTTAGAAAAGATATTTAAATTACGCTTAAATATTTTACTCTTTTCCAAGAGATAATTAGGTAATATTGTTCGTATGATTTTTTTCTATTTGCTATAATATAATATTTTCAATATTTAGAAGGTTAAGGATTTGTATGAGTTATGCTATGTTAGGCCACAAATATGAAACTGTGCTTTACCTAACAATATAGCATTTACTATAGCATTTACTTACTTAAAATAGGTACGATGGAGTTCAATTTGAGCAAGTGCAGGAATTAAATCGCTGATCGAAGAGGGAAAAGTTGCTTCTTTTGCGAAAACACCTTCTAGCATAATAACCAGGAAAAATATACAGCTTCTCTCTGACCAATTGTAAAACAGTATCTATGAATTTTAAATAGTGTCTGTGGATGCAAAACATTAATACTGGAACCAAAACTTTCATATTTCGGGCGCTAATTCTGTATATTCTCCTTTATGCAAAACCTGAAGTTTACTCAAACTGGACTATGATAATCTCGAGGTATTTCAAATGAGACAACAGGTCCTTCACCCACAACACCATTTGATTGCTATGCCAGCATCAATCAACGATCGAATTGTAGATTCAACAATAATACCATAAAAGTTTGGGCATGTATGCAGAATGAACGAACCTGGAATGCCGTATCAGTTTCTCTGAAAAATCTGGTCTAATAATCACTATGCAACAAATTCGAAAAAAATATTTTCACTGGACTTACAGTATGTAATTATGACTAACTACCTTAAAACTATTCGAAATATATAAATAAAAATATTACATCACATCAGATTTAGTAGTGAAAGACATTTATTGATTTTAGTAAAATTCGTATGAAAGTGTGATTTAAATTTTTATTCTGCATTAGAAAACATATTTTTTTTGGAACATTTGGCTTTTTTCTTGTAGCCAGTAGACACAGTGTCTCTCTGCAGGCTCCAACAGTAGTCTGCAAGCATGGCTGGCTCCCATTTACCCTGATAACACTTCTCATACTCTGCAATTTCTTGATGAAATCTTTCTCCATCTTCAGCCCTCACTGAAATCGAGTGATTTGTGATTGCCGAGAAAATTTTTGTGACATCGACAAAACCCAACCATGCCTGTCTTTCAATGGGTCTGAGGCTAGATAAAAAATCGGGATCATTGATTAATTTTCTTATGTCAGGTCCAATAAAAATTCCTTCTTTAATTTTCGCCTCACTTAGCGTAGGAAATTTGGTTTTGAGAAATGAAAATCCAGGTCGGTCTCGGGGAAGTGCTTTCACAAAATTCTTTATCAAACCAAGTTTTATGTGTAGCGGGGGTAAAATGATTTTCTCAGATGATACTAATGGTTAATTTTTTATGTTTTTCTGTCCACGCACGAACCCAGTTCTTAGAGGCCAGTTTTGTTTTGTGTAGTGATCGGAACGCGCTCTGCTATCCCATTCACAGAGAAAACAACAATATTTTGTATAGCCAGTTTGCAATCCTAAAATTAAAGCCACTACCTTTAAATCTGCACATATTTGCCATTTGTATTTTACATAATCAACTTTTTCCAGAATTAGTTTCAAAATATCGTAGGTTTCTTTTAAGTGAGCGCCGTACGCTACAGGCAAAGATGGAAGTATGTTGCCGTTATGAAGTAAAACTGCGTTTAAACTTCGTTTCGATCCGTCAATAAACAGTCTCCACTCTTGTGACACGTGTCTGTGACCGAATTCTGACATTAATCCATCAATATTATTACAGAACATTAATCCATCTGCTTTTGAATAAAAGGTAGCTAAAGAAATGTGACGTTTACGATAAGTTGTAATTTTAACTCCAGCTTGCAATAGATTCCAATGTTTTAATCTTGAGCCTAATATTTGAGATTTTTCTCTGGTCAAATCTAAATCTCTGGCAAGGTCATTTAGTTCATATTGGCTAATCAAATGTGGTTCTGTAGTTATTTGATCTTGAAATACCTTTCCACTACTAGATGAGCCTGCTTCGTCGTCTTCTTCCATACTCGAACTAAAAAATCTATCCGGTACTGGAATGTCTGGAGAATGTGGTAGCGGCATCGATACTGATGTCACATTAGCATATTTAATGGACTGTTTTGATTTTTTCGAAAAACCTTTCAAAGTTGTCAAACAGAAGTAACAGTCGTGTACGTAATTTTTGGGTTCACGCCACTACATTGGTACACCAAAAGGCATTTGTTTTATAGTACCCTTGTGTCAACCCGTCAAATACTTATAGCATCTTAAACAAGACACTTTAGGCACCCACGATTTATCTTGATTTTTAATTGTAATCTTAAAATAGTCTTCATGACACTTCTTAAACAACGGAGAAATGGTCTTTTTTTCACTTTTAGGAGTGCATTCACCACAAACATAACAAAATAAGTTAGAAGAATTAACATAAACCCGCGACATTTTGTAGGTTAATGAGTAATCTTAATGTTTTGTTGACTTTTGCATCCAGAAAAGATATATTTTTATGACGTGAAACAGAAAGTAAAAAAACTAAGATTCCCGTTATCTATTTTTTGTGACGTGATATCTAAATAAAAAAGTTTTCTGTATTTCACTAAGTATGCTTTATACGAAATACCATTCGGGATACCAGTGATTTTTTTTGTGTTGCATAGTGTAATTAGAAGGCATAATCACCTAGTAAAATGTGAACAAAACAAATCGAGATTGATCTGAGGAATTAACATCTTAATCCGAAAGCACCACGGATTAAAAAAATAATGTTCAAACATTGGGGATCTAGCTGTACCTATAACACAATACTGGCTTCGGAGATAGCCCCAACAACATGTCTGCTAGGGATTAGAGAAAGGAAGAAATATTAATGATTTTGATAGCCGTATTTTGTATTTGTCATTAGGTAAGTTGAAGTAAGTTTAGCTAATTTTGAAACAATTCAGTATTTAGAAAGTCCACTACCCTTCTGAATTTATTCATGATCTGTCTTTTCATTTTTAGGATTCCATACCTCACAAGGAAAAAGGATAAAGAATCACTTCGTTGTCCATCGGTCTGCCCGTCAAGACCCTTTTTCTCAGAACGGGTGAAAGTATCAAGATAAAATTAAGATTAAATACTTAGATCTACGGTCCCTTGGAGTGGTGAAAATCAAGCTTCTAAAGTACGACCATTTATGCTGCATATTTTGACACTTAAGCAAGGTCTTATAACACAAGTGAAGAAAAACATGTGAAAATTTTTAATTTGTAGTTATATCTCATAAGAAAAATATTTTTTGAAATGTGCGCCTGTGAAAGATATAGTAGGCAATATATTTTTGTAATAAATATTAAAATTTTATAAATAGTTTAATAGGAATATTACGTACCACTAAATATTTTTAAATGGATAAATGTGTACGGAATCCTCCTAATGTGAATTCCACTCGTGCTTGACAGGTTTTTTAAATGGTTGGCTCTTTCATAACATTACAAAAAAAAGTTGAATTTTATAGATTAAGTGAGTAAGCGAATAAAGGCTTTAATTTAAGTTAAGTCTTTACTTTTTGTTGTTTTTGTCGCATAGAAATAATAATATTAAGTTTCTGATCAAAGAAAATATTTCTTAGACATCCACCCGTATGGAGCGTCTAAACATTGAACTAATTGGGCAGAATGCACATTTTCCATACCTCAAAAAGAAAATCGCATCCTTATAAGGTTACTCATGTACCATCTGTCGGTCAAAACCGTTTTTCTCAGAAAATTCTTGCCATAAAAACTTGAAGAGTCATAAAGCTTATTAACCCGCTCGTATATCAGCAGCAAACCTCAAAAATATTTTGGAAATATTATTTTAAGGGAAGTCAGTTAAATACTCAAAAAAAAATTTCACTCCCTGTTTAATGTGGGGATATCATTTGAAAGGACTATTTATAGTTCTCTAAAATTTTTCTAAAATCTTTCTCTTCTTTTCATAATTTTATATAGTTTCTCTTTAGAAAAATACCGAAAAATATGCAAAAACACATGTTCTCTTTCGCTCTTGTGAAAGTGCTGAACCTAAAATTATGAATTAACAAGCTTTTTGGAAGCGTACGGAAAGAATACTATAACGGTGATCCTAAGGGATGTAATTTTTGAGATTATATATTAGCTCTACTTGATTACATTAGATATTATTAAATATTTCAACTATCTATAAAATTTACATAAATACGAAGTGAAAAAGTCAGCGGTATTGGTAAAATATAAAGATCACTAGATACATAGATGTGTGGAATTTTAGACACGTGGAAATTGTAAATATGTAAACAATTAATTAACGTAAATATTTCCTCGGTTTAGATAACGAAATAAAACACTGAGAGTGATTAATGGGTGTGTATCAAAGATGAACCCATTAATTATAATAATCGAACGATTGTTTTTCTGCTTATGCGTTTAGAATATAATTAAGAATAACTCTCTGAAAAGACTTTGTGGAAGAAATTATATGGGTGATTGTTAAAATTGGCTTTCGTAGGTGTATTTAAGTAAAAGTTTAAGACAAGAACTTGAGATTTAATCACCCGAAATTCTTCGTCCCAGTCGTCTTTCATGTGAGATTTTAATTTGTTCAGGTAGGTTTTCCGAAAAAAAATTCGAAATATAGATTTTATGCTAGGGAATCAAAACAATTTTTGATAATTTAAGGCTCAGCTAGACCATCGTAAATGGCACAATATGAAATATAATATTGAATATATTTGGCGTTAATTTTGTAGAAATTCATTATTCACAATTAAATGAAAATACATGATATAGTATTATTTTTAAGTGGTAAAAACCTTAAAGAAAGTAGAAATAATACTACATCACGTAGTTTCATTTAATTGTGATGAAATATAATAAAAAATATAGATATCGTCTAAAAATACATTAGGTACTAATCAATAAGTAAAGTAATTATATGGTTATATACACAAAGTTTTCCAGTCTCTACGTCATTTAAAATATATTTGATCTGCACTGTATACCTAAAGACAGTAAGCGTTATACAACGCCTACATGTCGTTTAACAATTTCAGGAAATGAGAGTGCGCACGTGTATTTCACGGAATCCAATACCAATTCCATCAAAACTTCGCAAACGTTTTAGATATAATATGAAACAAAAATTAGATTGATCGCAGGTGCACTGCCCATAACTTTTGTAAAATTTGTATAAACAGACTTAGTAATTTATAAGTAAATCCGTTCGCACGGAAAAAGAGACAATTTTATTTAAGAGAAATTCGTTTTAGTAATGAAACGTTAAAATGGAAAATTTTTGAAAGCTAAAAATTAAAAAAAAAACAGATAATTAAAATTTATTTATCTGTATTGATTGCATTTCAATACACAAACAAAAAGCTCTGAGAACTCGGTTGCTATGGTCTGCACGTTAAGAATGACGTAAATATAATAAATATCCTTTACTTACTCCTATCCGCTATGTTATGATATGAAATGATTAAATAAATGTTCATAAATTTTATGCCCATATCTTGGTTTCTGTAATTAAAAAAATATGTATCTATAATATCAAAGTACATATAATTTTCAATACTACAAGTACGGAACTCTCGTAGTGCAAAATATACTCGTATATAATCAGTTTTATATTATACAGTAGTTTTAATATTTTGTTGAAAAAACTGAATTGCTGGCAGCTAATTTCGGAAATAATTTATATTCAGCCCTTTTCATTAAATTTACCAAACAATGAGTTTAACATGAAGGGTAAAATGGTTAAAAACGTTAATGTATGAAGTTGTGTCATTGTGTTGTAATTGAACATTGAACCAAAATTTGAATATAAACCACAGTTTACCCACAGCTGATATACACCCTCCGCTCTACAGTCTTTCTACCCTATATAACAGCTTCGCATTAATTACGATCCGATAACTCGATAGGTATCGGGTCTCCATTGATTTGGGCGCGCCTCGAGACGCCACTCGTCTCGAGCCGATCTCGATTGTCAAAGGCACGAACCATAATTAAACGACAATAAACGCAGCGACCGATAAACTTTTAATTAAGGCGGCGCCCGGGGCGGTTAGCTGTAGTAGTAGATTAAAATGTAATTGAAATATTTATTTTGTGCAAGAAGTGGCGGCGAAAGCCCGCCTCGAAATGACGAGCACACCGCCCGCCTTATCGCATTCTTAAAAGTTTCTCTACATCTTACTATGAACTTGAAGTTATCTTTACTGGATTGTTTAAAGGAACGCAACGTTAAGAGAGGCTATTAATTATTATAACGTTGCGTAATTATATGTATAACGTCTTGGCTTCTCATTAGAATTTGCTCGTGATTATGTCCGTGTGAACGTTGACGATGGAATCGCGTTGCTTGAAAATACTGTTGAATTCGTAGCTTTTTTCATTGTTGTTGGGTTTATTTTATTAATTGTCTCCGTGTTTCGATTCATACTTAATTCATATTTGTATCTAACAAAGAAATATGAAATATATAGAAAAAAACTTAAGGATTGATTTTGACCAATAATCCAAGAATGAAATGAATGAATGGATGAAATTTTGGTTTCCCATCACGTTTAAATTTGTCGTCGTTTAGTTCCATTTTTCTTTACAGTTTGTTTGTCGGAACTGTGTCAGCATTTTATTATATCATTTTTATTTTTACTTCCTTAAACCTTTTATAAATCAGCATATACATGCCAATACTCGTGCAATTACAAAACATGAGGAATCTGACAATATAAATTGAAGATATACTATAGAGTTCTCCAAAATTTCCAAGGTCAGATATCATCATCGAGATTGGATAATTTGTATCTAACAATACAGGACTAAGGACCACCTAAATTATTTTTTTAGCAAAATCAGGGTACAATATTGAATCCGGTAGGTAGGCGGTGACACGAACTTTTCAGTGATAAGGACTCAGAGAGTTTGGACTCGTGTGACTTGTCTTAAGGTTGCAAGAAAGTACTAGTGTAAATATGTAGGTAGGTGTATACATACGATACAGTCTGCCTTTGAATTCTGAGTTCCAACTTCTCAGTCTTGATGCTGTGGGAGTACTGCCTGTTTAAACCGTAAGACTTCCTCAAGTCTCAAATCAGCGGATTTAAATTAATATTGTAGGTTTCAAACAAATACCCTGATATTGATCTCCGGGTTGTAACTCCTCAAATCTGCTGCTTCAGGGGTATTACCTACCTAAACAATGAGATATGGAGATCTGCCGTTTTTAAATTAATATTTTGAATTTTAAGCAGACTCTCTGCCAAGAAACTTTGGGTTCCTCAGACTTGACACTTTGGGGATACTACCTGCTTAAACCGTGACATGTGGATCTACTATTTATAAATCAGTACTGTGGTTCTCAAGCAGAGACCCTGTCGTTCAATTTCGACTTATCACTCCTTAGTTCTCATGTTGCGGGAGTACTGCCTGCTTAAATGAAACTATAGGCATGAAATTTTTGTTTTTTAATTATTATCGTGGGTCTCAAGCAAAAACTCTGTCACTGTATTCCGGATTCCAATTCCTCAGACTGATTACGATCTGGTCCGTATTGTATTGGTTAACTAATTTCTCAGATAATAATAAATGAATTTTCATGATTATTTTTTATTAAAATGACTCCAGTGTAGTGTTATTAAAAATTAGTTAGCCACGAAAATTGAAGGTGTACCATAAAATTCTTCAACAATTTAGAGCACAAATTACCTAAAGTTTTGGCATGATTAAGAACGATATAACTCGGTCCTACAACAAAATCAGGAGAGATTGATGTAGTCAGGAGTTGGTGACAGGAGCTTTTCACTGATGATGAGTAAGCTCATCAAACATGGATTGTTTTCACCTGTGTTGGCGTAAGCAAAGAAAATTAAAGAAAAAAATAGGTGATTAAATATATACAGGAACATACAAAGGCACAAAGAATCTAAATTATTAGTTTGTAGATAGATAAGTAAGTACAGGTATAAACTATGCATAAGCTCAAACGTTAGTACGTAGGTAGATGGGCAACTAATTATAATATATTAACAAGTACATATAGGTCTGAAATACTTATTACAATCAAGCCAAAGGAAGAAATGTGATTTATATGTTCAAATGTATGTATGTATTTGTGTACACTACATGTTTTTATGTACATATATATGATGCTTTCTAAGGGAAATGTTGCAGTCATCTGTGGATGGGTGCGAATGTATTTGTGAATGACTGAGAGAAGAGAAACGTCTTGAATGTCAAAAGCGGGTGTGGATCTGAGAGTTAAACGTAAAACAAAATTGTATAATAAACTTTTATTGAAATTAGGATAGATTATTAATATACTTAATTTAAGTTTGCACAGTGCTTTTAATAAAACTCATCTTATGTCTTAAATGTTATCCCTTTTACTTTTTTTATCAATCACAGATTTGTCATGCTGTCTTACGATTAATTCAAAGTTATATTTACCCACCCGCTTATATTTTTGCGTAGTTATATAGCGTCCAGCATTAAACCGTTATGGATCTAGAGATTTAAATTGCTCGTTTACGACGCCTAATTGGGTCTGGCCCCATGCAGCAACAGGACAAATTTCATTTAACGAATATCCCGCGACTATTCGTTTGCATCGTTCGGGGAGCTGGCGGGTGCGCGTATCTCTCCGGCTCCATCGTGATTGCGGTCACGGCCCGGAGAGACGGAGCTGCATCCCCTCTTGCCCTTTTGTCCTTGTTTATGTTTGTTCTCCATCTAGTTTCCATGACGCCCGGCGCTCTGCCTCCAAAGATAGTAAGTTATTTCAACTTAAGGTTTCGCCATTAAACAATAAGGCGATGCGGTTTGTTGGCGAAATGTTGCCGGGAAGTTAATGCGGTGTTGGGCGATATAAATTTATAACTCGAGGTGGCCGTTATTAGCGCGTTCGATGGAGCCAACGTTACGTTACATCTGATGTATTTGTGCCATTCCTTGTCTGAATAATTTTGTGTTCGTAGCGCTGTACATACCTCTACGTAGAAGTGTCTGTTAAGATGGGTATGTGAGTCATTTACATTAACAGGGGGCGGCCTTAATTCCGGAGGATGGAGATTTGGCAGCTGGCGATCTTGAAGTCTGTTTGCGTAGTATACGTAAACTCGGAAACTCTGAGGTCTTCGCTCGCTAATTAACTGTCTGGAATAAACGGAAGGAATAGCGTAGATGATCCTTTAAGAACGAACGCAAAGTGTTTCTACGTGACGTGATGTCGCTATGTAATGTACCGTATCTGCATGATATATCGGTTCCGCATTTACATTTCAGGTTAAATTACTTTACGATTAAGTCTTACTTTAGTTCAGCAGTATAATTGTTACATATTAATTATTTCTTCATTTGGTACTGAAGAATATTTGTTGAATTTCTATATTCTTACAATTTTGGAATGTATAAAAGAAGCTGCAGCTGCAAGTACGATTGCGTAATTTTTCTAAAAATATTTGATTTAATTCATGGTTCAAATGGTATTGGATTAGCCATCAGAGGAAGTACTGATTTCGTTGTCTATACTCTTGGTGACAAATGAGGGGTAAATGAAATATTTAGCTGAAGAACTCTGTTCAATCGTTTGTTGTTCTGGTTGCAAGAAAAATGAGCAAAAGTAAATTTACATTCACTCCTCGTCTATAGATTCATCGGCTGTTGGTTATTTTCATGAAAGTACGTAAGTATATACATATACATATATATATATATATATATATATATATATATATATATATATATATATTGTTCGTTATTTCATCAAGACTGGACCGCGCTATAGAATTGTAATGGACATAATTTATGACACAGAATGACTTACTAGCCATTTTTGACCCGAGATGTAACATCATTCCTGTAAGATGAAATCTGGTGTTTTTATTCAGTAATCAAATGTTATTACGGCAACGTGTCAGTAGATGGCACAACATGTATATATTTAGGATTTAACCATCAGGTTAGATTTAAACCCACTGTCTTAATTGGAAATCCACTCGAACTATGCAGCGAAAAAAGCTGGCAATATGTATAATAACCTATATACATATATAATTTTATTATATTAATTAATGCGAAGATGTTTATTAATTATTAATCTAAAATTTTACTGTTGTTTTTTATTTTAAAAATTTTACAAGTTTATCGATCTTTGGTAATTACAGTGAAAATTTGGATTTGAAAATTCGAAATGAATAGAAACTTAACGAATGATTCAGTAGGTAGTAATTATAGTTAAAAGAAAAAAAAATGCGTTAAAATTGCGTTTGTTTGTTTTATGGTGACGTTTTTCAAACGCTGTGCAGCCAAATTGGATTGACCTCTTTCTCGAAGTTGAATTTACCTTTTGGGCTGTGTTTCCTAGGTAGGTACATAATAAATATGAATGGAATAAATAATAAGAGATACTTGGAAATGGCGTTTTGAAATAATCAAGCTACTGGTCGAATGATCTAATTGTTAATGTATTTTTGGTAATCAGAAATTCTAGGGTGCCATATTATTCGTACTTGTTTATGCTTAATTACCAATAGTTTTAATGTTACCATAAACGTCAAAACGTTTTATTGTTTATCGAAAATAATTATGGATATCACGTGACCTTCGTGATGTTCATGCTTCTTTAATTTGAAATATCTGAGTGAGTAGAAATAGTCTTCTTATTTCTTTTTTCAGCAATAATTTGCTATCAAAATTTATTTAAATTTACTTGCTAAAATATATACGTAGAAATGTATATTTATTAAATTGTATAGAAAAATTATGCATTGATCTCAGAAAACATAATGTTGACTGTATAGAAAGTTGTTTTTCTATTGCTTGCTAGTATATGTGCAAGATTTTATTGTATTAAGGATTTCACCAATCTCTTAATTTTGTCAGCGATACTAAATTTTAGCTTTTCAAGTTTTGTAAAAGATATATGAGTTGGTCAGAATTATTGCACCATTGCAAATTTTTATTAAGATAATAATATTTAGTCCATAGACTTTTTTCTTTTCTGGAATTAATTTTTATATTGATAATTTTTCAATCTTTAATTATTTTAAATTTTTTTCTGATGCTAAAAGAATATTCTATTCGTATAATTTTTTAACGTTTTCAATAAGTCAATTTTTAATTTCGGTAAATATACGAAAACAGCTAAATACTTCAAGAAAATAATAAATAAAAGGCAAAGAAAAAAAGTATTCGGCTGACTAAAACGCTCTCTATAATGCGAAGGAGCATAAAAACTAGAAATCGGAATAAGAGAAGAGAAGGAAAAGAATAAAAGCCAGAGACTCGTGAACTTTGTTAATTACAAATAAGAAAGTATCGCAATTATCGCCATGCCGCTGATTCAGTTTAATCAATATAAAATTAAGTACGGAGATATAAAAACGATTCAATAAAACACACCGGCACCTCAACAGTGAAACAGTTGAGTAATCAAAATATAATTTCAATAAATTTAGTGAATAATATCTCCAAATCAATTCATAAAACCTTCTGAAACTAATGAATTTTGTTAATTACAATTGGGAAAATATCGCAGTTATCGTCACACCGTTGATTCAATGTAATCAATCAAGAATAAAGTACAGTGATAACAACAATTTGTTAAAATACACAGGCGCCTCAACAATGAATCAGCTGAGCAACAAGAACATCGATGCAATAAATCAACTGTACAATATCAGCATAGACTAGACTCAATATTTCAATGACACAACAATGAATTAAAATATTGAATATATTTGGCGTTAATTTTGTCGAAATTCTTTATTCACAATTAAATGAAACTACGTGATGTAGTATTATTTCTACTTTCTTTAAGTTCTTTACCACGACCTAAGTTTCGTTGTATTACAACATCTTCAGCTAGGTTATTAGCAAAGATACTAATAGCAATCTCCGCAGTCTTTGCTAATAGCCCACCTGAAGATGTTATAATATAACGAAACCTAGATCGTGGTAAAGAACTTAAAGAAAGTAGAAATAATACTACACCACGTAGTTTCATTTGATTGTGATGAATTAAAATATTAAAGATAATATTGAACTAAAAGGAGCATGCCTACCGTGTTCTTGACCGTTAAAGATAATGATAGAGCATGATTGCTGCGTCCAGATGATTTACGACAATTATATAAGAGTGAGTGTATTTAAAAAAAAAACAACGAATGAATCAATTGAATCACGATGTGTGCACCGCTTATCATTGATGAGGTATTAACGGCCTCCAAATTGATCACTGAATGACAACAGCAATTTTATATGATAGCAGAAACATTATTTATCACTCTTAATATGGTAAACCAATCACGACATGTACCATTTAGGGTTTAAAAGTTTTGACCCCAAATTTCTAATTACGTAATCGCAACCCGAATAAATTTATTTTTTCCAAATTTGAGGTTATGCTTAAAATAACACAACAATAATCACGTAAATAAATTAAGGCATTTAGGAAAGATCTGTGTGAACATGCCGAAAACACTTTATCTCCTCCTTTTTGAAGTCTATCGAAATAACTTTTACAAAAAAATCATATGTTAATAACACGCAACATGTCTATTTGCTGTCAACATCAATCGATCAATATGAAACTGCCTTTCTGATGACATATATCTAATTTTTGTAAATCGACGTAGGGCTAAATTTTACTCCATCAATCACTGGCTGAAGTAGAACTGATCATTACGTATGATAAAGAGAAGATTGTTCAAAGAGAGCCATTTCCCCTCTACATCTCAAATATACATTGTTTGCGCAGGTTTATTTAAAACTTCTCAAACGCAGTGCGTTAAGATTTGTAAATGTCAAACGAATCTCAAGTAGAGCCGTCATCGGCAAAGCGAGTAGAATGCAGAGCGCGGTGATAGTTACTCGTAACGAGGACTCGCGAAGAGGCGGGTCGCTCGGAACTCGACACTAAATAAACAGACAGAGCGAATACGATGTCGCCCCATCGAGGCGTCGCGACGCTTTATATATATATGTGTATATATATATATATATATATAATTAAAAATTGTTACAGGAATTCGTAAATTTGTACACGCAAGACGACGACACGAAGATAATGGTCAATTTCAGTAATGAAGTTAATCGTTTTAATTATAATATTATTTAGAAACCGTGCAATGACCATGCTTTTCAAAAAAAATTCTATAGTTCGCTTGTCTCGATAAAACAGTGTATTTGTATTAAATGTTCTGCCAATCAATACTTGATTTTAATGAATCTACTTAAAAAACTTAAAGTTTTTAAAATGTATGTCTAGTTTATAATCATAGCAATAAAGGAAAGGAACAATTGGGAAGAACAAGCAAAAAGATCTGTAAATTATAGCGTTTTCTTTTGAAACGGTTTGATGTGGAAATTTGAAATTTGATTTAGACGTGGAAACTTGAAATTTGGATAAAGCCTATTAACCATCACATATTTGAATGGTTAACACTCAAAGAAATTTATGTGGACATTTTGGAGAGAAAATAACATATTAATTTTTTTTATTTCTTATTCTAAAAGTATATTTCTTTAAATTTTATGTTTAATTTGCACATTTTTTAATTTCTTTAATGGTAAGAAATGCTAATGGGCCCTGATAATGTTAAAATAATTATGTTTAAAAATGACTACGTATACGACTACGACTCCGTATAGTGCTATGGAACGCACAAATTGATATGCACATATCTTATTTGTGCGCCTCATAACACTGTTTATATAATTCTTGGCGAGGCTTTACCTGATATTTTATTTATATATTTCATAAATGAAATAATCACGTAACTATACATCCAGAATATCCATAACCTTTATATCAAACCTGCAATGATGATCCGTAAATAGACTTGAAATAACAAAAACAAAATAAACAAAACTGAAGTTCAATATTTTTCGCAAAAAGAAAATAAATATATACTTTATATTCACATGAATTATAAAGACCTTAAGAGCCTAGACAATATCATTCGGAGCACATTTATGACAATAAAATCTCTGAAATCTGGTTGAATTTTCCACAAGTACCGATAGTTATCATGAAGCAAATAAATGTTTTTATTATATGTTATATCTTTTCTCATATTTCTTACTTACGTCGACTTTATTCACTGGCATTATTGACGAGTAGGATGCCTACATCTCTGAAAATAATTGACGCGATTTAACGGAAATAATTTAATTTGAAAGATCTAATCGAATACTTATGATGTTTTTCTGACTTTTCATTATTAACTTTCAACTGTTGGCAGTTTTATCTTTCAACTGTTGGCAGTTGAAAGTTAAAAATGTAGGACAAAAATTGTAAAAATCAAGGTGGCAGGATAAAAAAGGGGTAGGATTAAAAAATGGTAAATAAAACCTTAATATCGTTTTAACAATCTGTCGAATGGTACCTCGCTTGAGGCATATGCGAATAATCGCTCCCAGTTTATATGTAAGTTGCGGTACATCAAAAATATCCGATTTTTGAGGTTCCTTTTCCACCATTTGGCTATGGAAACCTAAAAAAAAATTTTAAAAACTTTTTCCAGTAGTAAATTTTGCGCACTTTGAAAAACTAAATAATTTTTTATCAAGTAGTATATTTAAATAATTAAATCAAATAAAACCGACAACGCTCCGTACCTCATTTGAAGTAAAACTACTTTCTCTTTCATAAGTAATCATTAAGTTGATTTTTCTAATGCAACAATCGCTTATAAAACCATAATATAATAAAATTAAGTAAGAAGGACGTATAAATTATCGTGAATATCTAACACCTAGAGTCATCATAACAGCTTTCTTACAACCTTTGCGCAGGCTTTTAAAAACCAGTTCCTTTTTTCAAATTTTGTGCTCAGTAGTTTCTGAAATAGAGAGGGGGAGGGTGAGTATATTTCTATTTATTTTTCAATATATTTTTGAAGACACTACTTAAAAACTATGTTTGGTTACTTTATTATTAGCCCTATCCCACATTACATACGGAATTTAAAAACAGAATTGTGGTTATTTATTTTGCCCCCCTTAAATATTTGAATAGGAGCTGTTGAAGTTAATGCGGTTTTATTTACCATATCAAATTTCCAGTCTCTGCGTCAAGCGGTTTCCGAGAAAACCGGCTGTGATATACAAACAGACGGATACGTGAATTATCTTGTAAAGTTTCCATTTCTTTATTTTGAGTTATTGAATTATCATACTACATTATCATATGTACATATAACATGTTCGATAATTTGTGCAAAATTTGCAATATCTTTTTCCGATTAAATATTACGCACGATAAAATCATCATGAAATTGGAAATGACTTTATTGAAACAATTAATTAACTCTCTGGCACATCGTATTTAATTTTTTTAACATTTAATTATCAATATCAAAAACATAAAAGTAGTTAATATGTAAGATTCAGTAAAATTAAAAGAATAATTTATTTTTTAATTTTATTAGGAAAACAAATCAAGTTTGAAATCGTCTTTAATATAGTAAAACAGGATATATAATCAAATAGCGTAACTTTGTAAAACAAAATTAATGACCAACTAGCTACACATGTAAGCATATTGAGTATTTGTAATACATGAAAGCATAATGGGTACATTTAGACTAACACAGGTGAAATTAATTTTTTCGAAAAAACTCAATGAAGCATTCCTTTCAGGAATACTAAAATGAGATCACTTTATTAGTAATATGAAAATTGTGTTAGCGGAAGCTGGTTGAAATAAAAAAAATTTTTTTTGCTACTCGAATTGATAGTTATTGATAAAATGCGGTACTTTACAACTATAACATTGCCGCTGTACCGCAGCGTGCGAATCCTTTTCTAGCCGATTGATTCTATAAAATATTATCACGATGTTCTAACAGTGAAAAGAAATTTTATTTAAATGAAGTTAGTATATCACTTATTCATAAATTGAGGGCTACATTTCTAACGCAGGACATTTTTAATATTTTGTTACCTATGTATTCAATGAAAAATAAATGGAAGTAAATGTACCAAGTTAGAATTCAGGATCCCAACAAAATTTCGCCTGTCACAAAAGATTCCGCATTGAACAACTTTCCATAATCGAGCAGACTGTAGAATCTTATGAAACGTATATTATCACCATGCAGTGTATATATAATCAGCAAGCGACAATTAGAAGAAAAATTGTTTCCCCGCCATTCGCAACAATTACAATTTACTAAAATGTATTTTTGTATGCGTTATTATTAAATAAGTGTCAACTCGAATATAGTACTCATAATACATACTCAATACAAAAAGATGGCAACAGAATGAAATACAAAATACTTTTAATGTCTGGAAATATAAAAATACTTTTATGCAGAAATATACTCCCACATATTTGTAATACACATGAAAGCGACATAATATATTGGAAACACAGTCTCATTGATAATCTAATATCTATTTTCACAAACATTCCAGTTCACATCCGACACGTCTCCACTATCTAAACTTGGCAAAAAACAATTCGCTTGAAAGCGGCAAAAAACAATGTCGAACCCTTTCAGGGGTTTATTTGACATAAGTCGGCCGGAGGATTCCAGCGCTCAACCGAGTGTACACAATGAAATGAAGAATGGAACTATGTTTTATTTCGATCCACCGACGGACGTGAGGGGAACTCCGACGCGTGCGGCATTATGGAGCGAAAATGTCCTTCGTTCGGTTGTTATTTTCGTATATATTGCACCTCCTTACTTACTGAAGGAAGGAATCACGCCCATACTTGTAGTATTCATTGTTCCTCATTATACACCAAAATTTTCGATGTACTTGTAAATCGTTTTCCTCGTGTTTACGTCACTTGGTTTTAGGTAAGACAGTTTAAATATAATTGATATCAATTCAAATGGAGATGTTCAAATATATTTTGAGAATGTATGTATTAGGCCTTTAACTCGGCATTGGGGATAATACCACATTAAAACTTATTTTTCATTAGCAACGCAATTCTTAATTGATAATAGTGGAGTTTGAGCATTTTGCGCTCCGTTCGCTGAGTATATTTGCATTTTGCTCACGTTACTTGGTTTTCTTATTATTTTTTCTCTATTTCGTTTTAAAAAAATCTTTATGTTATCTGATTTTAGTTAAATCTTTAGTAGTTTGCTCAACATTAAAATTTGTTTGATGTGTAACAGAAAAATATTTATAGAGTACTCAGTCTTGATAGATATTTTTCGCTTCATTTGTCATATTAGTTTACGTCTAATCTTCTTTTCTGATATATGCTAAAGGCATGCCACAAGATTTTATTAGTGTATTCTTTCATTATTAATTCTACGACCATTTGTGGGAAAGCACTAATATTTAAACCTATGCAGAGTCGTTGCCGCTGTGTGTTGGTCTGATCACAAAAGATCCATATAGAGTAAACTATTTAGTATTGATATATAACTTTCACTGCACTCATCCTCAAATGTACTTTTATAAGCGCTCTACTTTTCTGACTAATGCTAAAGGCATACTGCAATATTTTATTTGGGTAACATTTCATTACTCAGTTTAATTCTGTGCGGTTTATGCACTAATAGATGGGTCTGTGTAAGTTACTCAGCCTTGATATATATTTTTCACTTCACTCATCGTCATATTTACTGTCTTGTATATTCCATTTTTTTGATTTACGCTAAACACATACTGGTTATGTTTCATTACTAAGTTTATTTTTGCGACACTAGATGAGAATGTACTAAGGAAACTAAATTCTTCAATGGTAAGCAGCATTTTATTAACGAAATATTTCAGCGACTTGTATTCAAAATAAATACATCTTTACCATTCAAAATTTATATTGTATTTAAAGCTAGGCATATCTAATTAATGAATTATGCATTGTATTTTTTTAGTATTGATATTTATTTCAAATAAATATTTATGATGGTGAGTGTGATAAATTGCATGACATCTTTTAAAAACCGTCTTCAAAAAAATAAGGTACTAAAAAGTAAAAAATAATTAACTCAAGACTGATACCTACTTATTGGCAATAAATAAGGACGACCCATATAAATATAGAAATAAGGCGAATGTCGACGAACTTAAACAAATTAATACTTTAATTTAATTTATAATGTAAATATGAAACCTAACTTTCCAATGCACTCACTATTCGAAAAAGGTTCATAAAGGGCGTATTATAATACAAAATTTTACATTTGCTTAAGCATTAAGATTGGCCTTGACGGCCCCGACTTTGAAGAAAAGAAACTTATTTATTGCCAATAAGTAGGTATGTATTGACATAAGTAGGTATGTATTGTAGAAACTTATTTATTGCCAATAAGTAGGTATGTATGTATTGCCAATAAGTAGGTATTATTGCCAATAAGTAGGTATTTATTGCCAATAATTAGGTATGTATTTGACGGCACCGACTTCGAAGACAAGAAACTTATTTATTGCCAATAAGTAGGTATGTATATATTGCCAATAAGTAGGTATTATTGCCAATAAGTAGGTATTTATTGCCAATAATTAGGTATGTATTTGACGGCACCGACTTCGAAGACAAGAAACTTATTTATTGCCAATAAGTAGGTATGTATTTTGAGTGAATTATTTTTTTAATTTTTCGTACTTTCTTTTTCGAAGACGGGTTTTTAAAATGTTTTTTATTTGAGAATTTTTAGTGATTAATAATATTAATCATCACAAAATAACTAAAATTAATTATTTAATATATTTGGAGTTAATTTTGTAGAAATTCATTATTCACAATTAAATGAAACTACGTGATGTAGTATTATTTCTACTTTCTTTAATTTCTTCACCACGACCTAGGTTTCGTTGTATCACAACATCTTATCTTTGCTACTATCCCACCTGAAGATGTTGTGATACAACGAAACCTAGGTCGTGGTAAAGAAATTAAAGAAAGTAGAAATAATACTACATCACGTAGTTTCATTTAATTGTGAACTAAAATTAAATTATTTCCTTTTTCAGAATATTGTATAATTATTAAGTCACAGGCCAAAGATACTTTCTTGCCTAACTGAGTTTGTAAAGTAAGAACTAAAGTAACACCAGTAGCAAATATATCGGCATCTCTAGAATGCATCATTAGACTCTGACGTAGTCAACGGCGAAGTTATTTCGGAAAATAACGAATAATTGCAAATATTTAATAGCAAATATGATTAATTACCGTCGATGAAAGCATCATCTTTCAAATAAAGAATCATCCACATCGGCCTATTTGGTAAAGAATTATCGCTGAACATACACAAAAAAAGATTCCAACGAATTGAGAAATTCCTCCTATTTTGAAGTCGGTTAAAAAAGTAATTACCTTCAAGTTTTTCTCTTAATTATCTCCTTAATTTTCCATCCATCTCTTTTCTTAAGTCTACAGTTACCGTTATTTATACACATCTTTTATTATATTAAAAACCTATTGTTACGGTTGACTGGAAGAGATAGCTTCTGCGGCAATAAACCCGCCATATATACATATATATATATATATATATATATATATATATATATATATACTGTACATTAAGTTGTCAAATAATAAATAAATAATGTGAAATGAAGTGTGATTGTGAGCATAAAATTTATATAATTAGTGAAATATTTAATATGAAATATTACTCTACTCATTGTATGTATGTTATATAATACATATCCCGATTTAAAGCTTTTCCATGAAAAATTACCAACTTAATTAAAACTATAATTTTATAGTAAATTGCATTTCTCCAAGATTCGCGATAAACAGTTAACAAGTAAACCAAGTAGACCACAAATTATTTGGTTTTTAATATATAAATATTAAACTGTAACGATTCCAGACTATATATGTTATTATAGGTATTTAATATAAATTTAATATGCCACAATAATATACCAAACAAATTCAAAACTATATTTTGTAGTAAATTACATTTCCTTAAGATTATGAAACGCATAATGCGGAGGTATTAATATATGTAAATTTAAGTAGATTGAAGTCGGGTCACAAAATATTTAATTTAATATCTTTACTAAGTTGTAACGATACCGAATTGGGCATAATTCTATGTATGTTAATCCATATATGATATTCCATAATAATAAAAAACTATATTTCATTAGATTATGAAACGCAAAATGTTGTCGGAATGGACATAAATCTACATATGTTTATTTTAATATAACATCAATTAATACCTTATTAGACAAATTCAAAACCTTTCCTTAAGATTATTGAGAGCACAATGCGTTAAGTACCATTATAGATTGCAGCCGAGCTACAAAATATTTAATTTGATGTCTATATTAACTTGATGTATATATTAAATTATAACGACATTAATTTGATGTCTATATTAAATTCTAACGACATTAACTTGATGTCTATATTAAATTATAACGACATTAATTTGATGTCTATATTAAATTATAACGACATTCGCGAAATACGTTGACGCCATTAGCATTGTTATTCGTTACTCTCATACGCGTTTTAATAAAAACTTCAAAATCTATCACTCTCAACGAGTTAATAACTAAATGAATCAAAAACATTGGTGTTGTTATATTTTATCATTTTGCTTTAATATTTTGTTTAAAACATGTTTACAGATTATATAATATAGAGGTTTACAGTAAAATATTATGTTTGGATTTAAATATACGCTCACTTGGAAATCAACAATTTACTAATAAGTTAATTTTGAAAAATTAAATTAATAATCTATATTGAAATGGCATATTTTGAAATGAAATTAAGGAAGCCAAAATTTGTTATATTAATAATTTTTTTAAATGTACAGCTGAAGGATTACGGCCTATTACGTTTTTCAATAATATAAATAAACTAGGATAGATATACACCAGAATATTTTTTTACAATACGGTTATTAAGTTTATTTAAGTATAGTTGTTGGCGAGCTGGTAAAAATTCTGAAGGTTTATTGATGAAAACGTTGCAAAGGAAGAAAATACAGAATGCACCCAATAAAGTGTCGCCGACAATAGAATGTACGATACAAATATAGAAGGAATTATTTTCTGAAGTTTTTAATATAATTGTATGATACCGATTATAATTTACTGTAATTATTTTGCAAATCTTGCTCGCATACTGAGACCTGTTTTAAAGGTTCAATTGATTGACATACGCTCAATTATACCTTGGCTCCTTCTCCAATGTAATTACCAAATGAAGGAAATTGCTGTATAAACTTAAGAAGCTCCGGCCATTATAACAATCCCAAAGTTGTTTTTTTACTAAATGACCATTCCTAGTTAAATATATTTATTTTTTTTAAATTTTTTTTTACAAAATTTAATTTTTTTAAATTTATTATTTGTTATAGTACTAAAAGGCAGCAGTAATAAATTATATATAAACCTTCTTTTCACTCATTTATATTAAAAAATTATTTTATCCCAATAAATTTTCTTTCAAAAGCGTACTTTTGAAGGGGAAGTTTCGTCTCAACTATGTTATGAAAACAATTATGTTACACATTTCTATTCCAATAACCATTGCATCATTGTATTATATTTATTTTCTATGGATTTTTATTATGAAAGTTTTGCATCGACAATAGATACAAATATTTTCTAAGGACAATATATTTGGGAACTTTTACCAACCAATGAACGGAACATTTCTTTAATTTATCTGCATTCATTACAGGTTAGAAAACAAAACGTGCTATTTCAAATTTGGTTGCCTTGAAAGTTTCAAAAAAAAATGTTGAAACACAATTTACCGTTTTATCAAGTTCCTTTAACCTTTTTTTATAAAAACCTAATTTAGGACATATTTTGAAGGGAAATTTCGTGACCTACGGTAGCTTCATGCTAATAATTATAAATTTTGTTTTCCTGTTGTGAAGAACCTCTTCTGGTCTAATGGCTGGTATTCCTGTGTCGGTCTAATCATTTGAGGTAAAAGATGTGTATCTCAAAGATTTTGTAATTCTCTCCATGGAATTTGAAATGTTTATAATGATGATATAACCCTAAGTTCCTGTATAATGGATTTTAAAAATGTAATAGAATCTAAGTTTTAGGAAGCTCAAATGAATTTAACACGTAAAGTTTACAAATATAATTTTAAAGGTGTATATATTCACGATGATGTTGTAAAAAAAAAAATTTGACCTAAAATCTAATGTCAAAGGCAGCTAAGGAAAAAAAAGAATAAATTTTTTTCTTGAAAGTTAACCTTAAAACATTCAATGACATGTAATGTAAACTGATAACTACTCCATAATTTTTAGATAGGTAACCGCTAAAAAATCAGATAAGTAATCAGGTACCTCTTTTAATTTCATTTGGTTTTTCAAACTGTCAGAATCTAAGAAATTAATTTGTAACGGCTGTTTAATCTCTTTCACAAAAATTTCAATGCTATCTATTTAATCCAAGGATCTGAATAACAACATCAATATGTGAATAGGAACTATATATTTAATAAATATTTCTGTGGCTATACATAGAAACATACGTTTACTAGAGAAAGCACTCCAACTTTTATGTATTTATTTCATTTCACAAACAATACATACTCCTTTCTTATTTTTGAAATTGCCGAACAGAATAATTAAAAATGTATTCTTTTATTATATCATAAACTATTTACATATTATTAATCGTCATAATTTGTATAGGTTTATTATTTTTTATTTTTCATTAAACTAAGGAAAGTATAAAGTATATCATAAATATTTATATCATGTTCACATCTCTATTGTAGCATTATTTATCAATTATTGAAATAAATGATTGATAGGAGTATTTGGGAATACATTATGTACAAAACTTATCAAAGATGAACGCACTATGCTATCGACTGGTCACTAAAACTGGTTGAAACCATTCGCTCGTATGCGTCCAAATATCCAATCAATAAAAAGCTCTAAAAGCATTTTATCGTTCCTCGCGACTTTCGCTGGCAAATACGAAGTGAGAACGGTGTTACCCTACTGTTGATTTCATGGACTTCAATTGTCAAATAAGGAAAGGCATATTGAAATAGTTTTGTATTTGACTACGACTGCTAGTCATTTATATATTTACACGAATATATATTTTGACTAATTTTGTTTCACAACTTTTCTTTTACGAATTATGTAATTTATTTGGATAATATTTAGTAACAGTAAAATAAATGATCAAAGTTAATCAGGTAGAAATAGTCAGTTGGCTGAAAATTGTCTTTTTAACTTTTCTACTTTTTTACTTTAATAACATTTCATTTTGTACTAAACTCTACTGAGAACAATAATATAAAATGCAACTAAATGTTTATAGAAATTTTAACATGCTAATAGTTATAACGAAACAAAACTGACGTGTAACAGATAACCGTATAACTACGTCTAGCAAAACAGTCATATGAAAATTGTACCTGTATTATTAAATTACTATAGTTCGGATTCATTGTTATGACATAATATGAATGTTTATAAAAAAGTTTACAGAAATGTTATATATCCTCAAATGATTATAGATAACTAAGGATGTACCAAATCTCTTGGCAAGACTTTTGTTCGTAGTTTATAGGCCATTTATTTATAATTTTATTACCTTTTAGAAGATTTCCTGTTCCTTTTAATTTTAATATGAGACATTATAAACTGTGTAGTAATTTTTTGTTAAAAACATGCACTTATATTCAAATATTCAAGGACTTTTGTCGTGAGTGTAAATACCAATATATTATCCTCATTACGATTAATATTAACAAATTATCAAAATCTGGGGGCAAAGTTAAAAAGGATTGAAAATCACTCTTGATAAAAATAAGCCTATCAGTTGGGTAATCTAGATCGTAAATGGAAGATTTATTTGAGATTTTATATTATTTCCTAAATAATAATAATTGGATATAAATATAATTTAATAAAATACATTAAAATATGTAAATAATTAAATAAGTACTTTTACAGTGCCACCACATAAGTGTTATCCTGTAATACGTGATGACTTATACGCGGAAGAATACTTACGATTGCTCAAAGTAAATTAAATGACCCTAATGTTCTCTTGTAGATAGATCATGAATTAGTTAGGGTGCAATGTAGCTTGAAAAATGATGCAAAATATTCAAAATTTGCGATACTAAAAGTAACTTTGAAATAGAGATTGGAGATATCAGAGACTTTTGTACATTAAGGTTTAATTATCCACATGCCATTTATATAAATGAATTATTGTTGTAACTGACCATATATTTCGACCAATTCCCCGTTTACTTGGATTTTTTGAATTGGAAAATAATTTGTCATCATTAGATATTATTCATACAACATTTTAATAAGAAGTGTTTCTTTCCCCCACTCATAATTTTCAGGACCACTCTTTGCTGAAAAATCGTAAATTGTTCATAGGTATCACTAATTTGTATTTTTACGATACATATCATCGTTAAAAAAAGCTGATAGTTTTTTTGATTTACAAAAATTTATTAAAATTTTATGTGCCCTCAACTTACTTAGTGAACAAAAAATTTAACATTTCACAATGCATTTAATTTTTTGTTAACTTTTTCATAATTGTGATACACGAGAGTCAATTCAGTTAGAAAGCAAAAATTGCCCCTTTTGTTTCTTTCTAATTGTTTTCATTCGACTTAGTCTCCAACATTCGACCGAAATTTTACAATTTACTATTTTGCAACTAATTTGCAACTAATTTCGACCGAAATAATTTCATCCCTCTTGTTTAACTCAAGCTGATATATTTTGTGTTAATATGAACTATGAATCTAGTACAAGAAAATATTTCAATATCGAACATTTTTCAAGTTATTTTTATCCAACTTGGTTTACAACATTAAGTTCGAACGAAATCATTCTGTTTCTATTTTGCCTATGGCATAAAAACATATTTTACTCCTAAACTTTTTTATTCAACTTGGTAACAATATGAAGTTCTACTGAAATAATTCTACTTCTATTGTTATATTACAACATAATATTTTACTCTTATACTTTTTTATAATTCTATTCAATCAACTTGGTGTAATAGAAGTCAAAATGTAAAGAATATATGTAAAACTCTATCTAACCGAAACATATTTATAAATTTTGTAAAATTTCGTGAAGTCCAATCGATAACATGGATGTAAAAAATGAGTATCTTTAGGTAGTAGCTAAAAATAAATTCAAAAAAACAAGTTAATTACCAATTCCAAGTATGTTCTTAACTAATAAGTAACTAATAACTTTCTTTAAACTTAATACAACATTACAATTAAAGCGAAAAATAATCATCTGAATTTCACAAAGAAATCATTAATTCGATGGAGATGCTCAAATTGAAGAAGATACTTATCAAATCAACAATGTGTGCGGCGTGTTACTTTAGTAATATTAGATAATGCTCTAGCCGTTAGTGTGGGCGGTGCGAGAGCCGCCCGCCCCAATAACGAGTCCGGTGTCGCTTATAAGTACGAGAAAAATAAATTATTTTCCAAGTTATGGAGTAATTGGTCGAATGGCGGTATTGGCGCTCAGAATGCTATCCAGATATATAAAATGAGAGGGTATAGAAAAAAAAATTCTTTAATAAGACTCTTAGCTTAAAAAATATGCATTTTTTTCAGAAAAGTATTCAAAGAAGCATTTCATGAAAGTAGAATGATTTCATATTTGATATTTTTCTGTATAATTTTCTATTTTTAAGACTCCATACTATTAGTAAAGCTATATGGTAAGTAGAGGTAATCATGTATTAAAGGTTGAGGAGATAAGATGCGAATAAAGAAAAGCTACGATGAATGAGAAGAAAGATTATTAAGGAATAAAATCTATTCTTGTACCAGATACAGTTGTAAGATTTTTTGTATATGTTTATTCATTTGTAAAATATTTAATATTATTAATATAAACAAATTCTAGCCAATGATTTGTTTTACAATTAGATAATAATGTTGTTATAATTCCAGATAAGGCCCCAGAACTTCTATGGTCATGGAAATATGTGTACTAGAAATATATTAAATATTAGTTTTTGCGTAATGATTTTGATGTAATGTTCTCTTTACTTTACAGTATTTATAACAGGTCAACCCCTTAAAAATTAAAACCAATTTAACGTCAATTACTACAAATGTACTTCTCTGTTACTCTCGCTTTTACAGAGAGCCTTAGTCGCTTTCCCGTCACTATTTTAATACGTTTTAACAAATACTTAAATAGGTTTACTGTAATTAAAATAAGCAACAATGATCATATATATGTATGTATGTACATATCTATGTATCTATGTGTATATATATATATATATATATATATATATATATATAGGAAATGTAGTGCGCTATCCAATTCCATTCACCAACTCTAAGCTGAGACACATTTGGTATTCATTTCCATACACGAACTAAGACCTATTTCCAAATATTTGCTTATAATATCATGTGCCTTCATTATCACAAACGTGAAGCCATATACTTGTGTTGGTAAGTTATATTATTGCCGATAAAATACATTTCACTTGTGATTTGTCGGAAGTAATTTTTTTACTTACAAAATATCCAATAAAAACTCCTCCATCAAAAATCGTCTATAATGCTTAGAAATTATTCACAATTAAATGAAACTACGTGATGTAGTATTATTTCTACTATCTTTAATTTCTTTACCACGACCTAGGTTTCGTTGTATTACAACATCTTCTTTGCTTATATCCCACCTGAAGATGTTGTAATACAAAGAAATCTAAGTCCTGGTAAAGAAATTAAAGATAGTAGAAATAATACTACATCACGTAGTTTCATTTAATTGTGAATAATGAATCGCTACAAAATTAACGCCAAATATATTCAATCTTAGAAATTATATTAGTCATTATTTTAGAAATGTTATTATTTCAGAAAATTAATTTTCGGAAAATGAGTGACGGAAAAGAGTAACAAAATTAAAATATCAGCATTTTCCTTATATTACGTGATATCCGTAGCAATTTTTGTTCAGTAACTACAACTAACGATTTTAAAAAGAAGATATAATTCATTTAAAAACATGTAAGTAATGGAATATATCAGAAACTTACGAAATTAAAGAAATACAATAAGATATTCGAAATTTCTTATTATTTATTGAAAACTCGTTTCCATGTTTTGATCCGCCTACAATTTATATAAAGTTTTAATTATATAAATGTTACCTATTATGGAGTGAGTTTTTTAATATTGGCAACCCAGAATTTTCATATATTTTCATATGCATGCTTAACATTTTATTTTACTGATAGTCCTCTACATCGTAATGCCTCATATTCGTATCCCACAAATTGGTCAGAAAACTAAGTTATTTTGAACCGAATCTTAAGAAATTACCAAACAAAAATACAGAAAAAATTCACGTAATTTGTAATAAATTTGTAACACTTATTTAAAGTAATAACGTAATAAAATTCCAGTAAGAGAAACTCGTCACACAGATCAATGAACATGGTTTTGATAACAGAGCAATATAAATATAAATATTTGTGAAAAAAAATTTCATTCACGTTTAAATTGAATTTTAATTCTGATCGTTCCAAAATAAATTATCACAATTGTGAAAGCTCATATAGAATATTTCTCATAATATCCATAAAAACGTTTGTACTTGAAAAATAAAATTGAGAGATAAAGTAGAATGCTTTTAGCTGTTGACCATTTGTATCGACGCGTCCAAAAAAATCATTGCCTTCGGATATCCCTTTCCGCCTGCCCAATACGACAGTTTAATGAGAGTTTATATCTAGATTTTTTGATACTACAGAGTTTTTAAATATAAACCACCATTGAGATATTTGCATTCGAAATGTTTGTACTCCTCATTGATTAACACATTCGTCTATCAATCAATACTCAAATTCTATGGGTAGGTACTAATTCTTTTGATGAGATATAAAACATAAAAATAATGAAGAAATCACTTGCATCGAAATCAGGGGCACTTCAAAATAATGGTTGCATTTACTAATTAAGTTTTTATATGGAAAAAAGCAACTTTTGCTTTTCTGTAAACTTAAACATTATAATGATCTTCCTTTATTTATCAAACTTACTCTTGATCCTATCTCTCCCTAATCAAACTAGAGAATTACTTCTATAACGGAAGTTGAAATTAAGCAACAAAAAATTCATGCAATTGCAAATTGTTTGACGTAACTCAAAAAGAATACGTGAAACCATTCAATCCGGAATATCACTGTTTTTTTATCCATACCTAATTATTTTTTTATTTTTATTTTTTATTTTTTAACACAAAAAAACGGGACAGCTACGGAACATTGAAATTTCGATCCGTAGGTCCGTTTTATACGTCCATTTTTGCTCAGAACCCATTTAAAGTAGGAACTGGAAATGTATCATAGCGATAAAGCATATTAACCTAAATATATCTCATTACGTAACACTCGGGTATTAATATGGGATTTTTTCGTATGTCATGTTAATTTTAAAACTATTTTATTCAGAGTTTTATGTGAGAAACTAGATCTGGAGGTATTGGTGAAAATGTTCGAAATATCTTGTCTCCAAAACTGCCTAATTTAAAATAATAAAAAATCGAATTGCTGGAAACTTATCTATCATTTACCGAAAAACTATGTCGATGATTACAAACATCACACTTCTCTATAAAATCCAAATTTTTTTACGCCTGTGAAAGATACTAGACAATAGAAGTAACGTGTAATAAAATGTACACGTTATTTCTATGTAATGATTAGATAGAAATAACGTGTACATTTATGTATTTACATACTAGGGTAAATTATAAAGAATAAACTTTTGATACCATTATAAGGAAATATCCTCCTCTCTGAATAATACTACGTTGTACGTACTAGCATTGCTACGGTCGAACCAAAGATAGTCTTTTAATTATCGGGCCTATAATGATCTATGAAGCATCTTCAAAAACAATTACTAAAACGAAACTATCTTTCATATAACTGAATAAATTGTCTACCAACCAATAAATGTCTGTGTAATTATTTTCTGCATCAGCATTTACTGTGCAAAATTGAGATACACATTGACGAAACCATTGTAAATTCTAAACTCAATAGATTATAGGTTATCACTCATATATCATTTAGGGTCTAGTAGAACCTTCTCGACTACAGTATTATATAAAATTTGGTCCATATCATTCAAGACCATATATTCGCGAAATCTCAACAATCACTGCTCTATGAGTCGAAGATAGCACTCCAACTCACCAACTGAGTAACGCTTGTAAGTGTTACAATACGGAACTTCAATAAAATCTGAGGTTTTCTTCTTGATGAACAAATTTTAAATTTATATTTTTAGCCTGAGTGCCAACCGTCGCTTGAAATGATTCTGTTTTTACATTTTGAAATACTAATCTGAATCTAAAATGATAAAACTTTAAAAGGTTACAAAATTCAGTACCCTCATCATAAATTACCTTCATAATTGTCTCGCCACACCTTCTCATACAAACCACAAATATAGATAGATACAAGCCACAATTTCACCAGGCAACGTACGAAATATACTACTATAGAAAATAGAGGGAAAACAATTCGCCTAAAAGCGACAAAAACGTATCGAACTCGCTGCAAGAGTTTATTTGACAAGTCAGTCGGAAGATTCCAGCGCTTAGCCGAAGCGAACACGTGAACTAAAAAGTGGAACGGTGTTTTATCTGTGAACGCAAAAGGGAACAGTTCGAGTCGCGTAAGCCCGTACGTATGAAGCAGTAGATCAAGGAATTGGTACACCGCTTGCAGACACAGTGCGTCTACACTGTTCTTATATTCTTTTAAAACACTGGCGTATTCTAGTACATCCAATTTTTTCTCTGTCCTTATATGACCTTGTGTTATTTTTGGTTCATTTATATCAAAGTAATATTAATACCTAACTTTTCAAATACATATGTTATATGATTAATAAGTGTAGCCAACAATACGACGTTCCTCTCACACCTAAAATAAATCAAGGTTTGCAGTGATTAATTTACAAGCAAAGAAATCATACCTATGGACAGGATATATTAAACAATTCTTATATAATTATACATTGCAAGCTCAGTGACATTTGAAAGGAAAAGATACCTTATTCGTGAGTGTAGATATGCCAACATCAAATATGACACGAACAAATAGTTATCAATTGTGACGTTTGTGTTTGATAATGTATTTTATCTGGTTATTTCTCGTGTATTTTAAGTGAACAAATATATTGCAAGAAAACTTGTCTTTAAATGTTGAAAATTCTTTACATAACCTATAATCGATTATGCACATTGATCATCTAATTACTTATCTAATTTGATCTATGGGTCCAAAAAACATTATTTAGTAAATATATGTGTATATGTATATATATATATATATATATATATATATATATATATATATATATATATATATATATATATACACACATATGTGTGTGTGTGTGTTGTGTGTGTATACATACATATATAAATGCGATTATGTATGCATATACACACACACGTGCGCGAGCACGCACACAGACACACACACATACCATATATACAAGCTAGGTACATAATCAAATAAAGCGAAGTTTATGCAATTTGGGGTCTTGCGTTATGAATAGTATGTTATAAATAAACCTTTGTTCATCAAGTAGGTGTTGAGATTGAGGGAGAAATTATTGAAATAGTTCTGAGAAATATTACATAGTACGTACGCGGAAAGTTCTTGTATGAAGAAAAAGATGATCATTACAATTTATGTATATACATACATATATACATGCACACATATTACATCAAAAGCTAGATAAATAAATGAAATAATTTTATATGTAATATAATACATATTACAGTATTAAATTTAGGGCGAAAGAAAATTAAAGAAGAACCGTACATAAAGTGATATCAATTGCAAAGGCATTTTCTTTAAAGATAATGACATAAGTTTGAAGTAACTATAAAGTCATTTTCAAAGAATATAAATTTTTTAGCATTTTTTTATTATAAGCTTCAACCAAAATAGCAACTCTAATCTAGTATGTTGCCGTAACGCATAATAATGAGTGTCGTTTCGTGTAATAATTATATTTCGGGGACAAAGAAACTATTTTAAACATTATGGAGGTTTTTATTAAACACGGATGGAGATAATTGTTTATTCTTTGATTGGTATTCTCATATATGGAAATTTCCATGTTCTAAAACTGAGCCATATAAAAGGCCACCTTACCAATACATTATATTAAAACGGCCAAAAATATCCACGGAAATATTTTTTCAAAATGAGTTTGTAAAAATGAAACGTTGTTTGAAATATATAAAATTATTTCATTTATTTATCTAGCTTTTTATGTAATATGTGTGTATGTATATATTTATATATATTCATACACACACACACACACGCATATATATATATATATATATATATATATATATATATATATATATATATATATAACTTATTGCTACAAGAGAAATTTCTTCTTGTTAACAGTAATTGATAAACTTAAGCAACTAATGATTAGAGTGATAATATATCAAATAAAGAGGTGACGAGCATTTTTCGTCAAATGACTTTTAAAGGCGAATATTCGTGGCTAACGTCCAACGAATAGTACAGTCGTAACAACAACTTGTCGGCGTATACAGCATCGGCAAAATTATATAGATAAAACCCTTCAACGGCAAAGGAAAAGCAATATTGTAATAAATTGAATATTAGATTATAGGATGAGAAATCGAAAGCTGACCATATTAATATACTTGAGCCTATGGAACGTCGACTGCGAAGTTTATTCATAGGTCACGAACGGCCTTAAAAAAATATTTGATATTTTTTGGTTGACAATAATTGATATATGTATATGAACTTACATATTAATTTAAAATCTTTGTAAGTTTTGTTAATAACGTCAATGATGAATTACAAAGCAAGAATTTTTTTTAAATAAGTTGATACTTATAACAGATTACATATATTTGAACGTTAATAATAGGACGTCACTGTGGATAGTCGTTATATCACAAAGTATTCCGAAAGAGTATATTTTGCTTGTACTTAATTATTCCACCGTTTTTGGTGATCATATTTATATTTTTTATCTTACTGTTTGTGATGATGTGGGATTAGTTTAAACTTCTAATGTCAACTTAACTCTTTGATATAAACAAGTTTGTTAGCATTCAATAGAATCAGTGTAGTATATGTAAATTATTGGAAACTATCATGAAAACTTCAGTAGATTAATTTTTCTTGGAATTTTTAAAAATAAGCCTTTGACAATGTTCGGAGAAATTTAAATAAACTGGATTAAATTAAATTTAAGCATTTACCTCATATATTCATGTAGTATAGCTACCAACTATTGTGTACTTGATTTGGCACAGTTGCTTTGATGTGTTACCTTAATTTACATAAATATATTGTAAATTAATTTAATATTTCATTAATAAATCCAAACTGTTCTATCGACGTTCAATATTCATAAATAATCGGAAAAGTTTGGCCTTATCAAAAATTGACCTTAAATTCTTAATTAAAACTAATTATCGTGTTAAAAATTGACCTTCAATTATTCATTAAAAACATTTTCTTTTATTACGGAAATTTGTATTTCAGTTTTTAATTTATTTTTATACCAATGGAGATAATTTTTAGGATTAATTAACTACATTGAAAATATTTGTGCCTTTTTTCCGTAAAATGCGTTTATGAAGAAGTTTTGTTTGATCCTGTAACGCATATATCCCGATTATACCATATACTTTTTAAGGAAAATTCTAAAATGGATTGAAATATAATAAATGCGGGCTAAAGATATTACGTATTCGATATGATTGTTGAATCATAACAACATGCAATATCATATGAAAAATATTGAGATTAAGATTTGGTTATGATTTTCGATTTATTTTCTCTTATAAAAACAAGAATATTTAATACTAAGGTTTCTACACATACACACATACACAATAAATGGCAGTAGCGCTTAACCATTAAATATATTTTTTTTATTAATAACAGTATTTACTGGTAATTAGGTCATCAAATTATTTTTATATTTTGATTTTGACGTCCCAGTATTTTTATGATATGACAGTGATAGCAGAAGATCTCGCAATATAATATTCAGTAAATCAGTATAATTTTTATTAAAATTCAGAATTATTAATTCCAAAATTATACTATGTATATAATAAAGCATCTATGTGTAATAATAAAAATTAATATGTAACACTCGTAAAATTAACACTCATGATAATTACACATAGATGTTTTATTTCTATATTTTTGCCAATACTGTCCGGAAAAATGCCACCATTTTCTATTTATATATTTTCAGCGTATTAAAATTGTTCTCATTTATTTCATTTCTAATGATATTGCATGAAACTATTTTAACTCTCAAGTTAGTTTTATAATTATAATTTTACTGACTGATTTCAGGCTACCAAATATATTTAGGTCTTAAATATTCACGCAATCAGTAGTTATATGGTTTTGATAGAGTTCAAGCAATCTACTTTCGTGAACAAAAATATTATAAATCTAAAATTTCTGATTTTCCCTTGTTAAATAAATGCCAACAATTACTCAAACCAGAGGCTTGATGAAAATACTGTACACTGATGGTAACACACTAAGGTACAACAATTAAATGATACAATTATTTAAAGTACTTACTAGTGCAATGAATACTGTCATACAATATCTTTGTGGCAATGAAGAGAAAAGGTTAATTGTAATTAAAAAAGCACTTGGTAAGTTTTATAAATTAAATTAATGACTGTTTCAAAAGTGAAAAGGTATATATATATATATATATATATATATATATATATGTATATATATGTATATGTATATATATATATATATATATATATATATTCTTAATAACTCGTATTTCATTTAAACATTTTTGTAATAAAATGTCCAGTTATAATAAAAATTATGACTTATGAAACAAATAAATTTCTATGTGATTAATAAAGCATACATATATTTATAAATAAAAGAATACTGTAATATATTTTAAATTTTAGCCACAAACCCAACCCCCAACAATACTACTCTCACTTCCATCAATTTATAAATGCTGGGAATATAAAAGTACGCATTCTTATAACCACTCTATAAACGTGACTCGGCGGCCCATTGTAATTTTTTACAATATTGTAAAATATGGCATGAAAACCTTTAATTTAACATTTACCCTTATTCTCACCTACGCTCGGTTACAGGTGAACTTCTGGTTATCAAAACGCACGGTACTTTGTAGGCAAGTTCTCATAACAAGAACTTTCCGCGTACGTACTATGTAATATTTCTCAGAACTATTTCAATAATTTCTCCCTCAATCTCAACACCTACTTGATGAACAAAGGTTTATTTATAACATACTATTCATAACGCAAGACCCCAAATTGCATAAACTTCGCTTTATTTGATTATGTACCTAGCTTGTATATATGGTATGTGTGTGTGTCTGTGTGCGTGCTCGCGCACGTGTGTGTGTATATGCATACATAATCGCATTTATATATGTATGTATACACACACAACACACAGACACACACACATACCATATATACAAGCTAGGTACATAATCAAATAAAGCGAAGTTTATGCAATTTGGGGTCTTGCGTTATGAATAGTATGTTATAAATAAACCTTTGTTCATCAAGTAGGTGTTGAGATTGAGGGAGAAATTATTGAAATAGTTCTGAGAAATATTACATAGTACGTACGCGGAAAGTTCTTGTTATGAGAACTTGCCTACAAAGTACCGTGCGTTTTGATAACCAGAAGTTCACCTGTAACCGAGCGTAGGTGAGAATAAGGGTAAATGTTAAATTAAAGGTTTTCATGCCATATTTTACAATATTGTAAAAAATTACAATGGGCCGCCGAGTCACGTTTATAGAGTGGTTATAAGAATGCGTACTTTTATATTCCCAGCATTTATAAATTGATGGAAGTGAGAGTAGTATTGTTGGGGGTTGGGTTTGTGGCTAAAATTTAAAATATATTACAGTATTCTTTTATTTATAAATATATGTATGCTTTATTAATCACATAGAAATTTATTTGTTTCATAAGTCATAATTTTTATTATAACTGGACATTTTATTACAAAAATGTTTAAATGAAATACGAGTTATTAAGAATATATATATATATATATATATATATATATATATACATATACATATATATACATATATATATATATATATATATATATATATATATATACCTTTTCACTTTTGAAACAGTCATTACTTTAATTTATAAAACTTACCAAGTGCTTTTTTAATTACAATTAACCTTTTCTCTTCATTGCCACAAAGATATTGTATGACAGTATTCATTGCACTAGTAAGTACTTTAAATAATTGTATCATTTAATTGTTGTACCTTAGTGTGTTACCATCAGTGTACAGTATTTTCATCAAGCCTCTGGTTTGAGTAATTGTTGGCATTTATTTAACAAGGCAAAATCAGAAATTTTAGATTTATAATATTTTTGTTTACAAAAGTAGATTGCTTGAACTCTATCAAGACCATATAACTACAGATTGCGTGAATATTTAAGACCTAAATTTATTTGGTAGCCTAAAATCAGTCAGTGAAATTATAATTATGAAACTAACTTGAGAGTTAAAATAGTTTCATGCAATATCATTAGAAATTAAATAAATGAGAACAATTTTAATACGCTGAAAATATATAAATAGAAAATGGTGGCATTTTTCCAGACAGTATTGGCAAAAATATAGAAATAAAACATCTATTTGTAATTATCACGAGTGTTAATTTTACGAGTGTTACATATTAATTTTAATTATTACACATAGATGCTTTATTATATACATAGTATAATTTTGGAATTAATAATTCTGAATTTTAATAAAAATTATACTGATTTACTGAATATTACATTGCGAGATCTTCTACTATCACTGTCATATCATAAAAATACTGGGACGTCAAGATCAAAATATAAAAATAATTTGATGACCTAATTACCAGTAAATACTGTTACTAATAAAAAAAATATATTTACTGGTTAAGCGCTACTGCCATTTATTGTGTATGTGTGTATGTGTAGGGACCTTAGTATTAAATATTCTTGTTTTTAAAAGAGAAAATAAATCGAAAACCATCACAGTTTTACTAAATGGGATTTCTCAAGAAAATTATTAGCCAAATCTTAGTCTCAATATTTTTTATATGATATTGCATGTTGTTATGATTCAACAATCATATCGAATACGTAATATCTTTAGCCCGCATTCATTATATTTCAATCCATTTTAGTATTTTCCTTAAAAAGTATATGGTATAATCGGGATATATGAGTTACAGGATCAAACCAAACTTCAACATAAACGCATTTTACGGAAAAAAGACACAAACATTTTCAATGTAGTTAATTAACCCTAAAAATTATCTCCATTGGTAAAAAATAAATTAAAAACTGAAATACAAATTTCCGTAATAAAAGAAAATGTTTTTAATGAATAATTGAAGGTCAATTTTTAACACGATAAATAATTTTAATTAAGAATTTAAGGTCAATTTTTGATAAGGCCAAACTTTTCCGATTATATATGAATATTGAACGTCGATAGAACAGTTTGGATTTATTAATGAAATATTAAATTAATTTACAATATATTTATGTCAATTAAGGTAACATATCAAAGCAACTGTGCCAAATCAAGTACACAATAGTTGGTAGCTATACTTCATGAATATATGAGGGAAATGCTTAAATTTAATTTAATCCAGTTTATTTTAATTTTTCCGAACATTGTTAAAGGCTTATTTTTAAAAATTCCAAGAAAAATTAATCTACTGACGTTTTCATGATAGTTTCCAATAATTTACATATACTACACTGATTCTATTGAAGGCTAACAAACGTGTTTATATCAAAGAGTTAAGTTGAAATTAGAAGTTTAAACTAATCCCACATCATCACAAGATAAAAAATATAAATATGATCACCAAAAACGGTGGAATAATTAAGTACAAGCAAAATATACTCTTTCGGAATACTTTGTGATATAACGACTATCCACAGTGATGTCTTATTATTAACGTTCAAATATATGTAATCTGTTATAAGTATCAACTTATTTAAAAAAGTTTCTTACCTTGTAATTCATCATTGACGTTATTAACAAAACTTACAAAGATTTTAAATTAATATGTAAGTTCATATACATATATCAATTATTGTCAACCAAAAAATATCAAATATTTTTTTAAGGCCGTTCGTGACCTATGAATAAACTTCGCAGTCGACGTTCCATAGGCTCAAGTATATTAATATGGTCAGCTTTCGGTTTCTCATCCTATAATCTAATATTCAATTTATTACAATATTGCTTTTCCTTTGCCGTTGAAGAGTTTTATCTACATAATTTTGCCGATGCTGTATACGCCGACAAGTTGTTGTTACGACTGTACTATTCGTTGGACGTTTGCCACAAATATGGACTGTTCATATTCGCCTTTAAAAGTAATTTGACGGAAAATGCTCTTCACCTCTTTATTTGATATATTATCACTCTAATTATTAGTTGCTTAAGTTTATCAATTATTGTCAACAAGAACGAATTTCTCTTGTAGCAATAAGTTATATATATATACATATATATATATATATATATATATATATATATATACATATATGTGCATATATATGTATATATATATATATATATATATATATATATATATATATATATATATATATATGCACGTATGTATATATAAACATATATATATACACACATATTACATCAAAAGCTAGATAAATAAATGAAATAATTTTATATATTTAAAACAACGTTTCATTTTTACAAATAAATTTTGAAAAGATATTTCCATTGATATTTTCCGTTTTAATATAATGTAATAATGTAAGGCGGCCTTTTATATGGCTCAGTTTTAGAACATGGAAATTTCCATATATGAGAATACCAATCAAAGAATAATAAAATTATCTCCATCCGTGTTTAATAAAAACCTCCAGAATTTTTAAAATTGTTTCTTTGTCCCCGAAATGTAATTATTACACGAAACGACACTCATCATTATGCGTTACGGCAACATACTAGATTAGAGTTGCTATTTTGGTTGAAGCTTATAATAAAAAAATGCTAAAAAATTTATATTCTTTGAAAATGACTTTATAGTTACTTCAAACTTATGTCATTATCTTTAAAGAAAATGCCTTTGCAATTGATATCACTTTATGTACGGTTCTTCTTTAATTTTCTTTCGCCCTAAATTTAATACTGTAATATGTATTATATTACATATAAAATTATTTCATTTATTTATCTAGCTTTTGATGTAATATGTGTGCATGTATATATGTATGTATATACATAAATTGTAATGATCATTTTTTTTTGAAAGAATAAAACTTATTTTGCGTTAGTCACTACGAAACTTCTTTTAAACTTTTTTTAAACTAGTTTCTGTTTATCTTTTGATTGTCTATAACATTGGGTATCAATATGTATAATTAGGCATCGAACAGAATAATCCCCATTTTTTTTACTTGTATGGTGCTAGAAATTAATTAACGGCATATTATCTGAAATAGTTTATTTTAATACAGATAAATACAGAAACATAACATTTAATTTAATGATAAAATTTCAGGATGTGAAAGTGAAGTACACAGATTCGTAACTAGGTAGGACCAATGAAAAATTGGATAGCGTGTATTCACTCACTACTTACAGCCAAATACCGTAACTTAGAAAGTCTTCGCCGCCTCTTTATCACATTCCCTGTACCGCTTAAAACACTCATACATGATATTAGGCGTGTCACTCGAGTCTGACGGGACATTGTGACCGTAGAAGATTTATTTATTTTAATTTGGCTTTTGACGAGTACAAGTTAATATAAAACTTACCGATGTTTCTATTTAGATTCGACAGAATACAACTTCATGATATCTGCTCGAAACAAGGATTTTATATAAACGAATTTACCGCGCGCTTAATATCAAGATCTTCTCATAGAATAAAGAATTTCTTGATCTTTTGACTAGCGAGAAATATAAATGCATTTTGGATATAGATAATGGAATTGGTGCTGTAATGCGAAACTGTGCCGCTCTTGAGTTTTAGTATCACAAAATTTCTCTGGATAACAACCTTATGATAACAAAACTGAAAGGAAATAAAAGAAAAGTTACAGAAACATTAACTTTAATGTTTTAAAAAATTACAATCTTCCAAATATCACTGAAAAACTAACTCGTGTATATTTACCTTACCATGCGTTAATTATTTGAATGGCCAAAACCTGCACTTGTTCAACAATTACATTTTACATTCCATTGGACATCAAATCTCTAATAATAAAACGACGTGAGACAAGTACAACAAGACTTGTCAATTGCGAATAGATAAGCATGATATACTACGTCCGGTTAGTTGACACGCGTACAAGTGTATCGTGGTTAATTTGTCAGTAACATATATTAAAGATTATAAAATTAAATACACCAAAAATATTTGGCACGTACAACATCAACACTAACAAATTTATATCTACCAGAACTCTAAAAAGTCCGACCCAACGCTGAGCTCCTGATTGCTTGACTTTTCTCCCCATAAAATTAAAGAAAATCTCGGCTTCATAAGGTTATTTTCTTTTTATAGTTTCAAAATCGATTACTATTTGGTACATATTCTTTGGTTTATACTCTACTTTGTAAAGAGTAATTAATTCATTATTATCCGGTTTTTAATTAATCTTTGTGTTACATTAGTCGTTTTGTCACATTAGTCCTTTTGTTACTTTAGACGTTGTGTTACATTAGTCGTTTTGTCACATTAGTCCTTTTGTTACTTTAGACGTTTTGTTACATTAGTTGTTTTGTTACATAAATTGTTTTATTATACAAGTCATTTTGTTACTTTCTCACTTTAGTCATTTTGTCACAGTGGACTTTTTGTTACATCTATCGTTTTGTTACTTTATTAATTTTATTATATTAGTCGTTTCATTAAATTAAACGTTTGGTTACATTAATCGTTTTGTCCCATTAGTTACTTTATTACTTTAGTGGCTTTGTAACATTATCCATTTTTTAGTTACATCTTTTTACAATACTCGCACTTGGCGCACTAGAAAAGAAGCACATTAATCTGTACAACCATTTTTTCTTCAAATCTTGTTCTAGCCACTTGTTTATTTTATACAAAATAAGATTACAGAAGATTATTTAGAATTGTAATTATAATATTCTATCATCTTTGCAATAACAAAAATAAATATTATAAATTTTGTTTTATCAAGTATAACAGCATCAAAGTTTACTTTTTTTTTTGATCTATTCGTCTATTCTTATTTCGTAACTTTTTAATGATTATAGGAAAGCAATTTTACATCTTTTACGTTACATACAGTCTGGTTAAATTGAATGTTTTAATATGTTTCATTATATTTTGTTTAACTGAGGATATTTCTGCCATAGACAGACTTTGAACTTATGATTTAATAGCATAATTATATATCTCGTTATTCTAAGACCCCATAGAATATCAACATTTTGAAGCTCTGGCAGAATCATTTTTCTTTTGTACGTTTTTCTATTTACTACGCAAATATTTAAAGGCATGTCAATAGTTGTTTTAATGAACAAAATTGTTGATAAATGAAAATGCTGGAAGAAATAATATTAATACTTTTTTAATAATTACTTCTTTTTCTTACGTTTATTAATAACATCTAAATAAAAATAAATTATTAAACTCAAGACGTATTTCCAATCAGAGGAACGCGCAGATTTTCAAAAACAAACTTCTTATTATTATATTTTTTGAATTATTATTGTATTCTTAATACATCACTTTTTATTACAGCTTGTGTTTAATACTAGCATAAAATAAACTGTAATATTTTAAATTGTTAATCTGAACATAAAATAAATAATTAAATTCTAGTGCCATGTCACTAGAATTCAATTATTTATAGAATATTATAGAATATAGAATTAATATTATATTATTATAGAATATGAATATTTATAGAATATAGAATTTAATAATTTAATCATTGTGCTAGACAAGTTCAAAAAAAAGTTGCAACACTGACCGCATGTATCTTCACACATACCATTCCAAGTTAATTTCAACCACCGAGAACACGAGGAAAAATAATATTTTACAAATAATTTGTACTATGCGAATTGGAATTAGAGACATATTCTTCATAAAAAATAACTTATCATCAGAAACGTATTTAACCGGTACAAATTATAATCTATTTTACCAGTTCTATTAAGAGTTGCAACATTGCCAACCTTATTCATATCTCAACTACTAAAACCAGTACGTCCGATATCGTCATTCTTTAGAATTGATATTATACTTATAAATATTTAATACCCTAAAACCTAGTCATATTTAAGCAAATTTATTTTCTTCGATTTTTGTTAATTTATTTAAATTGCTTATTGGTAGAAAAATAATTCTGATTAACAATTATGCTGAACAAAAGAAGGAATTCAGTGGATCCATATTATGACACAAATGATCAACTGTCAGTTGATTGTGTGATTATTTTATGTAAGAAATCATTCTAAAGATATTCATAAATAACCACATTACGTATCGAATAGAAAGCAAATATGATGCTAAGATTAGTAGATGAATGGATGTTTATCAGCCACATTTTTTTTAAGTTATGCATGCTGATTAATGTTAATAAAAACAGCGATAAAACAAATGTGATGCAAAAGTGAGCTTTGGGTGTTTGTAAAGTACATTTTTTTCAACTAGTCTTTACATACGGATTAACAAATAAAAATAGCAATAAATCAAGAAGAAAAATAAATCACGAATAACTTCCTTTTTAATTGACGGCAATTGATTTCATCAATAATTGTTTAATCATTGTTTATAGCTATACGAAAAACACTGTTAATTACATTTTAATTTTACATATGTAATTAAAATCAAATAATTAAAACTTAAGTGAATTGTACACGTTTCTTTATTACAAATGTGTAGTCTTACCATATGTGCTCTAAGGTTATGTGAAATATAATACACACAGTAAACAAACCTAAGTGCATTTTGATGTTGCAGTTACGTCAGAAGATACGTGGCACCTAAAATAAATAACGAGTGTTCAGCTCAAGCAGTCCCTAGTGTCGGTTGCGGAAATGAGAAAATAATTACGCTTACACCTGCATTTTACTTAGAAGAGACCCTTTACCATACGGCGCAGGTAGAGAACCGGAAACTTGACCCGTTGTCTTGCAGATTTATGTGGGTAGGTCTGTCTTTCGGACACTGCATTAAATTAAATGCTACAACGCTCTATTTCACTTCTTCATCGAGAATTGGTAATAATTGAAAATTGTTTTTATAAATACTGTTTAAAAAAAATATAAATTCCTGAGCTAATAATATTTGCTCTACATTTTCTAATTTAATAAAAAAACGTGTCCGTTCGAAAAATTTTCTTTTTTCTTAAAATTCCCAAGGAATTGCCTCATTTGATTTTAGGGGCTACGCTATATTGCGTCTCCTTTGTTCCGTTCACGAATTGAAAATTACAGTTACGTTGTAATCGGGTGAGTATAAAGCAGTAAAATTATTCCACTTGCTTTCTTACGATTATTGGATTAGATGGTAATTTTGCTTTTAATTGCTATTAGATTATTTATTTCTGGTATTTCAATTAAATTTTTTGGTATGTTCTTTTAATGAAGTTGAAATAACTACATTTTTGGGACATTTTCTCAACAATTAAATTTAATTAGAGATTCCCGAGGTTTTGTTATAAAATAAGCAATTTTTATTCGGGTAAAATATTACAAAAGAGACTTTATGTCAGCTATTTATACTTCAGTCCAAATCTACTAAAGAGATTTAAGTAAAACTTCCACTAAAATAACACTGTCTCTTTCTGTTTAGGAACTAATAAGAAGCATATAAAAATTGTAAAACCTATTTTTTTCTTATCTAATTTCAAGCTAAACCTAAGTTACTTTAATCTCGATAAAGTGTAGTTTTTAGACGCCGATATCATCAGTGAAAAAAGTCCCATCGTATTATTTAGAAATTTAAGCGGCATTACATATTTTTTTGGAAAAATACTCTTCGTGAATTTTGTTATTGGTTTGAAATTTAAAAGCGAGAAGAATTATATTAGGAAGTAGAATATGGATACAAGGACAGACAAGCATAATGTATCATAAATAATTCTTAGATAAAAAAATAAAAGAAAAAAATATTACAGGAAATAATTTTACTTTATACGCATCATAATATCTGCTGCTTTATAGATACTGGCACGTTAAGGAATCCGGGCCTTCAGTTAAAGTACCTGACTCAATACAGATATTCGCCGACGCCTATTTACTGTAAATATATTAAAAATGTAGCGGAAATGATCGCTGCCGAAAACAAAATCTCTTTGACTTTCATGAATATAATTTCAAGAGGCCTTTTCCGTGCGCATTAGATTGAGAAATTTACACATTTTATTTTCGGTGGCTTTTAAGGATAATTCTTAAATTCGTTTTTATTTCGGTGGCGCACATTAAAAATATTAATGTTTTGCTTCCTTTTTTATTAATATCGAGTAAAACACGGGGACACGAAAAAAGCGAACGACCTTCAGCTTCGCGCTTCTTCTAATCGGATTTTAAAGTCGCACGGTATGAGCTGAAGGTTGACAGACCTTTTTCAATATTATTGCTCATTATAATATTTTAGCTGAATATAAACCAAATAAGAATTGGCAAAAAATTACTTTTTTTTTGTCCCGACCAATAATTATTTATCAGGGTAGAAAAAACTGTTGTTGTTCTATGGACCATATGGCAGAAGTAGTATTTGATATTATTTATTTATTTTTACCTAATTCATTGTAATTAAATATATGACACATATTAAAGTAAGTAGTAGATGTGGTCATGAAAAACACGTCCTTATGTAATCCTTACTGCAGTGTTCACGAGTGTACTAATTCAAATATATATGGTATATTAATGGGACATTATAATTTTATTACCTAGGAATAGTTATTTAATTTGTTGTATATTAATTAATAAAACTTTTATTTTGAGTAAAATATTTCTGACATCTTCTAGCTAATATTGCAAATATAAAAGTGTGTGTTAGTCCTTCTTTCACATCGCAAAGGAGCTATTGACCAAAGGGATTTTTGAAAAAAATAATCGGTACTATTAGTGTCGGGAAGTGTCATTCCGTCAGGAAAATTCTGTTCTGAAATTTGAAAAATACATAAAGAGAAGAACGAAACAATAACATAATGGCGCAAAGACGTAATTTTTTGAAAACGTAATATAAAGGAGCAACGGAATCACTGTCATCAATTCGTAATTTAGAGACAAATATTTTTTTTCGTTGTCATTTTTATTATAAAGTCACGCGGATGCTGTTAATTTATATATATATATATATATATATATATATATATATATTGTCTCTTTTTGTGTTTGAACACGTATCATGTCAAAATTACTAATTAAATTCAGTAGTAATTTAAAAAAAAATAACATTTATCTTAACCATTAATCTTTATGTTAATGAAATCGGTTCACTGAATCAGCAGATTTGCAAAGGTCATATTTTCAAAAATTACTTTACATTCGTACAATAATTACAAAGAAGTGTCTTGCTACTCCGCGTGTTTGGGGACATAATTACACAAAGGTACAATGTATTTATATACATTAATAGATAGCGCTACGCATATATTAAATCGCACGATGAAATTTTCCGCCCGTACATACTTTAGCGAAATGAATATGGCCAGGTATGAAGTGTGGATTGGAACGGGTATGTGCTTAATTAAGCAACCCTAATGCGGGCAGATGTATGAAGGCAAATGACGTTGTTTTTCGTCGTTTGCACGTAAAATTTTTCAAAGTTGTGTTTATTAGCGATACGCTTAATTTTCTTCCTCAATTTGTTTGCAATTTTCTCTGCTGTAGCTATTCACAGATCAATTATTTTTTTTAGGTTCCGTATTTGGTTGTACAAATGTTATTTCTACACTTTTTTGTCTATATATATATATATATATATATATATATATATATATATATATATTATATATATTTATATGTAACGAAACGGTATAATTAACTTGTGTTTTTATTTGCCTTAAATAACTTTTATATGCATTTAAGACAAAAATAATTTTGGTGAACGTAACAAAAGTAAGAACACAATAAGAAAAAGTTTTTGGATTTTTTGTCCTCTTAAGTATTTGTTGACTTAAAAGAAAAAAAAATAAAATAAAATAAATTAAAAAAAAAAAATATATATATATATACATACATATATATATATATATATATATATATATATAACACCGACCGGAAGACTAGAATGCGAACGCAATACGATATGTAAATGAAATTAGTGGCTCTTCGAATTGAAACAGGTACCCATACGCTAGAATACAAAATTCGAGTAAGTTTTAAACAAGACCGGCTTTACTAGAAGTACAGCTGACCAGTGAATTTACATAAGACAAGTCGACGGAATCAAATGTTAACTCTATCTCTTTGTTGATGATGGGCAGTTGTTCTCAAAAGAAAACAACAGCCCATCCCTAACTCCGATGTAAAAATATATATATAGGCACAAATTTTGTTGTTAAGTTAATCGAAAAACACAGTTGCTACTATCTCATTCATTACATCAAATATGTCCAGCAACTGCTAAGCAAATTTAATATAAGTGACGCCAATCCAGTATCCCTTGCGATCCCCATGTAAGATTGCAGAAAGGAAAATGTCCTTCTGAGAAAATCTATCCATACAGGAAAGCAGTGTGGTCGCTGATTTACGCTGCCTCTCTGACTAGACGAGACAACAGGTTTTCAGTCAGCTAAATGAGTAAATATCTACATTGTTACAATGAATCTTACCGGAATGCAGATAAAAGTATTCTGAAATATTTAAAAGAACCCGAGGGACTGAGATTACCTTGCAAACACCACTGATTTAATAGACTGCAGCGATTACGATCAGATTACGATCGAAGCTGGGTTCATAGCAGCTTGTGTATCGACTAAAGGACCTACAAGTTTGAAACAGTTACTGTGTGATTTTAGTGAGTTTAATCAAAAAGCTTAATGTGAATATCGATAACAAAAGTGTGATAAGTATGATGAAAAAGTGGTGAATTTAATGACACACTACAGACTTGAATCATGCATCTACACACAATGGATATGCAGATACAACATATGTTCATAACAGTTGTACCTGGAACAAAATTTGATTTTATAAAAGAAGGGATTAGAATGTCAGAATCAAACCAATATTGATTGTATCCACTAAATGTAATATTTGATAGAATAATATTGATTATTGAAAATTAATGATTGTTAGTAGCCTCAATAAATGTAATAATTCTTAGCATAAAGTTAATAATCTGTCTGTATTCAACCTTATCCAATGATTAATTGCTCCTTTAATTGCATTGCTAACCGTAAAGTTTCGAACTTATCAACATTATCAATATTACTTGCTAATGTTGTCTGTTTTCTGCATCGCTATTGTACACTATTTTGTCCACAATTAAATGAAACTAGATGATGTAGTATTATTTCTACTTTTTTTAATTTCTTTAGCACGACCTAGGTTTCATCGTATTACAACATCTTCAGGTGGGCTATTAGCAAGTATCTTTGTTAATAGCCCACCTGGAGATATTGTAATACAACGAAACCTAGGTCGTGGTAAAGAAGTTAAAGAAAGTAGAAATAATACTACATCACATAGTTTCATTTAATTGTGAATAATGAATTTCTACAAAAGTAACGCCAAATATATTCGTATTGAATTTTGTCATAAAGAAAATTGTGTTATGACTTCATTAATTCATTGATATTTTTGTGTTATGACTTCATTGATATTTTTTGCAGTCTAAAATGCATAATTTTCTTCTTTCATTTTCGTTTTAAGATATAATAGTGGGCTTTCAATTGTGTTGATATTGAAATAGGGATGATGAAATTCAAATAATGAACAATATTTTGAATAAAGAATAGAGATAAGTTTACATATATACATATAATAAATAAGACTAATATAATTACAAACTCATGTAAATATAGAATAAATATTGATATGGGTTTTCAAAGTAAAGTATAAAATAAAAATTTAGTAAAATTAGATACATATCTGTGTAAATTTGATAGAGTTGTTGCTGCAAAATTGTGATTTTGAATAGGCACATGATATTATTGCAGCTGATCTCAAATTAGTAACCTACAACTGTCAGAATTGCTCTGATTGGAATAGCTTATTAATGTAGTATAAATATATTAACATGCGTTTAGTGACAAGTAAAATATAATATGTAAAATATCAATAAGGCAAATTGAAGAAAGATCTATGTAAGCTTACAGCAGGGCTCACTGTGCAATTTTAACCGGTATGGGAAACTTTCACCAGATTGGATCTAATTAGGGAAAGTATTAAAATATTTGGTTTATAGTAACGTTGTCCCTTCACTAGAATCACTGTAGTTAATGGTGGAGGTTATATAAGTCGTAACCCGTCACCTCATTTCTTCTCTTTTACTTATTCTGCTCTAAGGGTTGTATTGGCTATTTATCCAAATTCCGCATAAAAATATATTTACATTCATCCACGCGATTCCACCAATTCTGTTAATTCCACATATCTTCCGATAAAAGTAAATTAAGCCAAATTAATCTTTAAAAACAGAGATTTTTGTGGTATATCTCTTACATTTCTATTCAAATGACAAAGTCCAAAAGCCTTAAAGTTTTATACATAAGATATTTTAGTTTATTTTTCCTGAAAAAACAAGGCACCCTTATAAAATACTTACATCTGTGTCAATGTGTTCGTTTGTCCTAGTCGTTGTTTTTTTTTTCAAAAATCGGTTGGTTTTTTAATTTTTCTTGACCTTAGTAATTTTATTTCATTTCCTTTTTGTCAACAGAACTCCATGACCAAAGATATATAATCGTATTTTTAATTCAAATTAATTTAGGGATTATTAAATAAAATCTACTGATTATACAAAATGGTATTTTGCATAGTGTTCTTATTATATAAGAGCATGTAAATATATTATGTATTTTTATCTCTACTACCATAGCGAATTATATAATTAAATAACTCTTAAGTGATAGTTCATTCTTTCTAAACGCATCAACTTTCAAGGCGGTCAGTCATTACTCATGGTCAAATGAAATGGTTATAATTAGAGAACATGTAAAGTGGAAAAAACGATGTTTCCAGTGTTGTGGCTAATTCAAACCTCTACTCAACGGTAAGAATAAGAATTGGTCGTATTTTCAGATTACAATCTCAATTCGAGGGTAACAGGATTGTGTGAAATATGTTAGAACAGTCTTAACTTAATCACTCTAACATCCCTTCGAATAGATTTTGATATTAAAGGTTAATATTCCTTGATAAAAAGATAAGAGACAAATAAAATTATTTAGTTCTTTTCAAAGAAGAAACTTCCCCTAAAATAGACAAATAAGTAAAGGATGAAATGAACATAAATCTCTATTGACATAAATCATCGGCAGGTGAAAAATGCATCCTAGGTTAAAGTGATGCTGAATGGCATCCGTGCTTTCTCGCAATGAGGCTCCACGTCGCTTCGATATTGAAATGTCAGCAAGCGAATCGGCCAGGCGTGGCGACGTAAAATGTGGTTGAATTTTTCTTGGTGACGCATCTCGTCTCGTTGCAAGGAATACTGAAATAATATACATATATATATAAATAGAACCAAGTGTTCCTTTCGCTCTTCAACTTTGCCGTTACTATAATAACACATTCTATTGAATCTTGGGCGCTTTATTAAATGATAAAAGTATAATTTAAAAAATACTATTTGAACTTCATTAACTTGATTTTTTTTGTTTACAACGAAAATAAACTTCTGAACGATTAGATGTAGAAACGCTAGATTTATACTGAACCGGTATCGCTAACCCATAAACAGAAACGGTGAATTTTAGACAAGGTAAAGTGAAATGTTTTTCACTAGCTTTTATCAAAATATTTCGAAGACAAAAACAATTGATAAATCATCATCATCATCATCATCATCATCATCATATCATCATCATCATATATATTAATAATATTCATACGCTAAGGTTAAGATGTTACTCTCCCTTTTTAGAAAAAACCTCAAAACTAATCCACATAAATTATATATCATTTTATAGATAATTGCTTGCTCTACCGGCATCCACAACTAAAAAATGTATTATTGCTATTGTTTTTGCAAATTAATTAATTATTAAAATTATATACACAAAACAGCAATGCTGCCATCTAACGGCTCAACGTCAATATGATTGACGGTCGGTAAAATTTTTGTTTAATTTCAAATTCACTCACGTATAAATAAAGTGGCGCTTTAGTTCAATGCTTGTGATACTTGCGCCTCTATATGTCAATTTTAGTAAAATATTTGTTTGATCTGTCATCTGAGCTTTATAATGGAATAAATAATACGAAGACTTCGCACGGGTCACGCTAGTATTTTACTATATTTTTTTAAAAAACTTTTTTATAGAAGTTATAAAGATATTTTCTTTACTTATTATCCCTTTGGAAGGTTGCAATATAGAAAGATTTTGTTTTTAAGTAAAACCCCCTAAAAAGAATTTTGAATAGAAGAAATTAGTTTAAATTTTATGCAACAAATTAAGTGATTTAAAAGTCAAAATAAAGATAAAGTAATTAATATAATTATTTTCGTAGTTATCTTCAAACAAATATTTTACTTAAGAGTGTAAATCTGACTAGGACTTGATCGTTTGTTTACAACTATGCCTAGACTATGCCAATTCATTTTAACTTACAAGAAACATGGTTCTAGGTTCGTGATATCAAATGTCGCAAATTTTAAGTATTTTGCGTAGTAAGTACAGCAGTTAACAAAAAATTACTATCAAACCATAGTTTCGAATTCTTGTAAGAGATGATTATTATTTCCTTACATAGAAACCTATTGATATTCTTACACGTTTCCAATATTTTATGAGCATGTTTGAATATTTTGTTCATGTTTTGTGCTGCCCACTTCCATACTAGCATAAACCAATACACTTAAAATTTCTAAATACTCTTCTTTATGCGAAGTTAATATAACGGTCAAAATCGATTAATGTGGCATTGTACTGCATTTGAGGGTTTCAATAAGATGTGTTTTACAATGTCTTTAAGACCTTTATTCTTGTTATTTACATATATATATATATATATATATATATATATATATATATATAGTTATACACACACAATTTTCTTTACTTCTTTATATTGAATTCTTCTTCTTGACATACCTCTTAAATCCTTATTTCGTCAGTTTTTTTAACAATGAAGCAAAAGAATAACTATAGTCTATTTATATTTTTTCAAGTGTGCCTTTATTTTCTACGGTTTCTTTTTATTTTCAAAGTAACGTTGAAAAGAAAAAATTACTTTAATAATATGAGGTTGTGCACAAAATATTCTGATAGAAATTACGTCTTTAATAAATATTATTTAAATATTTCCGAACGTCGTACTTCCTTTCCTGACGAGGAAACTATTTAAGAAAAGAATAGAATTGAAGTTTCTTATTTTAGCATTTTGTAAAATTTTAATATAACCTTACATTTTATAAACAAGATTTTCATAAAAATTTAATAAAAATTGGAAAATTAAAGTTTATATCAACAGACATGGTAAAATATGTAATATTTTCTTTTCTCAAATATTACGAGAACCATATAAAAACATTAAATAATGTAAACAACTATTCGTTTCTACTATTTCTTAATAAAATTCAAGAAAATAATATGTAAGTAATAATATTAGCAATGAATTAAACACGACTACGATATCAGTTAATTTAATTGAAAATATTTAACAAAAATATTGTGGAGACTTATATTTATAAGTCTCCGCAAATTTTTACCACAATACAAAGATACACGTAGACGTAATTCAATTTGAGCTTAAATTTATTGGTTTAGACAAAATTGGAACATAATTGCGAATTCGGCAAATATGGAATTAAATTACAAAATTGTCGAGGAAAAAAGCCATACAAACGTATAAAAATAGAGACAAATGAATTTCGATCTCCCTTCTGTATTTTTCTCTTTTCGTTTAGACAAAATAGACTTAATACATTTGCATCAAGATTCACCGACTCTTCATCATCTCCGTATATTAATTACGTGGTGAAGTTCGTCGCTGGGCGCGTTGTCGTACGAGACGTTCACGAGTTCGTTATTCGTTATTGAATAAATCTTTGCCGTACTGAGTTACTAGACCGATGTCGATATTTATTTAAATTTTCTTTTCTCTGTCGTTTCGTGTTTTCCGTTTTTCCCTTTTATATTATGAGGAAAATGTACTCGGGAAAAAAGTATCAGAATGCACGTAGATATACTTTGATCAAATAAAATGATTTAAAATATAAACGATGCAAAATAACATTTAAATACAGACGAATATTTTTGAACACTAAAAATCTTTTTGCTCAAGTAACGTTAATTTTTGTTAGTTCCGTAAAGAAAGAAAAAAACCTTACGACTTTGTCATGTCCATTTGTCTGCCCGTCTATCCTATTGTCCCAGATCTACATATTCTCCAGCTTTTCAAATGCGTACATGAAATTTCATAAATAAATACATCAGATTAGCGATGGAACGAAAATGTGTGTGTGTGTATGTGCATATATATATATACATATATATATATATATATATATATATAATGTGTTTCTAATTCTTATCCTTAGATAATATGGTGAACAGTAAAACTATAGCATTGAGTTGCTCTGAAAAGAGTTTTATTACATAAACAAATGTTTACACTTTTACAAAACAATTTATAACATTAATTAATCACAAACTCACCTGAAAAGAGAAACAACATTTAAAGCTATTGCTTCACTAGTTCGTATCAATTTAGTATTAAAATATTATACTATATCATATTATAATTCATTGATCGTTTCTAAGAACATAACCTATTTTTCTATAGTGGCGTGGCGACATGTCCAAGTGACAGCTAGCACAGCTCATATGCAAACTTCATGCTGAATGAAGTGTCACTCACTTCGTTTACATATATATATATATATATATATATATATATAATATATATATATGTATATACTCACTTTCGCGAATACGAATGCGAATGTACGGCACCGGTACGCGCGTGTGCGAATCTACGGCATCGGTATATGCAACTACGAATGCCAATGTACGGCACCGTTATTGGCAAATGCGAATGCGGGTGCGAATACCGACCTTTCAAATCAGACTTCTTTTGAGGATGGCAATAAAACCCATCGTACGATTGTTTAGTGGAGCTGATCTTTTTCACGCACTTCAGCGAAACCGACTGCAAAGAAAAAAGTCTCTGATATATTTTTTTCATTTTATATTCTGCTGCTCAAGCTTGATTATTAGACGATAAACATTTTATTTTTGTTTTAATTAGAAAAAAAGCTAATATCCTGAAAGATGTATTTACTTTATTACAATAAAAATTGAATACGTGCCTTGAAACACAGTGTCGTTTTATGGCAAGAAATGAATAATTTAAAATTTGTTTATTTACACACACACATTTATCGACACATTAGAGGTAACCTATTCGTAATGATATTAAATTATTGGTTTAACAAAATTTAAACTTTTAGATTAAAAGTAGAAAAAAAGAATTATAAATGATAATGACAATATATTTCGACAAATTTACATCCACTCATTATAAAGAAATTGCACTCTGGTGTTACGGAGATTGAGCAGTTGAAAACCGTAGGAAACTGGAGAGTTCCAATATAATTCGATTCTAGAGGGTCGTAAAGCACAAAGGTTATAATTGCCTGAGAAAAGAAAATTATGAAAAAGTTTACTCAATAATACAGATAATAAGAATTCCTTTACAGTAGCTGGAAGACAAATGTCATAAGCGCAACGTTTATTCTGAGGAAACGTGAATCCTTTGTATAATTACATTTTTAAATGGTGAAAAATCTGTATATTGTCTTTTGAAAATGTTTTCTTCTTGGAATTATTTATTTAATAGACGGTGACAAAATGAGGAGTATAAATTTTTGATTTTCCCAGCGATTCAACTTGTAATTTTTTTCAATTTACATTTTTTTACGACATTTTTGTAAGAAAATTTACGTGTGGTTTTGTTAGTTTACTCTTGCTATGCTAGTTATCCTTAAGTTGTTTTCATGAAACATAACAATTTTTGTGCAGCTGTTCCTTTCATTTCTAATTTCAACGCTATTAAATCTTTCTTTATTCTTCCTTTGCATGATGCAAAAAAATCATTTTGTAGTATATTTTTTTCACAAGGAAACTATTTTCCTTATCGTAACCGCCAATATATACTTTTACTAAAGCGGGCCTATACATTGCAAAGTTATAGGTATATTAAATAGTTAGTTTTTTAGTTTTATCTTTTGAATGAGAAAATTATTTTAAATCTTTTCATACATAATCTACCAAGGAAATAAAATGAGATTTATACCCAGATAAAATTTATTATCAACATAAATATATTTAATGACAGTATGACAGTGCTGCTAACAATTAATAGAGAGAAAAGTTTACGCTTTTTCAATATTTTTATGGATAATATATTGACAACCAAAATTTAAAAAAACGTTTGTTTCAATATTTCTACTTTTGCCGAATCTTTTTCCACTTCGTCCCCCGGTTTTAAAAGTCCCTAGGTTTTAGTTCACATTCTATCAATATGTATTATTGTGAGTGCTTGCGTGAAACGATGATCAAATTTATATTTTCAAATAAAAACTATTTTGGAAATATATTTATTTTCTATTGGTAGTTTAAACGATAAAGCATAATTCTATACATCTCTCCATGTCGCACTTATACGAGATTATTTGCCTCGTGAAGAAAACTTTTTGTGACCAAATTTGCTTCATCCATCGGTTGACTCTCATTGAAAACTGACTCGATTTTTTTCAATTTTATATTTTAGTTTAGGTAAAGAAAAAAACACAAACTATTTGAAATATTTTATGAACACTAAATACGAGATAAGTTTATGTTTTGACATTTCCACAAAGAATAAAAAAAATAAATGCATTTATAAAATATGCAATTAAATACAACAATACATTAATGTGACAATGTAAACTTAAGTAAACGAAATAATATTTTTTTTAATAAGACATAAAATTAATACAGAAAACATTTGTTATTAACTAGTAAATTAAATACTAAAACTACAATTATGGATTACGAGTTATCTATGTAAGGCGCTCTAGTTAAATAATTTGGACAAACGATGAATAAAATAAAATGAAAATAACATTACTGATCCGTCGGCAGACCATGAACTTCACGGAGCCTGTTCTTCACATCTGATTGAAACTGGGGGCATAGAGTTGCAAGAATGTCAAGTATCAATATATCTTTAATGTACAAGTCGCACAGCCGCTGTAGCAGTGCTCTGACACAGCCATTTTTTTGTGCGTTTTTGACATGAACTAACCCAATCGTTCTATAGGCCTTAGATACAATCCGTTCAATATGCAAACCAAAATGCAGTTTAATATCGAAAATAAAATCAAGGCCACGCATGCTGTCGATTTCTTCGAATGAGTTCCCCCCTATCGCTTAATTAGTGTTTATTTGATTTTCTTTTTATGTGAAAAAGATCTGTTTGCACTTTGAGTGACTTAATTTGTTCATTTCACAGTAAACATGAGGTCTATCGAGATCAGCTCGCATATTCGAACAATCATGGGCATCTTTCACAAGAGTAAGACCCCTGTGGCACATTAGAAATCACCTGGACATATGGTGATAAAACCCATTTACTTTAATTGCTTACTGTCTATTACTTAAATATGAAATAAACCATCTGAGCAGATTGTCCCTGATACCGTTAAATGCCAGTTTTCGTATCAATATTAAGTGATAAAACTTGTCAAATGCTTTCTTGAAAACTATATATATCACGTCAACTTGCTGTCCGGAATCGGCTAGAATAAGTGCTGAAAGTAAAGTAGTGAGTTAATGTTGGTAGATCTACTACGTACAAAGCCGTTTTGTTTAGGATTAATGCAATTATGAAGTATCGGATACACTCGCCCATGTTCTAATCTCTCTAAAACTTTGGTAATTACTAATAAAATTGATATGGGTCGACTGTATTTTGTTTAGATCCACTTTTATGCACATGTGTTATGTGCACCTTTTTCCAACATGCAGGAAAAGTGCCATACATTATACACTTATTAAGTAAGAGAGTTAAAGGATACAAATGGTATCTGTGGTATATTTGAAGAAGGCTGGTTCAATTCTATTTGGTGCTAAGCTTTTATTCAAATTTAATGACTTATGAGTCCGTTGATTTATTCAATTAATTAAATTTAATTATCTATTTCATTAATTGTATTACTTTTCCACTGTTTTACTTATTTCATATCTTCGATTATTTAAGGGAATTTGATTTAAAATGATTTTTACTCACTTGTTAGGACGCTATTTTACTTAATATCATTTATTTCAATTGAACATTATATTACTTCCTCTGATATAGTTTGATTGGATTTAATTATATTTGTTTTATTTTAGCATAATTAATATAATTTAATTTACCCACTTTAAATTGATTTTAATTTATATAATAATGATATATTAATTATTTTGGTTCATATTAAATCAAATTTATTTTTAATGCAATGTTACCAAAAGCTACGTTGTAACCACTAACTGTTGGTCGTGTGATGAACAATGATATGTTAAAGCGATACAACGATTCGATTATATTTAAATGCTAGTATGAGAGTACCGTTTACTTGCTAAATATGCTAAAATAAAATAAAACCAAAAATTATAACCGTGTTAGTCTGCATAATTGGTTTTACAGTGTAATTACTCATGATAATGAAACTAAAAGAACAATGCTTCAATAAACATCATATGAAGACATGATCATTGCATCTGAAACTAATATAATAGTTTTATTTCAGCCGTATAGTTCACGGTCCAAATTTCCTTTAACAAAGACCCATAATTAATATTTGGTATAAGAAAGGCATTGTCGTTTTGTTAGTTATTATTTTGTTTGTATCCTAGTAAAATATAAAAATGTGCAATAATATTGAAAAGCATTTGTCGCCCGTCAGACTGTAAAATTTGATTAGAAAAAGTGCTAAGGTAAAAGTTGTTCGTCTTTTCCGTCTTCTAATATTTCACAAAAGGAAGTAAAATATTATAATATTCGCAATGTGTAGTACCAAAATTGAAAGGAAATTTAAGAATTATCCATGAAAGCCGGTGAAAGTAAAAATGTAAATTTTCCAATATAATGCGGGCAAAAAACCGTCCTGAAATTATTTTTTTGGAAATTGAATTAGAGATCCTGTTTCCGGCAGCGCTTGTTTCCGCTTCATTTTTTTAATAGTCATCTATATAGATATCTACAACAGATAGGCGACAGAGAATAAATATATTAATCCTGGTGTTTTCACTGGAAATTCGATTTCTTTTAATAGTACAGTGTCTGGAAAATAATACATCAGCGAAAGTGTTTTCAAAAATGTTTCATTTTATTTATTTTGCTATATTTTATCTACGGGTACATACCCGGTAAAAATCACAGAAGGTGTTTCAATTGCATACGACACTGGTTTGTGATTTATCACTAGCCAGTGGGGTATGCAATTGAAACACCAGCCTCTAGTTTTGGATAACTAGCGCACTAGCCTCCAGTTTTGTCGACAATGTGAATTCTAGTTTATGTAATTTTACGAGCAATAAATGTTTTCTATTACTTTTTAGAAAGAAAACATCTCGTATGATATACGATTAAATATGAAGAACCAAATTTTCTTTTCAGAAATAACATGTATCTACGTTCCTATGTTATGTGCATAGGATGTATAAAACGTATAAGACGGCCTGTAACGTGGTGGCAATTCTTGATAAATGTTGGTGGTTGTTTTACGTATCGATTGGTTAACTATCAGAATGGAAGCATGTTGACTGTAATTTATCAAATAGTTTAATTTTTACAAATATTTTTCTGAATCTATTTCATATGTTTGTACATATAAAATTTATCTTTCAACTGTTAAAAGGAAAAATCTTATGTCCTAAATTATTAAGGAAACGTTGATTCTTCCTACCCGATTATTTTCTGCTCTAACGTAATCATCACTTTTTGGTGCACCATCTTCTAGAAACGAATAACAGCGAAACTCTCCAGTATAATGCCGCATTCAATTGCTCAACCACCTGATCACACCAGAGTGTAATTTATTTACGATGAATGAAAGTAAATTTGTTGAAATGTGGTCCTTAGGTAACGACATAATTTTTATTGCCAAAAAACAGTTTTGTTCAAATCTAATCTATAAATTTATTTTCAATTATTTATGGTTACGAATAGGTTAAAATAATTCAGCTAAAATATGTATCATAAACAATTAAAAAACAAAAAATAAATATTTTATAAATTAGAATCAATAGATTAATATATGATTGAAAAATTATCAATTAATTTTGGTTGCGAATTGCACCTAACGGATTATTTAACTGAAATTTTAAAACTGCATTAAACAATTCATACAAAGATTGTACTTCATACCACTTCATGTTGACTTATAGACAATAAACAAGACCTATACTTACTACGGTAGTCACATGCTGTGACGTGTGGGGAAACTTGCCTCAAAACAAAGGAATAATAAGTGCTCAGCCGCCTTGAGCGAGTCGCTTTGTCGCAAATGGGAAAATAATTTCCTTCTTTAGGCACGATACTTGCTGCATAGGTAGGGAGCGATATGTTGTTTCGTTGATAAGACACCCGCGATCAATTTATTTCATGTAAATATCGAATTCTATAATGGTTTTTTATTCTGAAATTATTTTAACCTGATATTAAACAATAATATTATTTTCAAAAGTTGACGGTTTTCTGTATATAAATAAATTAGTCCGTGGAGACTTTGAGCATTTTAATGATTAACAATTATTATATACATAAATACAAGGAAAAAAGTTTTTCACGAGACAAAGTCTCATGAAAATCCTAAGAATAAAAATAAAAGAAAGCGGCATGGAAAGTTTGCTCGGAAAAGATATAGCACAGCACACGCTCCAACTCATGAAACATTCCTTCGTGGGAACATTCCAATTCTTACTAAATTTAATATGATTCTGGAAATAAATATCTTGATCAGTAATTCGGCGTCAAGTGTAAGCTCCATCAATGTCGCTGATTCCTTAAAACAATACAACGGTGGACAAATATCACACATTTTGCTAACAAGGTTTTCAGTTCCAGATAAAACTCTAAAATCATTGTTATACATAAATTTGTAAAAAAATTACCATCTGGCCTGGAACCGAGTGTTTAAGAATTTCGTTCCCCAAAAGGAAGATTTTTAATGAGACCTCATTTCATATGATGCCAGAAATGAAAATTTTAAATGGATGCCAGAAAAACTTATTCCAACTAGACATTAGACTAATATTCTGGCTAGCACAAAATTTCTTGCCAAACTTTATCGTATATACCTACAAACCAACATACAAATTAATGTGGAAAATATATCAGTTCGGCCCCTAAACAAATTAAAACTAAGGTTATATTTACTTTAATTATTTCTTATATATATACATGTTCCTCATTGAACTTAGACAACTATATATATTCAAAACATGTCTATCCGGCTTCAGTATTCCGTAAATGCGAACTTAGTTACTTATTGCATTAGGAAATGCTCTGGCAATACCTGACATTCATATCTGGCACTAGGTCAAAAAAGAAATAAAGTTTTATGCCCTCCGCGAATATTCTAATATCGAGTGCGATATCAGGTGATGTAGGAAGATCAAGCATACGCCGTCCATAATTATTTTGAACTAAAGTTCATACTATTTTTGTTAGCTGAATATCGGTCATCGACTGTCCACGCGTTTTCTGGGATGAGTTCAAATGTGGCAACGTGGTAGTAAATATATTCATTTATACTGCCTCTGTTAAGCGTGTATACGCAAAGAATAAAATGAGATATACAGCGAATGACAAATATGATATAAATAATTTCCTAAAATTAAAACCACGAACAACTATAAAAAGAAAAGTTTAAATACAGGATGTCCAGTGGCAGATTTCAAAGTTTGAACAAACATAGTTTCTGAACGCAACACATAAGAGGGGCGCGGGGGGCGTCGTTAGAAGCGCAAGCGGTGCGGATGTTTTAGTAGCCATGGAAGAGTGGAGTGGAGAAAACCGCGCTTTTGCCGTCGAGGCGTACATTTCGAGTGGATTTTCACTGTCTGTAGCACGCCGTCGATTTAATAATCGTTACAGTATTCGTCGATTACGTGATGGACCATCGATCAACCTCATTCAGTCATGGGTAGCAAGGTTCAGAGCTACATGATCAACATTAAATAGGCCCAGGCCAGGACCTACACCATTGGTAGCCACGGATGAAAATGTCGAGCGTGATATGGTTTCTGTCATTGAAAATCCCCGTTTAGCCCTGTGTACACGTTCATCGATATTGGGAATTTCGAAATCAACTTTACAGGTAATAATGCAAAAAAAGCTCAAGTTCCATCCATATAAAATTCAAATTGTTCAAGATTTATCCGATTCTGACTTTGAATTAAGAAAAACTTAAGCGGATGTGTTGTTGTTGAGATTTCGTACTGCTACCCGGATGGGCAACATATTCTTTAGTGACGAAGCTCACTTTCACATTGGAGGATATGTGAATAAGCAGAACTTTCGTTACTGGGATGTCCACAACCCAAGACAAATGCATCAAGAGCCTTTACATAAGCCTAAAGTAACAGTCTGGTGTGCCATGTCTGCATCTGCAATCATAGGGCCTTATTTCTTTGAAAATCAACGTGGCCAAACTGTTACTGTGAATTCGGAGAGATATGCTCAGATATTAATGATTTTTTCAGAGTAGAACTACAAAATAGTCCATCCTTCAACCAAAACACATAGTTCCAGCAGGACGGGGCCACATCTCACACTGCTAATGTGTCCATGAATGCAGTACGGTAGTTATTTCCAGAAAAAAACATATCCCGAAACGGTACCGTACCGTGGCCACCTAGGTCACCCGATTTAAGCTCATGTGACTTTTTCTTATCTAAAATATCTTCTTAAAATACGTTGTTTACAAAACAAATCCAAGCACTGTGACACAACTTGAAACATGCGTGCTAGACTCGAAGAGTGTGTCAGACTCGAAGGCCACCATTTGGAAAATGTGGTTTTTGAAAAATGAAATCCGCATTTGTTGTTATAAAATAAACCTACTTTGTATTATAGGTGTATTTTTTTTTTTACAATTTTTCAAACATTGAAATCTACTACTGGACACCTGCATTTTAAACGTCTATGTTAATCAAGTTTCGAAATCTGCGAATGTTTACGGTATCAATTGTCAACGCAAATAAACAATGATAAGTATTATTAAGTATTGACATACAAAATTGTCCATTAAAGCGTGCCTTAGACTTGAAAAGTCTCTCTCTCTTACTTACAACAAATTCTCATCACAACGCACCCGCTGCCACTCGGCTCGTTAAATGTAATATATGGAGACGATGAAGTTACGATATATGCACAAATTTAACTTGAGCCACTTTCACAATTAAATGAAACTACGTGATGTAGTATTATTTCTACTTTCTTTAAGTTCTTTACCACGACCTAGGTTTCGTTGTATTACAACATCTTCAGGTGGGCTATTGGCAAATATTTTTAGCAAAGATTGATATCACGTAGTTTCATTCAAGTGTAGATAATGAATTTTTACAAAATTAACGCCAAATATATTCAATATTTGAGCCACTTTATTAAGCTCGCATACGATGCGTAAAGACACTATAAGATCAAATTTTATAATGGCGAACAGCACGGTATATTATAATTATTTCACCGAAAAGTAATTACTATTTTTTATTTTTAGTGCCCATATCTTAAAACTAAAAATTGGACTTTTATGAAATCGCTCACACGCGTCTGTGTCAGCCGTTTTTTCGAAACCGCTTGATATAGAAACTGAAAACTTAGCATAGTAATAAAACGTGTTAATTCGCACATATATCAATAGCTAAATGTCAAAAATATTTTGATAAAATTGTTAGGGGACTGGTACAAATTGAGTACTTTGTTATTTTTTGTTATTTCATGTAGGGAATCGTTTGAATGTATTAATAATAAGTTCGAATGTGCAAAATTTATTTTTTTTTATAATTCAGAGATATATTGAAAAATATGCTTCCACAGTTTTTTCAAAAATTCTAATTATAAAATTACAAAAAAATATTATTTTTAAAAACCCACGCAAAGCTTGTAGGAAATTGTAGCGATTATCCTGAATCTCATAACTTTCTGAGTATGTATCATGTTTTCATCTTTTCACGTCTTTAAAAGATATAGTAGAAATTATATAAATATGTTTGTAAATAGTTTAATACAAACACTATACATTTGTAAATGATTACACGCGGCTAAATGTGTACGGAAGTTTATGGAACTATGTACGAAGTGCAAGTCAATTAGTGCTTGACAGGTTATAATTTTAAAACTTGATGATGTACAATTTGCTTTTTGCCGATAATGATGATGTATTAATCATTGAAAATAATGGAGAATAGAATTATTCCAGGTTTTTTAAGTCTAGAGGATAATATTCCTGGAAAGCTATTAAAACCAAAAGTGCGACCGGCTATCATAAAATAACTAACGTATCAAAATATGTAAAAAGTTATTTTAGTTTATTTGTTAGTATTTTTATCCAAAATACCAAGTCGCTCAGAACATCATAACAACCTTATTTTAAATTTGGTGATAAACTCCTTACCGTCTGATATAAATTAGTATAACTAAAACATAAGCACTAAGAATAACTCATTATATGCTGACAAAAATAAACATATAATATTAAAAAACTAAAACCTGTATTACATGATTATAATTACTATATGGTAAGTAACGTGTGAAACAAACACTATTTAAGTATGAAACAAATTTTTAGAACTATGCCTTTCAGATATTAAATAATAAAGTTAAAATATATTGATGGTAGCTTAACATTAATTACCAAATTTTATTGCAATGCGGAACACAAATATATATATATATATATATATATATATATATATATAACATAACACAATAACAAATCCATTACCCCTCCTCTTATTTCACTGCAATCTGGTAAAAAGACATAATTATGGTATCCGATTGAATACTTATATATTAAAAAAAAATCTTTCTCAAACTGTTAAATATATTCCGATCTTACGATAATAACCTGAAAATAAGTATTTTTTCACATTGTCGCCATCCCCATAAAGACAGGCAATAACAAATGCTTAATATTATTTTCTGATAAGGCTGTCTCTTTTGCTAAATAGACACCGTGGGGTTGTACATTCCTTAAACCCATTTATTCTGTTAACCACATAAGCTAAAGATCTAACAAAATCAGGTTAAATGTATTTAGCAAGTACTGCAATTAAAAATTATTTTGGTTTACTTGAAATATACATTTAAAAATATGTATATTTTTAAAAACAATTAATTTGAGAGAAATGTGTAAAAAGAAGTATATTTAGGTATTAAAAATGAAGCTAACATTGATAAACCGTTTAGAAGAATTGTTATACACTCTTAAATCTTAATGTTAGTATATATAGATTCCTCATAATTCAACATCTACTCGCATTTAATAGGTTTATTTAGATGCATGTTCACATACGCCAAAAACGGCGTGTACATATAGGCAGTGAACTGATTTCTCATCAATTTTGTTCTTAACTCAACTATTTACGTCATTAAAACTTACCAGAATATAAGAAGAAATGAATAGGCAGCCTCAAGATTCAGACCGTATGAGGAACAAAATTACAAAATATTAAATTTAAAAAAATGTTAAGTTCCATTGAAAAAGTTAATTTCACAGAAAATGCCAAGTTCAAACGAAAAAATATTAAGACAATCATAATTTTGATTTTTATAAAATGTCATCAAGTATTTTTCGCCCTAGCGGAACATATGAAATGTCGCTCATATGAAATTCAGACAGATAGCCGCCGACCCTTCACTGTCTTCGCATATTACACTCTAAAGCAGTGTTCCGCAAACTTTTTGTGTTCAAGGTACATCTAGGAAAACTAATATTTTCGAAGGCACACCACAAATTAAAAATTAGTTTTTAAGTAATATTAATCAACATTTATTAAGTATTAATCAACAAACCTAAACTTTAAATTTCAGAAAAGGTATTTAATGCGAAACATGAGACTGTCTCCGCAATATGTAAAACCGTAACTTGTGTAGCTTTCGTCATATTTTCGATGAACAATTTTGGGTTTCTTTTTCATTGACTCTTTTTCTACTTCATTGCTTTCACTTGACAAACTTACACTACGTTTAATGAATTTATCCATTATTTTAATATTTATTTTACGCTTAGAATAATAAGCATAACAATAAGCGACGAAACAAAAGCGTACGATGAACTTAAATGGCGCAGTCGTACTCGCACTGACTGACTGGTGAGCCAGAGAGCTCCGGTAGCGGGGCGGGGGCCTCCGTCCCCGCCTCTCGCGACCCGCCGGCCGCCGCGCCGCCCCAAACGAAACCACAGAATTAGATGAACGAAACAAAACGCCTCGCTCGTGCGCTCACGTGATTTGTGTAGGTATTTTACTTACCCTTACTTACTAAAATAATTTTAAAAGATAACCTTATTTTTCCGCGGCACACCAACTAATGATCACGGTACACCAGTGTGCCGCTGTACACACTTTGCGGAACTCATGGTAGCGCACGCGTAGTCGCGTTAGACGGCACGAGTATCGCTGCATGGGCTATTGGATGATTTTGTGCTGTGGCGTTCACTAAACGGGTTGTGGTGTCCCTTCCAATTTCATTTGCGACCACGACGGCCACCAGCGTCATTTCGTTTGCGTATTAATATATTCAATTTCGTAGCATTTCATTACATTATTGTTTATTTAATAGTAGTAATTTATTGATTATTTTATTAAGCTGTATCGATATCATAAACCTAAAAAGTTTTTAACCGGAATTAAGTCAGGATGAATAATTATTAGAAAACTTCTAAACTATTTTTAAATCTTTTTCTTTCCAATTTCAGGATTTTCTTGTGTAGTTAGTTATACATTTTTTCTACAATTTGATCCATAGTTTTTCTACCCTTCGGTTATCCTCGATTTGATATAAATATTTAAAATTGAATTTACTGGATGTATAAGTAAGTCATTATATATATATATATATATATATATATATATACAAAAATATTTACTAAGAGCCCATCTGAAGATGTTGTAATACAACGACACTTAGGTCGAGGTAAAGAACTTAAAGAAAGTAGAAATAATACTGCATCACGTAGTTTCATTTAATTGTGGATAATGAATTTCTACAAAATTAACGCCAAATATATTCAATATATGGAATTTACTTTCGTATGCATTCAAAAAGATATGAGAGAAAATATTTATTATTTTTCAAAACTTTTAATTGTTTCGCTTCATACGAAACTATATCTATATCTAATCAAAGGCATTAACGTGGAAAATGTGTCAAGTCCGATTCTGAGGAACTTTAAACTAAAATTATGTTTCTTCTAGATTACTATTACTAAGCAGAGATTATAATTTGGTTATCGTAAATCTTATTTCAAACTATCACTATTTCGAAAAAATAAGTCGCATGTTACGTTCAAATATATTGTGCAGCGTTCGCACCGAAAAGATCAGAATAAATCGTGAAGGCAAAATCCAACTGTAGGTCATGTCGTTACGCCTGGCTGCCTTGTCAACGAATATTCTAATGCCGAAAGTGACATGAGACGACGTAGGGAAATAGCAAGGATACTCCGTTGCGACCTTTTAATTTAGGATGTTTATGTTTTCTAATGTGATGAAGGTATAGAAATGATTGAGACAAGTGGTAATTTTCTATAATAATTTACTTTTTCAGTCATAAATATGCTAATTGATTTTTCATCAGTGTTACTTGGAAACTAAAAGGGAAACTGATTTTTGCTTTATTTATTATATTAATATAATAAACATAACGTGCCTCAGTTTTTTTTATAAAAAATGAAGAAAATATTTCGACTTCGAAACTGATTTCATAATTTACTGATTACCCAGTTTTTGCAATAATAATCATGATTCTCACGAAAAGCACCTTAGTTTTTTTATAGCAAATTGAAAAATGAACCTTGAAATGATCTCATCTAATTATCTACCTAATGGTTAATTCCGCTTCCATTCGAAGTGAAATAAATAATTTCTTAGTCAGCAATATAAATTGGCTATATACCCCTCTCTTTTTACGCGTATGGTATCTAATGGATTCTCTCCATTTAATTAGAAGCGTATTGTCCTGTATAAGACAACCAGATCCCCAATCCTTAATAAAGGCTGCAGATGAATCCACTTGATTCGATACTCAATCTAAAACAAAACTTAGTATAAATTCTTTTATACGCACTTACTTGGTTGGATAGTCGGGGATTAGTACCGACGGAAGCAAAGTAAAAGATCCACCAATTAAAAGGTGGCTTCATGTTAAGGAAGACATATCACTAGCGATTGTAGTTAAGGCATTGAGTGAACAAGAAGTGAGGGGAACCTCCATTTACGAGTAAAAATGTTTCCAACTATTTTATGTAATAAATTGTAATTAATTTCAAATTTCGAATTTTGAAAGCAACCATCGCGGAAATGTTCGAATTTTTTACTTACATCAAAATCATTTTACATTCAAAGTAATGAAAGTAATCGGCCCCGTGAAAATATAACTAAGAAAAAATACAACCGATATATATATATATATATATATGTATATGTATATGTATATATATATATATATATATATATATATATATATATATGTATATGTATATGTATATATATATATATATATATATATATATATATATATATATATATTTATTTATATTGACGTCCTATTATCTACACTTAGAAATAATTTTTAGTACACGGTGTAAAAAAACCAGAAATTAGATAATTTTTTCTGAGCTCTTTTTACGGTTTTGATTATGTTTTTCAATTTCATAAATTTTATCAAAAATTCTTTCTTACTTTTTTCTTTCAATAATATTCCATCGGTGGGAATACTTTTATCTTTGGCTTTTGTTTAATTTATTCCACGAGACATTTCGACGCTGGGAAATTCTACAACTTTATTCCTTTTAAGCTGCAATTCAAAACCATGTAATACTCAAACGCAAATAACTACAAGATACATATTGCCAATAAGGTGATATAGCAATGAAACTATAAATTTGTTTTTATCCGCAAATCTTGCATGAAAAAAGATATGAAGACTCCACATGTGATTAATTTATAATTTGACCTGAAACAGCAAAAAACCTGCCTTTTACGCCACTGTTTCAATGAATTCATAACCATTAAATATATATTGAATATATTTGGCGTTAATTTTGTAGAAATTCATTATTCACAATTAAATGAAACTACGTGATGTAGTATTATGTTTACTTTCTTTAAGTTCTTTACCACGACCTAGGTTTCGTTGTATTACAACATCTTCAGGTGGGATATTAGCAAAGACGCTAATATCCCATCTTTGCGTATCACGTAGTTTCATTTAATTGTGATTAAATAAATAACAGTGTGGACATAAACAAAGTACTATGGAAATTTTAATGGTATTTCAAAAAATTATCTCGCATGTGACACGCGATGTTTTCAAAATAAGAACGTCATTTTTAACTGCTGATATTATAATACCAATTTGATCTTTGATAAGTTTAATTCAATCAGCGGTATAGTCCGAATCCATTCAATGAGGCTGGATTCAGTTTCTGTCACTGTCCTTATTCCATTATCGTTCTTTAGATACTTTGTAATCTTACCAACTTCCATGATGTATTTATAGTTGATACTTTATTTCTGTTCATTTTCAAATTTCAGGTCTTTTTTAGTGAATAATTTGAAATTTCGACCAACAATCGCTTTAGTGAAGAACCACGAAAAAACATCTATCGTATGCAGTGATTTGTGTAAATAAATTATTATAGGTGTTTCATCATGAATTTAGTTTCACAAAATCGCTGACAAGCACTTGCAGTAACATGAAATTGCCTACACCGACTAACAGCCTGCGTCTCGTTGCCTGTAATTATTTATTCTTATACTCATAGAATACCTTACAAAAGTATGTCCACATCCGATTAACAATACCGTCTGATATTAACACATCGTATCACCTGGAGTTGTAATTTATGGTAATATCAATCAATGCCAAGGGTTTATATCTATCGACTGCTTAGTTTTATTGGATTTAATTTTTTCTGGTGATCATAAAACGTAAGCAATTTCTTTTTTCGAGTGTTACCCGTTACTCTGACAATAGAGTAATATACTCATATATTCAACGTGTAAAATTGGAGTTCTTATTTGTCGTTGACAATAGTTAGCAAATTGAAACGTGCGTTATATTTAATTTTTAAGATTTTGATTTTTAAATTTAATATATAGGCTACTAAATATCACTAATACATATAACCAAATTAACAGAAAGTGAAGAACCTATCTACATATGAAGTGTATCCGTATGTTTATTTGAATAGGGTTAAAACCTATTTTTTTATGTAATGATTTTCAACAGAATGTAGAATATTTATGCGAATGAAATCTGAACTTTCTAATAAACGCACTAGTATTAGAAAATATTTGATATCACAAAGGGGGAAAAATTAGATAGCTGACCACTCCTGAGGGTCATCTGTCTAATTACTGTTATTATTATGAATAACAGTAAACATAAAAATCAGGTTTATTAAAAACGAGTATCGAATAAGTGATAAACATCCGTTCAAAATAGATGAGTTGTAGTTGTTGTGAGTTCGCTCTCGTAGAACATAATAAGCAATACAAATATACGTCACAATTCAATACGGCCGTCCTTGTCTAAATAGTAAGTTTGAACCTTAATAACTCGTTTAATTTTTAAACTTTGTCAACATTTTGTCACCGCTCCCCTGTTTTTTCCTTCAAATTGTGATTAATATATAGGTATCTTATTTTAAATAAAAACGTTAAGATTATTTCAGAGTGATATTTTATGTTAGCCTTATTGGCTAGAATTAGTAACTGACCATGTCATTGTTGATTTTAACTTATATTTATCTATTTATTTACAAGTATTTAATGTATTATTTGTAAATATGACTCATTTCTTCTTGCAAAAGCAATCCCTTGCAGATAACCACGACCAAGAAATGTAGTTTATTAGTTCAGATGGACTTCAAAAGATTATATTAATATTATTTTTACAAAAATTTTAATTTATAAATAAAAGGAAAAGTAAGAAATAATAAAATATTGAAAATATTGCAAAATAAGATGAGGCTAAAAAAAACATGTGGAAAATGGTACGGTAAGTCAAAAAGGTACAATTTTTTCAGATGAGATTTGAAAGAGTATATAGACGGCAATTTCCTCATGTCTGGATTCAAGAATTTCCTAGCAAAAAACATTCCTAGCAAACTAGTTCCGTGCTTCTTATTCCTAACATTGTTCTTTGCCTTATAAATAATATTTACAAGGTGAAGAACAATGTTAGGAATAAGAAGCACGGAGTTATTACAAACTGAAAAAAAGAAGAGGATTGCGCCGATCATCAGGAGTTAACTATTTGAGCCGTGATTTGAACTCCAAATACAAATAATTTTTTATTGTGATCATGCACGTAAATTACTAACTTGTTACGCAGTTAATTGGTCAGATTTGTGAATGCAATATTTTTAATATTATGTATCTTTATATATATCTAACATTACGTTTCTGACAATTAAATGAAACTACATGATGTAGTATTATTTCTACTTTCTTTAATTTCTTTACCACGACCTAGGTTAGGGATATTAGCAAAGATATGGATCGTTGCTAATATCCCACCTGAAGATGTTGTAATACAACAAAACCTAGGTCGTGGTAAAGAAATTAAAGAAATTAGAAATAATACTACATCACGTAGTTTCATTCAATTGTGAATAATGAATTTCTACAAAATTAACGCCAAATATATTCAATATTACGTTTCTGTTAAAATTAATTCACATTTTTCTAAACTTTTGGACAATAAAATATAAAAAATTTGGAATCAAATTAATATTCATACTCCTACAAATTATTCTAAACCTTGTGCCACATATTTTCAGGCATTTTTCGCTTATTCCCGAAAATTTATGAAATTGTTGAAACAAACCCTTTTATTTTACCAGTTCTTGCCCTTAACTTTGCTATACTAGATTTGTTAATAACGCGCCAGAATTTTTCTTAAATAATAACATTTAATAATAACAACTCAAAATTGCCCTGGAGTGCAATACAAAAATATATACGTTGCATGAAAGTAACTTTAACTCTCATTTGATATGTTGTGATAATTGCGATAATTTCTATTGTCGAATTTTTAAACCACTGCATTTAATTTTCCATGAACACTAATAATTAAATTTCCAGTCCTTCGAGGAATGTTTGATAAAACCAATATATGACTTGGATATTTATTTAAACCTCAAGTGTAATTAGTGAAAATCTCATACAAATTAGTCTGGTAGTATTTACGTCTTATTATAACAAATAAACAGACATACAGACAAATAAATACTTAGCCAAAAATTTCAAAAGACTGTTTAGGTTTCAATTTTGAAGATGCCTTGGAAACAAAGCTTTCCAAAAATATTCAATGTCCAAACTCACTGTTTCTCTCTACCTTTTCCACCCTCAAACAATTTATTTGACAATATTGATTGATTAGACAGTTTTATCGACACCACCATTAATTTGATTCCCTTTGTGAAATTAAAGGGATGCTTTAAACCTACTTACAAGCTTACAAAATTACATAAAAACCGTATATTACAAGTGGTAATTCAATGTCAATAAAAGTGAATCTAAAATATTGCCTATTAATATGATTTCAAAAATGTTTTAAAACGAAAAAAAAAACTGTAATAATGCTGTAACTATGAAAAGAAAATTTTGAAAAAGTCTGTTGACGATTCTGTGCTTCTTATAAGGAAAATTATTTTATTTATCATAAGTCATCCCTATAATGAACTTGCTAACAAAATAAATATTTAAAAGTATTCTAGATAATCAAGTAGGGAATGTATATCATATTATCACGACCATCTCAAAAACTGTGATATCTTCTATCAACATTACTGATTTCCGCCAACCTTTGCGTTGGTTTGTACAAACTGTCTTTTTTATAATTTTAGGTTTGGTAGTTACGAAAATAAAGGGGAAAAAAAATTTTTGCGCACTAAATAGCGCTTGTAATTGATAGTTTACACTATACATGGATGTAGAGAAAGTGTTTTTTGGATACTTAATTTACCCAAAAAAAAACCATGTGAAAATTTATAACTGCTATCTATTGAGGTATATGCGAGTTGATATATTTTATTATTATGTTAAATTTCAAGTTTCTTTGTCACGCAGCATCAAAGAAAAATTGTTGAGACCATTTTTCGAGACAAATTTGATTACACAATATCACTCGAATTAACGGGGCGGTGTAACGTTAGCGAATTATCTTGACTAACGTGAACTTGTGTAAGCTCATCGGTCCGCGGGCCGAGGAATCGAGGCAAGAGTCGTGCGAGCTTTCTCCTTTTCTCACTTTCAATAACGTTTGAAATACATGAAAGACGGTTGCAAAATATTATAGGTTGACGGTTAAAATTATTTCTTACTTCTAGATTCGTTTAGTTATTTTCCATAATTATTAGTTAACATAAGCCAATAAAAATTAGATACATTTCAATAACATCAAAATTTTTAATTTTTTAACTATATTTTACATGGATCGGGCTCGGCCAGTTTGTTTACTTTTTTTTAATGAAAAGCTTAAGAGTAAATTACTTTTTCTTATTACAATGCAAACATACCTTTTGACGGTGTTCAGAAATTATGGCATGGAGATCTATATTGGACTGAGCATACTGTATTTTTTTATTAAATATATGTACAATTGATTTGAGATTTATGCTATTAAAAATATTTATAAAAAATAACAGCAGAGATAAAGAACTAACTCTCGCAACGTGCACTGTTCAAAGTCGTTCTTATCAGCTTAATAAGGGTAAAAGATACTACATAGTCGTTACTTTAGTCCTGCGGTAGAGGCATGTCCATGAATAAATTCATAAACAGGGGAGCATCTATTCAGGGTCTGTATATTCAGATAACGGACAGTCCGTTACAGGGTTTTTCTATTTCACTATAAATATTCCTTTTCAATTTATTACGAAAGCATGGTATTATAAGCTTTATATCCAGTTTTGTACACATGGAATTATATATACTTAGGCGGACTTATTGTTACGTGAGCCATTTCTTCCAGTCAACAATGGTTAAATATAAGATTGTATTTAAGGGGTAATCTGTAATTTGGGGAACGGTCCACTCTTATCTACCACGTAGGTATATATTAATGTAATAAGTAATTGGCTACTTGCGGGTACAGTGCACTTGCCGACTTCATTATTAGGAGTTCAGAGGAGTTTGATTCCTTATTTTGTTTTTACCCTTCTATTGTAATATTTCATCTTAATGTTTCGATTTCTCATTTCATTTACACTCAGTTTTTTTTATAGTATTGGTATACAATGACAAAATTCGCAGAAAATGGTATAATTCCCATTAAATCTATTACATGAAATAATGTGACAATAACTGTAGATGCGAATCACAATTTGAAAATTAAAAAAGAATAATAAGGTTGGGAAAATTCTGTTCTGGTTGAATTAAGAAAACTTTACTTTAAAAGCATAAACATCTCTTTTCTATTTATTTGAAAAATACAAACAAAAATATTAATATTGCAAAAAGACTGTTTTTTGTTGAAATTCAATGAAACTAAAAAAATGTAACAAAATTTAAAACAAATTCAAAAGTTGCAAACATAATATTTTATTAAATTTCTACCATAGAAAAAACATGTTTTACAATAGCTTTCTTGAAATAGAAATTAAATATCTCCTATATTTTGAAGAAGGTAGAAAAAATTAAGGGAAAAAATCGTTGTTTTTAATTTGCTTTTAATACTGACTCTATATCTATCATATGAGTTTTAGTTAGAGGTGTATTCGACCTAAAAGGAAATTTGTTTTTAATAATATATCTGGTATAAACTCAAAAATATTTGGATTGTCTTAAAAACAGTTAAAATTTAAAAAGGGTTATACCCATCTCAATGCAAAAACCAGGTGTCGGACCTGATGTCATTATCCTCCAGAATTAAGCAGTATATATTATGATTACAATAAGCTAAACCGAAACTTGGTGAAACCCTTGGGTCTAAATCATAACAAGTGTTTCATGTTAATATGTATATTTAATGACGGATCTCTCTGCAAACTGCATTCGTTTACACTTGGCTTTGCCGCTTCCAATAGATACGAGTATATTTGTAGTGCGTCTTTCAATGGAAGTCCAGATGAAAGATGCGGTTTCGTGCTCAATAGCATCGTAGTCTACCGCAGCATCCTAAACAACAACAACGCAACGTACGATGCCCGACGATGTGAACATGATGGTATTTGGTGATCTCAATACATACTCGTCGGGTGCTATCACGTTGCCGTCTCTATCTCTATATTAACATTGTCTTTTGGACCACCACTGGACTGAATAAAATCAGCTTAATGCAATAGTAAGCTAAAAAGGCGTGTGTACGGGAAATATTTAAGTTCAGGTTAATATATGGATTGACTGATAAAAATAGGACTGCTGTATCCAAATTTGGTCAAAATTATTTTCATTAATAAATATTTAATCGTCATTTAGTTCAATACGAAAAACATTGATAGTCCCATTTTACGTTGAGACGTAAATAAAATCAAGGCACTTCTTAAATAAAATCGTAAATGTTTCATTGTTAAACATTTTTACATGTACTCTTAATTAACTTAAAATTCAGTCACAGAAACATAGGGAAAACGTTCTCAATTTAGGAATGTAATGTAGTAGTTACACCGGCTGAAACATATCACCTACAATAAATGTTCAACCTCCGCAGTGCCCGGTGTCGGGTGCGGAAATGAGAAAATAATTTCACTTCCGTTTACATCGTACTTGGAAGGGACTACGTGGCTGACCGATTGTCTTACAGATTTATGTCCTTCCTTGGTATAATTACGATTACCTATTCTATGAAGTATTTCCATTTCAAAAAAAGTTACGGATGTAAATGTAAGTACCTTTGACATTGCATCTTATCTGTACGAACCTTAATTTAAAATTAATTTTAAAAATTTACTCGAGACAACAAATTTTTAAAATATCTTTCACAATTTCGGATATTAAGTTAAATTAAATATGCAAACAACATGTAATGTTTTTCATCTAGAATTATTATTAGTTCAAAATATTTTTTATTAAATAGTGTTGGAAAAATTTTATAGTAGAACTGTTATTAATTTCCTTTCAATTTTTCTGTTGAATCAAAAAGTATTCCTTTTAATTATTTTGTGAAATGGATTTGCCTATTTAATATTAAGAATCCGCTATTTTATTATTTTTTTGGTTCATGTTTTTCCATTATACAAACTATAATTTTTGTGTCACTTTACGATTTATAGAGTTTTCCTAATATATTCAATGCAAGACAATACTCTGGAATACCTAATATCATTACTTGGAATTACCTTATATACAAATAAAAGAAAATTGTATTTATGTAATAAATATAATTTTCTTTTATTCTGAAAATATGAAATTTTCATAAGATTGGCTAGTGAAACCGTTTCGATCATGTATATATCGTATCATATATATAATCGTTCAGGAGAAATTTTCAATCAAATTCAAATTTTCTAAAAATATTAAATACATACCCAAGTAATTAATATTTTTGATAAATTTGGTATAAAGGGTATATCTGCCAAAATAACTTATTAATATAACTTAGTAAAAAATATGGTTTATCTAACAGTTTGTCAGACCATTAGGCAAATATTAGACTGAATTAAGTAGATTTTTCGGAAATGGTGCCAAATCGACGCTTTTCTTTCTCTTCCGGGTACAAGTACACCTATGTACCCAGATGAGTGTTACATTTCACTTTGCACCGACTTAGACTCTCCAGCAATAGCAGTATTTTTCAAATTCAATTATATTCGTAAACAATATTGTATCGAAAAAGCTGCAACTAAGTACTCATATTTCATTATTTAATACTTTTCAACACGCTTCTTATTCATTTGAAGTCGACTAGTAAAATAAAAAAATTTTTTTCTAATTTCAGTGCATCTAATATATAATTTAAGTTACCCACAATGTCCCGTACTTACGATGAATTCAATAATACGTCATTTATTTCAGTCAGGACAGGTGTTTGCGGCGTTTAATGGACCTAAATATATCCATATATACTAAAACACATACATACATACATGGACATACAAATTACATTCTCCCTTTTAGTTTCAACGTAGTCTGTACTTAGTGCCTGTAGATATCTGTGCATTCAACCTACCTGCCTACTAATATTCTGGTTACTTTATATACTCACTTAGCTATCTACCTACCTACTAATATTTCAATTAATTCATGCATTTTTTCATATCTATATGCCCATCTTCTAATTACTTAGCTGCTTCATGCCTTAATATATATTCGTGTATACTTACCTACTTATATACTTTGTTACTTTTTTTATTACGTCAAGACAAGATAACCGAATCCAAATTCGATGAGTTTGTATCACTGAACATTTCTTGTCATTACTACACCAATGTACCATGATTATGCTAAATAACAGATTTATGTCGATTTTAGTCGTTTCAAAATTTTAAAGATATTTTTAAAACAATATAGAGAGAGTTTGTTCATAAATTAACAATAGACTTATATCATCTAAGCTTTATTATATCCTCTATACAGTTTATTGTTAGGGAATTCTGTGTTCTACCTTCAATTTCAATGGTTTGTCAGTTTCTATGTACAAATTCACGGGACCACACCGGGTGTGTAGCTGTCCAAATAAAAAATAATTGTCCAAATTAATTGATAACTTCCAGAGATATGACGTATGTGATTTCATATCAACGAAGAAAATTATAGTGGAATTGACAACTCTCCCCTTTTTTGAAGCAGCTCAAAAATAATTTATCTTTGTCTTGATCAAATAATGCCTAAGCAGCTTTATGCCAATTTTCATTACCACTTTACGACAAATCTGCAAATAGATTTAAATAAACTTTTACCAAAATAACACCGTCTGCCCGCATAAGACCTGGCAAACACAAATGTATGAAATTATCCTAACAATTCAACATACAGTGGACAACAACTTATAAGTTATTATTATTCGGCTTAAACGTACTTTCTAGGTCCTAATATTATTATTGGTATCCGTTTCATAATTATACATCTTTAGCGTATTGCTTTGATTTATAAAATTAATTAAATTCTATTAGGAAACGAAATATGAAAATAACTATAGAAGTCCGTGATGGGCAATCAACGCTGCTTACCAATAGATAAAACTTAATAAAAGGAAAAAAACATAAATCTTATTGGAAACAATTTTCCTTCGCATTTCTTTCCCTTGTACGATATTTGTAGATAAACTCGATAATGTGTAACTTCAATGATATTGGTACTTTAAAAAAAATCCCGGTTAAACCGGAAAAACTTCTAGGCAAAGCCACAGTCAATACTATATGTTATTCGCCACCCCTTATCTATTATATATATATATATATATATATATATATATACATATATATGTATATATATGTATATATATCTATATATATATATATATACGTATATATATATATATATATATATATATATATATAATACATATATATATATATATATATATGTATTTATGGCTGATTATTAAAAAAAATGGAGCGGAAACGAACGCCGGAAACGGAATCTCTTAATTCTATTTTAAAAAATAATTTCAAAAGCCCTTGCCTTAGACTGGAAAACTTACACATTTCAATTTCACTGGCTTTTAAGGATAATTCTTAAATATCGTTTTAATTTCGGTGGCGCACTTTGCCAATATTAACGTTTTGCTTCCTTTTTTATTCATGTCGAACAAAATATGACGACACAAAAGAAATGAAAGACGTTCAGCCTTACGCTTCTTCTAATCGAATTTTACCCTCACATGGTTTGAATGCAAGGTCGATAGACACCTCTCAATATTCTTGCTCATCGCAATATTTTACGTGGATACAAACTAAATGTGACTTCTTTTCCTGTCCGCAACGATAATTATTCACTAGATTTGAAAAAGTTGTTATCATTTTTAAACTAAAATAAAATAAAATAAAAGCATATAATATTATGCTCCGTAGACTACGTGGAAGAAGTATAACTTTACATGATGATTCATGTCTTTTTATTTATTCATAATTTATTCTTACTTATTTCATCGTAAATAAATATACGAGGTATAATAAAGTAAATGGTACCATCTACCATAATAATCCAGTCATTCTGTGACGATTATTGTAGTATGGTTTTGCAGAGGTATCTTCGGGCTTATTAATTCAAATACCTATCTATATTGTATGTAGTATCAATAGGAGATTAGAATTGTATCAGCTACAAACAGTTATTTAATTGATTACTGTACCTGATTTATAAATACTGTGCTGCGGTACGGTAATTCCTTGATATATATATATATATATATATATATATATATATATATATATATATATATATATATATGTATATATATATATATATATATATATATATATATATATATATGTATATATATATATATATATATATATATATATATATACGCACATACTTGTGTGTGTGTGTTCGTGTTTATGTGTACGTGCGTTCGTGCGTGCGTGCGTACGTATGCGTTTGTGCGCGTGCGTGTGTATGTAGGTTACAAGCGAAAAGTAAGGTCCAAATTCAATCTTGCGAAATAATGCTCCTTCTTGAATTGTCAATCCAAACTAATAAAAGCGTAGCATGTTACATGGAAATGAATATGGGATATTCTATATTTCGGACGAAACTGATTCTACGCAAGTAAAATCGTGGATGCTATCTATAACTTACATAGGATGACTGATAAATTACATTAAGTAGCATGATAAACCCATAGACTAGGCCTGAATATAGGCCTATACATTTTATCAATAAATTCATATGAATTTCACCCCAAAAGCAAAATTTAAGCAAAAGCTATCCAGCACTCTCAGAGTGGTAGTAATATTTAAGATAAGTAGAAAAATTGACTATAATAGTTAAATAGTTAAGGCAGATAGTAATAGGATTGATCTTTAGACTGGTAGTAACAGTTAAAATGTTTCTAATACAAAATAAACGTAAAAGAAGGAAACGTACAAAAATACAAAGTAAATTTTTTTTTCCGTCAGAGATTCAATGAAATTAAGGATTTATTATCCGTAGTTTTAAAGTAAGCCAACAAAATGTCCGGGTCTCTTTTCCATGTGTGTTTTTCAACTTTTCGATGATGCAGTTTTCTGATACAAAAACTGTTATAAGGTATAATCCACGTAATAAGTAAAAATACCGATCAATACCATTATTTATAAAAGATCAACAAAGGCCCTCGAATAAAAATCAATCATTTCAAATTTACCTTTGATTTGTGGTATATTATTTTTCCATTTATACATTTCTATAAAAAAGACAAAAAGATATCTCTAACGTGTCCGTCAGTCTATTCGTCTGTCTCAATCGTTTTTCAGAAATCATTCGACGTATAAACTTTATGTTTGACATATTTATAAGGCATATTAATACACTTATATTTAAACAGTTATCCTTTAAACTGATTATAAAAATATTGTAGAAGGAACGAATGAAATAATCGATTTTTTTAAATGTATGTTATGAGCTATTAATTGAAAGTGCATATTCAAAGACACCAAAACTATATTTTGCAGAGTTTGATATAAGATAATTTTAGAAAAAATTTTGTAAATATCCACGTCGTTTTTGTGAGAAAAATTTAATGTAGAAATCTGAATTCTGAAAGGGCATAATAAAAGTATTTAAGTAGTTAATACTCAAAAAAATTACAATGAAATTTAACAGAGTTTTTTAGTTTGTTATTTATTTAAATTGTTAAAAAAGTTCATTTTATTATTTTCTTGAAAACAATATTACTTTAATTTGTTATAAAATATCGCTTGTGTTTTGAGAACTTACGCCCTTTTTTTTAGCAAGCATATATTAATTAAAATTCGAATATATACAGTTAATTTATACCTGCGCTTTTATTATTGACTCGTAAATAGAGTTCAATTAACTTGTAGATTTTACTGTTATTATTATGCAATAATTTGTGATCCAAAAAAAAATTACTCTTGCTAATAAAAACTCATATTTTATAATTAATTTAAGTATACTTATCAACATTTTACTTAAATATTTAAACTTACATACATAGGTATTCGACCTGTTAAGTGATAATTTATTTTATTCAGCGCATTAACTTGTTTTCAAAGCGATCCATAACTTCTCATTGTCAAGGATGATGATTTACGTACATTTGGTCTATGAGCAAATTCTGAATAGATTTAATCCTTTATATACAGAATTAAATCTATTGAAAAAAAAAAAAAATATATATATACATACATATATATATATATATATATATATATATATATATATATATATATATATATTTATATATATATTATAAACGAAGACAAAAGTTAAGAAAGAACAATATGGGTGTAACTTTACTTTAAATGCATAAATATTCTTTCTCCATTTACGTCAAATATACATAAAAGCCATTTTTATTAAAAACCCTCTTTTTCTGTCAAATATTACTTGATATAAAAAGTGGTAATGATATTTTCAATAGATTAAAAAAGTATAAACACAATATTTTACTGGAATTTAAGCCATAGAAAACGACGTGTTTTTAAGTAATTTTTTTGATAAAATTATTTTTCAAGAAATATAAATTAAATGTCTTCAATATTTTAAAGAAGCTAGGGAAAAACTAAAGGAAGAAAAACCTTTGCTATTAATTTGATTATAACACTGACTCCATATGTAATATAAGAGTTGAACTTATATATATTCACTATCAAAAGCAAGTTGCGGTTAAAAGTGTATTTAGCTGGTATACATCGTATATATTTGAATTATCCTGATAAAAATTACAACAAAAAAAAATATAAAACCTCAATTGCCAAAACCTCTAATGATACATGATGTCGTTACCTTTCACCATTAACACATATATCTTAGAATTAGAATATAGTAAAATTAGACTTAGTAAAATTAGACCTAGACTTAGTAAATTTAAAAATCAATATATATCCACTTCATGGTATGCATACTGATTTTAATATAATTTACGAATTATAAAGAAGGAATCACAATATATAAATAATATTCAACCCAAAAATCCCGAACATAAAAAAACATGTTTACGAAGTTAAAAATATAGAAGTTTTCTTGAAAGATTAATTAAGGCAAAATAATACCGACGTACTGTACTGTTCAAATATAATATTACGGAAAAGAAAATTAACTCAACATAGTTCAGCGATATTGACTAATCAGAAATTACTTTGAACCGATTAGAGATATTCTGACTTGATTAATGGAAGAAAGAATAGACATCTTTCAAAAAGAATATATAAACTGTATGACAACTTTAAAATGAAACAGAGATTTTTATCATTCTTGAAACAATTAAGTATCAAAATCAAGTAGTAACAATAACATACTCTTTTCAATAGCGTGGATCAAAAAAGAGAACTGCAGTGGATAAAAAGTAAGACAACTAAACAATTCTCATTAAATTATGCATTTATTTCTTTTGCAGGAGTTCTGCACGAGAAATACTGATAATTACTATTAACGTAAAAATTACAATTAACAATGGGGCGTAGGTAGAGCATTAGAAACTTGATCCATGGCGTTGTCTTGCAGATTTATGTAGGTTAACCGCCACATCACATGTTATCTGTTAAAATAGGCTAATAAAGCAGTTTCGGTCATACATTATCCGTTCAGGAAAAAAAGACCACGTTTTCCAGAAATATTATATGTATACACACCATAGTATTTTGAATTTATGGAAAACTTGGCATCAAGGGTATATCTACAAAAATAACTTGTTAAAAAAACTTTTTTAAAAAATTTGTTAGTTTATCAGGCGTTTAGGCTATAATTACTTAAACTGAATTTTTCGGAATCTGTGATAAGTCGACGCTTCTCTTTCTCTCCTGGGACTCTCCATCAGTGTATACTTTTGCTAAGAGGCTAACTTGTTTAAAAAATTGGAGATAAATTCCAATTTATGGGAGATAAAAAAATAATAATCCTAATTGTTTAATAATTAACAAAGATACAAGGTATAAAAAATACAATGGAATTGGAAACGTTTTCCTTTTTCGAAAATAAGCTATTAAAAAAAATTATTTTTGTCCCGATCAAATAAGGTGTAAGCAATTTTATTATCACGTGACGCAAATACGCCTAATTTTGGAAATTATCACAATTAAGCATACAGTTTAAACCACAACATAAGTTACATTTATTCGGGTAAACCATACTTTCGAGGCTCTAATATAATTAAAGACATACCATTCCATCATTATACAGATGCTCTATGTGTTATTGCTTAAAGTAAATTTGTATCAAAAAATGCAATATGAAAATAAATATAAAAGTGTATGATGGATAATAAAAACTACTTACCAAACATAACAAAATGAAACAAAACATTAATTTTATTGGCAACGTTTTCCTTCACGTTTCTTATCCTCCAATGACAATAATAATTTTAAAGGAAACTGGATCCAACCGGGAAAACTTCCAGTGAGAGCACCTGAATCAATACTGTTATTCGTCATCGTCTATCTATTGTACATATACAGCCGATTATTAAAAAATGGAGCGGAAATGAACGCCGGAAACGGAATTTCTTAATTCCACTTTCAAAAAATAAATTCAAAAGGCCTTTTCGTCAGCATTAAATTGCAAAATTTACACATTTTATTATCACTGGCTTTTATGGATAATTCTTAAATTTCGTTTTAATTTCGGCGGCGCGCTTTGCGAATATTAACGTTTTGCTTCCCTTTTTATTATTGTCGAAAAAAACACGGGGGCACGAAAAAAACGAACGAAATTCGGGTTCGCGCTCCTTCTAATCAAATTTTACCGTCACACGGTTTGAGCTCAAGGTCGATAGACACCTCCCAATATTCTTGCTCTTTGCAATATTTTACGTAAATACAAACTAAATAATGAATGACAAGATGTGACTTTTTTTCCTGTCCACAGCAATAATTAGTCACCAGATTTGAAAAAATTGTTGTCATTTTTAAACTAAAATGGACACTACGTGCTCCGTAGACCACGTAGAAGAAGTATAACTTAATACGATGATTTATTTTTTTTACATATTCATCATAATTTATTTTGACTTATTTCATTGCAACTGAATACATAATATGTAAAAAATTAAGTTGTAGATGGACCCACAACTTAATTCCAACCCCACAACTTAATGATTATTGCAGTATCGTCTTTGCAGGCGTATTATTGAGCTTATCAAATCAAAAAATTAAGTTGTAGATGGACCCACAACTTAATTCCATTATGCTTATTGCAGTATCGTCTTTGCCTACTAATCTAAAAACCTACCTATACTTTATCTGGTGTCAATAGGAGAATATAATTTTATTAGTTACGAATAGTTATTCAATTGATTACTGTACATGAGCTATAAATACTTCGCTGCGGTAGGATATATCCAATTCCTACGTAAATTATATATACACTTTTACACACATATGTGTACGTGTGTGTGTATGTAGGTTACAAGGGAAACATCAACGTCTATATTCTATCGTACACGATAATGTTTCTTCTTGGAAATTTTCTCGGACGAAACTGATTCCACGCAAGTAAAATCGTGGGCGCTATCTATAACTTAAATAAAACGGCCGATAAATTACATTAAGCAGAATGATAAGCTGATAAAGGGCACTGGAACTAGGCCTTTTCATTTTATATATCAATTCAAAGAAATTTCAACCCAAAAATAAAATTTAAATTTTAAAAAAAATATAAAATTCTGAAGCTCGAACATATTTTGTTTATATAAAAATTCTACCCCATAATAATCTCTAATTTCAATACTACGTTGAAATAAGACTTAAAAAACTATCCACCACTCTCAGAGTGGTAGTAATATTTAAGATAGCTATCAAAATAGACAGTAGTAGATAGGGAGTTAAGACAGATAGTAATAGCTGTGACTACTCTTTAGATTGGTAGCAAATTTTAAAATCTTTCTAATACAAAATAAACAGAGACAACCAGTTCATAAAAGCAGACACTATTTAGAAACTGGAAAATCGAACGTGTAAAAGAATGACACGTAGAAAATACGAATTCAAATTTTTTCCCTCAGAGATTCTAAGAAATTAAATATTTGTTATCCCGTCGTTTTAAAGTATGCTAATAAAATGTCCAGGTCTATTTTCTATTTGTGTTTTTCAACCTTCCGATGATTCAGTTTTCTGATACAAAAACTATTATAACATATAATAGTCCACATAACGAGCAAAAATACCGATAAATATAAACGACGTATTGTAAAAAATCGACAAAGTCCCCCCAATAAAACTTAAACACTGCGAATTAACTTTTAATTTGTGATATATTATTTCTTCTTCAATTTATATGTTTCCATCCAAAATTTAAGCAGTATGAATTATGCAAAATTGTTTTTTTCGTTGTTTTCTTATATGTATTTGTTTGTAAATTAATTATGTATTTTTACGCCTAACAAAATGGTAAATTACGCAATTATTTAAAATTACATACGTAGGTATTTTACCTGTTAAGTGATAATTTATTTTATTCAGCGCATTAACTTATTTTCAAAACGATCCATTATTTCTCATTATCAAGAACGATGATTTACGTACATTTGACGGATGATGATTTACGTCTATGAGCGTACTGTCATCAAAATCTACTAAATGTTTCTCATATTAATTATATGAAATGCGTTTAGTTAGAGAACGGTAGGTCAGGCCTTAAAGTGAAAAAAACACATATTTTATCTTCGAATGAACAGGGGAAACAAATAAATAAATTTTGTTTTAGCTATCTAAATTGACATCAATCGTCGGTAGATGGGAAATGCATCCTATATTAAAATGATATAGAATAGCACCCGCGTTTTCCCACAATGCAGTTTCACGACGCTTTCGATATTGAAATGTGCAAATCGGCCAGGCGTAGTGATGTAAAATCAGATTAGAATTTTTCTTTGCTTTTAGGATGCATCTCACCTTCTTGCAATGAGTGCAGTTTGATACACATATACAGGATCAGGGATACTCCTTTCCATCTGTCTATTGAATATTGGACATTTCATTAAGTACTGAGATCAAATCAGAAGTATACGTTTTAAGTGTTTTAATTTTTTAAGAGCACAGAAATACACTCTTTAAATTTATCTCACACGAGTGGGAAAAATGTAATCGGCCTAGTGAAATTTCCCTTGTTCGTTTATTATCCAAAAAAAATTCTGAAAATATAAATAATTCCGAAATCATTTGAAGTAGCTATATAAAACAGTAACGGTAAATTTACGGAAAACGCTAAATAGACAAATCAGTGAAAGGAAATCAATTAAAAACAATTCTAAATAAAAAAGACGAACGATGTTTTTGTATTTTATTTAATTTAATATTCTAAATATTAAGGAATTTGGTGTCCTAAGAAATTTTTAAATTTAATCACAAATTATCAAGTTTTATACAGATAAAATATATGGTACAATAACGCCACTAGCACTAACTATTTACTTTTTTTTAAACGGATATGGTCTTTCACAAATTAGGCGATCGTAACTATACCAGGAAGGGAACTAACCTACATAAATCTGCAAGAAAACGGGCCAAGTTTCCGGTTCTTTACGTACGCTGCATCGTAAAGTGTCGCAAGAGTCACTGTAAGTGTAGGTGTAGGTGGAAAATAGTAGGTGTAGGTGGTAGTAAGGTGTAGGTGGAAGTGAAATTATTTTCTCATTTCCGCAACCGACACTAGGTATTGCGGAGTCTGAACACTTGTTATTTATTGTAGGTGATGTGTTCCTGCCGTGACTTACCTGCTATATCAAAATCTTTCCAGGGTAGAAAGTTTCCCCTATATTTCTTAGTGCAAATTTTGAGATAATTTAGAGCAAGTGCTTTTTTCAACAAATCTTTATAAGAAATGATCGCACAATCAATTGACAAAGTTCATTTGCCTTATTATCTACCCACTTAAGTTTTCTGTTTTACAATATTTAATACATTTTATTAATTTGAACAATAGTGTAAATTCAAATTATTTTGTTTTAATTATTCATTCAATATATTTTTAAATTTAAAATTTTGTAAATAGTTTTTTACGTTCTAGATTTTAGGGTTCAATGATATTTTATATTATGATTTCTTGTTTAACAATCAACATAAAATGCAACATTGAATGCATAATAATTTTAGATTCGAAAGGTAATAAAAACAATAGTCGGAAAAAGTAACTTTTCATAGAAACTTCTTCGTGTTCTTCCAATAATGAATAGTGTTAGATATAGAATACTTGTCATAGGATAAAAATTATCACTAAGATATTTTACTTGATCAAATGGTCTCAAAGAGAGTTATCTTCCTGTATTCTCACCCCACCTTTCGCACATATTAAGGCTTTTGTCAAATTAGCGAAGATGAACACCCATAATCTCATTATGCTAAAAGAGGCTTTCATATGCGTCCTTGTAAAAGCTTGTATAATTGTTTCTAGTTTTTCCCTATATACTCACATAGGAGAGCCACCTAAACCATCAAGTTTATGTATTATAAAATAAAAGTAATGTAAACCAATCTGGTATTTTGGCATTGTATTCAAAGGCAAATCTCATCCTTTAAACAAGTCACTGTGTGCAATACTGCACATTACCGTTACTTAATATCTTAACAGTTATATCTTCATATTGAATATATTTGGCGTTAACTTTGTAGCAATTAACTATTCACAACTAAATGAAACTACGTGATGTAATATTATTTCTACTTTATTTAAATTCTTCACCATGATCTTGGTTTCATTGTATGACAACATCTTCAGGTGAGCAATTAGCGAAAATCTGAAGATGTTGTCATACAATGAAACCTAGGTCGTGGCAAAGAATTTAAGTAAGGCAGAAATGATACTACATCACGTCGTTTTATCTAATTGTCAATTATATCATCGTCTCCAGCAAAAACCAACAAAGTTAAAGTCTGAACTTTGTTAAGGTTACCATTCTTTCAACTTTTTCCTTAATAACTTTTTTTTATATTTTAAACTGTATGTTTTTATTTATTAGGTGTGATATTTATATTAACTTATTTTTACACTAATTTTTATTCTTTCTTTACTATGCCTCTTATATTTTCATTTTATCAAGCACCTTAAAGTAGAAAAAATTACAATATCAGATATAACTATTACGTTTAGATACAAATTACTTCTTTTTATCATGAACATCCTTTTACATCCTAATATCTCCTCTAGCGAAGAAACTTTTTATCAAAAGAATAGAATTTCACTCTATAATTTTAACGTTTTGTAAAAATTTAATTGACATTAAATTTATAAGAAAAAATGTTCATAAAATTTGAAGAAAACAAATTTGTTCGAATCATGTGAGCATTAAAATTGTGTATCAATATACAAAGGAAAATTTTTCGTTTTTTCAATCAAATATTACAAGAGCCATAAAGAAATAACCAATCTAGAAAATAACCATTTTAATGATTTCTTAATAAAATGCTAGAAAATAATATGTAAATAGTTATATCAGCAGTAAACAACACTTGACTACGGTGTTATCATTTAAGTTAATTCAAAATATTTAATAACAAAGTTGTCAAGACTTCGAAATACAAAGTTATGAGCAGAAATAATTCCATTTGGGCTTATATTTTTCTGCTTAACAAAAATATAGCTTGCTGGCTTTATAAAGCCCCTGATATTAAATTTGCGTAATTCGCTGACTTCATCGCCTTCATATATTATTTACGAGGGGACTCTCGGAGGCAGGCGCGTAGTCGCGCGAGACGCTCACGAAGTACGCGTTATTGAATGAATCTTCGCCGTGCTGAGTTACTAAACCGGTGTCGATTTTCTTTTCAATTTTCTTTTCGCTGCCGATGTCATTGTGTTTTTTCCCCTCTTGTATAACATGAAAAACGCACTCGTGGAAAAAATATTAGTATATAGATGTGCGCGCGATTTTTGTAGATAAAGATTTACATTATTATAAAATTCAAATACGATATTTTGAAAAAAAAAAAAAAAAAAAAAAATATATATATATATATATATATATATATATATATATAAATATAATTATATATAATAATAATAAAATAAATTATGTAGAACAACATTGAAACACTTAACGGTTCATTTCGGTAAGTAAAAATATTTTTTCCAAAGTAACGTAATGAAACAATGAAGCCTCACCACTCTGTTTATGAATAAAATTGAGTAGAAAATGTAAAGGTATAATATGAAAGTTCTTTTTCTAAAGAAAATTAAATTTTTTATTACAAAAATATGCTTCAAAATTCACTCAATTTGATGTACAGAATTACCATTATGAATAAAAGGCACGTTCTTTATTATAGCTCGTATACGCATATGAGGCTGTAAATAAATATATCTATTATTCAAATGGGTGATTTCGTACACCCAACTGAATAGAAAATGTTGAGGAACTATAGGAATATGAATTCTCAACTATTTCTGAAAAAAACAGTAATATACAGTAATATAAGTATAACAGAAATACTTCATCGAACGTGTGTAATCGGATTGGTTTTGTGAAACGAAGTTGAAATTTTATTAGCATTTTTTTTATTTCTAGGGATTAAAAATAAAACATTAAAACGATACACAATCTATCCCTTCCTTCTAACTTTTCAACAATGGAGTTAAAAAACTAGAAAAAAAAATATTTTATAGTATTTCATTATGAATTTTGGTTTAAATTATTTTTGTAAATTTTTTTTAAGAATTTCGAGATTTATCTACAGCTGCAGAACTATTCTTTATAAGTATTTCAACATAACTTCATTACTTTAATTATTCATGATTATTGTAAAAATTTGTTCCACTTCTTGCAAATATACGCATTTCCTAGAGTTCTTAGAAATATACGCATTGCACAATTTTCAATGTAAAGACATTTTTAGAATAGATACAAAAATTATATAAAAATTGTGAGAACTATTCTTACATATATTAAATAATTCTCCAGAACCGCGTATCACAATGAAAACACGCTATAATTTCAATTATTTACATGTGGGAGGTTATTTCCTTTCAACCACGGTAATAGAGAAAAGGCTGATTGGTTGTAATAATTCTATTCTTTCCCAAAATTATTTATTACACCATTGCAATGTTGAGTTAATGTTTAAATAAATAAATAAAGATATATGTATATATATATATATATATATATATATATATGTTTGTATGTATATGTATATATATATATCTCTTTTTTTTAACAAGAGAAACATCAACACCGTAATAATTTTTTCTCAATACCAGGAATGTAACAAAATTAAGTGGTGATAAATAAACATGGCTGACAAAAATAGAATTTTTTTTATTTATAAATTACGCCGGAAAAATTATTTAATGAAAATAAAAACATTTTTTAACAAATTACACACCATTTAGTTACAATTGAAAATGAGTTTTTGTGTATTATATGAAGCACAGAATTTTGAGACATTCAATACTTGCTGTTAAATACAGATATGAGTAAAATTGTGAATTAAGAGGTATTGAGGACAAAAACAATTTTCTCCAATTTTATTTTTTTTATATATTTGCCAAATTAGCCCATTAACAGTAAGTACAAATTAAACATTTTTCAATCCTATGATTTATTAGTATCCATAATAAAAATATAGAAAAATATTCGAGTTTCAACATTTCTACTTTTACTTGAATGTGAAATGCCCTTATTTCCCCATTTCAAAAGCCTCCAATTCATAATTAATATTCCATACTCTGAATGCGTGCATCCAACGGTGGTTATACAGACATTTTAAATTAGAAACTTCTTGGAATAAGCTTCTTTTATATTGATAGACAGATCAAAGGGTAAATTATTCCTCATCGGTTGATAGATTCAACGATAAGGGATAATTCCTTGCAGTTTAATTGATATATGACGCCATCCTAACATCATCTATTAAGAAATTGATATAATTATTGGCAAAAAATATTTTCAATGAACGATGATTATTATGTATGCCAAAATTTCAAAGATATTATTAATTTTCATGTATAAACAAGACAGTATAAGTAATCAGCAGAAATATAAAGAAATATAAAATTCCACGTGAAAATAGTGGAAAGTATATTTTCTGATCTTCCTTTATCGCTTCATGAAATTGTAACACGGGATTATTCCATACAGTGAATATGCTTGTTTTTTAGTTGACTCTCATTGAAAACTGATTTATTTAAATAAAGATATCTCCCCTATCAAATGTTTTTCAATCTTGTCGATCTAAGAAATCTACTTCAACATGAACTATTTCGTTCCGGATTGTAATGCTACTGCTTCATTATTTTAAGTTTTTAGATCATTTAATGGAATTTCTTTTAAGCTGATTGTTAGTCAATGATTTGGACGCTATTGTATTCAATTTGATTTAAAGTCACAAGTTTCAATTTGTCTCAGTTTAAATTATTTTTTGTTTATTTTATTATGTCTCATTTACTAATTTGGTCAAAATTTATTTTAACTATGTACTTTGTTTTAATTGCAATATCACCATTAGTTATATTGAGCACAGTAATTTTTGTTTCTATCACTAAAACAATATTATTTTGAAAAGATCTGATTAAGTTGAAATGTGTTTATGATAGTACTCTTTACATATGAAAGGCCACATGAGGCCACACGAATACGCCAAATGAGTTAAAATAAAATAAAATAACACCGGCACCGGAAACTAACATTTTAGTTTTATTTTAGAACCGTGTTGATCACGGCCCAAATTTTCTTTAACTCTGATGTATATTTAAAGCTTTGAATGTGAAAGAAAGTCACATTTTGTCATTTATTATTTCGTTTGTATCCATGTAAAATATTAAAGTGAGCGATACATATTGAAGCGTTTGTCGACCTTCAGACGGTAATACCCGATTAGGAAAAGTGTGAATATAAAAGCGGTTCGTCTTTTTTGTATCCTCATAATTCGTGTGACATTAAAAAAGGGAAGCAAACATTAATATTCACAATGCACGTCGCTGCTGTTGAAATGAGATTTACGAATTGCCCATAAAAGCCAGTGAAAATGACATTTGTGCATTTTCCAGTGTAACGTATATGAAAAAAGCGTCCTTGTAAAATAATTTTATTGGAAGTTGAGTTAGGATATTCTGTTTCCGCTAGCGTTCATTTCCGCTTCCTATTTTGAATAGTCACCTTCACACATATGTACAATATATAGGCAACAGCGAATAACTGTTGTTAAGTGGAGTTTTAAGTGGAGGTCTGGTTTCCTCTAATAGAACCAGTGTCTGGAAAATATTATAATATCGAGCTTCTGCCTAAAGGCCTAAAAAGTTTAATTTTTATTCTTTTGTTGTATTTAAACTACGGAGTAAAAATCGAGGAGATATTTTATTTGCACACCCCACGGGGTTGTGCTTTATTACCGACTAGCGTGCCAGCCTCTAGTTTCGATGAAGGAAGTAATTAAAACTCGGTTAATTTTACAAGTACTCAACTTTTAATGTAGTCTTCGGAAAGAAGATATTTTAAGTGATAGGCGAATATTTATTTTGCTATAAATTTACCTTTCAAAAATGTTATGTTATGGATCGGGTGCGGTCGGGTATGTCTGATGTGGATCGGGCACAGCTCCTGGATCGACAGAATAATTTACCATGGACTATCTTTCGTACGTTTAATAAGATAAATGTTTACCTATCGATTGGTTAACTTTCACAACCAAAGCGTCTTGATTTTCATAATCATTTGCAAAATAGTATAATTTTCATAGATACTATTCCCCAACAACTTCGATTTTACTTGCTTAGTGACTGTCTCTGTTATATAAGATTGTGCTCGAGACTCTCTATTATTTCTGGGTCCTTATGGTAACTGCTATTTAAAAATATTTTTTATTTAAATTTTCTTACAACTCTTTATTAAATAAACAAAAAAACAAGCACTTTTGTTTTACAAATAATTTTTCAATCACATTTCTTCGAGAAATCTTATAGAATCTGTTATGAGATTTATACTCTAAATATTTAAAGGGGAAGTCTTGGGCCCAGTATTAATGAGTCAACTTTGATTCTTCGTTGTCGAAAATTTCTCGGTCTCATACTATCATAATTTTTTTGCAATACCAACTGCTGTATTCAACTGCCCGACCAATTTGATCATTATCGCACAAAAATGTGAATTATATAATATGAGTGAAAGTAAATTTGTAGAGATGTATAATCGTTTATAACTCTTATATGATTTTGTGTTCTAAATACAAATTAAATTTTTAAAGTCATTGACTCTTTATCGTTACGAGTACGAAACAATTAAATAAAAAATTAATGAATGTTTTATAAACTAGGATCAGTAGATTGGTGTACGGACCAAATATTAAAAGTTAATTTTCGTTACGAAATATATCTGACTAGTTATTCAACTGAAACCAAAATAAAAATGCTTTCGAATTTCTTAAAACCTGCATTAAAAATTTCATATAAATATTGTATTCAATACTTATAACTTCATATTGACTTCTAAGTTATGCACGTAAGTCTCATAAGTTATGCATGTAACTACGGTCGATTCAAGCTGTAACGTGTGGGGAAACTTGCCTCAAAATAAAGACAAGTTCTCAGCCCCCTAAATCCTTGAGCGTGTCCCTTTGTCGCAAATGAGAGAATAATTTTCCCCTTCCTCTTGCGTCTTCCTTAGGTTCGATTCTCGCTATCCAGGTAGAGGTCGATGCGCTGCTTCGTAGATAAAACGCCATCAACTAATATATTTCACGTAAATATCAGATGATACAGTGGTTTTTCTTCTTTTTTTGGAAAATAACTTAAACTTTCCATTAAAAAGGGGATTCCTTGTTTTTAAAATGAATTTCATAAAACTTCATACAAAATAGTATCATAAATGTATACAAAACTACATAAATGTGGAGTATATCAAGTCGTCCATTAAATAAATTCAATTAAATGAAACTACGTGATACAGTATTATTTTTACTTTCTTTAATTTCTTTACCACGACCTACGTTTCGTTGTATTACAACATCTTCAGGTGGGCTAGTATTATTTCTACTTTCTTTAATTTCTTTACTACGACCTAGGTTTCGTTGTATCACATCTTCAGGTGGGCTAGTATTATTTCTACTTTCTTTAATTTCTTTACTACGTCCTAGGTTTCGTTGTATCACATCTTCAGGTGGGCTATTAGCGAAAATGTCTTCGATAATAGCCCACCTGAAGATGTTGTAGTACAACAAAACCTAGATCGTAGTAAAGAAATTAAAGGAAGTAGAAATAATACTACATAACGTAGTTTCATTTAATTGTGAAATTAACGCCAAATATATTGAATAAATAAATTCAAACTAAATTTGTACTTTTTCTACGTTACTATGACAAAACCAAGATTACACTTGGATTATTTCTTATGCGTATGCTGTCCATTACTGACCATTTAAAATTTTATAAATTCAAAATAGGTAAACTGTCCGACTTAAATTTCTATTGGAATGTAAAAGTAATTCACATATGGCATTGTGTCAAAAAATAAGGCACATATTACGTTCAACTTCACAGCATTTGTACGGAAAAATAGAAACATGACGTGAAGACAAACGCTTTTAACTCTAGGTTATATCGTTGAGCGCGGCTACCTCCCCTGCGAATATTCTAATATCGACAAGGAAAGAAATATTGTTGGCAGATTACATAGATACTGATTTCAGTCACTTTTTACTAGATTTAATTTTTTTTTCTAAATGTATGTATCAATCATCGATTGATCGCTTGTTTTTTTCTAGGTTGACTTTAAATTTTGCCACGTGGTAGTAAATAGTTTTATTTTAAAATGTCTTCTTTAAAATGAAACACAATTTAAGATCGTAAATCGAGTCTTCAACATGTTCCTTGCTCTAATTTGTAAGAAAATGGGATATATAGCCAAAGTCAAATATACTACAAATATTTTACTAAAATTATACAAACCACAAACAATTATGTAAAAAAAAGTTCAATTGTTTTAAACGGGTGTATTTATTAAGTTTTAAAATATTTGTACATTAAAACTATATTATATTGTAAAAGTGACTGAGTAATGTTCACGATTTGGTAAATACCTATTATGATGCCTATTATGGTTTAAAATATTTGGTTGGAAAATGTTCGTTTTATGGCCTTTCTTTCGAAATCAAGCACGATATACTTATTTCAAAATGAAACTTTCAATTTACATAAATTTCCTTATGTATATTGGTTTCGTGATATCATAGAGTATAAAATATCTGTATGATTAAGGAACAATTTTTAGACACTTAAATTTTAAATTTAAATTTTTAGGCATCTAAAGTATCTGTGCAATTAAGAGAAATTTATAGATACTTAAATTTTACTTAATTTTTTTTCCAATTAAATGAAACTACTTGATGTAATATTATTTCTACTTTATTTCAATTCTTAACCATGATCTGGGTTTCGTTGTATGACAACATCTACAGGTGGACAATTTGTAAAGATCAATCAAATCTCTCGATTCATTACTCATTCTCTTGCTTCACTGTAGTCGGACGAAGAGACAAAGTTGACATAATTACATAAATGGACATAAATAAAAAGATTTAACTTTTAGAAGTACTTTTCCATTTGTAGAACATGGAGTACATCTTTTTTTACGCATCTCTTTTGGAATCAATCTTTAAAGACTTTTCTTTGAAGGACTAAGTAATGTTAAAACATTCTTAAATTATTAAAAGTTTATGCCAAAGTTTTAAAAAAGATCAGATTAACGATAAAATTAGTGAGTGCCGCGATTCAATATTATTTTAATTAGTTTGCATTAACAAATTTAAGGTATGCGTATAATGAAGAAGTCCTACCTACCTTTCGTCTCTGAAAAACATAACAGTCAAAATATTTACATGGTGAAAATAATATCATTATTCATAACTAGTTCCATAATATATATATATATATATATATATATATATATATATATCCTTAAATGTTTAAACATAGGAATGTGTAATTTTCATAAATCAAGATATATTCCCACTTAAGATAAGAGTAAATTGTTAGTTATCACAGTATTAGTACACGTTTACACGTGCTGACGAGGGCTGTTAGAAATAGATCGTGGAATGATTTCTATACAACAACTCAATATAATATTTCTCAGAGGTGGTAATATTGTAAACAGCGCCAGCTATTGACAATCTATTTAACTAAATATTATATTTATTTCTTTCCTAAATTATTTTAAATTTTACTAAATATTTATTGCACTAGAAAGTATTATTGCATTATAATAGTTTATGACAAATAAAACCATTTTACTTGAAACAGGGAACCTCGATGCACAAGCCTATTATATATGAACTGTTTAATTAAATAAAATATATTTCACTTTCCTATGTAAACGTTATATGGCGACTTACGAATTATTCGCACGGGCCAACTAGCAACTTATAAAATTGAGTCGTCACTTTCTTAAAATTTAGCAGAACATAACGCACAAGTAACAAGTGAACTCAAAGTTCTGGTGGTATAAAATTATAAAAACGGGAAAATATTAAGTTTTATTCAAAAATCCCCTACGAAATAATATTAAAACATCAAAGCGATGACTGTTATAAAATTTCATCAAGTACTTTTTCAGCCTAGTGGAACATCGCGCGCGGATTTAATAACGTTGTTCATATTAAATTTGGGCGGAGATCCGCTGACTCTTCAATGTCTCCATATATATTCGTGGGGATGTATGCATGGTAGGGGTGGGCCTGTAGTCGCTCTAGACTTTACGAATCTCCTGGCATGCGTTATTGGACGTTTTTAGGTGCTCACTAAACGGGTTACGTTATCCGTTCCAATTTAATTTGCGACCCCAATCGCCACCAGTGTCATTTCGGCTGTGTATTATTATTAGAATAAATTACATAGTATTTTTATTACGTTATGTACTATTTAAAAGTAGTAATTTATTGACAGCGTATCGACGCCGTGAACTCGATAGTTTTTAACCAGGGTTGGCTCTAGATGAAAACTGATTACACTTTTTTTACTCCATTTTCTATTCAGAATTTTCTATGTGTTATATTCTTATTATGTTTTATATTCTTCAATTTTTTCCAATCGTGTACTTTCAACCTTCCATTTACTATCGATTTTGCAAGTAAGCCTGTTGATGTTACGTACAGTTTACTGTGCGTATACGTTTGTCCTTTATAAATGATAAATATGTTTTTTATTTCTTTTCAGGTTGGTTAAATTCGAAGTATTTTAAAGGTTATGAAACTAAATAAGAAACTCAATATTTTATATTTGTCATGACTAAATGTTTTATTTTTTTGTGTAGAAATAAAATCTTGATTAAAATATAATTTTGAACATTAAAAAATGCCAGACTCTAATTCTGTTTATACAGATTTTAGTGCTCCAAAAAATCGTAATTATTTGTTTTTTATACTTCGTTTGTAATTTATTTTATTTCTTTGAAATTTTAAAGTTTTATTTACATATGTTTCTCTATCACTATTGTTCGCCTAAAAACAGACTTAAAAGTTAATTAATTTCTGGTCGTTCGTGAATTTGTAATATTGGTTACAGAGATGTTTATTCTGCGAACAACCTTTAATATTATTGGGAAATATAAAAATGTTCTTCTTATGTCCGATATACTTATGTTTATCACATAGTATGAAAAGTCATGTTAAAATAAATGGTCACATTAATGCTATACAGAAAATTGAGTAACGGTTGAGTTCAATACAATTACAGTATTAGGCAACAATTTATACATAAAATATTTTTATTATTTTATAGTTTTATTTCTAATTATTTTAACAAATTATTGCTTTGATCATCCGAATCTATCATGAAAAGTACCATCAGTCCCGCTTTTGAAAATGAATGTGACCTACTAGTTAAAACATTACATCATTAATAAATAAATAGTTAAACACTGTTCAAAAATCGATAAGCACTCAGCCATTTATGTCTCGTACCATATCCAAAGCTAAAATGGAAAAATTATTTTGTTCTTTTTTTTACAATTTTATTACTCACGGAAATATTTTCAGATAGAGATTTTTCCGTTTATTTTATTTTAAATTTAATATCGGGGATGAGTTAAGACTAAAATGATTTTTTAGGATTGTGTCTGCTCGTCTATTTATATGTTTCTGGCATATAATCCAAAAAAGAGAGAGCTGTTTTAAGTGATAACTCTATTAGGCTTATACTAAAGATATTGGCTTATACTAATCATATTGAAACCTAGAATATATTTTATCCTAATAAAACATCTGCTAAGAGATTTAAAATTTAATTTTGAGCGCTCACATGAAAGAAGCATGGCTGGTTTTATAACAGATGGATAGAAATTGTCGAGACTCTCACAGCGATTCAGCTTAAAGATCAAACTATGATTTAAATTAATCTTTTTCTAAAAAGGTTTATTTTGAAATGCAAATAAATTTACATTAATTGAATTAAAAAAAATTGAAGCGAACGAGTGGTGAGCACCATGGAATCTGATATGGGAATGTTAGCAAAAAAAACAATAAATGATGTCTTAGGTATTCCGTTTCAACTCAGCAAACACAAAATTAGGACAAAGAAATACTAATACTTTCAGATATATGTCGAATCCAAATACCGCGTCATATTGTTTGTAAAGTTGAGTAGTTAGTTAAAAAAATAATATACTTTACCAGTGTTTTATCTTTATTTAAACTCATGACTTAGACATCCTAGACTACATGGCTTAAAGCATGATTTAGAGTTGTAGAGTTTTTTTGCGAATATTTAGCAATGTATTTACTGTTAGACGTATTAATTTTATGTAGTCTTCTTGGGTAATTAATTACTTTTATTCGTCGCATTAACTAATATTTATGGAAACTAACTTGTAGTAAAGTGTTCGTGTGTGCTCTTTAAATAGAATAAATTAAATTATTAATTTGAATATATTGCCTTTTTTTTGTTAAAGTATATTTATGTACATAAGAAAAATCTATGTGCTAATTACATACTGAATACATTTCAACCTAATTGCGTACTATATTATTTTGTATTTATAATAAATATGAAGCAAATGAACACAAATAAATATTACCTTAATTCAAAAAGTAATAGATAATATACTTATGTAAAAATACCAAAAATTGCAGGTTAAGTGTTCAGTTTTCTCTTTAAACCACCTATTAGTATTTGCAGGAGTTGAAATTTTTTACTTCAAAATTATAAATGATGCTCAGTTTATATTCCTCGTATTTTCTATGTTAAATAACAATCCAAGCTCATTTTATTGTAAAAAAATTAGACAAATTAAAAGGGTTTAAATAAAGAAGACCTGAAATTTTTATTACCTTAATTATAAACGTAATAAAATAGTAGACCAAAGCCGTGTCTGTATGCGTATCACGTAAAAACCAAAGGATTTATTTCAATAAAACTTTGTGGTTATATACCTTCGAGAGTTTTAAAAAGTTTAAAAGACTGAAAATATGATAAGAGCACAAATATATCTGGCACAAAAAGTAGAAGAAATTGTTAGTACGTCGTATGTAGAAACGATGTATGTAGAAGTATGTAGAAAGCGGTTGAAATACGGTCAAAAGATTTACGTAACCTAAGGATATAGTTTTTGTAAATTTTCGGCTAAAATGCAGATATTTGACCAGAATACATCGATAATGAAGGAATGATTATAAAGAAAATAAATTAATATTTTAATCATGCTTGAATATATTTGGCGTCAATTTTGTAGAAATGTATTATTCACAATTAAATGAAACTAGTGATACATCACGTAGTTTCATTGAATTGTGAATAGTATGGTAATTAGACTAATAGTATGGATCGAAAAATACTAAGTTTAACGGGAAACTTCGAAGGAATAATTGGCAATAATAATTTAATTTATCCAAGTATATTACCCATAATATATGGCGAAATCAAATATAGCAAATGGTAAAAATGATGACGAACAGAAAAACTCCTGTGGAAAGACTTGAAAGAGCGAATGAAGCAAAATCATGGTAGTATGCTAATATAAAATTACATCGTTCCGTCATCACTATTTTAATGGAAGATTATGTCGTTCAATATCACGCAGTATAATATACCAGATGGACTAGGCATCCAAAAAAATTTGGTGCGAATTGATAGGATGCGGAAGGCAGAGGACTGTGGGTGGTGGCATGCCTTGGTAATGTCCCGTACTGCATTGTTGTAGGTTCATGATGCTGACAATTCATCACTGTCTTCACTACCTAGAGATCAGAAGTGGGCAGAAGGTTTACTGGCTGGTTGACTTCTAAACATAATTGGAGTGCAACAAAGTATACGTAATTTCCCGTGAGATGACGATATATTGGTTTACATTACAGTCATATGATGTGTTATAATAGAACATTGCCAGCACGTTATGATGCCTTTAAATTGTGTAATCGTTAAGTCTATGCAATGCTTTAAAAAAGATGCAACTTAAAATTGAAAATATTAGTTAATACTTAAATACACGTTCGTTGGCGATAACTACAAAGTATTTTGAAAAATTATTTTTTATTCACATGTTTTACAACGACAATAAGATTGAAAATGTGATTGAACTATTATTAGGTTTCAAATAACGAAACTTCCGTCTTTTACACCGCTGTTTCAGTTAAGTAATTAATATGAAATATGTAAAAGTGACACACAAGTTAGAAACAATATCGAACTAGAGCGGTGCATTTGCATTATGTCCGCATTTGCATATCAGGTTGGAGTATTCGCTCTTTCCAAAATGTGTACTACCAAATTCTATGTAATATGAAGAAGAGTTAAACCACGAATGTTGTCAGTATTTACATTTACCGAAAGCTTCTATTATTATTTCATTTAATTGAAATATTTTTGACTCAATTTTTCTCTTTTTTTTTCTCAAGAGTAACCTACCAGTTACTCTGATGATTAGATAATATTTATTCAACGTATAGCAGCGGAGTTGTTACTCATAGTAGAGAATTGTTAACTTATGGGCTAATAAAATTAAAAATTTATAATTATATGCATATTTATTTACATAAGATTACTAGCTTCGTTATAATCTAAAATATATATCCTAGATTCCACTGAAAATACATTGAATTTGGTAATTTTAACACATGCGCTGTAAAGTATCATTAACGGGTATTTGACATCAAAAAATCTATCATATTTGGATATTTCACAAGTAGTATGTTTACTATTTTTCCATAAATCGTTATGAAAATATTGGCTAAATAAAAAGCAGTATTGAAAACATTGTAAAAATACTTTCGAACATAAATGAGATTTGATTTAGAAATTTTAAGGTAGAGGTAGTAATATTACATTCCTTGTCCCATTTGTTATTATAGAAAAGTACATGTATTCCGAAAAACCTCTCAAACACGAGTAAAACTACGAGGGTTACTGATACCTAACATTTCTATTAATTTTTTTTAAATAATAATTTTTCACAACATTATCATATTGTTTATTTTATCTTCCACATGCATGAAAAAAATTATGCATGTTTAAAAAATTATGACATCTAGAATCATTGATATATTTTTCTTACAACCTTTGCACGGGTCACTGAAAATACTATTTTTTCATAAATTTACAGTTTCAGGAAAAACGGGGAAGAATACGTTCTTTGCATGTCTCTGAGGTATTTTTGAGGTGGTTTTAACTAGTAATTTCAAATAATACCTCACAATAGATCCGGAGCGAATACAAAATAACATTCACCAGCATAAAGATGTTTCTAACTTGACCAAATAAAACCAAAGCCCCGTCAGCAAAATTTATTTTGACGAGAAGTAGGTTTCGAAAAACATTCTTGACAAGTTTTGCACGCAATTCCGCTCGCACGTGGATTCCTTCGAAAATATTATTAAGTTAACTCACTGAAACTGAAAATATTATTAAAATAACTAAATGAAACTACGTGACGTAGTATTATTTCTACTTTATTTAAATTCTTCGCTACACTTCAGGTTTCGTTGCATGACAACATCTTTATGTGGGCAATTAGGAAAGATTTTCTATCTAGCTAAAGAATCTATCTATCTTTGCTAATTGCTCACCTGAAGATATTGTCATACAACGAAACCAAGGTTGTTAAGAATTTAAATAAAGTACTACATCACATAGTTTCCTTTAGTTGTGAATAATGAATTTCTACAAAATTAACGCCCAATATATTCAGTATTAAGTTAATTGTCAAATTAATACACGTAAAGCCATTTATTATAATAATTACAAAGTAAACTCTTTTTAAGTATATGCATTTTGTATTTAAACCTCAAGTTGCCGTATAATTTTTATATATTTCCTAAGAATTGCATGAAGTTCCTTAATTCCGATAATATTCATATTCCGATACATTTCCGATAATATATATTTTTGGTAATAGTGTTGGTTTAGATTATGTTGTGTTGGGTTGGTTTGGGTTGGGTTAGTTTGGTTTCTTTTAATTTGGGTTGAATCGGATTGGGAATTCAGTTTAGGTTTAATTTTATTAGATTGGATTGGTTGGGTTGGACTGGGTCGTATTGGTTTGGGTTGGGTTATGTTTGTTTGAGCGGGTGTGGTTGGGTTGGGTTTGCTTCGGGTTCGGTTGGGTTTGCTTTAAGTTGGTTTTGATTTGTTATTGGCACAAATATATTCATTATATGTTTGTGTATTTACTATTAATTATATATCAAGGTACTTTTTTGTGTTGTACTAATGCAATAGATATGAATTTTTGGATATATATAATTTGCATATTTTCTGATTGAATAAACCGATTCCGATAAAATAAACAATTACTGTTACCTCAAGTTAGCCTCTATATTTTTCAATAAAACTCCAACTTTATTAGTTCAGTAGTTTTAATTCATGCATGTTCAAAGATACATACGAAAAAGCCACTAAATGGGTTTTATTCGTTCCATTATTTTTATTATACCCCTAAAAATGTTTTTATAAACAAATTCGATTTCATGTACGTCTATTCTAAAATTTAATTATTTGTTTAGACGTATAATAAGCAAAAGTTATCTTTGGTTTTTTTTTTACTTTTGTCTATCAAAGCCATCACTGCGTAATAATATAAAGGACAGTAATCACTAAACATGTTATTGCCGATTGCCATCAGATGAAAATTCACTTATTTCACGTCTCTTTAATTTTTATGTATTTATTCTTCAAGGTAGTTAATAAATGGTTATAATTGATATCCAAAAATTTCACGAAAATATTAGTCATTAATAATTAATTTTCACAATCCAAACATATTTAAAAAAATTCGAAAGTTATATCCGTTAGCATTTGAAATTATGGCGTCGTGAATAAATGGCCAAAAAACTAAAGACGAAGAAAAGTATTGACGTGGATTAAAAACTAAGTTCATTGTATTCTGACAATCTACATGGCAATGTCTACTGTGTACAAATATTTTGAAATACGTCAAAATTTACCCAAGGTACAATAAACGACAGCCGGGGAATAACAGGAATCAACAAAATATGCTCACGGAAAATTGGCCATGGAAAAGATGAATAATATCTTTCCGCCTCTTCAATATTTTACAATGCACTATACCCGTCACCACTCTTGTCATCTCAGACACCTTATAACCCGCAACAACTTATCAGTTTCTCGTTTCTACGAGCAATGCTTCCACACAATCATATATAGATTCCTATCATGCAATAATGGTTCAACTTCTTCAAATTTCTAGAACGCATTTAGCAAACACTTTGAATTTCAACCGTTAATTGATTTCAATCAATTAACAGTAATTAAAGGAACTACGTTCTATAATATCGTAAAGTATAGTCAACAGCATAAAAGCTTTATAAACGATATAACAAAATTATTATACAGCATTAATACTTTGTACCGCTACTAAAACCAAGTTTTAAATGTTAAATTTGAAAATTTATGCAAAAGCGGATAACGATATTCAGCTGGAATAGTCTGGCTGTAACTGTATTTTATTGCGCGATATAAAACCGGTGGCAACGACTAGCATTAGATCGTTTTACATAGTTGTTGTGTATGAATTATTACCTTCTATTATTGCAAGTCGAATTTAATTATTAATACGGAATTTTGTAACTTTTTAAAAGCCGTGTGCTTTTAAAAAACTACAAAATAGAGATTCCACTTAAGCTTAGAAAAAAAATCTTTCTCAATTAATTTGTGTCTCTGTATTCAATTATGGTCAAATTGTTCTATTTTAACCAAGAATAATGGACTTCTTTTTTATTCAATATAGTTTGTAAATATGGCTGACTACAATAGAATATTCAGGGTTACCGTATTGGTGACCACATATTGTTGGTACAAAGAAATTTACTAAATAATATATTTATTATTTTACAACACTAGAGGCTACATACTTGGGACTACATGTCAGCCGTTTGTTCTACTAAAAATATCAATTGTGTATTTTAAACAAATATATTCTTCTAATTAATGTAATGAAATAACAAAGTAGCATCGAAAGCAAGTATTTTCTTTAAATATTAATACGTTTTGTTGATATATATGACATCGAATCTGTTTAAATTCATAACATTTTTTATTCAATATTTTATGATTTTACTCCTGAATACCAGACTAAATTGCTTTTGTTCTCGCAGAGGATACACCAGTAAAATGAACTTTGCTGGGTTTAACTGCCAGTTTTATATGTATGTATATATATATATATATATATATATATATATATATATATATATATATATATATAACTACACATATACACACATATGTGTGTGTATGTGTGTTTCCCAAAAATATAATTCTTTATCCTAACAAGTATAATTGATTTGTTGCACAAGTTGAATTCATACAATAATCTTAGGGAAAGGGATAAAAAGTGAATCACTTTAAAGAAATTCTATGAGAAGTCATCTACAAGGCTTCTTATTATTTAAAAGCACATTTTCAAAAATATTTTTATTTTTCGAGTTATACTTTTTGAGGTGCTTATGAAAAATAGGCAATTATGAGAAAATTATGAGAGTGAAATTTAACGATGCGCGCGCATGATGCAACAAAAATCGACATGATGAAGTATAATAAATAAAATAAATAAATAAATAAATGTTCACTAAACATGCGTATAGTGACTGATACTATATTCATGATAGTTACTGGGGTATTTGTAAATGCATAACACGTGTCTTATATTCATACAAATTTAAGTTATATCTGCTCTTAAATAATTCAATAACATTTTATAGTAATTAAAATAGAATAATGGTGTATACAATAAAAAACATTTATTCATTGTAAATATTTGTGACACAAACAGTGCTCATAAGCTTTTTAAAATATGTTTTAAGTATGTTTCTCTAAGTGACATTAAGTTTCGGTATGTATTTATTTGCATTATAAATTATTTAAAATTAAATTATTTGATCGAATTTAAACTTTACCAATCTTATTTATAGTCACGCTCCATTTCTTTTATTATTTTATTTACATTAATTATTTTCGTGCTAAATAATGTTTTTGTAATAATTTTTTTAAGTATAACTTCTAACGCGCATACATAAGTTCACGCACATTTATTTTTAAGTAATCATGTTATATACCATTATTTGTAAATTAATAAACACTTCGTAAATTTTCAACACTCAAGTACCGACGTTTAATTGGCCTCTCAATTTATATTTTTCTACTTATTGTAATGTGACTTATTTAAAAAAATATCCATTAATAAAAATTACCTCTATCAAATATGTTGCGATCTATATTGCACTCATCGACAGGATTAAATTAAGTCAATTGATATTTAATAAAGTAAATATTTGATGTAACATATTTCGATCTAGCTATAAATATTATTTTCAAAATTTTCGTATGGGTTTATTTAAAATCTACAATTTAAGTATATTCACACTAATATTGCAAATGCTGAAGTGTATGACTTTTCTGCTTACATGTTTGTTATATTTTCACACCTAAAACACCAAATCGATTTTAAACAGATTTGACAAAAAGATAACTAAACCAAAAATTATAATCACCTTTTTTGAATTAAGGTAAGATTGGTATAATATACGTACGATTTTACTTCTTTTAATATATTAAATAACTTTAACTATTTAATCCGTCATTAGTTCAAAGGAGACCTGCAAAAATGAGAATGGTATTACAAAATGAAATAAAATTATAAAAAACTGATGCTTATAGGATCTAAAGAAACAAACAATTCAACGATTAAAACAGGAAAGAACAAGCAATTAACTACAACTTGCGATAATAATTCAAAACAAAATAGTCGTCTTCATAAATGCGCATATATTATTTTTAATTAATCAGGAATTGGTAATAGGAAATTAAAATAATAATAATAAGCTAATTAAGTCCATTATTATATTTTAGTAATTAAAAATAATAAATAAATTGTTAATTGGCATCGACATTCGTTCTGTTTATATCAAAATGGCGGTCTTTTTCGCTCTTCACGAATTCTACGTGCCTTTTTCGGCGATTTATAATTTTTTGCAGAATTAAATGTCATTATTAATGAAATTCTTCTAGTTTCACGAGAAGTTACTAAAGATCTATGAATGAGAAGGGTACACTATAATAGATCAATATCTGGCAAAGAGCATTTTTATCCGCCCTTGATATTAATTTTGTTTGCACATTTCTGAGATTTGTGGTTTGGACTAATTTATATTTTTTTATTTAAAAAAAAATTAAAATTATAAACAATCTATTCGTTTTCTACCTGTCGAAATTTGAAATATAATTTTTTTAGAATACCTTCTTGTTGTATTTACAGAAACGGTAACATTTTACGAGTAGCGCTAAGAATGTTATGGCGTAATATTATTCGCGTAACTATTTATTTTCTAAGGTAATTATTATTATTTTTATATAAAATATATTCATGTATTTCTTTTATTAAATTGAATTTCATTTTGGCATCGTAGTACAAGATTGTATATTCGGAAATAAGACCGTAACAAATAGGGAAACATATTAGCAATGAGAAAAGCGAGTAGTGGATAGAGATGGACGAACAGAAGGAGCGGTAAAAATTATGGGGTGGGGGAGAAAGCAAGAGAGGAAAGAAAGTAATGAGAAATGGGTTTTTAGCATTTCATCGTTTATTTAACGTTGGATATCTTTACAGAGACATTGTCCACGATTATGTAATCAAGTTATTGGGAAATTTTTCGAAGAACTTGAAAATAATAAATAAACTATATTCTCCTCGTGGCGCGCGAATCTCTTTTTATTGAAAAAAATTATTAATGCCGAACTAATTATTTACCTTATAATTATTGGTGATTTCCAAATGATTTTTGTATTGAGTATATTTGGTTTTAATTTTGTAGACATTCATTATTCACAACTAAATGATATATTATTATTTCTACTTTATTTAAATTCTTTACCACGACCTAAGTATCGTTGTATGACAATATTTTCAGGTGGGCAATCAGCAAAAATTAATGTTTTTTGTGTGATTCATTAGAAAATATTCAGAATTTGCAACCTGATAGTTATTGATGTACGTGGTTCTAAACATAATATATTTCTGCCGTGAATATTTTCGTGGTTGCTGGAAATATATATAATTAGTAACATGAATAATTTTCATTTCCTGTATAACACGAAAACATTTTGCTATATAAATTCATAATCATACCTAGGCAATATATGCAAAATACATCTAGATTCTATGAGAGCTTTACACAAGTAACAATAAATTTCCTCAATCTTGACCAACTTATATTGGAGACGATTTCAAGGTATACTTGAATATTACAACGACAGTATAAATAAAGCGTAACATTTGCAAAAAGTAAACTACATTATCCCAAAACAATGCAAAACTCCTCACGTGATTTAAAAGAAAATTATTATCTGGCAGAGAATTGCGATAATCCGCGTTCAGGGTTACTTTAATCAAATTTCGAGCTAAAAATATGCGAAAATGCACAAGCTGAAAGCGATATTCAGCATGCTACTGCTGAATATGCTGAGAATACATTAGTAGTCGTATTTTCATCTAACGCGAGACTAGTGCGATGGTTATGACTGGTATGCCTCGCTTCCAACGTGGGTGTTATTGAGTCAAATGAGATATGATTTAATGATATATAATTTCAATTTGGATTAAAAATTTTCATAGAGCAAGGAGAAATAATTATATCTGTTTAAACCGTTTTGAAAAGATGGTAAATTAAAAAAAATATGTAAATAATTAATTACTTTTAATTTATGAATCCTGATAAGGAAAGTTATAGTACATTGTTAGGTGAAAAATACATTCAAAAATACATCTTTGCTAATAGCCCATCTGAAGATGTTGTAATACAACGAAACCTAGGTCGTGGTAGAGAAATTAAAGAAAGTAGAAATAATTCTACATCACGTAGTTTCATTTAAATGTGAATAATGAATTTCTACAAAATTAACTCCAAATATATTCAATATTTGAAAAATACATTGTTTGGTGAAAAAAATAGTGTCATTAAATACATATTTTTTCTTAATGGAAGCTAATGAATTGGCCAAAAATTACAAAATTCCACATTTCCGAATGTACATACTTTAAATAAGACATTAATTATTGATTTGACAATTCTTTGCCATTTGAAATTCTACAGCATACTATTTTAATGTTATAATAGTAAACTTTTTTGCTTTGAATTAATTACGATAAACATAGTTTTTTTCCAAAGATAACGTTTTCACCTTTGGTTATGCATTAGATGAATATAAAATAAACATTAAATAATTATAAGAGGTAAATATATGGAAGGTGTTTACACCATGAATGAAGAGGAAAATAACGCTTATAATTTAAATAATAAAAGGGAAAACTTATTACCACTAGAAGAAATATCCACATAAGGGCTGAAAGTAAACGCTCCATAGTACTAGTTCAAAATACTATAAAACGACTTCTTTATTCTCTTATGAATTTTAAATTATAAATTACTTTTCTTTATATTTTCTTCCTTGAATTTAATTTTTTCACAAATATACCACTCGCGAATCGAGGTTTTCTTATCTCGTTCGATAACATAATTTTTGCAGCTCAGTAAATATTTAATGATATCTAATGTAATAAAGTAGGAGGGACAGATAGTCATATTATTGTGAATATATCAAAAATATGATATTTATAAACATCGTTATAGTTTTTCTACACCCTTTTTGTGATCTTGTAAAAACACAGTTATTTTTTTATTTTAAGCTTATTAATTCCAGAAATAAGGCCAATAATATATTGTTTTTGTATATTTTTTAGTATATCTGTGAAGATGTATCCTTTAAAAGTATTTTTCACTATTTTGTAATTCGCCTTTCAATTTTAATAAAATTATTTCCACTGCTTAATTTGGTATCATTTTATTTCTATTTAAATATTTTCGAGTGTTCAAAATTATCAGTTGCCGTATAGGGCAGTTTAATGTGCTTTATTGCTTTGCTAAATTTTATGTTTCCACCCAATGTGATTTCCGAGAAAAATGGTGTTGACAGACAAACACACGTGAGTGATCTTGTAATGGTTCCATTTATCCGTTTAATGTAAAGAAATCCTAAAAAAGCATTAGATAATGTATTACCAAAAATCATAAAGCAAATTTTAAACTTCGACATTGTACAAGACACTTGTATCGAAATATGTTCTTAACATATTCGTAATGTTTACATTGTTGTTTGTAATTATTAAATTACCAAAATACTTAGGGTAGATAAACGCAAATAAACACTAGCAAAATACATATGTAAGTGTTAAGCACTTTTCAAAAAAGCCTTCAAAATATGTAGCTAAAAACCAAACAAATTTTGGCAAGCGTAAATATGAAGTTGAGACGAATGGGTTACATGCGACAAGGTTAAATCAATTTTAAGTACGCTTACATATAAATAAATGCATGTAAGAAATATTTCATAACTATATTTTTATCAATTAACACCGTTACGTATTTTCATTATACGTTCCTGTTATAATGTCTCTCATAAAAATAAAAAATACTCACCACTCGTCTTAGTTTTTTCGTTAATTATTTTTTTAATTATCAATATTTATGGTGTTAAATAATTTGTGATTCTTGAAGCAAAACTAAAAATGTAAACAATCATCTTGATATTTTTTTTATTTTTACAGCTTAATATGGAAAGTTGAACTACTATTTGTTTTAGAGTATTTTCTTATTTGTTTTGTTGTATTTTGAATTAACATTTATGCGTACCTAAGGCGTGTGGAAACCTAGTGGTGTAAATATTACTCGTGCCTAAAAAGTTTAGTCGAATTATCATCGAAATCTTTTATGATCTACAATACATATATTTTCTTCTAATCAATAAATATGACATAAAAATGAATAAATTGGTAAAAAGAGATTCTCAGACCTTGATTATAAATTACGTATTAAAACATAAGGAATTTTTCTTTAATTCACGGGCGAAATTATGTAAACGAGTAACGTTACGGAATATTCTACTTTATACAGTAAGCCTTTACTTTATACAGTAACTTGTACAGTAAGAACTTTATAAGTTTTAAGTACAGTACTTTATACAGTAAGTACTTTATACAGTATACCCATAATTTTCCCGCAATTTAAAATCATACGCTGGAATTAACATTTGTTTTTAATACAAATTTTATTAATTTTTTTCGCAGGTAAATTATTTGGACTATTAATTGAATACTAACGTTATCTATTTTCATTAATAGATCGAATGAAGATGTCAGTAATTTTTAAAGTTCAAAATAAATAAATGTTGTATATTATTACGAAAACGCTGATCTTATATAATATTTCGCTTATTTTGCTATTACATCGTTCTGATATGGTAATATTAAATTATTATATGATATAAATGATAATTTAAATCAATATTCTGTTAAAATATGCCAGCAAATTCACACGTGCTGAACAATATAATATTAACAATCCACATGGATGTTGAAATATATATTTCAATAGACACACTGTTTCCAATTAAGCCTATTATCCAGATAAAGTACAAAGTAGGCATTCTGTATAGGTTTAAATGAAACAAGTTACTGACACTCTTCAACCTTACCTTCAACCAACCTTCAACCTTCAACCAACTCCTATATATACTTAATTCATTTATAACAAAATCAAAATTATTTGTAAATATGATAATTATTTTTGTATTTTTAAATTGTACATCAAGGACGATCTTACCATAAAAGGATTTGATTCGAAGGTAAATCAAATTTATAAACAAAGTGCCTTTGAATTAATCAATTTATATACGGTATTATTTACTTAATTCCTTGAGTACTTGGTACAAGATAGGTTTAGTAATTGGCAGATTTATGGCGTTTTTCACAACGTCACTTAAATCGTCGCTTATTTAAGGAATCCACTAACATCTAAGTCATTTCCTAGACAAACTCAAATTAGTTTTCACCGTTGCTTTCGACACATAACGACATATTTCTAGTTAAAATGCGTAGATCAAAGTGGAAGTGGCTTTTAATTGTACTAATAATGGTAATATATATCTTAATTATTTTTAATTAAGGGTAATTAAAAACGGGTACATAAAATCCTTCGAATAAAAATGAACTTCTTGCGTTTTAAACATAATTGTATTGATTTAACAGCGTATGGCGATAATTCGATCATTGGGGGTTTTAATTTATTTACGTATATATTGTATTTACAAATTTAATCAAAAACTAATTTATTCGTAAATAAATTTAAGTTTTGTGTATATAACACCTATAACACATTTCATGATTTCTTAAAGTTGGTGGAAATTGAATAACTGAAACAGAAACCAATAAGTTATTCTAGGTAAATGTTGGCGAATTGAAATAATATTCCGTGACAATCTAGGAAATATTTTTGTATATATTTTGCGTTAATTTTGTAGAAATGCATTATTCACAATTAAATAAAACTACGTGATGTGGTATTATTTTTACTTTCTTTTCTTGCCACGACCTAGGTTTCATTGTATTACAACATCTTCAGGGCCCACCTGAAGCAAAGATTAACTTTGTTAAAGAATAACTTGATTAAAGTTAATCTTTGCTAATAGCCCACCTGAAGATGTTGTAATATAATAAAACCTAGGTCGTGGTAAAGAACATAAAGAAAATAGAAATAATACTACATCACGTAGTTTCATTTAATTGTGTCTATTTTTCTATTCTAATTATAAAATTAAAAATTGTATCGTTTAGGTGTTAATTCACAATTCTTTACAATTGTGTTTTTTAGAAAGTAGTAATATTGAAAATACAATTACAAATAAACAATATTCTCCTATAACAAACAATACAGACAGAAAATGAATTGCCTCACAAAAGTTTACGTCATTGAGAGGCATGTCAGTTAACAAATGACATTTTATCATAACAGCTCCGAAGTCGGGTATTATCTGGGACCCTGGAACCCTTTATAATTCTGAAATATTAATTAAACAAGGTTTACCCGACGTCCTCAGCCGCTTATTTTAAGAAAAGTTTAGCGATGTGTATTCGCGGCACACGAATAGCTGTGCAAAGTAAATATTTGGCAGGAGCATTCCCGAGCATTGTGGTACCCTTCATGAACCAAATAAAAAACAGAAATCAAATCAATGAACTTAAATATGGGACAAAATTATATTCAGGAAACTAATAAATAATTAAATACAAGTTTTCACCATCTGTTATCAATACATTGATACATTGAGTAATAAGTGTTTCTAGTCACAATTTAACATTATGTTTATAGAATCTATGTAACATTATAACATATTATCTTGATATCGATTGTTGATTTGAATGTTTTTATTTGAAAATCCAATTAATGAATACTCATATAATTATTATATGAAGTTAACAGCTGATCGTCTGAATATAACTCAACTCACTGTAAGACGTGTTCCAGGTTATGTTTCTGTTTGAATTAATCATCGCTGTCCTCATTATTAAAGAGGATATATAATATTAAAAACATAAATAAATATTTATGTATACTACACACACATATACGCACGCATGCATGAACGGACACACGCGCGCTAGCACGCACGCAAGTACACCCGCAGGCTCGCACGCATGCTTGCATGAGCGCACGCTTGCGCCCACGAACACATGCACGCACGCACGCGCGCGCACACACACACACAAACGTGCCCATGCGTGCGCACTCCCACTATCTCATACACACACACAAACAGATGTCATTAGTGGTAAGTTAGTATGGTAGTGATATGGTTTTTTTAATCAGTCATATCAAAGATTTCTATGTTATGAAGAAAGGATAAATTCTTTCCTTAATGCTCTACAAGTGAGTATCGTAGGTCATACTTGTTGTATGACATTCTAATAATTTTTATGCAGAAGTTTAGATATAACAACGTAACACAATCATTATATCATTAAAGTTTAGCCAGGGAAATTATAAAGAAATAAATTTGTTAAATATGTGTTCCTCTTTGTCGTCGATTTCTTCTCCAAAAGCATTTTTTTCAGAATGGACTAGGTCTTCACTTAAAGAAGATTAGTGGATAGCATGGGTGCCACAGTTGCGTAAGAGTCAGAGTAAAATAGTTCGTACGCACAACTTTCTCTTTTCCTCCGTAATTTTCTTTGAGTTCTCCTCTAGGTTAGTTAGCAGCAATTTCAGAATAGTCTCTTGTATCCAACAAAGCTATAGTCAGAGCTTCCCCGTTTACTGCTCTATCTTGAACTAATTAAGAGTTGATGTGTTCTTTTTATTTCTTGCATGAACTTTTATTTTAACTGATGTTTATAACAAATAAAACAATTTTTATTTATAAATAATAAGTATTTGTTCATTCTTGTTGTCATCATGGAGCTCCGGAGACTTGCGACCGAATATTATGTACTGTTGTTTCTGATAATTAATAATATAATGATAAGTAATACTGAATAATAATAATTTATAATATGTAAAAGAAGATTACCTAACAAACTTTTTTGATCAGAATTCAGCTTTTTTAAAAGTGTTACAAGCAGGTAAACTTGTTTAGAACAAATACAGTTACCTTGGTTAGCTGTAGGTGATAATCAATTGATATGAAAGAAATATAGAAGCTTCATTCCACATATAGAAGTTTTTAATAAGATTAAAAGGAATTACACCACTTTTGTTCTGTCCGTCGTTATAAAACTTGAAAAAATTGACAAAAATATGACTAGAACCCTGTGTGAAAACCCATAACTTTAACGTAATAACATTAATCTCCTTTAATCTTGACTTACTTGAGTGAGTAACCATTGTAATGCAAATTCATGTATATTACGACGATAACATGATAAATCGTAGTATTATCTACAAAAAAGCACATTACCCCAAAATGATGTTAAAACTCTGTACGTGATTCAAGAAAATTATTTTCAGGCTCAGAGCAGCAAAATTCCGTGTTCATACGGCTACTTGAACCAATATTGAGCGTGAAATATGCGAAAATCATGCACAAGCTAAAAACAATATTCGACACTAGCGAAGAGAATGCATTAATGGTCATATTTGCATGTGCGGGCCTAGTACGACCGGCATTAGTTCGCTTCGCAAACGCCTGTAGAACTCTATATACACTTATTGTAAGTCAAATGGAGTTAAGATTAAAGGTTATTGAATGAAATTATTTTTATTTACAAAAAAATATAATACGTGATTCTTACTATCGTGCAAATAATTTTACTTGACGTCCTGATTATATATTTGTATAATATCTGGGGTGAATTTATGTGTATATCTAATAAACACACCGACACAAACATATATATTATTAAATATTCGGTCAGTATTTTACTTTGATGTCTTTGATTGAAATTTAACATGGTGTAAATTTTGTAAATTATCGATTTTTTGAAATAGACTCTCTTAAAAGGTATTAAAATTAATTGTCGATGTACTAATAAAAAGCAAACATTGTGTCTATTGCTACAAATGAAAAGAAAACCTGATCAAACACATTATGCTCTCGATAAGGGTGTTATCATCATTAGATGCGCGCCTATTTACAAATTAATTAATTATTTCACTTCATTATATTTATAAAACACAAAAATTGTTTAAAGTAATGTTACATTAACAATTTGGAGAAAAAAATAAATTTCAATCAAATATTTGATAATATTTTTGGATCTTACTGCTACATGTCAACTAACTTAAATATAATATTTTGTAACTTATTTTTTTATGTTTTTTTTATCTAGACGCTTATTTTTCTTTACTTTTATCTTAACAGTTGTATTTACTTCGTTCACCTTAAAATAATATAATTTAATTCTTTCATTTTTAAGTCTTTGTACGTATGGCTATTGATGCTCAACGTTTCCAAGATTTTATTGAGAGCATATCAACACATATTATAAAAGAAATCCCGTGCCGTGTTTGTCTGTACTTACGTGATTTACTCAATAACTAGGAAACAAATTTTTTTCAGCTTTTTATTAATGGACAGATTAAGGTACTAGAAAGGTTTAAAGTATAATTTATGAATGTTTTGTGAAAAAAATTCGACTTGTGTTGGTGAAATCGGAAACGTTTTCGTAGGAGAGGTGCTTGGTGTGTGCTACTTAAATTTTTAGAGACAGGTGAAAACAATGTATGACAACTTTTTTCTTTTCAACAAATTCTGCAATAACGCTTGTAATAGTATATACGTATATTATACGTAAAATCCATAACTCACGTTATATTTAAAAAAAAAAGTACGAAAAATTTTCAATTCTACTCTTAAAGCTAGTCTGTTATAATCCCAATTAAATTTTATAGTCATAGTTCCTAAGTTATACAGATCAATTTTCTTTTCGAATGATAGGTTCCTAACGAATAGTTTAAATGTTATAACAATGGGTTTGCAAGCATAATTATAGGTATGGGCTGTCGACACAGATGTTTGTCTAACTGTGTGAAGTCCGGGCGAATCGCAGTTATTATTTAAGACATTCAAGACGTCATTAATACCTTCATAGTGTTAAACGGAATTTGCCTTTGTTCTCCAGTTCTAACACGACTGACTTAATTTGCGGGATATAAGGAATATTGTGAAAGACGCTAATTAATCAGCTCACAAAAGGCGCGTCTGCGTATTCGCATCCCTAATTACGGCCAACTATAAATATTCTAATTCAACTGCTCGCGGCCAATTATTTCCTCGCCTCTTCGTCGGTAATTATCTCTTTTTTAGGTGTAGGGCGCCGCACTTAGACGCGCTCGCGCCCGCCCAACAATTACACGACTGCGTGATTGTAATTTATGACAATATCGCTTATTAACCCCAATAAAATGTTTATGATCATTAATGTCATGCATGTACTTTGTTCACTGCTTTATTTATTTTGTTTAAATACATTTCGTTTAATTTTATTTTCGACGTCATTCCCTGGGATAGACTAAGATCGATGGCGACAGGCTAATAGAGACAGTATATAGAGCCAATATACGAATTGAAAATTATGGCAAATAAGCTTTCATTTATAAAACACTAATGACTCAACACAGCTTCGTATTCGCTTCGTATGTCACAGGGTGACATTTTTTTCTAAACTAGTACTTCATTATAAACCACGTTTAATTAAATATAGCCCGGTTACGCCCGGGTGTTGTCGTTGCTGCTATGCGGGTGTATTGATAAATGTGCGAAAGTCCACGTAAATAATATTACGTAGTTAAAGACATAGTTAAATCTTTTGAATATTTCTTTAGAAAGCTACAGTAAAATATAGAATTGATATCAATATGAATTCAGAAAAATCACTATAATGTTTAATTTGGTAAGGATTAGGACAATTTTATACAATTGAAATCAGGAAAATTTGTTTGGAAAATTATGTATTTGCTTAATACCATAAAACTTATCATGGATTTTATCTTATCATGGATTTTACGTAATATACACCATTATACTGGCGCTTTATTGTAGGAAGTTTTGAGAGAAACAATGTTGTCGTACATTGCTTCCATATAGTTTTAGCGATTTAAGCAGCGCGTGCCATCATCATAGTTCGGGTAATTTTCACAAAATATTCGCAAGTTTCACATTTAAACTTTCCTCGTGAAAAAATCTCTTCAATTATTAAAATCTGTATAAAAACCTCTTTATGGCGTACATGCAGACAGAAAGACGCGGCGCTGAATTTTGTTTAATATTATGTATGGAGTTTAAAGTTAAATTTTTGTCGAATATTACCTTAATTTTTATTATTTCTTACCTTTATTTCTTCTCTTGCCTTTTAACTTTGCTTTTGTCTCATTAATATATTAGGAATTATTAATATTTATTAAATTATTATGCAAACCTTGATATGCGTTCGGTAAACCAGATAATTTATTACATTGTTACTCTACATTTTTATGTCGAGTTATGAAAATATATTACGTCAATATATGTATAAGTGATTCTCATGTTCGTAAATTCATGCAAAATTTTATAATAATTAACTAAGTACTACAGAAACTGCAAGTGATTTCTCTGTTTCATGGTACCCAGTCTTCTAAAAATATGAAAATCTTTTAATAAACGATCAGTATAAACATACATTCCACATAAGCTTAACAAATATTTAATAGCTTTGGAAAGAATATAAGGCCTTTAAAACGAGCCGATTGATTTTAAAAAGTTTATTTCTTCAACAGTTTAGCTAAAACATTTATTAAACAATGGATTATTTTTAATGAAATATATAATTCAGCCGGTTGATATCAAATTCTGTAATCAGTTTCATTTAAAGTAACATTTGAAAAAAATGCATATTTCTGCATTATTACGAGAATTATTGTGACACAAAGATGTTCAGTTGAGACGCAAAAACGCATGAACCTAAGCGCACATTTATACAACCATGCGTACGCTTACGCATCCACACACTTTCTTGTGCACCACAAATATATCGATTTCTTATAAGAGGAGGAAAAATATACAGTAATAAATTTAATATTTGACGAGGAGATAATTAAACTGTAATGTTATGATGCTATTCGAATATACATGTTAAATAAATAATACAATATACAGAACACAATCCGTTATAGAGTTATTGGCAGCAAGTGCGGAAAAATGGAAATGCTTTATTATCAAAAGTATAGAATAAATTCAATCTGGAAAAGACAACGCACCAGTATCCTCCAATTTATTTTAAAGGCATCGTTAGAAACAGAAACTAATTCAAACTCCACGTCACGGTCAATTGCGACCGATCCGAATAAACAAAATTAATTACCAACAAAAGTTTGTTCCACCGAGAGGTTCGTCTAATTCATCATCGGATAAATGACATTTTGCTTATAATTTCCAAGACAGACAAAATCTTTTCAAAAAGACTTCACCAGATTTTCATTATCAAAAGTTCATGTGATTTCTCTTTGCTATTTTTTATTTCGAGACCTTGTCTTCCTATTCAAACAGTATTTGCCCCAACTATGAAGTCGGCATATGTTGGCAACTATCACACTTATATATACTTTACTAAAGTGCGATATTTTTACATATTTCATATTAACTTTGACTAGTATTTTTGGTTATGATATATGTGGTACACGTATTTCTAATATTATTTAAAAGAAAACTTTATACGTTCAACCCTACAGCTCACCAATAAAGTTAACCACGTAAGTATGTACATTTCAGTTAGGCTATGTCATTAGGAATAGTCCCATCAATAAATATGGAAAATATTTCGTCAGATAGGGGCATCTACAATCTATATTAATGGGCTGGGCAATGAAAAATCATTTGCAATTATCAAGGGTACAGACGAAATTAGTAGACAGACAGTAAAAAATCAACAGGGATAAGTTAACTTATCTTTTAAAATGTATTAACTGTACATGCTGCTTCACCTATAACTTTATCTGTTATCGCTTCTGCTGAATTTTTCTTTAACTATAAATAAGAATCTTCAGCCTGACACGTTTACTTTTAAAATATATGATAAACAATTTCCAAGTCAGACAAAATCAATAAGAATTCATAATAACTTGATACCTATGAAAATTAGACGTTTTCTGGAATTTAAAAGCTTCTAATAGAATTTGCTAATAAAAAATATTTAACTGATTTTTATACTACCTCGGTTTGGAGTTAAGTTAAAAAATTTAATTAAAAATATTTTTTAACAGACCTTAGTGTCGTTGAACATAAGGTCTTAAAATTATGTCTAAATTCGCTCAAGTTTTAGAAATGTCAAAATTTATTAAAATTTGAGTGTTTCTTTAATTAACAGCACGTTCAAGAAAGGAAAAAAATGACAAAAAATTAATGCAGATTATGAATAATTTTAGGATATAACCTGATAATTAAAACATTATGAAATATATGCATCTTTCTGCAATTAGGTACTGGATTACTAATGCATTTGCTGATAATCGTCAAATATCATGACAAGAAAAGGTTAATTTGAAACTAATAAATAATAAAAAATGACTGAAAAATAGATGAATTATGGTAATCATAAGTCCATAGTACATACTCAATATGTCGATTTTCTTTTTGTTATAAACTATTGCTTATTATATCAATAAACGTCAGTAAAGCTTTAAATTTTTTTGACTTTAATATATCGATTTAACAGATTAAATCCTGAAATCTCTTATAAACGTGCCTCGATTAGTTAAATTCCTCTGTTCTTTAGCTCAAATAGGCTATATAGTAATAAAATTACTTAAAATTGTTTAAAGATGACAATTTTACTTAAATGTTGATAATATTATTAAAGAGAGAGCGCGAGAATGTATTAAATATAAGTACACCGATAGTCCACAATTAAATTAAACTACGTGATGTAGTATTATTTCTACTTTCTTTAATTTCTTTACCACGACCTAGGTTTCGTTGTATTACAACATCTTCAGGTGGGCTATTAGCAAAGATTAACTCTTAGCAAAAACCAACAGCATTTATATGTTACAAACACAATAGCGGAAGCCTGGTTTGTGCGCATTTTTCCATTGCTTATGTTAGTGAGTTTATTGCAGGGGCGCAGAGTAGGTTTTATTATATTAGAGAATATAATAGAACCTACTAATATAATAAAACCTATAATTAATATAATAAAACCTACTCTGCGCTCAACTCACTAACATAAGCAATGGAAAAATGCGCACAAAGCAGGCTTCCGCTATTGTGTTTGTAACATATAAATGCTGTTGGTTGTTCCTAAGAGTTAATCTTTGCTTATATCCCACCTGAAGATGTTGTAATACAACGAAACCTAGGTCGTGGTTAAAGAAATTAAAGAAAGTAGAAATAATACTACATCACGTAGTTTAATTTAATTGTGAATAATGAATTTCTACAAAATTAACGCCAAATATATTCTATACACCGATAGTACTAAATTCGTTTAAAAGAATTGTGACACCAAACATTTAAAAAATTATTGTAAATCGACGTAAACATCTAATAAAATCTTCACATAACTTTACATAGACTATGGTCAATTAAAATACAATAGCGTAGATGCCACTATAAGAGCCAGAATAATAATAAATTCAGCTGAAGGAAATACGGATGTATTGTTCCTGTTGCAAATAATATATTCGACAACTCTATATGTAAATAAATTAAATAAGCCGATTTGTAAATAAATTAAGTATATATGTTTTTAGTCTTGTATTGGATGTGTATTCCACGCGAATTATTAATATATACACACACATATATATATATATATATACATATATATATATATATATATATATATATATATATATATATATATATATATATATGTATAGTAAGCGTTTCTGCTTTTGGCACACATGACGTACAAAACAGCTGATAGTAGCAGTAAACGCCGTTCCTCCTTACTGGTAATTATTTATTTTTTAGTTAGCGAAAGCGCGTCTCCGCCCGCTAAACAACGCTCAACGCCATTAAATTCTCGTGTTAGCGCGAGTTTTTAATTTATGGTAATATCACTTATTAACTCGGAGACAATGTTTGCGAGCATTACTGGCGATCATTCACTTTGTTTATAGCTTCATTTACTCGGTTAAATATTTTTCCTTTAATGTTATTGTATACATTTATTAATATACGTCTTACTCTTTCCGGGAAAATCATTTTGAATACTATTAGGTTGATCAGTAATGTGTGAAGTGATTTGTTTTTGGCAGCAGGTTCGATACCCGGTCGCTCGTCGAGCGGGGTTGGACTGATGTACTAGTTAGCTGTAAGAGATAAATAAATATGTTACATAACATTTGGCCGATTAATATTTCTAATTTTGAAAAATATCTAAATTTAATCATAAGTCTAGAACTTCTAATTAGATTCTTAGGAAATATTTACTTAAGAAACAAATAATTGATTTTATTATTTTTGACATAAAACTTTAGGGAAACCCCACTAAGCCAAAAAAGTGAAACATTGTTTGTTTATTTGTTTGTTTGTCTTTATTTCGTATTTAAACCGTCCAACGGATTTCGATTAATATTTTTATAGTGATTATATACATCCTAAATTAAAATATCAACTACGTACATTTACGTTATCTTTTTGAGGAACAAAATGATAAAAATAAATGCTAATACATTTAATGCGCTGCCAAAACTCCAAAGTTACAGATATTAATGGACAGGTAACACAAATTAAGCTTTAATGATAAATAAAATTATTATTACTGAACATTATATTCAAGGACGTTTATTGTGAAAAATTTTAAATATTTATGTAAATAAATTTTGCTGTTGGCAAGTAAATATGTTTTGCTACAAAGTTTGATTTGATAATACACTCATCACCTGTAATTATAAAGGTAATACACTGTGCTTGCTTATATATCCAAGTATTTCAACCGAGCGAAGAATTTCGGCAGATGGGGCGTTTGCACATGCGCACGAGATGAAACGAGAGGGGAAGACATCTGTTTAAAGCTATATTTTCCTAATACCGCGCGGGCCAAGCCACGGGCAAAAGTAATTTTATTACATTTTAAGACTTCGAAATATAATTCTTATTTACAACAAACCCAACGTAAAACACCCCCATTTAAATTAGGCAAGTGTTCTTCTAGATGATATAAAAAGCTGTACTATCAAACACCCGCCAGTTTGCGAATGATATTTTATCCCAATTTCTAAAACAGATATAATCATTATTATTCTGAAAATTTTAATTATTCGAAAGTTTACACAGTAACCGTGATTGTTTATTTTATGGATATTTATAATCATACAGCATATGCGTTATCGGCCCGAACAGAACTACACGCGGCGCCCATGAACAACGCAACACTTAATACCGTCAAATAAAATTAAATTGCCAAATAAACCTAAGTATTAACCAAAAGCATGGTTTAAATGAACTTGTATTTTTTTATTTGTATACTTACTAGTTACACGTTATAGTTACTAATACGTAATTATGTAAACTGTTACTAATACTAATATGTAAACTGTTACTATAGAAAATTATACTTTGCTTATATAGGGAAATGTAACAACGCTGCTAGTAAACTGGGTATATGACAAGCTCGTCATAACTTCATCTGTCAAACACTATTTCGACCTCGACCTAAATTTAACTTCGGTATAACTTAAGAAAGTTTACATTTCATCAAGTGCATCTAACAGTACATCTGTTTTTAAGTTTGTGTTATAATTACTGTAAAGAAAACGGCTATATATTATTCTATTCGTACAACCGAAATTATCAAACCGAAATATTATTTAATTTATAGCGAAGACCTACTGCAAAAGTAACATTTATTAAATACTATTTATAAATTAAATGAAATTAAAAATAATTTTTTAAGTAATATTCGCATTTATTACTGGAATATTTTAGGGAGAAATGAGACATTTTTCCAAAACTTGTTAAAAATATTAAATTATTAATTATTTATTCACTTTATTCTAGTGGTGTTTTCATATGCAGCTCAGACCATTTTGCAGCATATTATGTATATTTAAAACTAAAAAAAAGAGAAAAATTTCACTAGAATAGAGACGAATAAAAATAATATAAATTTTAGCGATGCTCTAAATAATGACGCTATTTGATATGACAGATGTATAGTAATTCACAATCACTGACAAAATTTCATATTTTACGTATATGAAACGCGACGTTGCCGCGTGAGAATTTCGAAATAAGTTCGGAATAGTTATTTTATTGTTTTATTTAATTTGTTAATAGTAACCAGTATCTTCTTAATATCAAACATATGAACGGCAAATTGTTCTCTGAATGAGTTATACAACTTAAGTTTAAGCATTTTTTAGTAGCAACATTGTAAGACTGTAGTTAAATATAACTTTTTTTTAAATATTGTTATGAAAACGTTAATAATGTATAATGCTTTTAAATCGAATAATTGTTTTCTTTTGAATCATTCATTTGTATCTTACATTTTTTAAATACATGGCGGCGTGAGAAGAAGGATGCGTTTTCCTTTGAAATTATTTGATTACTTCTTTCAAATGTTAAACTATCGGTAAGAAACCCTGTGTTCATTTTGCATTATAAGTTAAAGATGGCGAAAATATAGCTTTCATATTTAAAATTAAAATTTTGTAGCAATGGTTGAGTTATTCACTCGTCTTAACATTGTGTAACGTTTGTGGGTACAAGCATCTACATGGAAGGGAAAAACTAGAAAAAAAAAGTAGTATATGATACACTTCAGCGCATGTGTGCGATGAGGTTTCACTTCATTTGTGAGCTTACACGAACAAAACTCACACTTTTTTTCATAAATTTAATATCAGCTAGTAATAAAACTTACTTAATAGTACGATTGAGACTTGCAATACTAGGATTCGCACATAATTAGATAGATATAAAAATCGAAGGGTAAATAATATTTATTTTGAACTATTTAAAAATATTATTCTTCTTGGCAATGTAAGAATATTGCCTTGTATATCTGACATATCCGTAATTATATCTGGAATTTGTCAGAAAATATAATATTATGACTAATCGCTGTAGTTTTATAATAAATTTCGGGTAAGCTTCTGGTAATACAGGTTTTTAATTAAGACATTTTTGGGATAGAGTAGTAGAATTTTCGATGATATCCCCAGAAAATTTCGAAAAAACAGTTTTAGAATCCTTTTAAATTTATCATTTCATTTCCGACCTCTAAAACGTCTAAGTAAATTATTTTAAGTATTTACTAAATAACTGTTTAATGTTAACCATCAAAATTAAAATTTCTTTGTTTAAAGGTTTCAGAGAAATGGTTGCGAGATACAGGCTGAAGTGACATGAATGAAATAAGAAGTAAGTTTTACCAAGTTTTTATTAACTCGCCACCTTATCCATCTGCCTGTTCGTTTGTTTGTCCGATACAAATTTTTCAAACAGTTTTAAACTAAAATATAATATAAATTTTATCCCGTTGAGCAGGAAACTTGTAACTTAGCAGCTCAAAACGGGATGAAAATTTAATAATAAATCGCTTTTATGTATATCTGCTTGTTTGTCTATACGACGCAAAGAACAAGGCCTATGCATCCACAAATGTAAAGTAATTTTTCTTTCAACTAGAGACCTAACTACCAAGCGAACATAAGAATGGAAAAGTGTGTTAAAACGTAGCAACAAAAATTATGACAGATTTTTTAATCGAACCCCCGTTGAGCTAGAGGTCAAATTACTTAGGTGAACATCAGATTGTAGAAATTTTTTAGAAAGTAGCACCGAAGATACTGCGACTGCATCCGTTCGACTTATCGCAAATTACCAGGTTATCATAAGTTGGCAAGAGAAAGAGTGCGTATTTCATTCATAGTATAAATGTTACTAATATGAGTGAAATAAGTACTTGATTAACTAGAAATAAATGGACTACTACATTATTCACAGATATATGTATATAATGTAATATGTTAGAAATAAAGATATTCACAATTAAATGAAACTACCTGATGTAGTATTATTTCTACTTTCTTTAATTTCTTTACCACGACCTAGGTTTCGTTGTATTACAACATCTTCAGGTGGGATTGTAATACGACGACCTGAAGATGTTGTTATACAACGAAACCTAGGTCGTGGTAAAGAAATTAAAGAAAGTAGAAATAATACTACATCACGTAGTTTCATTTAATTGTGAATAATGGATTTCTACAAAATTAACGCCAAATATATTCAATAAAGATATTATTATTATTATCAACATAAAGATATTAAATTAAGTTGCTAATTTTCACACACATGACAGTAAAAGCAGATAATAATTATTTAATTTAACAACATTTTTAACACGGACTAAAACTTAAAATAATCTCTCCTTGCCACATAAACATTTATAACCCGATACAAATTTATAACCCCATGCACATTTTAGTAGAAAGTTGTGATTGTGAATTTTTAATCCACAGCTATGAAAATACTTGTAAGATTTCAAACGAAAAACGTGGGTCGCGAGCAATAAGTAATAATAAGAAATGAAAACAGTAGCTGACATTGAAAAAACTTACACAACAGGTCGTATCATTTGTTGTGCAATTAAATTGTTCGTGACTTGTTGGAACTTGCGCCCCACATTTTCGTTTCAGATCTCCGAAATATTTTCACAGCTATTAAAAATTCATAATAACAAATTTCCAGAACAGTATGTATGGGATTTTAAACGTTTATCGGGTTATAAACCTTTATGAGGCAGAAAGAAATTATTATACGTTTTTGGTCCGTCTTAAAAAGACGATACATTAAAAAAAAAACGTAATTATTTACTTTTAGTTTAAGAATCCCGCTAAGGAAAGTTATAATTTGATAAGTCATGCCACATTGTTTGATAAAAAAAATAGTCACTAAATTTTATATAATTTTTCTTAGTGGAAGGTAAGGTTTCTTAGTGGAAGGTGACCCAAAATTAATAAAATTTTTGAGTTCCTAATGTACATACTTCAAATAATTGTGTGTATATATATACACATAATGTATATATGTAAATACATATATTTTTTTTTTTAGACATTTTTTGTGTATAATAAATATCCAAGAAAAATGCCAATTCCAGAATATAGAAAACAGGAGTTACATGAATAAAAAAATCAAGTTAAAGACGACTGATATAATTTAGTGATATAAGAAATGATATTAATTCAGCTCACAAAGGAGTGTCTGTGTATTCGCCCCCTTAATTATGGTCAACAATAGTTATTTTAATTCACTGCTCCTGCTCAATTATTGCCGTTGCTATTTCGCTAATAATTATCTCTTTTTTAGCCGCAGGGGCGCATTGTTCGCGTCTGCGCCCGCCCAACAATGCTCGGAGCCATTAAATTGTCACGTCACCATGAGTTTGTAATTTATGGTAATATCACTTATTAACCCGGAGACAATGTTTGCGAATATAAATGTCGGCCACACACTTTATTTATTACTTCATTTATTCCGTTTAAATATTTTTCGTTTAATTTTATTATCGTTACCGTTTGGTGGATGAAATCCGCAAATATTTAAATGAAAATTGGAGTAGTTTTCCTTTCTTATTAACCACTGTAAAACTTGTAAATCGTGCGTGAACTTCATTTTATGAAATATGAGTTCGGATTCAATCTCATTCACCAACCGAACTGGCAATTAGAACATAAATAATTTCCTCGTTTAAAACAGAACAAATATTGGTGTTCTAATTTAATTTGATCGGGCAGATGGCAAATTTAATCAAAATCAAAACAAACATTTTGAAACGTTAAGTTTGGATTTAAGCGTCTTACTTTACTTCAATATTATGACATATGCGTCGTAAATGCCGAACAATTCAGCATTACGTCAAGATTATATCACGACACTACATTATTCTACGAGGCTTTAGTCTTGCTTTTAAATTTTAATAAATCAACATTTGATTTACATAAACTTATGTCAATGTTTAGTTTAAAAATGGAATTCCTAAAACTAAAACAAATATATAGAAATTTCTGATTTCCTTTGATATATCTTTATTTAAATTTATTAATATCATCATTGAGGACTTCGTAGCTAACAACTTCAATTTTTCTGCCCTCAAATATTCCAAACTGTCACTAAGCTTCCGACATGTTTCACTTATAAGATTGTTGAATGCTCTGACACCTGCTGGCTAGTTAGTCTCCTCGCAAAATCCTTTAATAACGGCTTCCTGATCGCTTCTTTGCTGTGAAGTTCCGCTTCCAGAAGAATTCCTTTTATAGAAGCAGGTGCTGTTTTGGCCGATATTTTTTCACCGTAACATTCATTCTTTCATTCTGTTTGATTGTACTCAAACCATTTTTAGTTCTACAGAAAACTATTCTACAGAAAACTAAAACTATATTATTTAAAAACGTCATTATAATTTTCCCCAATCTTTTAGTAACCTTGTAAAAACGCCGTTTCTTTTATTTTAGGCTCAGTAATTTCAGAAATAAGACAAAGATCATATTTTCTGTACATTTTTCAGTACATCTGTGTACCACCTGTACTAAGATGTGAAATACTAACATTATGAAAAGTATTTTTCAGTCTCATAATTCGCCTTTCAATTTTAATAAAATTGTCTCCACTGCTAAATTTACTATTGTGTAATTCATATTCATATATTTTCGAGTATTAAATATTATCTACTAGGAATAAAAAGTATCCACAACGCTGTAAATGGAGACCGTTTCAGTTTTTTGCATTAAATTTTTTTCTGTAAATAATCAACACTTCTGAAAAGAAAAATGTAAACGATTTGTCACGATTTTTATGTTCACTAATTAAATGGAAAGCTGAAATACTATTTCTTTTATAATAATTTCTTTTTTTTTATTGAACCGTTACCATTTTACGACTTGTCGTTATTACCTAACATTAATGGCTCGATTCCTTAAGGTAATGCCTATATTTTTTTATACATGTGTGTATATATATATATATATATATATATATATATATATATATATATATATATATATATATTCTTATTGCAGTGAAACTTCTTTCGCCAAGGTAGTATAGATACTTAAATTGAAAAATGTGTGAAAAGTAAAGGTAAGATAGGAAATTTTTCAGCGAAATTTTCTACTTTGTTACGTAGTTACCTTAATGTTTTCCGCTGTGAATAATATTTTTTAAATATTTCGCTACTAACGGGAACGGCGGTTACACATGGTATTGTTTTTTTTTATTATTTATTTTATAGTTACGAAACCTAATGGCAAATATGAAAATCTTATAATTTCGCCTTATCCATAATTCTTCTAAATTTTGACCGACTGTGATGAATATTTACTAGAAGATGCAATTGAATTCCGTATGTACGTCGAAAAAAAATTCAAATTTCTTTTAACGTCTCCGTACATCGAATATAGGGTAATTTTTTTTTCTAGTAGGATGACACCGAAGAAATATTTTCAAATGCAATCGAAAATATTAATAGAAAGTATTACATTCGCAATTGGTATCTCCTTCGCAAGATATGAATCTTGAAAATGTGTCAGTATATTCCACCCCTCACATTTTTTTAAACAGGCATGTAACATATCTCAAAAAAATGAGAATAATAGAAGTTAGTAGTCACTTCATTGCAAAATAGTTTTGTTGGACTTATTTTAATAAATTAAAGAGATATAAGTAAATATACCTGTATTATTCGTCTTACGTCTGTCTAAGATATACTAGGTAATAATTAAATAAAAAATAATATCGATATTTATTAACAGTTCGATAAACATACACTATAGAATATTGAACAATTTTTAGTTCAGAACGTACTAGAACATAGCTGCCCAGCAAGAAGCGACGGGCACTACTACTTTTCCTACAGAAAATGGACTGTGTCATGCAGTTGTATTTCGAATTGATCTTTATGCGTACCTAAGGTGTATGGAAACCTAGTGGTGTCAGTATTAGTCATACTTAACAGGTTCATTCGAATCAACATCGAAGTCTCTTTTAATCTACAGTACATATTTTTTTTCTAATCAATTAATGTGACCTAAAAGTTAATAAATTGATAAAAAGTGAATCTTGGGTACTTGACTGTCAATTATGGATTAAAACTTAAGGAATTTGTTTTTAATCTACTAACGATATTAACTAGTTTTATGGAAATATTATATTAACGAATAACGGTATGGGATATTCTATTTGAAATAGTGAGCCTAGAGTATCTCCATAAGTTTTCCGCAATTTAAAATCACACGCTGAAATGAATTTTTAATGCATATATTATATAACATTTATGTAGATTTTGGCACAATTACAAATTTACCTAATTTTTAGGATTAAATTGTAACGTTATCGATTTTCATTAAATTATAGAATAAAATTAAATTATCGAATAACAAAAAGATGGGATATAAATTATAATTTAAATCAGTATTCTGATAAAAATAGATCCGAAAAATTCACATATGCTGAACAATATGAGGTTAAAAATCTACATGGAACTTGACACATATATTTCAATGGACATGCTGTCTCTAAATAAGACTATTATCCAGATGAAGTTTAAGGAATATATTTTGGTATAGGTTGAAACGAGACAAAGAACTAACATTCTTCAACCGAATGCATTATTAATCAAAATGATTTGTATTAAATTTTGGTTTGATTTGTATACATGATAATAATTATTGTATTTCAAAATTGCAGATCAAGGGCGATCTAACTATAAAGGTATTCGAATCAAAGGTAAAGGAAATAGTCAAAAACATAGCGCCTTTGAACTAGTTAATTTATTTACGATACTAATTACTTAATTGCTTGAGTACTTGGTTTAAGTTACGTTTGGTACTTGACACACTAATGACATTTTTCATAACGTTATTTAAACCGTTTCTTACATAAGGAATCCCCTTACTCCTAAATCATCCACTATACAAACTCTCGTCTCAAATTACTTTTCACCGTTGCCTTCGAACGATTTCCTAGTCAAGCCCCGTAGATCAAAACAGAATGATCCTTTAATTACTTGTAATTGAGAAACAGTAATTACCAATAGGCGCCGAAAATCCTTTGAGTAAAAAACTGCGATAGACCTCTTACATTTTAACAAAGTTGTAATGCACAATTAAATGAAACTACGTGATGTAGTATTATTTCTACTATCTTTAATTTCTTTACCACGACCTAGGTTTCGTTGTATTACAACATCTTCAGGTGGGATATTAGCAAAGATTTCTAATATCCCATCTAATATTAGCAAAGATTTCTAATATCCGATCTTTGCTAATATCCCACCTGAAGATGTTGTAATACAACGAAACTTAGGTCGAGGTAAAGAAATTAAAGATAGTAGAAATAATACTACATCACGTAGTTTCATTTAATTGTGAATAATGAATTTCTACAAAATTAACGCCAAATATATTCAAAAGTTGTAATGGTTGTACAGCGTATTGCCTAATTTGATTATTGTGGGTTTTAATTTGTTTACGTAAATATTTCACTTAAAAATTTAATTAAAATAACATTTTATTTATAAATGTAGTCTAGTTACATGTATGTATAACCTATAACATATTTCATGCTTTTTTAAAGTATAACTGAAACAGAAACTTATAAGTTATCCTACGTTAATTTTTAAAAATTCTTTATAGTTTTGTTTTTTAGAAAGTAGCAATATTGAAAATGCAATTACATTTAAACAAAGAACTCTTATAACAAACAATACACACGTAACATTAATTGCCTCACAAAAGTTTGCGTCATATCAGTTAACAAATGACATTTTATCACAACAGTTCCCAAGTCGGGTATAACCTGATTCCCTTGAACCCTTTATTATTCTGAAATATTAATTAAACAAAGTTTATCCTGACGTTCTCAGCTGCTTATTTTAAGGTAAGTTTTGCGACGTGTATTCGCGGCACACGAACAGCTGTGCAAGTAAATATTTGGCAATAGTATTGGCGAGCGTTGCGATACTCTACATGAACAAAATAAAAAACAGGAATCACAGTTTTTTTCAGTGAACTCAATATATATCTGAATATATATCAAGGATTATTGAGGAAATTAATAAATAATTGAACATAAGTTTTCACCAGCGGTCACCAATACATTGCTATAAAGCGGCTAGTTTTCGTCCATTGGTCACCAGTACATTATTACAAACACGTAACATATAACATTACGTTTCTAAGATCTATATCACTGTATAACATATTATCTTAATATATTTTTATTATTTTAATTATTTTATTGGATAAAAACATTCAGACAAACAGATATAGACACGTACCCACTCAGATGTCATTAGTAAAAGTTAGTATAATAGCGATATGGTTTTTTATTTAATCAGTCATATCAAAGCTTTCTAGGTTATGAAGAAAGGATTAATTCTTTTCTTGGTAGCTGTTCTCCAAGTAAGTATATCGTAGGTCATACTTGTATTACATTCTACTAATTTTTATTTTAACCCTGGCTCATTACATATTTATTTAAAATATATAAAGGAAATGAAACGCGATCTGATTAATTCAGCAGTTTAAATATAATAATGTATGTTACGTTACCACAATGTCATTATAGTAGTATAGTAGTCATTATAGTTAGGGAAATTATAAAATATATCATTTTATTAAATTGTTTTTAACTTTCATTGATGCCACTATGTGTTTCAGATCTTTAATTTAGCATATTTACAAAATAGAAAAAACATTGTATCTCAGACGATCCAAAATGCTCAATTTGACCTCTTTATCGTCGAATTTTTCATCCAAAACTGTTTTATTCAGAATAGCTTTAATGGAGTTGTCAGAACGCTTCTTAGCCTTGACCCTACGGTCACCACAGTTGAGTAAGAGCCAGAGTAAAATAGCTCGTACATGTTGGCACACACTCACAATTGTGCACAAGCAGCACAATTTTCTCTTTTCCTTCCTAATTTGTTTCAAGTTCTCCACTAGGTTCTCCACTAGCTAGCACCTATTTAAGAATAAGTCTCCAGTGTCCCATAAAGCGATAACCATAGCTTTCGCACTGACTGCGATATCTTGAAGATCTTAGGAGCCGATGTGTCCTTTTTACTCCTCACGGGAACTTTTGTGTTAAATCCTGTTTATAATAATAAAACCAAATTTAATTAAATACACAAACTATTCATCCTTGTTCTCGCCACCGAGCTCCAAAGACTTACGAGTGAATATAAAGTGCTGTGGTTTCTAATAGTTAATATTTGGAAAAATTACTGATAATCTTTAATAATTTATCATTTGTAAAATTAGATCACTTAATAAACTTTCTTAATTAGAATTCATCCTTTTTAAATTGAGAGGTATGATTATTCAAGCAGGTAAACTCGTATAGGATAGATAGAGCTAATGGAGGGTAGGCGATAATCAACCGATTATCACCTTAGTACAAGATCTTTTATTAATATTTTATGCATATAGGAGCCTTTAATGACATTATATGAAATTACACCAATATTACTTTGTAGGTAGTACTTATGAAACATGAAAAAATTGAGAGGAAAACCTTATTTTTACTGTAATAACATTTAGCTCCTTTAATCTTGACTGACTTGAATGAGTAAAGATTGTAAAGCATATTCGTGTATATATATACACGATAATACCACGATAATACGATAAATCGTATTATCTACAAAAAAAGCACATTACGCCCAAGTGATGCAAAAACTCGGTACGTGATTTAATAAAATTATTTTCAAGCTCAGATTGGCAAAATTGCGCGTTCACACGACCACTTAAACCAAATTTTGGTAGTGAAATATGCGAAATTCATGCGCAAGCTGAAAATAATAATCGGCAGTAGCGGAGAGAATGTATTAATGGTCGTATTTGTATGTGCGATTCTAGTACGATGGTCACGAGCATTAGTTCGTTTCGCAGGCGCGTATTGAACTCTACATACACTTATTGTAAGTAACATCGAGTAAATATTAAAGGTATTTGAATTAAATTACTTTTATTTCCAAAAAAAACGTAGCATTTGATTCTCTCTATCTCTCTCTCTCTCTCTCTCTCTCTCTATATATATATATATATATATATATTTATATATATATATATATATATATATATGCACACAAATACACACACTCATATAACGCTCCAGAAATGGGCGAAACAATTTTGTTCCATAATAAAAAAATTTACTGTCGAACCTTCCCACACAAATGAAAATGAACTTTTTTCTATTCCTATTCTCACCAAATAACGTGAATGATGCCATTAACTTTTTTCGAAATATTGAGTATTGCTATGATGACTTACTATCAATCTTGCAAATTGACACTATAAATTTTATTACGGCGCTAATATCTATAACATATCTTATAGCTGAATCAGTTTAGTTTTATTATTAAATATTCGGTCGGTATTTCACTTTGATGTTTTTAATTGAAATTTAACATATTGTAAATTTTGTAAATTATCGATTTTAAAATAGACTCTTAAAAGACATCAAAATTAAGAGTCGATGTAATAATAAAAAGGAAACATTAAGTCTATTGCTAGAAATGAAAAGAACACTTGAGCAAACACATCATGCTCTCTATCGGGGTGTTATCGTCATTAGGTGCGCACATTTTACTATGTAATTTATTATTTCATTTAATTTTATTTAAAAACGCAATAAAACGTCAAACTGTTAAAATTATATGTAAAAAATATAAAAAATATATTAACTGTTTCGAAAAAAGTCATTTTTTATAAAAAAAACACGACACTTACCTTAAATTGAATTTTTTGTGTTTTATTCTTTTATGTTTTTAATATCTAGATTTATTTTCTCTGAACAGTTGCATTTACTTCGTTCAGTTTTAAGATAAAATAAGTGATTTCTTTAATTTTGAAGAGTTTGCACTTATAACTATTCAACCTTTTCAAGATTATATCGAGAGCATATTAATACATATTATAAAACATATACTCTGTCGGGTCTATCGTACGCTATTTATTCAGTAAATAAGGAACAATTTTTTTCTAGTTGTTATTAATGAAGATATTAATTCACTAGAAAGGTTCAAATGTATAATTTATGAATGCATTTTAAAAATAATTCGATTTGTTTTGGTGAAATAGGAAAGGCTTACGTAAAAGAGGTGTCTCGCTGTATGCTGCCTAAATATTCAGAGATTTGTGGAAACAATGTACAAAAACATTTTTCTTTTCAACAGATTCTGTAATAATTCCTACGATAGTATATAATACATAAAATCCAAAATATACGTTAAATTTAAAAAAAAGACGAAACATTTTTACCTCCCCTCTAAAGCTATCTCTTGTAATCCAAACTAATTTTATAGTCGACTTTCCTAAATTACATAGATCAGATTTTCTTTTCGGATTATAGGTTCCTAACAAATATTTTAAAAGTTATAACGATGTTTAAGCAAACCAAATTGTACGCATGGTCTGTCACGCATCGATGGGATATGCGTCGAAACAGATTTCTGTCTAACTGTGCAAAGCCCGGGCGGATCGCTAATATTATTTAAGGCATTAAAAACATCATTATTAACACCTTCATAGTGTTGAACGGAATTTACCTTTATTCTCTGGCTCCAACACGACTGACTTAATTAGCGTGATATGAGGAATACTGTGAAAAATGCTGATTAATCAGCTCACAAAAGGCGCGTCTGCGTATTCACACCCCTAATTGCGGCCAACTACAATTATTCTAATTCAATTGATCGCGGCCTATTATTTTTTATGTCCATCGGTAATTATCTCTTTTTTAGCTGCAGAGTGCCGCTCTAAGACGCGCTCGCGCCCGCCCAACAATTGCTCGACGCCATTAAACTGTAACTTCACTGCGAGTTTGTAATTTATGATAATATCGCTTATCAACCTTGAAAAAATGTTTGCGATCATCCATGTCATCTGTTTACTTTGTTTACTGCTTTATTTATTTTGTTTAAATGCATTTCGTTTAACTTAATTTTCATCGACGTTCCCTAGCATAGACTACGTTTAATTAAATTGATCCATGTTTACGCACGGGTGTTATGCGTGTGTATTGATCAATGCGCGAAAGCCCACGTATATTATATTACGTACTTAAAAACGGAGTTAAACGTTTTGAAAATTTCGTTAGAAAGCTACGGTAAAATACAGAATTGATATCCATATAAGTTCAAAAAGATCACTATCATGTTTAATTTGGTAAGGATTGAAACAATTTTACACAATTTTACTCAGGAAAATTTATTTGGAAAATTAGAATTTGCTTAATACCATAAAACGTTTATCATGGATTTTACTTAATATATACCATTATACTGTGGCGGACTTTATTGTAGGACGTTTTGAGAGGAATGATGTTATCGTCAATTGCTTCTATGTATCTTTAAATTTTAAACAGCGCGTGCCATCATCATAATTTCGGTAATTTTCACAAAACATTCCTGAGTTTTACATTTAAACTTTCCTCGTGAATAAATTTCTTGAATAATTAAAATCTGAATAAAAACCTATTTATTACGCATATGCAGACAGAAAAACGTGTCGCTGAACTTTGTTTTATAATATGCATAGATTCTTTCGTCTCATTAATGTATTAGTGATAATTAATATTTGATGAATTATTATGTAAACCTTGATATACGTTCGGTACACCAGATAACTTATTATATCGTTTCTCTAGATTTTTATATTGAGGTATGAAAATAGGATAGGATATGTATAAGTGATTCTCATGTACGTAAATTAATCCAAAATTTTCTAAAAATTAGCTAAGTACTACAGAAACTGCAAGTGACTTCCTTAGTTTATGGTGAGCAAGCCTGCCAATTTTTTAAATAAATGATCAGTATAACCACAAATTCCACATAAGCTTGTCAAATATTTGATAACTTCAAAAGAACATAACACCTTTAAAACGAACCATTCGATTTTAAAGAAGTTTACATTTTCAGCTTTTTAGCCACAACATCTCTTCAACAATGAAATATTTAATAAAAAAATTGGTCGAATTGCTATCAAATTTGGTAACAACCTTCAATATTTTGACAACACTCCGTTATAGAGTTTTTGATAGCAAGTATCGAAAAAGGAATTTTTTTAATTCAAATATACCGTATCATTTGAATCTGGAAAGGACACCGCGGTAATTTTTCACCGATTAATTTCAAAAGCATCATTAGAGAGCGTATTGTGAACTTTAAATTAATTGCCAACAAAGTCTCTGCCATCGAAAGCTTCGTCTATTGCAAAATCATGATATTATATTTTTCACTATTCGCAAGTCAGATATGATCTCTTTAAAAAGCCTTTACGAGATATTAATTATCAAAGTTCATGGGATTTTCTCTTGCTACTCTCTATTTTAAGAAAAATTTTTCGTCGTATACCCGTACAAGCAGCACTCACAACAGCTCGACTACTTCTAGCGGCTACTATCACATCTAAATTTATGAAAGTATAGCATATTTACTTGTTTCACATTAATTCCGTGTAATATATCTCAAGATTCGGTTGTGAAAGAGAATGACATAAAACTAACTCAAGGTTATTTGTCGCAGAATGATGGACTATCAGTACAAATCGAGTGACAAATCTCAAGAAATGAGGAAACTATTTTTCGTTCACCTTCAATCCGACTGCGAGAGAACTATTGCCATAGAGGAAGCGCTTGTTACTCTCACGCGGCCAGGGAACTTCAATATAAGCAAACAGACTAAGATTCTTATATATGGATTCAATGATGACGCTCAATCGACATTACCTTACGCCATCGCTACCACTTATAATAAAAAGAATAAGTTCAATGTCCTCCTGCTAGATTGTAGTCGAATCATTCGTAAGTGGTACATACGGTCGGCACACATGACTCAATTGATTGGGAAGCGACTCGCCAACTTTTTGACAAATTTGGAAAGCTTCGGCGTGGAGGCCGGAGACGTATATCTCATTGGTATTAGTTTGGGTGCTCACATAGCCGGTTGGGCAGGGAAATATTATAAGAAGTACAAGGGTCGGTTACTGGGGCGTATTACCGGATTGGATCCGGCTGATGTTTGCTTCACTTACGCACCACTTTCCGTGCGCCTCGATCGCTCTGATGCACAGTACGTAGATGTGGTGCACGCAAACCGTGGGGTACAAGGAGTACTAGAACCGGTTGGGCATGGAGACTTCTACGTAAACGGTGGTGGACCAATTCAACCAGGATGTATGGATCCAGTCTGCAGTCACCGACGTGCCATTATACTTTACGAGGAAAGCGCTCGACAGGAGAAGAACTTGATTGGTGTGCGTTGTGATAGTTGGAGTGATTTTCAAGCAGATCGGTGTAACTCCAAAAACGTCAGTGTGCTCGGCTATGGGTCATCTCCCGCATCGCGCGGTATCTATTGCCTGCGCACGCTTTCTTCCGCACCTTTCGGTTTAGGTATGAAGGGCATTAAGCCAAGATCACTAATGCAAATGTTTTTAGAAACCTTTACGCCTTTCTATAGATAAATTAAACAATTTTACTTATAAACGTTTGACCAGTAATGCCATCCTGCTTTCGCAGGCGAATAGTTCCTTGTGTTGCGAATTGCGCTAGTCCAGAGCATTCAATCAACCTTGGAATTTACGATGACTGTGATAACATTAGTTTAAAAATAACTGCTAATAACTTCATAGTGAAGGAGAAGTAGTAATATGTGAACCCGAATTAAATAGTATACATTGGATATATTAAAATAAACAGATAAATTTAAGATGGTGCTGTAAGAAAAACAATAAAAATATTTTTTAATACTTAATGAAAATTTAATTTAACATTTCGCATATTTAATAAATATAAAATCAGATAATATAACTTTTTCTGTATTTTCTTAACAAAATACAAGTAAATGTTCGATTCTGATATTAAATTACCAAAATTAAATATTGTTCGACTGCTAAAAGTATTTAAAATATTAAATTTTCAGAACAAAGTAATGAAAATATTTATTTCTGATTACACTTATTATGCGATATAATCAAAATCTATTAATTCAAGTACTACTTAATACCACAAAAAGCGGATTAAATTACTCCATATTAAGAGGAAAGTGAAAAGAGTGATTTGGCAATTATAATTATTGTTCGGATAGTTTGACAGTCATTTAAATGCATGATTGGACTTTATTGGGAAGCGAATCAAGGCAGAGAAGTACGTACTTAAAGCATGATTGGCAACTATTATTTGCCATGAATTAACCCACCAAAAAATGACGTGTGACGTGGTTAGGAAAAACTTTCTCTCGTTGGTCAAAGAAAGTTATGTTAGAGAAAATAAAGTTATGTTTTAAATTTTTTACGCATGCACCATTTTTAAATTACAATAAACGGATGACATTTTTGTAACTTTTCAGTTTATTGCTCTGTGTACTTTTGGTTTTATTTATTGTGGATTAATGTGATATTCAATTGCAGGTTATTGTAAATATAATTAAAAAAGAACTTGCAGTAATTTTGTGTGGAGAAATTATTTTATAATCAAGCAGTTATTATATAAATTGTTTTGAACTGTTCCAATTTATTCAGATTATTTTGTATATTTCTGCGAATTTATATTTCACTACTTTGAAGAGCATATCCTTTGAACAAATTGCTAAAAATGGAGTTACTTTGGAAATAAGCATTAATTTTATAATTTTTATAATATTTGTAATTTTTTACAGATTATTCCACATATTTTTATTAATTTAAGTTTCATGGTTTTTAAGATTGTACCCTTGGAAAAAGTTGTTAAAAATTTCAAGTGATTTCAAAGCTGAGAAGTTATTAAATACTATTTTTGAACCATTTTGAACCTTCGTAACATTATCCCGTAACTGCAGATTATCGGTTAAAAAATAAATTTGACATTTGAAAATTTCAGTAATTAGATATTTCTGTTTTAAAAAACGAGGTATTGTAATTTATATGCTATAAACTTTTATTTCATTTCATTTAAAGTATCTACGAAACACGTAGATAACTGTCTTAAACGAGAAAGAGGATTCATGAGATAAAGATCTACATAAATTAATATTTACTTAGGTGAGAATATATTTTAAAATGACACGTGTGTTACCAACAGCTCGACATTGGCATTTATCTATATGGATAAGGCGTTAAATACTGATTTTATTACATGTTAATCTGCTGCGGATAAGGTCTTTAAGAGACCATATTTGAAACCCGTTTAATTGAAGAAGTTAATTTCACCTTATCATAAACATTCAATATTATTAAACTTTAACATCAAGTTCCACGCCTTGCTATTTGATGTAAATATTATGTTTTTAAAATATAGAAAATTTACTTGTAATATTTGAAAGAAAAATCTTGAGATTTAATCTCGATGGCTTTGGAAAAATAAACAATGGCGGAAACATTTTTAAATTTTTAAGATATATAAGGATCTTAGTCTTTCGAAATATGTTAAAATTAAAAGAATTATTTTTAGAATTAGATTCCCCGATACCTTAACTCGTTATATTTCACTAATCCCGCGTTTTTAAGTACCAATTACTTTTCACATTAGCTTGGAGAGGTTGTCTTTGTTTTTCTATATACTTAAAAATATCTATATGTCTTCATAGACATAAAAAACGTAAATAAATTATAAACTGTCTCTGACTGATGTCCGTATTTTGGAAATCTTTTCCTACTTCATTGAAGCTACTATGGCAAAAGACAAAAGTGTGCAACTGTTACAATCAACTGCATGGCCACCATGCATTATTGTTGCAGGTTTTTATTATGATATATAAATTCTGAAAAATTACATTAATCTATAATATTACGATACAAATACATTTGGATATGAAAATAACTTGTCTTGTATCTCGAAATCTCAGTCTATCTTATCTGAGGAGATAAATTTGATGTACAGGTTTACTCTTACATAATATATTTTTCCTCTTTTATAGCGTAACACTAATGTGATAAAATTTATTGCATATTATGTTATTGTCAATAAATCTTTTTTTCATTCAAAGCAAACTTAAAATAAATCATTTAAAATTTTTTAACATCTTCAAATTTAATCATTTTCCAAGCATCTATTATGAAAAATATTCAGTTTTATAACATTAAAGCAATAAGGGGAAGTTTTAAAAGACCTAACAATATTTATATTTTCCTTGAATATGAATAATTAAGGTCTTTCTTTTAAATTTCACTGTGCTCTTGTTTTGTTTAAATGAGTTTATATAGTCATAAAATGATTGACGTAAAATTCTGTTTCGGAATACAATGCAGACGAATAGCAAAATAGCGCTAGTTATAATAATGATATATATTATGTATTAAAAAATCGTTATATCAATTGTGTCCATTACCCTTTTTTAAATAAATTAATATATACTGTTATATTTAAGAGAATTTTTATTGACGACAGGTGGTTCTTTTTGCATCACACTCTATTTTAATTTATTACATCTTGGAAATGTTCAAACTTTCACCTAAAACAATAGATATAATTTTATATATGTGTGTGTGTGTGCATGTGTGTGTGTGTGTGTGTGTGTGTGTGTGTTTGTGTGTGTGTGTGTGTGTGTGTGTGTGTATGTGCGTGCGTGCGTAGATTAAAAGATCTATATTGTCTATAAACGGACAGTATTGCATTACCGGGTAGTCTTTTGTCGCAAATAATATAGTTATTTAAGTCAAAATTACGATGACAGAAAAAAACAAATGTTGAGATTTATTTATTTTGTTGAAACAATTTTTTGTATGTTTCATTATTTACCAATTTAATGAAACAATAAAATGAAAACAATACATATAATAAAAAATGCTATTGCTGATAAAATAAAAAAAAAACTGGATATCACACATGGTGTTGTACAAAATATTTGAATAGAAAAAGTAATTCCAATCGATTCAAAATTAGAATAGACAGGACGTGACTTGGTCAATGGAATAGCACAAGTTAAATGTTGATTTCCTTTCCTTATTGAGCATTAAATAGCCGCGTCTGGTGAAAGCAAGGAAAACAATAGGTAATCAGTGGTCAACGATATACGCAACCTGATTACTGACTAGGAATCACTTTTTTATACTGTTTTGTTTTTTTTTGTTCGCAAAGTACCCACAGTTCCACATTATAATTACTCAATACGTAGAATTACTTAAATTCTATTGAGCTTGTTATAAATACTTTTATGTAATTTTCCTAATAATATAATTATTTGAACATCATTAAAGTGTATCACGTCGACATTTTGCACTTTGATGGAGGTAAATTAGATTTCTCCTTTTTGTACAATAAAGCAAAAATATCACGACAATTCAAATGAAACAAAACTTTGTGGAAATCGCTTTGTGGAAATCATGGATTTGTGTGTTAAATTTACACACACGTTCAGACTTTCGTTTTCACGCCCCTGATATATTCCGCTTAGCCTCCTATTTTCTCGAATTTTTGTCTTACTACTCATTGATTGGTAATATAGATAATACGGTAGATACTTACGTACGGTACTTGAAGTGAACTTTTTGGAGCTAACGTATAAAACTGCACTCTGTATCCGTTCTCCCCCACTTTGCAAGTCACGAGGTCGGCATTTCTCTTTTGTTATAATTTATTCCAAATATCACAGGATTCTGCTAACGAATATGGCCGGGTATCTGGTGATGATTTTAAATTATCTTATTATAGTATCGTTCGTTCCTCATCCTGCATGTAGTGATCCACGGAGGTTTCACGCACGGATGAGATATTTCCTCTAAATAGAGCATTCGTTGATAGTTTGTTTATCTGTGAAAGTATATTTCTCATTCCAAAAGGTTAAACGAAAACTTTTTGAAGCATTCGATTACATAGTTTACACCATTTTATTGCTATTTGGATTATCTAATGAACTGCATCTGTAATTGTTGTTATAATCTGTGTTAGATTAAATAAAACGTTTCTGAAAACAATACTCATGTAGTTTCTCTTGTCCTTATCAAGATAACATTTTTTAGTGAATTAGTAACTCAACAATTACTGCACCCCTTAGTTGATCAAATTATTTAACCGCTACTTGTTCTGCGTTAATTTTTTGGTTAATTCGACGCTGATATAATGACTTGCCTTTGCATTCGTACAAACTTTTTTACTGCTCGGCCCTAAAGCGAAATCTAGGTCGTGGTAAAGAAATTAAAGATAGTAGAAATAATACTCCATCACGTAGTTTCATTTAATTGTGAATAATGAATTTCTACAAAATTAACACCAAATATATTCAATACTGCTAATAAAATTAAGAAGGCGTGAAGATTCAATGTTTATCTGTCGAAAACGCTTAACCTCGCTCTGCTAGTTATTTTAATGGAAAATAATGAATTTACTTAAACTTTACCACTTGTATTCACGGTTTATTTACAAATGATATATAAATGCTGCTGTATTAGATTTTTCTTTGGATGTTTTAAAAAGCATTTAAAGTGAGGTGCACAATTTAAATATTTATTTAGAATTGAAATTTTTACCTATAGAATTTATTTCCCAGAAAAGACTGATCGCTTAAACAATTTTTTGCAATTAAACTCACATGGCATTAGTGCATAGAAGTGTACTCAACATCTTTACTACGTATGCGAAAATGGCATGTCTTAAATAAGTTTAGACTTATTTAAGATATAATATTTTCGCATACATACGTGTAGTATTGGTATATACTTAATATATTTGTCAGCGTTCGCCATGGGAACTCCCAGACCATCGACTTTTTATTCAACTACGTTGACATTACTAACTATATCTTGAAGATTATACAAAATATGTATATCCTATGACAATTTGGATTATATACAAAATATGTATTCCTATGAAATCCTAAGACAATTTGGACACCATAAGATATCATATTACACGTTTTATGTCAATCATGTTAGTAGTTTTTGCATTAGTCTTTCAAAAATAATTAAAGAATAACACTTTCTTCTTTATTATGTTAGTATTATGCTTTCGATCATTCACATATAAATCAATGAATTTAGATATTCCCCAGTAGGTTTTTGGTATTTATTATAAAAATAGCGTTATTTTTGAACAAATTAATAATATCCAAACCATCGGTATTTTGACCAATTATATGAAGCCCCTTATGAATAAGTTTAAAAAAGCTAATTATTTCTGGAATATATTTAATCGGATTTTTCTTTTCAATTAAGATCAAAAGGTAAACACCATACAGCAGATTGGTACTAAAAACATGATTATAAATTTCGTAAAGTTCAATATTCACCAAAATTTGGACACGTGATCCCATAAGTAAAGGATTGGCGAACAAATATAAAGATTAAGTGATGCAAATGCGAATGTCATAGACTGTGGGATATGAAATTATCGATACGTGTTTAATAACATTTCAGTTAAATGCCAAACAAACGATGACATAACAAAACCTTTTCTCAACGTAGTGCTCAAAAATTATCGACGTCCCTTTCTTTATATCTCCGATCTGCTTGCACAAAAAAAATTTAATTTTAAATATTTACATAAACCGTAAAACCGTAATTAGTGGCACTTTTGTCTGAACATTTATTTCTTTCTAGTTAAAATTAATAATTAGCTAGTTATTTTTAGATGTAAGGTATTTTATAGTATAAAAATTACTGAGATTCGTTATTAGCTATTTATAAATATATATAAGTACATGTATATATACACACACACATATATATATATATATATATATATATATATATATATATATATATATATATATTTATTTATTTATAAATATGTATATAAGCGAAAAATTCGTATGCTCGTGTGTTAAATTATTGATAGTCGTATTAATCTTTTAAAAAAAATAGAGTAAGAACAAGCTTAACCGCTTAATGTAACAAACTCTAAATCTTATATCACTATTCGTTTAAATGTCATTGCGGAATTGATTTATTTCCACATCTAGCATAGTTATAAGTTAGATTTTATTATAATTTAACAACATGAGTACTTGAAGATATTCGAAATATCTAACATGCTTTGCACCAAAAATAAATACATTTTTGGATGATGTAAAATTTTTAAATTATCTCAATTTCGAACGTAGGCTATGTGTTGAACAGTTAATAAATTATCACAGAAGGCGCGCGATGGGATTAAACAATGGAAAAAGCTATGCCACAAACATCGAGGATGGAATGCTGAACAAACAATGCCAAAGGTGGGATCAAAACTGAAAATTGCAAATTTCATTTCAAAAAGGGAGCATCCGACTCACCTGACGACGGCACGCGTGCTATTCCGTGCAAATTAAAACCAAACCTTTACCGACGAGTGTTCGTACCTTCAATCGAAAGACAAGCCTGCAGCATCAAAGCGTTATAGGCGTGCATTCGGTGGAATGCACGCCTATAACGATTCGTTCAAAGCGTGCGCTGCACCAGCGTCTTGCTCGCGATCATTGCGCAGACTCTATTCTTCGTCGTAATTACATTGGTCTCGCCAGCTTTTTATTACATAATAAAATGGCAATACAATTCCTCCTTAAAATTAATCCGATTAAAAATTTAAAAATTATATAGATGATTGAATGAAACGTATTAAAATACGCAGCAATCGGCTTTATAAAATTTCTTTTATTTTTTTTGACGAATATGTTGTATAAATTAATTCAGAATGTCAGTTGTAAAAAAAATGTTTAAAAATCAAAAACAAAACAACAAGAAAAATTATTTAAAATAAAACTAAACAATTTTTTAAGTTGGTAACAATTTAATTTTACACATGTAAACGTTAACAAAAAATATCAAATGGAAAAAAATAATAAAAAACAATATATGCATATAATCAAATTCTACTAGAGCTGTAATTGTAAACTGATTTTATTTTTATAGTTTGGAGCCACAAAACGAATGACGGGACCTTTGTAAAATCACTAATGGGTCTGTATGGCTATCAATACCGTTTTTCTCAGAAACTCTCGCCTAAACTTAAAATTTGATGAACTATATAACACTTTGATACATGTATATGGTAATTTTATAGGCGCAAATTAAAAACAAATTAAAGAATTTTGTTAAAGTTGTTTGAAAAAGTGCGTTCTAAATAACTGCCTACTGTCTAACTGTCTAACTGTCTTTTAATTTCCGAAACTATTTAACCAAAATTTATAAGGAAAACTAGGTCCGCAGAATTGGACTGCAGGGAAAATATAATGATAATTGAAAATTTTGTCGTTTTAAGATTTTCACCACATTGTAAGCCTTTGAAAGATATGCTTTTCAATAAATTTACATGAAAAATAAAATTTTATAATTTGTAAATAATTTAATACATGTCAAAGTATAAACAGAATCCTAGCAATGTGGGTTCTACTCGTACATGACAGATTTTTCATCATCTATATTAATGTTTTCTATCCACAGCGATAGTGCAGATATTAACAAAGCAGTTTTTAAATTTATTGTTTATTTATATTGGTCTGTGTTTCATTTAAAATTGCTTGAATTTTAATGGGATTCTTATTATTACGTACCTCACCCTTATTAAATATAGATTGCTTGAATTTTCATAGTTACTTTGCAATGAACATAATCGTATATTACATTCCAATACAGATAATATATAAGATTATTAGTTAGAATGATGATGACTAGTAATGTAAAGATATTTTCTGACATGTTTGGATGTATTTATATACGTTACTGCGCAATCACGCGTTGAACCAAAACGAGTGTAATAGTAAAATCTTGCTTCAACGATCACTTTTTTCTGGTAAATGAATCCTGCAAACATTTAAATTTTACAATTAAATGAAACTACGTGATGTAGTATTATTTCTACTTTCTTTAATTTCTTTACCACGACCTAGGTTTCGTTGTATTACAACATCTTCAGGTGGGATATTAGCAAAGATCCTCCATCTTTGCTAATACCATCTTTGCTAATATCCCACCTGAAGATGTTGAAATACAACGAAACCTAGGTTGTGGTAAAGAAATCAAAGAAAGTAGAAATAGTACTACATCATGTAGTTTTGTTTAATTGTGAATAATGAATTTCTACAAAATTAACGCCAAATATATTCAATATTTAAATTTTACTTAAATATTTTATTTGTACATCTCATTTTAAATGAGGAGAGCTTGTTATTGTTATAATCGCAAAAATCTAAGCGAGTGCTGAAACTGAAACTAATTTGTTTACTTAGCTTATACTAACAAATACTTGATTAAAGTTTATCATCAGAAAGAGGTGATTCATTTTTATAACACATTTATATGGATATAATTTTTGAATTTGTAGAAATTTATTAAATTTTGAATTTGTAGAAATTTATCAAAATAGAGCTCGAATTTGTTAAAAGAACTTAACGTGAACAACGTAGAATAGAAAAATATTTTTTTTAAAGTGAACTAACATCTTTTGCTAGAAAGATTATTGAACTAACATCTGTTGAAAATTAAACCGTAACGAAAACCAAAAACATCGGTAATGAGAATACGATGGACAGTTTCCCCCTCTGTTGGCAGACGACTAGTAAAGTGAACTTAGCTTGCTTCATGAGGTTTTCTATCAACTCTTATCGACTATCAACTATTACGCTATCAGCTGGTTTCTATTCCCTACGCCGTTTATTTGAGTTAAACTTTATCGACGTGTCTTATTGTAAAGAAAATGGTGAGTATTCATTAACAAGACTTACACTAGATTGCATTCATAGATACACGGGCAGAGACTGACGAGACGGCATCAGTGGACGTACTAGCGCACATCAGTGTGTTTATTTATAAAAATTATATATCGTTCCATAAAACTTTAAAAAAAATCGTTTTTTGTATCAAATATGTTTGCAATTAAATAAATGAAAAATGTTAAGAAATATCCGATTTTTCATGATGATTTCCATATTTTCTTTCAAATTGGAAGTCACATACACTTTCTCGTATGAAGAAACTTTCAAAATATTCGATATTTCTACTAATATTTTTATTACCCATTTTGATCTACTCATCAAGCAGAGAATATACAAAGTGGAAATTTAAGTAAATCTGTAAAATCCGAATGAATATTTTCATAGAGTAACAGAATTAAAAATGGGATAACGTTAATTGGCAACATATTACTCTTATAAATTTGAATCTATCTGGCTCTTACTGACCTTTCATTTCATTTCTATCTCAGCTAATCCAATGATGATGTATATATATATATATATATATATATATATATATATATATATATATATATATATATATATATATATATACATATACATTACAATAACCTATTTAAGCAGCTACCTAAACCTTTTCCAACTTCATCCAAAGTGTGATTTGTTTATAATGAGTGGAAAAAGAATGTACTTTCATCGTATATTATGAAGATTGATTTATTAATTAGTTTTGTTTGTTTTTATAAAAATATCTATCCCTTTATTTTTATCATTGCATAAAAAAGAAACAGTGGATAAACAAAATAAATTAAATAAATGTTTTACACCGATGGCGAGTGCCGTTTTAAAATGCAAAAGGACAAAAAGAAAACTCCATGTTTCCATTAATAGATTTCAGGTCAACAATAAAATGCAAATGCTAGCAAAAGCAGGTGCCGCCCGCAGTTACACGGCGACAATCAGTACAGTAAAAATTGTTGTCTGTTTGCGTAAGGCGGCCCGCCCCAGCACAAAGAAATTAAATCGGAGGAAATCTCCCGCGACCTGTCTGGTCAAGCGTTTAATCTTGTCGTGGCAGTTGGCCATTGTTAACTTTGCAAATCCCTTATCAGTAGAGCTCAGCTGTATTATTACAAATATTGAAGCAAACCCGTTTCCTCAGACCTTTTCATCTTACCGTTTTCAAAATTTTCATAAGAAAATATTGTCGTGAACGTCTGTTGCTTAGGTGGATGTAGGTATGAAAATATAAATATGATCAAAGTACTTATTTAGACAAAGATTAGGCAGTATTGTCTTATATACTTCCAAATAAAAACTCCAATTTATGTTACATTTAGAGCGAGAGAACGGTCAGATTTTTTATCGCCCAAATGTGGGTTGTTCGTAATGTATCAGGAAAAATTTAAAAAAAAAATTACTTTTACGTAATATTAGTTTTTTACGCGACTTAGATTTTTGATTCACGTGATAGAAAATATCGCCACAAAAATATCTCCGTTTATAAAATACTGTTAACTGGTATTATACCAGTTAAGAGTTTTTTCTAATTAGGAACATCTTACTTGTTAAGGTGTAAATTACACTTTAGCTGGAACTATAAGCTGTATCGCTGTAACAGTTTTGATAATGAATATTCATTCATTCTTAAAGCGAGCACTCGGTTTTTACTATAAGTGCTAATAATTAATTGTTACAACTAATTGGGGATTATGTTAACTGGAGCAAAAAGTAACCCATATGTTAATTAATATCCCAAGCATGCTCCCAGTAAAATTCTCATTCAAATCGTATTATTTGTTGTTGATTATTGGTCTAATAAAGAAGCAAACAACCAGATGGCTAGGCAGACAAAATAATTAAATTAAAAAAGTTGTTTCGACTTTAGTATGAACCCAGATATACCTTTTCACATTACTTCTACATTTTTTTTTCAATAAAAATTGGACATAAGCTTTTTTAGTCGTATTACTGACTTATTAAAGGCTGACGATTGTGATATAATGATTCATTAAAGACGCATATAATTAATTTACGAAAAAGTTAGTTAATTTAAAATAAGATTAAAGCAATATAAAATTTGGAAGCAATTATTTTTAAAATGAAGATAAAATTACAACAATGATCAAATCCATCATTAATCCGACAAAAAGATGACTGAAATTTATAACCATAACATAATTATTGATGGATCAACTCGCTCTATTTTACGTAACACTCACGGGAAATAGAAACTCGCAGCGTAAATTAATTTTTACTGAACGTGAATATAACTTTCTGTTCCATAGCTCAAACTAAAAGTTACGGAATTATAAAGAGAAATATTTTCTTTAACACCTTATCGACAAATAGTGAATTGGTCAAATAAAATTCTGAAGAGCTTTAATAATTGAATTAATGTTGAGTTGAAAAATTAGGTTTATTTTATGTTTATTCTTGATTTTATGTAATACTTACATATACGTCGCCAACTGTATTATAGAATTATTTGTGAAGAAAACACTGTTGCCAAACATCGTTGCTGTGTGTGCAACGAATTAAGCAACGCGAGTTAAGTGGATGCGAAATCCTCACACTGCGGTCCGCCGCCGAAGTACCTAGGAAACATCACATCATTCCCACGCCAGATACATAATTGAAACTGCTGTAGCGAAGCGAGCAGATATAAACAAGTATCAGACACAGACGCATTGATGTTGTATTAAGTCGTCTTGTAATTGTCATTATTAAGTAATTACATGAATCTATTTTTAAAAAAATCGACTTTTCGTCTTGTCGCGACTTTTCGTCGCGATTTCCTAACTCACAGGTGAATATATCTCTCCAACGAATGCTTTTTCTCCCATTTCATCCACATTCATGTGTTGATAAAAAATGTATTTTTAATCTCGCCATTCATTGTAATAAAAATATATTTTATCTTCAACTTTTTTTCGATAAAAGATACAGAAATGTTTACACCAAAAATCAATAAATAAACTATTGGAATAATAATTCTTACCTGCCTAATTTTCCAAGAAATTTTCTTACCAGTTTTATGAACAAATATATTTTCATCGTAAACTACTTCTTTGACACCGAGAACACCCATAGGAACAACATAGGTTCAAATGCAATATTATAGTCAACTGTTGACAAAAATCACTTAGCGAGCCGAATTCTCTTGAGTCTAATAGTACAATACTGAAAATTCGAATCTTGGCTTGTTTGCTTCATTGAAAATTTCATCAACACAATAATGAAATATGCAGTCGAGAATTACTTACATTCTAATCATTCGTAATTTTTTTGTTTTTACTTTTCAATTTTATGATACCGTAAAAACTCTTTTTAAACTAACTTAGTAAATACAAAAAAACTAACTGTCAGACATGCTGCACATAGGGAAAATATTTTAAAACGTTTAATACTTGATACGAATTAGTTAGGACATCTATTTAGTAGTCTTCATTTGATGGATAGAGAGCTAGATAATAGTCTTCATTTATTTATTTATCTTTAATGGATAAATATGTACATAAGACTGATTTAATGCCAGAAGAGCAATCTGTTTCAGGTAACTAAAGTACCAAGTAAAAAATATATTATACTTGATATGAATTAGCTAGGATATCTATTTAGTAGTCTTCATTTGATGGATAGAGAGCTAGATAATAGTCTTCATTTATTTATTTATCTTTAATGGACAAATATATACATAAGACTGATTTAATGCCAGGCAACTAAAGTACCAAGTAAAAAATATATTATTTGTTGTAGAAGACGGCAACATACTGTGAATACCCTTGCAAAAAAAACAAATTAATATAATAATAAATAAAATGACCGCTTACAAAAAATATAAGAAAACAAGTAATTAAACAATTAAGTGTATTGGTCGGAATTAAAGGAATAGGACAGGATTTAGAAGGAAAAACTAGAGATGAAACAATGGGTAGTTAGGAAAGAATTTTTTCAGAAGACTTTTAAATGCGTAAACCACATTCTGGATATCAGGGTCCAAATTGTTCCATAATATGGCAGCATAAAAATTTAAGGAATATTCATAGAAGGAAATATTATATTTGAGGATATGTAAATCGAGGAGTTTTTTAGAACCTAGTACAAACCCATATGCACATAAGATTGGGAATCACCCTACGCACCCTGTAATCAGAAACATGGTTAAATTTCCTGAGTCCCAAAAAACAACGAACGCATAGATTTTGAAGTTATTTGCATAATTGCGAAATATATTTCAAATGACATTAGTCAAAATGTGACAGCCAGCCATTCTGTGAAGCAATTCACGTACATTATTAATTTCGTAGTTTATAGAATAAGTTCTTAACCAATAATCGTAAATATATAATTCAGATTACAGAAGTTTTCAGCACTTGAAAGATACAATGACACGAGTAAAACGGAAAGTAATACTGAGAGAGTCAAATCATCAATAATGCCAGTAAATAAAGACGACTTAAGTAAGAAATATATGAAAAGATATAAGATATTACAAGAGCATTTACACGCTTCGTGATAACTGTCGGTACTTGTGGAAAATTCAGCCAGATTTCAGTGATTTTATTTTCACAAATGTGCTCCGAATGATATTGTCTAGGCTTATTGGACTCGACGAGATCAAAGTCTTTACAATTCATGTGAATATAAAGTATATATTTATTTTCCTTTTGTGAAAAATATTCAACTTCAATTTTGATTATTTTGTTTTTGTTATTTCAAGTTCCTTTACGGATCAGTAATACAGGTTTAATATAAAGGGTATATATATTCTTGGGGTTTGAGTTATATGTGATTATTTAATTAATTAAATATATGGATAAAATATCAGGCATAGTATCATTAAGGATAATTTAGACAGTGCTACGCAGCGCACAAACAGATACGTGCATACGTACCTAGATATAATCATTCTTCGACATATTTATTTTAACATTCCTTAAAGAAATGAAATATTTTGAAAATAAATAAACTAAATATGTGATAAAACTTCACGCGAAATAGAAAAATTACTATTAAAATGAAAAAAGGATGAAGAGCAAACAAATGAATAAACTTGCCAAGTACGAGTAGAATTCGCGTTAGACATGGCTCCGTAAACACTGGACACATAAACTAGCGAAGAGGGTAATTAAACGTAAGCTCCTTAAAAAAACAGCTTATTACGAAGCGCTTAAACTAGTTTTGTAGTTTTTAAAGAAAATGCTTTATATAATATGCATTAGGCGCAACATTAAGTGCATTATGCGCAACGCATCCAACGCATGTTTGATGTTGATAGATACACTTACCTCGTTTTTTAAATTTGTAAAAACGTTTTTATTATAAGCGAACTATGTATCCGTTTCATTGGATATTTGTTTATTAGCACGGTATCTCGTTATTGTTCCGGTTTACTTGTTTTATGATTTATTTAGGAATATTTCAGATGACTACGGTCTACATTTTCCCCTTTTACATTTTCATTTATTTTCATCGTGGTAAAACACAAAAAACGTGTTACCTGTTTATGGCTTTAATATTTTATATTCTTTGCATTTCTACATTTATATTATTAGTATAGTTTTGTATTGTTTCATTTGGTAATAACCTTAGTTTATTTTGTACCGTTTTGTTTGATTTCTTTTTTGCTTTGCTTAATTATTAATAAATGTTCTAACAGGTATATTTTATAACATGTTAAAACGATATTAATATTGGTAAATTGTTTAAGAGTAATACAATGTTTCTTAAATGTTTTTATTAAGGATAAGTGAATACGACTTATTTCCATTACCGAATGACCTACTAATAATGTATACCGATAATTAATTGTTAAATTAGTAATTCAATTATCCTATTAGTTGCATTAATAATTACTAATTTTAATAATTTATTTTAAACCGAGTCCCAAAATATAAATCTTCGCGATTCTTACGAATCGCTCTTTCAACTGATATCACACAAGACACAAGAAATCTAAAAAAAGATTTCAAGTTCTTCATCTGCCTTCAAAAATTTCTTTAAGAATATTTTTAAGCGTTAACTACTGAATTTGAGTTAACATATTGTACCGTATTTGAGTTAACACGTACCATTATGGCAAATTTCAAGTTTTTAAGTGAAGTGATTTGTGAGAAATTTTTGTGGACATTTTTAGTAACATCTTTCAAAATATGATATATAAAATTCAAAAATATATATTTTTAGAATAAGAAATAAAAAAAATTAATATGTTATTTACCTTTCAAAGTTTTCATATAAATTTCTTAAAGTGTTAACCATTTTAATACATGAGGGTTAGTGGGCTTTATCCAAATTTCAAGTTTCTACGTATAATCCAAATTTCAAATTTGCGCAACAGTTTCGGAGAATAACGGCTGTGTTTAAGAGACGGGAACGTGAATGATCCTATAAGATTTTCTTTTTTTGCCTTTCTTTATTTTTTTGCTATTGTTATAAATTATACGTATATTTTACAGAATTTTATATTCTTGAGTAAATTCGGTAAAATCAAGTATTGGTGATCAGAATATTTGAAAATGTTTTGAAAAGTACATTCGTTGTGCAGCTTCAAAGTAACATTACTCGTACAATTGATCAATAAATATAATTTAAAACCATTAACTTCATTAACTTAAATCGGCCACTGACGCCTTGTGTGTAAAAATTACAAATGCAATAAGCATTCTGATGTGTTTCAAATTTTGGTTTTATTAATTTTGATTTATTTATGTATATAATCTTATTAAATTAGGCGTTAGTTTTACTTTTTTGATATTATTTCGTTCTTTATTCTGTCGCCCTTTTTAAATAAAACCACTATTAGTAAGTATTTCCGCTGCGTTTTATCAAAACATCTGTATCGATATAAAAAAGCGAAATGTTGCTATTTATTTATTTCTTTGTTTTTTTTCACGTTTAAACGATCCAAAGAAGTTGAAATATTTTTTGCATATAGCTGATACACATCCTGATGAAGATAATAAACTGAAACATTGCTCGCTTATTTGTTGTTTGTTTTCCTTTCACCTTGCTCAGTATGTTTTATTAAAATTTTACACATAGATAAAATATATCCTAAGGTAAAATGCAGACTACAAAAAACGTCAGTAAATATAAAGGCTATATATTCTAGCATACAGCAAACTGAATGCGCTAATAAATATATGAAACATATCGCGCCCACATATAACTGTTGTGAATAGATAACACACAATAAGCATTTTTATGATAAAGCAAAATATCATAATTAAAAATTATATTTATGAATGGTTATTGTGAAAATTTGTGAATTCTTATGTTATTTACATATACACTTTTATTATTTTATTATATAACATATTAACTTTTATTATTAAATATTACAAGTGCAAGAGAAGCTACAAGCAATACATGTTTTATTTTCAATTTCATATGACATTATAAGAAGGGGTTAGTTATAAGGGTATCAAAAATATTTTTTAAAGATATACTGACATGTATGCAAAACAAATGTCTTTGCACCTCTATTTCCCAAACTGCTGAACGTATAATAAAAAATTGAGATTTTAGAAGCCTACACAAAAGTTATAGCAAAATTTATAACAATGCTCGCAGATGTCAGTGTTCAAGATAATCAGTATAATATGAATGTGCCTCCTAGTTAATTATAATACTTAAATATTAAATATTCGTTGCACTAGGAAGTCCGTATTAGTTATGGCTAGTAGAGAGAAGTAATTTCACTTCATACGAGGAACGGAATAATCGGTGGATAAGCTGGACTTGCATAAGGCCAATTTTCTTGTGTAATTTCTGTGTAATAACTTTCAGTATACTTAAAATATCTGTCCAATCTTCCAAGCAAAAAGAAAATCAATCTAATCTTTTTCAGTTACCTATGGCGTGACTAGTTATGACGTACTTTACCTGAACCTGTTATGACGTACTTTACTGGAAAGATTACTCTGGCAGGAAGTGGATCAATCATACAATATATACAGAGATTTTAGTAGATCCATGAATAAATAATCAAATGAAACGTACGTCGGACGGGGAAAGTAGTTTGAATTCCGGCAGCGACGCGCCGAACGATACCGACCCCGGCAGAAGGTGTCGGAGACGTGCGTCGCGACGCCTCGATGGGGCGACATCTTATTCGCTCCGTCTGTTTATTTAGTGTCGAGTTACGAGCGACCCGTCTCTTCGCAAATCCTCATTAAGAGTAACTACCACCGCGCCCTGCATTCTACCCGCTTGGCCGACGACGCCTCTATTTGAAATTCCTTTGACTTACAAGTCTTGATGTGCTGAGTTTGAACAGTTTTAAATAAACCTGCGTAAACAATGTATATTTGAGATGTGGGGAGGGAAGATTGCTAAAAACGGATCTGTATGAATGATCTTGTCTTTATCATCCGCAATGATCGGTTTTACTTCAGCCGGTGATTGACGAACTATAATTTAGCCCAATGTCGATTTAAAAAGATAACATAGTCTGATCAGGAAGGCAGTTTGATAATGATCGATTGTTGTTAATAACAAATAGATATTTTATATGTAATGGACATATGAATTTAAAAAAAAAAACTATTTGTTTTCTAAACTTGGAAATAAAGTTTTTTGTGTATATTTACACAGCTTTCTCCAAAATGTAGTATAATAATGCAGTGTATTTTATCTAATCGTTGTTATCTTTTTGGACATAACCCTTTATCGATTAAATGGAATCAGCGGCATGATGATAATTGCGATAATTTTTTATTTAAAATTAACAAAATTCACAAGCCTCAGGAGTTTATATGAATGGATATACTGTTATTATTCAGTAGATTTATCGCATTGATATTCTTGTTGCTCAGCTGTTTCACTGCTAAGGTGCCGGTGTATTTTATTGAATCATTGTTATCTTTCTACAGTTAATTCTTTATTAATTAAACTTAATCTGCAATGCAACGATATTCGTAATATTTTTTTATTTGTAATTAACAAAATTCACGAGACTCAGGAGTTTTTATGAATAAAATCTCGCATCGAAGATATTGTTTTAGTAAACCGAATACATGTTTTTCTCTTCACCTAATCTTTTTTATTTTTTTTAAGTATTCAGCTCCTTTCTTATCTTTACCCAAACTAAAAATCTTGAATCCATTAAGAAAACTATAATAGCAGAATTCTATTGGCGTCAGAAAAAAAAACAAAAAAATAATTAAAAGTTATAACACAATAAAGATTTTAAAAAAAAACATAAAATCTGTCAGCTAAGTATTCTGATCTTAACCAAAATTTACAAAAGTTAATGGACTTAGTATTAACAAAAGTTAATGAACTTGGTAACATTCTTAATACAATGAAATCTTGCGAATTATTATCTGCAAACAACAGAAAAATAACTAATTATATAGTCAACATTATGCTTTCTGAGACCAATAAATGTATTATATGAAATTTAATAAATATACGTTTCTAAATTTAATAAATATATGTTTCTAAATAAATGTATTATATGAAATTTAATAAATATATATTTTAGCACGTTAATTTAAATAACATTTTGATATACACATTATTGTTGAAAAAAAATCTAATATTCGAACGAAATTCCGAAGATAAATAGTTACCGGAAATAAAAAAAAGCTATTTCTAATTCACTCACGTACTTTGAATTAAAGAAGCACGAATATCTATGATCGCTTGGGATCCAAAATTAGCATCAGTCGATGGACCGTTTAATGGACCATTTTGATGTTTATGATAACATAGGCCCGAATCTCCCATGAACAATGGCTCTATTTTGTAGATAATTATGCATAAACAAGTAGGAATAATAATGGATCCTAGAATATCATATTAGCAAAATACCTCAAAAATTAGGTAATTAGATCATTAGCATGATAATTTGAAAATGGGATTTCCACTAATCAACTCATGTTTATTATAGACGCATTTATTATGTGCCTATAAAACACTATCCAACAGGTTAATCCAACTTCGAAAAAGAGGTTAATCCAACTCGGCTAAGCAGCGTTCAGAAAACGTCACCATTACTTAAAAGTCAAAAATATTCCAATGTTTAAAGAAGAAAATCGTCAAGAAGTGTATGTATCCAGTGATTCCTCGCATAACTGAAATGTAGCCCTATGTATTGAGAATTTAAGTTAGAGACATAGCTCGTAGGATTGGCTGGCTGAAATGGCCATGGGCAGGTTAGATAACGCAAAAACTTGGTTACCATTGGGAAAGAGAGATTTTCTGATTGCGACTTGGAAACGACAGACGCAGAGTGAATAGATGACCCAGTAATGGTCGAGGTAAATCGTTAGATGCAAACAGTATCAATATTTCCTGGAATCTATGCGAGAACATATGTGTAGTAATTTTCCTGCTGATGATAATATGGTGATATTAATGACTATTTTTAATTACCCTTTTGGAAAAATATATACTAATATGAAGGATGACATTAATGATACGGCTTTTGCGGTGCATATTCAGGAGTGGATCATACAATTCTATGCACGTACCACTGATTAATAACTAATGCTTTGTGTATGTACTCCTCTTTTTCAAGCTCCATGCCAACGTATCACGCTATCGTAAGGGTCTAAATGTAAACACAAATAAACGCGTTACGATCTAGCCCCACTCATGCTCTAAATAATTTATAAGAAATCTTGTTTTATTAGATATATTATTTCACATAATTTGTATATGTTACTTCGTATATATTTCAAAACCAAATAAATTTAAAGTCACTGCTATAGTTTCCCGGTAAACTTTAAGTGAATTTCCGGCCACCTTTCATAATTTTTACGTGAGCAATCTAGGAGACTGGGAACCATATGTTTTGTGAAAATTTTCAGTAATATCTCCAGAACTAACTTAAACAAAATTCTGAAAAAATGTTTTATGATTCATTAAACTCGTTCTTTTAAAATATTAATTTGAAAGAAAATTATTTGAGTACGTAATTAATACCCAGAAATATTCCCATGCAAATATTTTTGAATTATGTTAGCCAATGATGTAATGTAATTTGTATTAACTGACAAATATACCAATAGTTATTGGCATCACTTCGCCAAATATATCAGTACCTCTATTATAACTATGCCAACATTTAAACTTTCACCATAATATCGTGGAAAAGGATTGTGATAAGCGGATAGATGGTTGGATATATGAGTGATTTAACAAATTAACAATTCTTGTTAAAGGCGGTGAGAAAAACTAAGAATGGTCGATAAAATAAGGAGAAAAAAATAGGAAATGACGAAGAATTTCTGCGTGAAACTTTAAAAACCCAAGATGTGTTTTATTTCCACAAGCCTCTAAACTTTAAAACCAAAAATGCACTTCATAATTTCATTCTAAGGTACGCAGTTTACAATAATATTAATTTTGGTGTAAATACAGCGTCAGACTGTGGCCGTAATCAAATATTATATAAAGGTGATCTAAATGCGTCAAGAAATTAGAAAAATAAATGACTAGATGTCTTCGAAAGTAAAATTTAGATTCATTAGGAATTATTTTTTTAATTATGTCTGTAAAGTAATATGTTTTATTATTATCTAAATCGTTCATTATACTAGATGAAGAATTGTTAACGTATATTGTTTTTCTGCCAACGACAAATTACGACCCACCGAACCGTTCGTTAAGTTCCTATACATATTCGATTTTCAGATCAAAATTTTCATTGAAATTTCCAAATAGAATAATGTAAACAGATTGTTAAAATCAAAAACAACAGTAAAATTTTAGATCCATAATTTATTATAATGCCTTCGCATTCTTTAAATTATGTATCAATAAACTTTGACATACATGAGTGATAAATAAGATTGAGGTAGGATTTTAAAGGTAAAAGTATATATATATATATATATATATATATATATATATATATATATAAGCATCATTAATAAGGTGGAACTAAAAATAAATATTACCACCTTTTTCGCAGGAGAGTTCGGGTGTATTCCCGACTAAGTCGGTGGTTTTGAATGTAACCTTATGAAACCCTCACATCTGTTCATAAATTATATTAAATCTTGAATATATTTAACGTTAATTTTGTAGAAATACCTTATAACTTTATTTTTCACAGCTAAATTAAAATGGGTGATGTAATATTATATATACTTTATTTAAATCTTAACCACGTTCTATATTTCATTGTATGACAACATCTTCAGGCGGGCAATTTAAAATGATAATTTCGAGATAGGAGCCCTTCAAATTGCCTACCTGAAAGTGTTGTCATACAACGAAACTTAATTTGTGTTTATGAATTTCAATAAAATAGATATAATACTATATCATTTAGTAGTGAATAAAAATTAAGTCAAATTAAATCCTTAAAATACATTATACACGTTGTGCTCTTTGTTGACACGTTGCAGTACCGAAATATTTTCATGTCAAATTTCATAAAAATATGTAGTGGGCGAAACCTAGGCGCGATTATAAAAGAAACATTAAGTCATACTTTCCGAAGTACTAATATTTCAAGTGTGTGAAACCGGGGATAATAGATAGACTGTGTGCTACTCCGTTTTATGAAACATAATACGTAAAATTTGGTTGAATCTTTGAAACAATTAGTTGCGTCTTTGTAGAGTTATTAAGTAATAAACTTCCAAGCTTTCCGAATTACAGTGTCAGTGGTATACAACACAAAAGTCACTACATCAAACCAGAGGAAATTCTAAATGTAAAATTAAACCATAAAGTATTTTCTCGGTTATCAAATGAATCCACAAGATGAGTTTTTGTAAGTATTCCATCATAACAGACTAAACATTTTTTTTTCTTTTAAAATAAGTGAAAAATTTGGATATTTATTTTTAAAAGAAAGAATATAATTAAGAGAATATTTGGAATCAAAAATAAATAAAACAATTGAACTTTATTTACATTTGAAATGATACAGTAAGATGTTTCAACAGTTTTGTTATTCTTTTAAATTATTTTTACTATTTACGAGAATTATTTCTCACGTTATTAACTCTCTGAATAGAAAGGTGACTTTTCTTTAATAGAATCAGGGTCTTCATAATCGAACCATTGATTTTTAAACTTGAAATGTATCTTAATTACAACGCATATTTATTATAATGTACATAGGTCTATTCTTTATAATATATATATACATATATATATATATATATATATATATATATATATATACATATACATATATATATATATATATATATATATATATATATATATATTTATATATTTATAAATCTGTAGACGGGAAGTGAATGTAAATTTACTTTTACTCATTTTTCTAATAACCGGAACAGTATACCTTTTGATGAGGTCTTTAACTAAATATTTAATTTAACCCTTATTTGTCACCAAGAGTAGAGCCAAGGAAGACAGTGTTTTCTCAGATGGCTAAACTATATCGTGAATTAAATCCAATCTTCTTAGAAAAATTACGCAATCATTACTTCCACTTGTTGTGGCTAATCTGAGTACACTTGTTATCTCCCCAACATAATAAGAATATACCTACATACTTTTGCAAGCAGAAAGAACTTTTTTAAACATAAATTTAGACTTATCACATAGGAATTCAAAAAATATTCCCAGTACCAAATGATTTTCAAAAGTACAAGCTATCGGAAATAACCAAATTTATTCATAATAGCTAGGAAAATATCATAATGTTTCTGCGAATTAGGAGAATGTTTAGAACATAGGCAATAATAACTCACATATAACAATTATTCTGTAAAACTAAAGTAGGACTTAACTAAATAGCAACATCACGTCACGTAAAACACTTTGCGTTCCTAAAGGGCCACCTACGCCATTCCTTTCATTCATCCCAGATAGTTAATTAGCGACGGAAGACCTCAGAGTTTCCGAGGTTACGACAACTACGCAAACAGGATTTAAGATCGCCAGCTGCCAAATCTCCATCCACCGGAATTAAGTCCGCCCCCTGACAATGTCAATGCCTCACATACCCATCTTAACAGACGCTTCAATGGTGGAGGTATTTACAGGGCTACAAACACAAACTTATTCAAACGTAAACTTGACTCCATCGAACGCGCTAATAAATTTATATCGCCCTACACCGCATTAACTCTACAGTAACATTTCACAAACAAACCGCATCGCCTTGTTGTTTAATTGCGAAACATTATGTCAAAATAACTTACTGGCTTTGGCAGCAACACCGAACTACCCCCGGCGCGATGGGTGGACGGATGGAGGCAGAGCGCCGGGCGTCATGGAAACTAGCTGGAGATCATAAACAAGGATAAAAGGGCAAAAGGGGGCGCAGCTCCGTCTCTCCGGGCTCTGACCGCGATCAAGATGGAGCGAAGAGATATGCGCATCCGTCAACCCCCCGAACGATGCAGACAAATAGTTGCGGGATATTCGTTAAATTATATTTGTAGTGTTGCTGCATGGGACCAGACAAAATTAGGCGTCGTAATCGAGCAATTGAAATCTACGTAATCGAGCAATTGAAAACACGATATATAACTAAGCGGAAATATAAATCGGTAGATGGTGGGGCGAATTAGAAAATGATTAAAAAATAAAAGGTACAACATTTGAATGCAATATTAATCACCACCTACTGGAAGATAATACTGTTTAACGTGACTTTTAATTGAAGCACTATGCAAACTTGAATTAAATATATTCATAACCTATCTGGTTTCATTAAATGTTTACTATAAAACTTGTTTTACCTTTAGGTGGGACAACGTATGATCCAAATTGATATTTAAGGCTAAATTTAAAAATAATTTAGAATGAAAATGTTTTTTATCGTAAAAAACATATTGAAAGTATTACAAATAAATTATGAGGTTTTAAAATATACAATTTGCTTGTAAAAATATTAATTATGATTCGTAAATCAGATCTGATCTGAACCTGAATGCGAAATACAACCATTTATTCTATTAGAAAATTTATTATACGGTTTGAACTTGCGTATTTTTCCATAATTTGGAAACGTAATGAATGAAAAATGGCGTAGTATTAAAATATTGTTGAGAGAATATCAAAACCATTTTTGCAAAAAAAATTAACCGAGTTCAAATAACCACCGAAAGAGAAGCGCACTGAAAAATATAAAATTATGCAAATACAAGGGCTCAGTTGGAACTTTTGCGGTACAATATCGTTTCCGAATATAAACAAAATTTGAAAAATATTGTTACTACTAGAGATTTTTGGAATCTGTGCCAGGTTGACACTTCTCTCCTCTCTAACATTTACATCCACTTCTAAAATTCACGACGCACACAAACAGATGATGCCACATTTCACTTGGAATTTTACATGTGTATCTACATACATACTCGTAGATATATGTGTACACAAAAACGCACTAGAGAAATAAGGACATATAAACTAACTGATAACTCAGTTTTTTATGTTGTGTGTGGTTTTTATGTAAAAGTTCCTGTCACCACCTCCTGGCTACTTCATTGTATCCTGAATATGCTAAAGGGTCAATTTATGCTGCCATTGATCGCATCAATACTTTAAAAAGTTTATTACTGGATTATGATTAGACTCATATCACCCACACTGGAACACGGAACCTGTGTTGTAAATTGTTGAGGAATTCAATGGTACCTTCAATTTCCGTATCCAAATTCTAACCACTTTTAATGAAACTACACTGAACCATTCAAATAAAAAAGAATCATTCAAATTGGTTTATTAATACTGGAGATGTGAGTTAACATACACAAAACAGACCGTGCCACTGCAGTATCAGGCTGAGGAATTAGAAAACGGAATTCAGTGACGAGTCTCTCCTTGAGTCTCACAATAATAATTTAAAAACAGTAGATCCTCAAACCTCAAGATTTAAGCAGGTAGTACATCCTCAACGTCAACCCTAGGTAGTTGAAACCCGGAGTTAAAGGATAAATAATCTGCTCGGAATTCAAAATATTAATTTAAAAATAGAAGATCTTTACGTCTCATGGTTTAATTAGGCAGCACCCCCACAGCGTCAATAGTGAGAAGTTGGTACCCAAAGTTCAGAGGCAGAGTCTCTGCCTCATACTACATTGTATGTACCCATAAATATCTACATAACGATTTAACTTATTACTTTTTTGCTACGTCAACGAGTTCCACGAGTTATACGAGTCCAAATTCTTTGAGTTTACTCTCCATCACTGAAAATTCCTGTCACCGTCATCCGGCTTCATCATTGTACTCTGATTTTGCCAAAGAAAAAAATTATGTGGCCTTTAGTCGTGTATTATTAGATTATCATTAGTTCTGAGTCGTACATATTTGATCGCGGCACCGGAGCTGTTAAATTTTGAGGAATTCCATGATATATCTTTTATTTTTAAAGTCAGATTCTTACCAAATGTTCATGGAACCGTACTGAGAGTATATACCCTTCCACATAAAATCTAAAAACCAACTAGGTTGAAAATGGTAATGAAAAAGATATGAGATAAGTTACACACACACACACGCGCGCGCACAAACACACACACACACACACACACACACACACACACACATATATATATATATATATATATATATGGTAAGTGCGAGAGCATTGGCATGCATGTGTGGGTTTGTAAACTATTTAAACAGGTGAAAAAAATCAAATGCTGACACAGTTAAGATAGATTAACTGTGAAACAAAATGAAAATATGTCTCTCTATATGAAAATATATCTCTTTATGCTAATTATTATGTGGGATTTTCTTTAATTTCGTTTGTCTGTCGTTTTTCTTTAGCGTCGTTTCCGCTAAGTATACCGCAAGTTCTGGGTTTATATAAGTACAGCGGCGTAAATATCATAAAAATTATGTTAATGGAATATATAAATTAATAAAACCTGTCAAGCACCAGTCGAACTCGCATAACGTGGGTTTCGTACACATTTAGGCATTTATAAACATTTAATGATATGTAATATTCCTAGTAAACTATTTCCAAAATTCTAATTTTTGAAACGAAAATATATTGCTTATCACATCTTTCATAGGCGCACACTGAAACAATATTTTTTTATGTGATAAACTACAAATTAACAATCTTCAGATTGGTAATTGCGCTGTGAGACCTTGCTTCTTGCCAATTTCATGATTCTGGGTCAATGGGAAGTACTTTATAGGTTTTGATTTGTTTGTGAGTGTCAAAATTTGCGGCATAAATGGTCATATTTTTGGGTTTTTCTTAATTACGTTTACCCAGAAGCTTAATCTCTTTACATCTCCAAGGGATCGTGGACCTAAGTATTTAATATTATTTTGAACTAGATATATCCACGCGTTCCTGAGAAAAGGGGTCTTAACAGACCGACAGACTGACTTTCCTTTTGAAGTATGGAACCCTAAAAGTACTTATCTAGAGACACTACTACGAAATGGTATGAATTATATAATAAGTGCGAAGTCTCTTAAATTTGTGATAACAAACCCCGTGATATTGATATAAGGGCCTTATTGTTTATCATTGCTTATAAGTAGAAGTACAGCTGTGCCAAGTACAAACAAATTAACATTAAATTAACATTGTTCAACTCTCTAGTTTTAATTAGATTTTCTTATACAAAGAGGAGTTTAACCTATTCATCTTATAAATGCAATTTGGCGTTCCCTTCATATACAATCACAGATCGTTCTCTATGCATAGACTAATAGCATTTCATATAAAGGCGTCAATCCTCCTTTTGTCTGCCACACCTTAAAGGAATAGGAATATTCTCCACGAAGGAAGCTCAATATTGTGGCGCTCAAATAATATTTGGTTCATCAAATCTAGAAGCTGGATTTCCTTACTTTTAATCTTATAATAACGAGAAGTTTGCCATCGTAGCTCTTAAAAATAGTTTGTCTTTTCTCGTATTTTGAATTGTTATATTTAGTAAAATTTAAAAAAAATCATTTTTTGCTTTTAGGTGTCGTACCTGATAAAAACAAAGCAGAATCCTTATAAGAACACTCATATATTCGTCTGACCGTCTGTCAAAGCTATTTTTCTTAGAAATGGCTTCAGGTAGAAATTTAAAATTGACGTAGTAATAAAGTATAAATTTCAAAGAAGGAAGACTACGCATACCCACGCCCGCTCATTTTTACTCAAGTTTAAACCGTAGAACACCACACGTTATTATTGGCGACGAAGCATTTCCACTAGGACCAAATCTAATACGACCATATACAATTACGACTATAAACAACGCATATGCAATTATCGGCTATGTCAAGCAGGAAATTTTTAGAATGTACCTTTGGTGTATCAGCAAACAAATGGGGAATCTTTCTTCGTCCCTTTAACCTGTCCGCGCTAGCGTCTAAAGATATTGTGAAAGCATGTATTGTATTACATAATATTGTACGTGAACGAGACGGATATAAACCTACAGATATGTACATGTCTATTAACAATAATTGCTACCAAGATCTATTTCTCCAAATACTGTTCCAGCTGGAAAAGCAGTAAATGACAATAGAAATGAATTTGCTGAATATTTTATCAGCCCTATAGATCAATACCTTTGCAAATGCCTAAAATATAATGATTGAAATTGAATACTTCATATTGAAATCGGGATGGGAAAAGCATTACATTTCAATTACCGTTATAGTCATTCCATTTCCAAAAAAGTTACCATGAAATATCATCGTGATTTTGTCACGTTTGCCATTCAAATCATGGTATAGGTGGGCAGTATATATTTAGATAAAATTTATTCTTAAATATACAATACAATTCATCATCAGAAATACAACTAATAAATAAAGTAATAAATTTTATAACGCGCGAACTGATTCAAATCATGCCGCCATTCAAATCATAGTATAGGTGGGCAGTATATATTTAGATAAAATTTATTCTTAAATATACAATACAATTCATCATCAGAAATACAACTAATAAATAAAGTAATAAATTTTATAACGCGCGAACTGATTCAAATCATGCCGCCACTTAAATCACGGCATAGGTGGGCAGTATATATTTAGATAAAATTTATTCTTAAATATACAATACAATTCATCATCAGAAATACAACTAATAAATAAAGTAATAATTTTTATAACGCGCGAACTGAGGGCTCTCAAGTTTATGCGCACTCGTCGGCTTGTTTGCTAAGCAACGGCTGTCCTGCCATTTTCTACTGTTGTTATTTATAATCTATTTCTAATTGGTACCAAAACTAAATGTTTATTTCACTTACTTGTCGCAGTTTTCTTTTTGTTTTCAAACACATACAAACACGGACTTAAAGAACTTGCATATTTCAATCCATGCATTCCTTGTCATTATTTTATTTTTGTAGTCGCCGATAGACTTTTCCCATAAACAGGGTTTATTTTCGACATACCCGATTAATGTATAAACATCGTAAGGAAACATGATACAAGTATAAGCGTATGTGAGTGCGTTGCGTTTATAGAGTAGTATAGTATAGTGCCACACTGAACTCTAGTCCAGCGCCGCCCGTGCCGAATCGCGATCCTCCGCTCCACCTGCCACTCTACTGCCGCGCCGCGCTACTCGGACATGGCTAGGATCCGTCTCTCATACAAATAGTACTACTATTATTTCGGAATGATATTTCTAGGATTTAGATCGGACGCAGTGCAGAAACACTATGCGTAAACAGTATCCGAATTCGGGCCGAGTTTTTAAATCCGTATTTTCACGGATTTGGATCGGACGCAGTAATCCATTGAAATGTTACATTTTTTTGGGCTTAGCGTACATTTGCCAGAGGACGCAATTTTATTTTTTAAATGCCAAGGGCCAGAGGACGTAATGCATTTTTTAAATGGAAAAAGAGGTGCAGATGGTTTTTATGGTTTATCTGGCAAACTATTGGTCACACAGAAAAATTGTACGAAACATTTTTCATTATAAATTAAATTCCCTACAACTTTAATTATACAACTTTTAGTCGTAGAAACAAAAATAACCAAGTTACAAACGAGAATCGATAATAATGTTGGAACATTTTTCTTTTGGTTGTTATAACTTTTTTTCTGGTCATTCTACAAAAAATGATGTTAGAGCATGTTTATAAAGGGGTTTTCATGGAACAATGTTCATTAAAAACTTTTCAAATTTTATTTATTTATTAGGGTTTTAGAGCGCTGCGAATCTAATACTATTCTCCAGAATTCATATTATGCATAGTTTTCACTTATCTTTTAATTTTATTCATAAGAATAATTTTAATTATTGACATTGAAATGTTGTTATTCATTAGATATTAACTTGACACTCCACCACCTACGAGGTATATTCTGTAGGCGCGTTTTTTACGTGATTTCCCTAGTGCGCATAATCAAGTCATTTTCTAGCTGAAATAATTACCGTGTCTTTAGTCTTTTTGATGGGCCAGGTTGCAGCTCAAGATCTGGTTGAGCTTGAATATTAAATAGTTGAGGTTTATGACTTTATACTGGCATCAATAATTGTCCATATTTTTCATTTTGTGGACAAACAATAGTAATAATAATAGACAAATAATAATAATAATGAATAACAGCATTGCAATGTCAATAACAAAAATTATTCTTACGAAAATAAGATTGAAAACTATGCCTAATCGTTCATAATAATGTATACTTATGAGTATTGGAGAATAGTATTAGTTTGGCAGCGCTTTAAAACCCTAATATATAAATAAAATTTAAAAAATTTATAATAAAAGTTATTCCTTGAAAATCTCTCTATAAAATTGTTTGATCATTTTTGGTAAAATAATCAGAAAAAAGTTATAACGACCAGAAGAAAATTTATTCCAACATTTTTATAGATTTTCGTTTATAACTTTGTTGTTTATGGTTCTTCGACTGAAAGTAACAGAACCAAAGTTGTAGATAACACATAACTCTAAATAGTGTCCACACAATTCAAAATACTTTTTACAATTAAATACGTCTCCACGTGGCGAAATACGTAGCATAACTAGAAGAAAATGTTAAAGGACAGCTGCGCCTTCTGTGGACAAACAATAGCAATAATAATAGACAAATAATAATAATAATGAATAACAGCATTGCAATGTCAATAACGAAAACTATTCTTATGAAAATATGATTGAAAATTATGCACACTGTATACAGAACCAAAGTTGCAGAGAATTTAATTTGCAACGAAAAATACTTTCACAAATTTTCTGTGCGACCAGTAGTTTGCCAGATAAACCATAAACCATCTGAACCCCTTTTTCCAGGATTGCGGCCGCGGAATAAATGTTGCGACCCCATAAACTTGAATTTAACTTTACAGTAACTCCCTCTTGATACGTAAAAAATAAAATTGCTTCATTTGATAAATAGAACCCCAAAAATGTAACTTTTCAATGGACTACAGTGCCCAAATACTAAAGTTAAAATAGTTTTTCACCTATTTTTCGCATCTTGAATATCGAATATATAAATATATATATATATATATATATATATATATGTATACATAAAAAATTATTATAGTTTCTTTGCAAAGGAGTCTCTTAAAATATTTGAAACATCTTTTGCTTATATAATCAGAAATTTTGAGTCTCTTAAAATATTTGAAACATCGTTTACTTATATAAATCAGAAATTTTGATGCCAACATCTCTAATATAGTAGACATTACCGGATATAGTTTTTTTTATTTACCAAGTTTTTGTAATGTTATCGTGATATCATTTAAATGAATACTGTAGATATAAAGAAAAACACTACTTCTGATATAATAAAAAACTATATATAATTAGGAATTAATAACAATTAAATCATAAAATATTTGAAAACAACAAAGTGATTCGAATCGATTCAAAATGAGAACAGACACGACGTGATTTGTTAAATGGAATAGCATCACGTAGATAGGTTGATCGTATTTCCTTATTGAGCATTAAATAACCGAATGTGGTGAAAGTAAGGAAAACAATTGGTTAGCTATACACGCGATCCGATTACTGAATGGAAATCACTTTTTTGTACTCTATAGTTGTTTTTATCCTCTTAGTTTCATACCCTACGTATTCACAATGTGATTTTACCATACGTAGTATTATTTTCCATCGGGCTTGTTATACATATTCCAAACCTAATTTTTGTAATAATTAAATTATTCAAACATCATTAAAGTGTAATAAAGTAGTCACATTTGTGATAAGTGCATTAAAGTAGTCACATTTGTGATATTTTGTACTTTGATGGAGGCAAATTAGATTTTTACTTTTTGTGCAATAAAGAAAATGTTCCAAAAATGCAAATCCTATTGAATCAAAACTGTGTCACTGTGCGGGAATCATAGATTTGTGTACCAAATTCAATACACGTTCAAACTTTCATTATCACTTCCCTGACGTATTCCACTTACCCTCCTGTACTGCAAAATCTAGTTTTAAAAACCTACTCACTAAATTCACATATATAATTTACTCGTTGTTTTAACGTACATAGGGCCACATTACTTTCATTGTCGGCATCATTGTCCCGGTATGATAGTGATCGCAAAATGTTAAAGGATGACCTGTTTGGTACTGATTTTGAATATTTTATTTTTCAAATTTGTACAACAGATAATTGGACAATTTTGAACAAGAAAGGCCGTAAATAGGCGTTAATCGTGACAGATAAGTCGCTTAATGTTGACAATATAAGCAGGTAACTTTTGAAAAGTTAGGAAGTTGGGAATCAACATCTGTCACTTCTATGCAATTTAGATGTCCAGTGAGTGATTCGCCCTGCCATTGGTTGATATCACGTAGTTATAATTACTTTCTGTTCATATGTTAATGATATATAAAACTGAAACGGCAGTTAGAATTTGTATCCTTAGTAACACAAGAGCATGGATAGATAGAATATAGATATTGGGCGTAAATCGGCATGTTATCCTCAGTGATATCGGTAGGGTAATCTCTTCTCCATTATATTCCACCATCTTGATCTATTCTCTGTGATATTAATAACATGGCAGATACAAATCTTGTACTTGAAGTAAATTTCAGCCAACGTATAAAACTACAGCTTCTCTATCTGTTCTGCATTTTGTGAGTCAAGAAGTCGACATTTCTCTTTTGTCATAATTTATTTCAAATATCCAAGGATTGAGTAAAGAAATATGGTTGAGTATCTGATGGTGATTTAAAATTATCTTAGAATAGTACCGTTGGTTCCTTGTTCCTGTCCAATCCACGGAGCTTTTACGAACGGATGCGATATTTCCTCTAAATAGAGTGTTCGTTGATAGTTTGTTTCTTTGTGAAAGTATATTTCTCTTTCCAAAAGGTTAGCCAGCAACTTTTTGAAATATTCGATTATGTATTTTACACCACTTTATTGCTATTCGGATCATCCAATGAACTGTGTCCGTAATTGTTGATATATTCTGTGTTAAATTGAATAAAATGTTTCTTGGAACAATACCCGTGTGGTTTCTATTGTTCTATCATGATAGCAGTTTTAGAGGGGATTTAGCAACTCAACAATTGCTGCATCCCTTAGTTTATTTAACCGCTACTTGTTCCGCGTTAAATTTTTTATTCGACATTGACATATTAACTCGCCCCTAAGTCAACCTCTTTTGACGTTCGAGCTTAAATTCATATAAATTGGCCGTAGATGATGTTGAAATGGCATCATTTGTCATTGAAAAATTAACCCTTGGCGTTTTATTTATAAATTGGAAAAGTTTCATTCGCGATGTAAAAAAAATAACACATTCATTTCCCAATCCCTGTTGACTTAAATACTTTGAAATTCAATTCTTCAATCAAAATATATAATCGTCTGCAAAACTCATACCGTTATTTTCTGTCTAAAATCTGATCTTTGGTCTCATTTTGCCCTCATATAAACAAACACCATTTTTTACTTATCATACACGCCATATATCATTAACCAAAAACTACGCCGCACTCCATTTAAAATGCTTTCCGACACTCGCCGCTCGGAACTTTGCATTTGTGCGAGCTTTTTTGCTGCACGGCTCTAAAAGCACCCTCGCTATATAAATCGAAACTTACTCAGAGCGTCACCACACCTAAATCACTTACAGCCAACAAGCCGCTCGCCCGGCTAGCGCTCAGAACTTTAAAACTTCACGCGGTTGACCAACAAATGAGCTGCGAAAGCTTATTTCACTTTTACAGTTGCCGCCACTCGTATTCTCAGAGCGTGCTTTATATATACTATTCACCTTTCGTGCTTTGAACTCGGAAAGCAGAAAATTTAATTAAACTACAAATAGTTTAAAGCCGATGGAGTGTATCGTATTCGATTCATTTGAAAGTAGAGTTAATAGTTTTGAGTACGTTGCCGTTTTAGGGCTTAGTCAAATGTTTTTCAATTATTTTTTGGGTGTTAACTGTTTTCGTAGCTCGTCGCATCTATTACTATACGATAATTTACAAATATATATCTATATTTTCATGAGAGGGTGATACAATTACTATATCAAAACTTCCACCTTGTAATTTAGACATATGTATGAAGTAGAGTTTATAAGTAATCTTTATATATATAAATTAAGCCTGTATATATTTGTGTTAAAAACTAAAAAAGTAGTCAGTGGATTAACTTGAAATTGATAGATGATTGCATTTGAACACGCGCGTGTTTTTACCTAAATATATTGTTTTTCATTATTATTATTTTATTTTTTTTAAATCACAGTCCCATATATTTCTGCAACATCGAGAATTTGAAAGAAAAATTAATAGAAAAAATTCTCCAAAGCATCGAAATAGATTATCGAAATCACGCATGATTGAGGGGAATAGCCATTCTAGCAGCTAAAAACGTCTATGTACACGATATGAACGATATGATCCAAAACAAAACCGCAGGTGAAATAGTGACATGCAAATCCATTGACCATAGTGAAATAGTGAAATCCTTACTCTTGTCATTTTCTACTCTTCACGATTTTCCTGAATTACCGTCACACACCTGAATTTTAAAATAGGTAGTAAAACAGGGATATTACTCCGAAATATCAGTCAGCCAAAGTTATGCAATGACGGATGATTAATAGTTCAAAAATCGATGAACAATCTAATTGACACAACAATTATGATTGGACCTCATAAAGGTGAAGATGTACTATTTCCACTAATAACACTCATTCCGACGGACGTTGCGTTTGACTTCAAACTACTTCAATTTTCAATACACCTTGCGTTCGCTATGAATATCAAGGTAGCGCAAGGGCAAACTTTGCCACTTTTCCAAAAGTTTGAACTTAGAAAACGATTTGTTTGAACTTAGAAAACGATTTGTTTGAACTTAGAAAACGATTTCTTTGAAATTAGAAAACTATTTGTTCTCACATAGGCAATTATACGTCGCATGCGCCAGATTCTGTAAACCATCTGATTGTTATGTTTATGCAGAAAGCGAACAGACAAAAACGTAATCAGTCCACTAGGTTTATAATAAAAAATGATTTTCTGCTGAAAACACCTATATTCTTCTTTTCTTTTCATTCCACATAGCCACCGAAACGCAAGGCGGGGTATTGAATTGAACGCTGTGATTTCTCGGTGAAACAATGTTTGATATAATACTTTTATTTACTTTCCCATTCATTAAATATCAATCTGAGCCACAGCGAAGCGTAGCCGGACTTAGCTAATTTGAAATAAAAATAGAATTTTAGAATCATCGTAATGGAGGATACGGCTGTTTGAGATATTGCAAATTAACCAAAATGGTTTATAAAGTTTCTTTCCAAAACTGAAATATCAGAACCCTCATCGGATCTCTTGATTATCTGTTAAAGCGACTTGAGATATTAAGTTGAAATTAATGTAGTATAAAGTTTTTTGTTCACGCAACAAAAAAATATCACCATTTAAAGCGTATTTTTTTATTCATCTAATAGTTAATCACCGAAACTTAAAATTTAAAGGGTACTTCCGGTCGACCTATCTTTAAAGTCAGCATAATGTGTTATCTTATAGCCTAAGTAAAGGGACAATTCCAAAAATCAATGATATATGAAATTATACTCTTTTATATTTAATTTGCTTATAAGCATATATATGATAGACGATATATTGATATTGTAAAAAGTTAGCATTTTTAAACGTATATAAGTACCTAAATATTTACGGGACCCTCTTGGTTCTAGTTCTGTTTTTGGTCATCTTTTGTAATAATTTTAAAATATAACTTCAATTTCCTCTATGTAATCGTTTGGATTTTAATACAAAGTTAAAAAATACTATTCAGTTTTAATGAGTAGTATAGATAAGTCAATCTACCTACATGAAAATATACATTCTCTGATACTCTACTTCTTCGTGAAGTATTTGTTATCCATTTCTCAAGGAATGAAAGGATTAAGATTAAACTTGGCACAAAGGTTTCCCACGATCTTGGTATGTTGGCCCACTTCATGTTGTATAGGCAAAAACGCTTTTAGAGCTTCATGTGGCTTAACATTACTTGTGTACCCGGGGCTGTATTTGGTCTATTCAGATGCAGGATTCCCAATATCTAATTTAAATGGCTTACTACATTGCGCCATTACCTGACACAACCTTTTATTTTTAGACAGAATTTGATATCTTAAATCTGGAAAGGTAAATATGAAGTATTTTTTTTGCCTGGAAAAGCGACACAATTATTATTAAGAAAATACAATTCTTATTAAAAAAAATAACATTGCTAATAAACGTGTAATCTGAAGCTTCCGCTAAAATTTAAAGTACATTTCAATAACAGCCACTTTCCGGTTCGGAAAATTTAGTGCCCTGTTTACGGGTATATAATCTTGATTGCTATTTTTTTTAATTTTATAGAATTTAAGAGAATAAACCGAAATCACCTTTTTTATTTACACGAATATACGAATACAAATTGAAATATGAAAATAAAGATACCGTTTAATAAAACATAATTTATTTGTAGCGATAAGTATATAAAAAACTAAGTATTAAAATATTAGATATAAACTTAAAAGAAATTTAAATGTATATGTTTTATTATTTTTTTTCCTCATATCTTTCTATTGTTTGCCAGACATTTTTTGAGTCGTCTCTGGATTTTAACGAAATCTTAATTCTAAAAGTTTATATTTATATAAAAACTGTTTAATAGATTGTTATGAAATTTGTATAGTTAGCTGTAAACTAGCAACCAGCCCCGACTTCTGTCTTAAGACTTACGGGGGTAAATAAATTATTTTATTAATGTTTCCTTGTTTGTATTTTTCCTTTCATTGAAGTAGTCCTGCATTTTATTTTACTTTAACAAATATATCGTAATGTACCCTGGCAATATAACAAATGATGATGCATTTATAATATTGCCGCATCAAGCATGCCCATTTCACCTTTCCGTTCCCCGTATTCGTGTACGCATTCATCGTAGCCTAGCGTCATCGAAATGGTATCCTTCTTTCATTAAATTTCCGAAAATCTTAATTTCTCCTAAACTATTATTAAAAATAACAAGTTGGGAAGGTTCAATGTTATTGTTATGAAAACGCTTAAAATTACTCTGCTGTTGATTTTAAAGAGAAATAATGAATTGACTTAAACTTTACCACTTTTATCCTAAGCATACTTTTAACTCAAAAATATTTACCATGACCTGTCCATAGAGGATATATAAATGCTGCTGCATCGAACTTTACTTTCCATGTTTTACAAAACGTTTAAAATGATGTGCACAATTAAATTATTTATTTCGTATTGAAATTTATACCTACAGGATTTATTTCCCAGAAAAGACAGATCCCTTAAACAGGATTTTGAATTATACCTACACCTACTACAGAAAAGACAGATCCCTTAAACAGGATTTTGAATTATAACTCACGTGGCATTAGTGTTGTATACACAGTGTGATTAAACATGTTACAAAACATCTTTACTATGTACGCGAAAATTGTATGTTTTAAATAAGTTTAGACTTATTTAAAACATAATATTTTCGCATACATACGAGTAGCATTTTTCTTTAATAGATTTGTCAGCGTTCGCCATGAAGATACTCAGATTATCGACTTTTTATTCAACTACGTTAACATTATTAAATATATCTCAAAAATTATACAATATGTGTATCCTATATAGCCTAAGTAATTTGGACACTATAAGATATGATATTGCAAGTTGTATGTCAATCCTGTTAGTAGCTTTTGCATCAGTCCCTCGGAAACAAATAAAGGAAACAAAACAAAACTTTCTTCTCTTATATACTAGTTTTATAACCTCAATCATTTATATATTAATCAATGGATTTAGAAATTTTCTCACGGCTTTTGGACACTTATTAGAAAAAAATACCTTTGTTGTTGAACAAGTTAATGACATCAAGGCATAGCTAATTATTTCTAGGCTGTATTTAATTGGTTTTTAAAAGTTTTTTTCTTCTCAAATAACGATATAAACACCATATAGAGGTTTGGTTCAAAAGAACACCCTTAGAAAATTCAGTATTCACCAAAATCAGGACACGTGACCTCAAAAGTAAAGAATTGACGAACAAATATAAAGACCAAGTGATGAGAATGCGATTGTCATAGAGACTGTGAGATATCAAATTATCGATGCGTGTTTAATAAAATGTTAAATAAATGCCAAACAAACGATGATATGACAAACCTATTTCTCAACGTAAACTGTTAAAAAATTATCGACTTCAATATCATTATATTTCCGATCTATTTACAAAAATTTAAATCTGAAATACTTACATAAGCCGTAAAATCAGATTTAAATAATGCGTGTTACTACATACATTAGTAATTAGTGAATGTTCTTTCTAAATATTTAATTCTCCCTAGTTAAAATCTGAAATCAATTAAATATATTTAGTTACATAATATAAAAATTATAAAGATTCGATATTAACTATAAATATATAAATATATATACACACACACACACACACACGTGTGTGTGTGTGTGTGTGTGTGTGTGTGTATAAACGAAAAATTCATTGACACACGAGCACATGAATTTTTCGTTTATGGCCGATTAGATTGCTGTATTTTCCATTGATATTATGCAAGCTCTTTAAAGAAAAGATTATGAACAAGCTTTACCATGTTATGTAATAAACCTAAATTTCTTGTATTTCTAAGCTTTTATCGGTCTATTCATTTAAATATCATTGCTGATTTGGTTTATTTCGACATCTAGTAAAATTAATAGTTAGATTATATTATAATTCAACCACCTGAGCACTTGAAGTTATTCGAAATATTTGACATGCTTTCGACTTAACAAGATTAATTTTGGGCGTGTGTTACATTTTAAAAGTGATATTGGTTCTTAGCGTACGCCATAAAAAAGTGAATAAATTATCACTGCAGGTATGCGATGCGATTAAAAAAAATGGAAAGCTACCCCACAAACATTAAGGATGGAATGCTGAACAAACAATGCCAAAGTTGGGGTCAAAACGAAAATTGCAAATTTCATCTCAAAAAGGGAGCCATCCGACTCACCTGACGACGGCACGCGGCACGAGCTATTCCGTGCAAATTAAAACTAAAGCTTTACCGACGAGTATTCGTACCTTCAATCGACAGCCTGCTGGGTATCGGAGCATTATAGGCGAGCATTCCACCGCGTTCAAAGCGCGCGCTGCACCAGCGAGCTGCTTGCGATCATTGCGCAGGATACTTCGGCGTAATTATATTGGTCTGGACAGCTCCCTATATTCAAGAAATTTCCTTTTTTTTACATAATAATATGGCAGTGCAATTCTTCCATAAAATTAAACCGAAAAAAGATTTAAAAAATTTATAGGTTTGAATAAAATGCTAATTCTATCAACTGCATTGATTAATCGGACAGAAATTTCATTGGACGGCGTATTAAAATAAAACACATTAAAATATTTACATGGTTATTTAATCCGGCGCAAATTAATTATTCAAAACAATTTTGTTAGAGATATGTACAAATATGTTTAACAAATTGCGTTTCAAATAACCGCCTGCCTCTTTATATTTCCGAAATCATGAACCAATATTTGTGAGAAAAAGTTAACCCTCAACAGAATTGGACTGCAGGGAAAATATAATGATAATTTTAATATTGTAGTTTTGAGATTTTCACCACATTGTAAGCCTTGAAAGATATGCTTTTCAATAAATTTACATGGAAAATAAAATTTTAGTATTTGTAAATACATTAATATATGCCAAGGTATAAATAAAATCCAGTGAGGATTCATAAATGTCAAAGATTATCATAGATGTCAAAGTAAATGCAGAATCCCAGCAGTGTAGGTTCAACTCGTACATAACAGATTTTTCATTGTTTAAATTAATGTATTCTACCCACAGTGATAGTGCAGATATTAATAAAATAATTTTCAAATTTGTTGCTTATTTATATTGGTCTGTGTTTCATTTAATATTGATTGAGTTTTAATGGGATTCTTATTATTACGTATCTTACCCACTATATGTAGTTTGCATGAATTTTCACAGTTTGAGATATTTTGCAATGAATATAATCGCATATTGCATTCCAATACAGATAAAATTACAAGATTATTTGTTATAATTGATGATGACTAGTCATGTAAAGATATTTTGAGACATGTTTGGATGTAATTGTATGCATTAATGCGCAAGCACGCGTTCAAACCAAGTGAGTGTAATTGCAAAATCCTGTTTAAAAGATCACTTTTTTCTGGTAAATAAATCCTGGAAATATTTACGTAATAGACGTAAAATAAAATAATATTTCTTAAAGTGAAATAACTTCCTTTGCCACGGTAGGATAAGACATATGTCGAAAATTACCCCGTAGTAAAAAGTGAAACACAGTAATGGGAATACGATGGATAGTTTCCCCCTCCGTTGGCAGACGACTAGTAAAGTGAACTTAGCTTGCTTCATGAGGCTCTCTGTCAACTCTTACCGATTATCAACTCTTATGTCATCAAATGGTGTTTATTTCCCACACCGTTTGTCTGAGTTAAACTTTATCGACGTGTCTAATTGTAAAAAAATTGGTGAGTTTAATTTTTCACAACTAAATGAAACTACATGATGTAGTATTATTTCTACTTTATTGAAATTCTTCATCACAACTTAGGTTTCCTTGTATGACAACATCTTCAGGTAGGCAATTTGTTTCTTTAAAAATTTCTTAGCTGAAGATGTCGTCATGCAGTGAAATCCAGGTCGTGGTGAAGAATTTAAAAAAATAATACCACATCACGTAGTTTCAATTAATTGTGAAAAATTAAATTAAAATAAACTAGTACAAAATTAATGCCAAATATTTTAATAAAATAATGAGTATTAATTAACAAGTTTCGCACTAGATTGCATTAATAGATATACTCGCAGAAAGGGACGAGACGGCATCATTGGGCGCACTGACGAGATGTGTGTTTATTTTTAAACATGATGTATTTTTCCATAAAGTTTTTCAAAGAAAAATATTAATTTTCTGTATCGAATATGTTTGAAATTAAATAAATAGAACATGTTAAGAAGTATCTGATTTTTCGTGATGGTTTCCATATTTTCTTTAAAATTTTTGTTACAAGTGTATACTTGTATAATACAAAATTGTAACTATTTTTTGAAAATCACATACTCTTTATTGTACGAAATAACTTTCAAAATATTCGATATTGCTTTTATTACACATTTTGTTCTACTCATCAAACAGAGAATATACAAAGTACAAATGTAAATAAAACTCTAAAATCCAAATGTATCGTTATATAGAGTAACAGATATCATTAAATATTACATAACATTAATGGGCAAAATATTAACTCTTATAACTTTGGATCTATCCGGCTTTTATTGATTGCGAAATAATTTCTTACCAAAAGGACACACCTTTAGTTTAATTCCTATCTCAGCTTATCCAATGGTAGTAGAACGCCGTTAGCATATGTAAATATATATGTTTATATGAATCTGTGTGTGTATATATATATGTATACATATATATATATATATATATATATATATATATATATATATATATACATATTTATATATATATATATATATATATATATATATATATATATATATATATATATATATATATATATATATATATATATTGCAATAAGCTATTTTAGCAGCTACCTGAACAGTGCATTCATCCAGAGTGTGATTTGTTCATGATGAGTGGAAAAAGAATATGCCATCGTTATGTTTTATGTAGGTTGAATTATTAATTAGATTTATCGGTTTTTATAAAAATATTTTCCTTTTATTTTTGGCATTGCATAAAAATGAAAAGATTAGAAAAATAAATTAAATGAATTTTTTACACCGATGGCAAGTGCCAATTCAAATTGCAAAACGAAAAAAGGAAAAATTCATATTTACATTATTATAAAAACATAAGAAAATAAGTAATTAATAAAATTAAATATATTGGCTAGGATAAAAGGAAGTGAGAGAGGATTTAAAAGGAAAAACTAAAGACAGAACGATGAAGAGTTAAGAAAGAATTTTTTTCAAAAGAATTTTTGAATGCATAAAATAACATTGCATTCTGAATATTAAGCTCCAAATTGTTCCACAAATTGGCATCACGAAACTTAAAGGAATATTCGTTGAAAAAAATATTATATTTGAGATTTTAGAACGTAATACAAGGCCATATGCACATAAGACATAGAATTACCTGTAATTGATGTGTGATTTTGAAAAAAACAACGAATGCATAGATTTTTTTTTGTTCTTCTTCTTTTTCATTCCGCTTCTACTGATGGTTGAGCAGCACATGGCTATCCTAATTTTTGAAGCAGCTGGTAACGATTAAACTTTCGAATATCTTTGCTAATAGCCAACCTGAAGATGTTGTAATACAACGAAACCTAGGTCGTGGTAAAGAACTTAAATAAAGTAGAAATAATACTACACCACGTAGTTTCATGTAATTGGGATTTTACTTTCGTAAACAATTCGGTATTTGTTTATTTGCCGCTTTCAGGTGAATTGTTTTTGTCCAGATTAACATGCCCGTTGTTGACTAGAATGTTAATAGCACAGATTTTAAATAATTTAATTCGTATTCACGGATTGAAACCCCGTGAAACTCAATATTATGAGCGATCGAAATTTTGTAATCTTTTCTACGTTACTTAAACGTAATACACGATGCATGGCAATTTAATTGTATATAAACTTTATCAGAACCATGAATTTTCAGTTAATTGTATTTAAACTTTACCAGGTGTAACAGTATTATCGTCAGACTTTTTTAAAATGGGAAGTCATTCTGTCAATCAATTTATATACATCACCGATCTTTCAAAGCGCTCATTAATCATTTTGTTACTAAAGCGAACCTTAGGTAAAAAATACATAAAATGAAATTTTACTAAATCGTAATCCAAAAATGAGATCGGTATTAACGGGAAAACCATTTTCCCTGAATTATTATCACATTTGTTGATAAACATTTTGTTTCACGCTGCTTCACCTGCATGTTACTAGAAAAAATGTGCAAAAACTTCTGTTCTTGAAATAAATGTGTATAGATTTCAATCAGTTCAGTTACACAGTTACAGGTTTAATATTATTTTGAACATAACTTACTGCACCTGAGCGTTAATATTTGTTCTGTTCTGGTGCATTACGATTCGCTTCATACTTATGTTGATATATTCTGGGATAAAATTCTTTATAAAAATAGTCCATAAAATTGACAGTTAAATGAAACGTTCTCTTCTACTTCTAAAAATTAGAATAAAATCAGCGCATTCTGTCTTTCGTGCGTGGGCCTAACGTTTTCTTCCTTGGCATTTGTGTTTATTACTCCCTTGCTGTAAATGATAAATATCTATTTTTTAGTATAAAATATATATTATATGAAACTATGTAATGAAATAAAAAATTATTCTGCTTCTTTGATTTGAGTTGAAATGTACAGCTAGTATTCTTTCTATTCTTGGTTTGTTTGTATTTAATTAATAATTTCACATCACTATTGTATTATCTATCACTGTAGTATGTATATATAATAAAATGAGTAATGTAATTTATATTTGTACATCTTGGAACTACACCTTCATTGCAGTCTACTTTGTAGTCATAAAGCCCTAACATACGGTCGGATTTGTTAGGGCGGATCAAGTTTTTTGTCACTAGTGAAACCTAATCCGGTCATGTGGAGAGTTTTCCGACGACTCTAATTATTATTTCGTGCCCGTGCCGTTCGATGGTGCACAAATTGAATGTAAGTTCGTTTCCAATCAAGTCCACATGGGCGGACTCGAAATAAAATGGTTTTAAAAACCACTTTATAGTTAAAGTACAAATGATCTATGGTCAGCTGTCAATAGTCCAATCGCAACACTGTGTAGCCGACTTGAAAATCCATCGAATCGAGTTAGTTGATTTAAAAATTTGTATAAATCGAGTTGCAAACCGAATTTATCAAGCCGGTTCAACTAATCTAGTCATTAGATAGTGTGGTAAATAGATTTCAGTTATTTAAGAAATCTTTTATTTTTGAGTTATTTAAATGGGTAAAAATAAAGATGAAAAAAATCAAAATAATGAAGATGTTATTAATCTAAGTTACTTATTTCCAACAAACTATAACATTGAGCTCAACACAAAGTTAACTTTAAATATATATTTAAACTTTACTGCAATAATATTATTTTAAACTAGGTATTTTTTATTTAGTCTTTATTTTCAGTTCTGTTTTAATAATTAATTGACTGTAACAGTACGTAGAAATAGTGTTATTTAAATTATTTATATATATATTTTTTTACTCTTTAAGTATATTGTTTCATCGATGTAAATGTATATACCAGTCAAATTCCTTAAATTCAAGTAAGTAATTCAACTCATAAAAATAATGTTCTGGCCTTCAACTGGCCTCTTCATTTTACACTTATGTTTGTCGAATGCTGTAACACGTCTATACTTTTAGCTATTTTTCTACTTTCTGAGTGGAGCTTTTTGTTTTTTAGTTTATGTTTAGAATGCTCTACTCAATAGTTTTCTGACATACTTGCTGGAAGCGACCTATCTTACTTCAAGACACGGAAAAAGCATTACAAGCAGCGTAAATAATTTCAAGTCACGGATAAAAGATAAGAAGTAGCTTATCTCGTTTGAAGGTACGGATAGAGGATACGAAGTGACTTATCTCATTTCAAGGCCGTACAAGAGATTATAATTGACTTATTCCATTTTAAAGTATGAATAAGATATGAAAAGTAGCTTATCTTATTTCGCGGCATAGCTAAAGGATAAGAAGTTGTATTTTTCATTTCAGGATACCAAATCTTCGACTTGGTTACTATGCTATTTCTGCAACCAGTTAATCAAGTAATTGGTATACGACTACGTATATATTCACCTGAGTCCGCGTTTTATGAGAATCTCACTGAAAGATCAATCTATCATTTATACTGTTAGGTTCACTCCCGCTGAAAGCTGAAATTATTTGGCCTACTTATGTCAAATAAACTTCAGTAACCAGTTCGATATTTGTTTCTATTATCAGACTTATTGGCTTTTGATAAGATCAAAAATGGAAATAAAATAGTTGCACGTTTATGGAATTGATTGTAAGGAAGTATACAATGGTTTTTGTGTTTGTATTTTTCTAACGTATTATATTTGCAGTTTTAACATCCGCCTGGATTTTAATGATGTTTCTAATTCAATTTACCATTATGATTTCATCTATCGTCGAATAGCATGTATTTAATACAAGACAATATTTTCCTTCTAGAGGAGCATATGAAATAATCGTTATTGATCATACTATTGCTAATTAATACAAGCTAAGGACTAAGATATTAGTTTAATTTTTTTTAGGTTTCTACTCGATAAAATCTCATTTGATTGGCAGGAATCTTTCGTCATTATATTACTTATGAGGATGTGGACACAAATCACATGTTTCGAAGTTTCCATTTGTCTACAGTATTTGGTTAAATGTAACATAAATCAAAGTTATAATATTTAATCTGTTGTAGCGGCATTAAAATAATGTTAAAAAAGTGTGCATATAAAAATCCACCAAAAAATTTAAAAATTTGACTGTGTTGTAAAGAAAAGAACCATTTACCAAACAAAATATATACACATATTCATATAAAAAATATTATACAATGTATAATAAAAACTAATCGTCGTCTGGAATTAGATACTTTTTTGTCACGTTAGTATTTTTCGACATGGTCAACGCTAATCGAATTATGAAGAGGGCAGAAGATACTGGATACAGGCTCTTTCGGCCTGCATTTCCACCCCACATATCTGGTCTATATAGATGTTTCGTAAATAATCGATATATTATTGCTATATGAGTTGCCTCGATTAACAATTTTTTAATTTCAAACATTTCCATTTTATTCAAATAATATATTTTCACATTTCCTCCAAAAATATATTAAATAAATAAAATCAATATTTGTTTACTTTTGGTCAGTACATAAATGGAAAAGAAATTACAAACTGTGATCATGTTTTGAAGAATATTATAAATCTCAATTATTGAAAAAAATTATGCGTTTAAATCTATGATATTATAAATTACATAATATTTGTAATAAACTGATTTACTAGAGTGATACAATTATTTTATTAAAAATAATTCCAATTGAAGTATGTTTGTCTTTAATAAATTTTGTTTACTTACTCAGTAAAAAACTAACATTTATATGGTTTTCTGGATAAATAAATTTGCGGTTATTATTTCTTTTTTTTTATAATTTAGGTAGATAATAGATAATGACATAATAACAAAACTTGTTTTTATTGTAATTTAGAAAAAGTGGTAATCGCAAAACAAACTTAATAAAAATGTTATAAATATAGGACGTTGAGGCGTTGATGCAAAAACAAGTGATGATATTGAATTATATTTTAAAATAAAAGAAGTAATGTTCAATTACTAATATATCAAAGCAAACCTTTCTATTTTATTTCAAAATATGGCAAAAAACACCATGTAATTTTGAAATGTAACTATAGTGAAAGAAAAAACTGTTTGAATTATTATATTATTATAGAAAGTGTGTTTCAAACTATATTTGTATCGATTAAATGCAATATTTGCTTATATTTTGAATTAAACTTTAAAAAAATGTATGTAAATAAAAGCCAACCTTACAATCACTCAGCCAAATATAATATTTTAAATTTTAATTAAAAATATAAGCATATGTTACATTTTAAAAGATTCAAATATAGTTTAAAACTACTTTTTTAATAATGTCATTATTCAAATAGTTTTTTTTCACCGCACTTATATTTAAGAAATGTATAATATTTTTTGTTATATTTTGAAATAAAGTTTTGCTTTTATGTACCATTAAAATCATTCAATTTCTTTTGAATACTATATTAATAAAACCCAAGTATTACTGTTTTATAGATATTATTGTTTGAATAAATTGAACTCAATGCTATATTTTACAACGGTTTGATGTAAGTCTTTTAATATTCAGATGAACTTGAAATATTTTCAGAAGAGCTCTTTATTCAAAAGACGTACATGGTCGGGAAAACACGATGTACTGAGCATAGAGATGATTGATACATTGTGAGCCAAGCTTTACGATATCAAAAGTCTTTCTATACAAACATCAAAAATAATCTAGAAGAAATGAGAGACCTAAGTATTAGCCTGTGAACTATCGCAAAGTGACTTTTAGAAGCTGATTTATACAGCCGAAAGCCAGTTAGAGGTTTTAATTTTCTTCGTGGGCACCGTTTTGCAAGGTTGAGGTTTGTCCAAAATTGTGCGACATGGATCGACGTGGATTGGAGTAGGGTGTTATTTTCTGATGAAGCCAGAATCTCTTTACTTCTTAAGGATTGACGTTGTAAAGCACTGAGGAAGGCCTGACGAGTGTTATGCAGACCTGTGTTTCGAAGAGATTACGTCCTTGGCAGCGATCGTACGAAATTAGTTTTTTTTTAAATGGCTCTCTGAACGCACAACGATATAACAGGGGAATCATAGTTCCTCATGCATAACCAGCATTAACCGTTATAGGAGCTGCTACCGTCTTTGTTGACGATAACGTTCGAGCAAACCGAGCAAGCACAGTAGATGCTTACCTGGCTGAGGTCGGAATTCGCTGTTTAGATTGGTCAGTGTGAAGTCCTACCTCAATCCTATTGAGCTTCTGTGGCATATTTTAAAACGGCGTGTTAAAGCTGTACATTTAGTCCCATAGAACATCCGAGGACTAAAAACAGTCATCACGGCCAAATGGAATCGTATTTCCCAAGAAATTATTAAAAACCTCATCAAGGGCACGCCATGAAAAACTGCAACAGTTACTTCGGCAAGGGAAGGCCACACACTAAACTAATTTTATTTTTTCTTGTGAAACTTATTAAATAAAGGATATTGATAGTTGAAGGTCCTCTTTTTTCTTGAAGCGAGTAATTTGAAAATAATACAAAAATTAACTAATATAGTCTCATTTTGTATTCTTAGCAAATAACACTTGCATAAAATCTAATTTCCTTACATTTTTACCATTCACAACAAATCGAAAAAATTGTAAGTGCACGTTATTTTGTAAAGGCCGTTATTATGTTTATATACACATATTTTTAATATAATTTTTTTCAGTTAAAATTAGTGATGGCCCATAAATTGTGACCATTGTCTTAGCTGGAATATTTTTTTTTGTTACGAACTATTTAATTTCTTAACTATTTTATTAGTGGCAAATAATGTGATTCGATCGACAAATAATGTGTTTCGCCCGACCACTTGCATCCTATTGGATGCAAGTGGTCGGGCGAAACACATTATTTGTCGAGTTTAAAGTTTCATGAAAAAGTAAACTTTGGAATTACACAATTGTTAAATCAAGAGTAATATGCAGTAAAAAATATGCAAAATAAATGAAGCATAAATGTACTTTACACAATTTTTTTAAAATGAAGAAAAATTAAACTTATTTATTTCGCTTCAGGAATATAAACTTCTGCAAAAGACATCATGGGCATACGCACACACATACATACTCAGGTACATGTACTTATATATATATATATATATATATATATATATATATATATATATATATAATAAGAAATTATTCAGTCTTCCAAGTGGAATACATTGTATGACTATCAGATTCTTTTTTTTGTTCCTGAGAATTAAAGTATATATTACTTGCAATACGATAATCGGTGTTATTATACGCTTGGGACTAAACGTGCAATCGAAATTCAACTTTATCAATAAATTCAGTGCGACAAATTATTTTAGACGTTTGTACTCTACATAGACAAGGATGAAGGAAAAAAAAGGTGACAGAGTTATTTGTTTTATTTTTAACTACCTTCCGTTGAATTTCAGAGAAATGTGTCGATTTTAGTATTGTTGGCTATTTATATCGACAATCTGTTCTCAACCGCAATGAACGTGTTAATGCAAGAATTGTAACTACATTGTCTTTGTTGTTGCACGCTACAACACGTTTGTAATTTCCACTTTACAAAAAAGTAGGTAATTTTTTAATAATTTGAGTAACCCTTTGAGTAATTCGTACACAAAAAGTAGGTATTTTAATATTGACTATTTTAAACTATCTTTTTCAATTTGTATACGATGGCATTAGAATAACTATTGGGGCATTTTCCCAATATTAGTTGACTATTGGCTGTTTATATTGCAATATTGCTTGAACTGAAGATGTTCATCATTTATAATATTTACTGATATGGCTAGTATAAAAGAAGAAGAAAAATAGTAGTTTCGATAAAAAGAACAACTAATTTAGACATCAAATATTGATGGTATTTATTTTCAAATATAATATAATATTTATGTTTTAATCATATTAAAACACACGGTTTATTAAATTTATTTTTTTTAATCTGTTATTCCTTTATAGGGGAGGAAAGTTTTATTAATTTTAATCTGATTTTTACATGTTTTTTCTTCTCATTTATTTTAATGTATACCGACAGGGAAAAAACTCTTTACTATAATAAATATCATTGCAGCCAATTATTTTTGCAGAAAAAATTTTTTTTTTTACACATCGCTTTATTTTTTTAGTATAACGTCTGTTTCTATTGCAAATATTTAGTTATTTTTATAGTTTTTATTATTATAGACATAAATGTAATTTTTTTGTTCAATTTGGAACGTTTTTTTTACTTAATCACTTAAGTACTTTTAAATCAAGTGGACAATTATTGAACAAGAAAAGATTAATTAAAAACAAATTAACAGAATTTTCCCTAGTTATTCTTGTGCAAACTTTATACTATTCAATGAATTAGATTACTTATGATAGACAATTTATTTCTACATACTTTCATCAAAGTAGTATATTTGAGTGAATTTTGAGTTATTAAGTAATATATATATATATATATATATATATATATATATATATATATGTGTGTATATATATATATATATATATGTATATATATATATATATATATATATATATATATATATATATATATATATATATATATATATACTGACAGTTATACAATTTAATCAGTGTCATATCTGAATACACGCCTTCTTGATCCTTCACGCATTATTGTTTAATATATTTGTATCATAGTTGTATAACCAGTATTAAGTTCATATTAATCCGGAATAGAAACAATATTGCTCATTTGCCAACTTGGCCTAACTATTCCGTTCGTAGATATAACCAGTAATGCAATGTCAAAGTAAAATGTTACCCACTAAACTTTAAATATAATAACATGAAAGGAGAAAGGTGGTTGCCAAGTGTGAATGTGTAATATGACGTGATATAGATAAGGCGGAGCACGGTGAGGGCGGGCGGTTACGGCCCTTGAATATCAATTGTTGGCCGTGGGGCGCCGTTTTACGCACTCACTCTGACAAGTGGCGCATCCGTAATATTTATTTGCAATTGACTGTTTGAAAAGTGAGACTGTATTTATTGATTTTTATTAATACTACGTTCTTTTTATACCTTTTATAAGCTACATGTTTGTGGAAAGCGTTCTTAATTAAATTATATTAATGATGAATCTTAAAATCTGAGCAGCAGGTAGTGACGAAAAGCTACGAAATTCAATACCGATATACTTTTAATTTGTGAACAATTCAAGTAAATGCGAAAATACATTTTTTTTCTTAATAATTATTGTAAGCCTTAAAGTTGAAAGTAATAGGGTTAGGGTGTTAAGTTTTACAGGATCAGTGGGTTATTTGTCTTCATAGGATTAGAGGATTAGACAGTGTTAGTATAAGTAGGTTAGTAGCTTATGTTTATATTAAAAATCTAAGACGTCTATTATGTGTCATTATTCTTGATACTCACTCCCCGATTATGAGGTCGCCTCATGTAATCAATTTTATTAATATAAAATTATATTTATTTAACGCTACCTAAAACTTCAGGTAAATGATACAAAATTAACGAATGTTTTAAAATATAGCGTAATTAAATTATTTTTTACTATTAAACTTTTTTAATATTAAAATTTTACTATTAAACTTTTTTAATATAAAAGTCTATAACTATGAACAACTATTTAAACTTTCAAATTAAGGAAGAACTTATATAACTTTTGAGCTCAGATAGAGGCGCGTGTAAGCCGTACGGACTATCAATCAATATAGAAAACATGTTCTTGGCCAAATTAAATTTTTTATAACTTAAGAATGAAAGTGGTTTATTCAAGGGTTGTCTAAATTCGACAGAGCCGTGTATCGCGTAGAGCAAGTTACGAATTTCAAAGCAGATAAAAACTAGAATTTATTACTCATAAATCGAGAAAGGATACTTGTTTGAATTTTGTTCAGAAAGGAAAGTTATGCCTGGTTTTTATTAATTTAAACTTAATTTAAAAATGATTGAAAATAACGAGAAATAAAATGCTATTTAATTCAATATCGAATGATAGAGCTCATAATTTGCAAGATTTTAAATTCAAATGTATAGTGAGGAAAGCAACTTCAAAAATTATTGTTTTAGGTTGATGTTAACATTATTTGCATTGAATTCATAATAAAATGAAACTACGTGATGTAGTATTATTTCTACTTTCTTTAAGTTCTTTACCACGACCTAGGTTTCGTTATATTACAACATCTTCAGGTGGGCTATTTGCAAAGATCTTTGCTAATAGAATCTTTGCTAATAGCCCACCTGAAGATATTATAATACAATGAAACCTAGGTCGTGGTAAAGAACTTAAAGAAAGTAGATATAATACTATATCACGTAGTTTCATTTAATTGTGAATAATGAATTTCTACAAAATTGACGCCAAATATATTCAATATTTACATTGAGATGTTCTGAATTCATCAAAAACTCAAATTTATCAGAACGAGAAACATTGGATTCTCTTTCTGATAGCCTTGAATTGTAACAAGATACATTTTTCTAACAGCCTACCCGTGACATATTGTAATCCGCTTTATTACATGGTCAGTTTTCCTTAAATTTTTGTCGCATTAATGCTCAAGGTATTTCTTCTCACTGCTCAGGATTCATCAATATTTTTGATAATCTTTCAATTCATACTTACTTAACGAGCAACTTGTCGCTGAAAACTTCCCATCCCTCTAATCTTTATCCACTTTCAGGTATCATTTTATCACAAAACGGCCGGATTTTAGACAGTAATTTGATTGCAATCTTCGGGCTTATCTGCCCTCTCAAATAATATCAAAATCCCTAGCTTTGTGCGTTATGGAATAACTATTTACATACTCGATATAAACATTCTAATAAGTACAGTTCCAGAAACATAGTGCATCATCTAAGATGGATAGAAAACAGCGTCTAATAAGTTACAAATAAAAGAAGAATAAAAAACAGCGTTTAATAAGTCACGAATTGGTCATTTATTCCCATTAATTGGTCAGTTGTAAAATTTCAGTCTTTTAGGAATCTTAAAAAATTTTAGCAGCTCCAACTAGATCAAGACGAAAAATGAGGAGTACTTCAGATTAATATTTTACAGACGATAATCAGCTACTGAAAATTATTGTAAATACAATTTTAAAGTTTGCACTATTTTTTTATCAAAACATAACACGAAATCAATGAAACGCCAATTTTCGTACGTGGTTAGTGACACTCATTAATTTGTTATGCCTTAAAAATTAATAAACGGTAAAAATACATTTTTTAAATAATTTGCGCGTGCGTAACAACTTCCCGGAGAATTTAATAAATAAGTTTTAAGATTTGATATTTAAATTGAAAATTAAATTAATATAATAAAATTGAGATCGTATTAATAAATATATACACATATATTCGCATAAACTCATAATATTAACACTGATTTGTACAAAAATAATAGAGCTAGGTCTTGATGGGATTTTATTAACGCAGATATTCTAATCTTATTCTTTTCTCTAGTTACTCTCAACTTGAGAATTATTTCTCCCTTCTTGATCTCAATATTAAATTATCTATTGAAAATGTTTTGCTTTATAGTCAACCAAAGGGGAGAAGAGCCAAGAGGGGTCCTGGTTTATCCCACGATGGCTTTTTAAACCTGTCTTAAAATTTGTGATGTCCATATTCCCCTTCAAAATCAATGTTTCTCTTTAATTATGGTCATAACGACCATCTATTAATTCATGATGAAGCCAACTCTGTTGACTGGCACGCGATGTCAAAATTAACTTCATTCGATGATATGATTCGAAAATACTTTAAACGTATCCTAGATTTTTTGTGTACCTTTCTAGCGCATCAACATTAAACAATAGACCACTCGTCGGCTTTATGAATTCCTATCCTGAACCTGTTTAAACTCTGTTCTACTTCTTTGTTCTCATCAAGTTTTTTTAATAATTACTTTTCATTTGTTGCTTTTTTCTCAGCTTGTTTTTTTATTTGGTATGGTTCTAAATTATTTTTTTTAATAATTGTATTTACAATTTGTTACAATTTTCTAAAACATATAGAGATATTTTTGTCTAATGCTTTGGGACTAAAAGAGATTACTCATATAGAAATAAGTCTACCTTATGTATTTGTAACTTGAAGAAAAGAAATAAATAAATAAAAGTAATACCCCAGCTTCGTTCTATTGTTTTGACATTATGCTGAATGGCCTTACAAGCAACGTAAGTTCAAAATTTACACGATCCTAATATTTTAGATACGTTCAAATTAAAATTGAGGTGTCCTCCCAGGCCCCCTCCTGTTCCTATTAGGGAACGTAACTGAAATTTAAAACAATACGCATTTCACCGATTAATCGAGATCGATAAAGTCCCACAAGATCTTGGTCTACAAAAAAGGCAGATCTAATGTGCTTTTGAGAGTTTTCATGCCTTTGTTTCAGAAAATTCTTTTTGCGGATATTAAGACATTTTTCAAAGTTACGTATCCAAATGTCAAAGTTAACACTTGTAACTTTGTTATGTCCATTCATCTATCAATCCATCCTTGTCTGTCACACTTTGCAGTTTCTATGAATTTAAATACATATATGGTAAAATTTGCATGTATGTGACTCATATAGATATTTCATTTAATAGGCATTAATTTCCTACTGAAATATTAAGTTTCGAAATGACGATTTAATGTACTCCTTCTGCTCTAATTTTCCAAATAGAGATCAAAAAATGTGCGAAAAATTCTAGAATTAGAAAATTAGAAGTAGAATTAAAATTTAAGTAGAAATAAAACAATGCAAAGACATGTAGGCAAAAAAGTTATGTAAAAAACTTAAACTTTTCCAATATAGCTGTTTCATTTTGACACTGAGGTTTTACTTACAACTTCAAGTGCTGTTGGGAATATCTCTGAAACATATTTTTATTAAATCTATTGTAACTCAAATAGTCATATAAATTTCAGAATTAAAATATTTCTGTTTATGAAAAGTCAAGCGATGTTAAGTGAAAATAGTAAAACAACATTTGGGATTTGTTTTCCAAAATCAGCCTTATATTTGCGGTTTATTTGGTGTTATGAAGTATTCATTTGATTTCAATTAAGAAAATTTAAAAAATATCTTATTCTTAGAAATAACTTTAAGAAATATTTTTTCTTCTCTACTGTTTAAAAACAAATGGCTGTTACAACAATTTCAGCTGTCAACCTCCGTATGTTTGAAAATCTGATTTAAATGAATGTGATGTATATTTTCGGGAGTAAAATTTGTATTCATCTTTCACAAAAATGGTCAGGTGTCACAGGAGCAAAAGACTGCCTAAATCTTTGTTATTGAATGTAGTGCTTAAACCGTGAACTATTTATCAAAATTATGCGAATGTATTTTAAATTTTAAAAATTATTCCATTGTATATCTCCTGAAATAATTGATGCATGTTAGATGAAATAATTATAATGGAAAGTTCTATCAATTGCAAGTATAGAACTTTTTTCTTAGAGCTCCCAAACCCATAATTGGAAAATTAGACTTGGAGAAGGACACGTCGCTTTGAAAGTTAATGCTCTAGAAACAATTATATTCATATTCGATTTCATTTTGCGAGACCTATTTTATAATCCGATTTATAGCACAAACAAAGAAGTTTTCGCTCTCATTTTGAATTTATGGAGAGGTATGAGTACCGTGCAAATATTTTTAAATAATTTGACTACATATTAATTCGGATATGGAAAAAAAATTTACTTACCAATTTTATCTATGGACATTTAAAGCTGTAGAAATTGTAAGCCTCTGACAGTAAAATGAACAGACGGATTGTCATGATGAAATACCTCAAAAGAAAAAAGAACTTTTTTAGGATCAATTCGTTGACCGTCTGCCGCTCTGACAAGACCCTTTTTTCACCAACATGTTGAGGTACCAAATTGACATTAATATCAAATACTTGAGTCTACGACCCCTTGAAGTTGAAAAAATCAAGCTTCTAAATCATGGAAATAAAGAACCCTAAAGCCATTTATTTCGCATAGTTTGACACCTCAAATACGGTATTTCCCCTTGGTATAGTGTCAAGAAATTTGATAAAAAGCAAGATATTACAGTCACTCGTATATCACATAATAAATATGTTTTTAATTATGCACCTATGAAAGATATAGTAGGCAATATATTTTCGCTCAAAAATTAAAATGTTAATTCTTTAATAGATATATTATGTACCATTAAATGTTTATAAGCACCAAAATGTGTACGCAATCCTCGTAATGCGAGTACAACTTGTTCTTGAAAGATTTTGAGTTCACTAGTTTCGGAAATAAAGGGAACGGAGCATATTTTTTCGCATATTTTTCAAAATATCTCTAAATGTACACTACCTAAAACTACGGAAAAAATATTTTTGAGACTATTATAACTAGCGTTTTCAAAGGAATATTTGGAATTACATATATTTTTCCGAGTACCCAACATGTCCCGCCTAAAATTTCCATACAATATAAAATAAAATTTCCATAATTTTCCACAGTAACATAAAAACTTTCGCAATGGTATATTTCATTTGCCAAAAAGTTTTTTCAATGAAATCTATATAATAATACAGCGTCACTTTTGTTAATTTTTCGTTTAAATTTTAGTACTAATTATTTTTGTTTTATAATTATTTGTACAAATCTATCTTTATATATAATAAAATTATAAAAAAAAACTGAGTCTGTACATTGAACATTTTTAAGTAAAACTAAGTGCTACATTCTAAAGGTACGTTACTAAGTATAAAACAACAGTTTTTCGAATTTTATCTGTTTATCGGTTTGTCTGTTTGTTTGTGCGCACTTTAGTTGAACACGATAGTTTCAGCAACGGCTAAACCGATCTGGATGCAGTTTTCAATGTTGTATTTAAATGGGCTAACATTTAGGCTTGGTTTCATTTCAATCGGTTCACAATTAAAAAGATACGTCAATCTTTAGTTTACGTTCGTGATGCGCACTAATATCCGAACCGGCGGAACCCATCTATCACAGTTTTTAATCAATTTTATGCCCATAGAATTCTGAGAAATTGCCACATAATTTCTAATAACTTTTCTCAAACGGATATCAGCATCTTCACTAGTATCTTCATAATTAAATTAAGGTAGGAAAAAGGATGTTTTGTAATATTTTTTATGTATTTATATATATATATATATATATATATATATATATATATATATATATATATATATGTATATATATATATACATAAAAATATATATATATAAATATATATATGTGTGTGTTCGTGTGTGTATGTGTGTGTGCGCGTGGGAGGGACAGGGGGTGGGGGGATATGTGGGAGCGAGAAACTCATTCCTATTTGCTGTAATTATCGATTGGTTGTCAGTAGCAATTATTGGCTTTTGTTGTTAGCTTTCTTTTGGATATTTTTTCATTTTTAAAAATATAGCTGGGAAATTTGATTCCGTGATGCAGTTTTGAGATATACAGAAAAAAATCATTGTTTTGTTTGTGATATCTGTATTTATATCTGCAAGGTAGTTAATTATCAAGGCACAATGATATAAATTATGTAATCCATAAATTAGAATTATAAACGATGAGCTATAGAAATATAAGATCGTATAAATAAACTGATTGAAAAATATTACAAGATTTGCTATTACACAGCATTTTCTTCTTGCACAGAACCAAATAAACAAAATATAATAAATATCTTTTCATAACAGTAACTGCCATTAATTGTTTAGTCATAATGGTAACTAGTTATTTTCTTATCAGTAACTGCCATTAAATCAAGAATAATAATATTAATAATAGAAAATATTTACATACATGATATTTGGCAGTTTTATTCTTTAATATAAACTTCCTGCTTATGTATACATAGATCTTGCACTTTCGTAGACTGATTCTAATGCTATTGGATTCTTCAATTCAATATTATATATTATGTTCTGTAAAAACTCTCAGTTAGGTGATGCCACACATATTTTTTTATTGCTTCAAGATACATATTCGAATTACAAATTGTGTACATGCGTTTGCACTTCAATAAAATGTTAACTAATGTCAAGTACGGCCATATAAAAGTATTGTCAAGTAATTCTCTAACAGGCGTAAGTCGCAAATTTCGAAATCCGGATTTTCTCGATATTACATTATTATGTATAATAAACAATTATATAAAAAAATGTTTGTTTTACGCCACACTCGTTCGCCCCATTATGTTATCCAATGGTATATATGCTGTTGAAATAAATATTTTTCCATTTCTCCTTGAAGAGTTTACCTGACAAAAACTTCACAAGCCCTGCGCGTTATGCAAATTTTCATAACATAAACCACCTTAAAGAGAGTATTAATGTTCAAGAGAACTTATAAAGTGACGCATGCCGCCACCGATTATATGGTTTCAGTATTTTACATTCCTTTTGTTGTGATATTCAGCCTTTGTTTTCATTGACGACGAAGATTGTCGAGAAAAGGCAAAAACGCGCTACTCAAACTTCTCAAAGATTTTATCATTACGAAGATATATTCAATACGCCAAATGTAGTTATAATAATCTTTGTTATAACAATATTTTAATATTTCCTCCTTTCTTTAAGAATTACGAGCCACTGCTCTGCTTAAACTAACTTATTTAGCTATTTTGTTTTAAACTTTCAACAAAAGTAAGTATATTTTTTTATATATAAATGCGTATACTCCGAAATCTGCTGAGTCATTCATTAAGTTAAAATTGATGAGATATAAAGTTTTTTTCTTTAAAATTAATTTTTTACAGTAAACAACCTCTTTTATCATAAGTTATATTATAACTCAGTCTTTGTGAGACCTCATTAAAAACCGAATATCATTTTACCATACAATTTGTCCGATAATATTTTGTTATTTATTTGATCCGCGATTTAAAATTTCGCATGTATACATTTATTAATTGAAATTTTTCATAGGATAATTAGTAAACTAGATGTTTCCTTGTATAAACATTTCTAACGACGATATGCTGCGAAAGAAGAAAACCTAATTTAGTTTAACAAAGAATTTATAAAGACTAAAAAAGTAATAATTAAGACTGAGAGTTTACTAGAGAAGATTAATGCAATTTTAATAAAACTAAATTTTATGATAATAAATAGATTGTAAGCAATTCGTCTTTATTTTATATTTAAGCCATATTCTTTCATTAAGTAAAGGATACGATACCAGGGTCCTTTTACGAGAAAAGAAGGAAAGATCTACTGAAAAATGACGATAATTTTATTCAATTTCTCTTCAGCAAAAAAGCATTTGTTGGCAATTTAAAAAAAAAATTAAGTTCCGAAAAAATATAATTCGGTCCTCTAGAGGATATGATGTCACTAATTTTCTTTAATAAGATCATTTTAAACGTTTCATTTCGTTGCCAATAAAAAAAAATTACTAAGTCAATAGAAAACACTTTTGAAGAAATGATCGCATTCCTATGTTTTTGTTGATTAATAAATTTTTGATTATTAAATCTCTATCTTTCTAGAAATTTTACGACTCTCCATTAAATTAAACAATTAAAATGAAATTACGGTAAAAACGCAACGAAATGTTAACCTGAATTTAAAAATAATTTCCGGAATCTCTTTATCGATGTATTTATATAACATAAAAATTTTCAAAGCAGAAAATTTGGATTCAGTATTTATTATTTTATGTAATATTTAATGAGTCCTATTTTTGTTATTGGAAAAGTTAGAGAAAACTAAATCAAAATTAATACAATACCTCTCAAACCTTTAAGAATTTACCATTACAATTTTCATTTTGATTAGTGTTCTAAGTATAGCCATAATTTTAAACCTTGCTTATTACTCAAGAAAACAAAATTGCTATTACTTAGACAGCTGCTGTTTTACAAAAATATGTACATAGCTATTCATCCAAAAAAAAGCTTGTGCGGGAATTTTCGGAAAAAAATTTTGGTACGTGAATGAAGTTTAGAAACGGTGCAGGTGAAACATTCTACATTGGGATGAAGTTTCCTTTTGTCTTTTTTGTCCATATAACATATTTTACTTTAATTAATATTTTAATATTACTATTTACAAAGTTGACAGTTACAAAGTTTTAATGAATCATCGGCACTACTTTTCTTTTATTAGATGTTATTTTATGAGACATATTTGAAAGCTGTTTTTCTTTATAGGAGCATTTTATAAAACATTGTGTATCCTTGTAAAACACCTTTTTGTTAATTTGTAAATAACCACAATTTAATATGAGCAATACACACCTTGTATACTGTATGGCGTAGATGATAAATAATTTGACTTCTTTCATAGCACAAATGTTAGAATGAAGCCAATGATGAAATAAGTCTTCCAGTTTACAAGGAGCATAATTGTTAATTGCAGATCAACTTCATAGTAATTCTTTATAAAAAGTTTTGTAAAACAGCATTCGTGCCTCAAAACCAAGCATATTAAACAATAAAACAGCGAACGTTCTTGAAGTAAATGATTTCCTAGTGCATCAGGATTAACGTGAAATTATAATGAAAACCATTATTGTAATAATGTTAATTGGAAATTCTAAATGGAAACCACAATCCCTTATGAGATCGTACACGTGTCCATCTGTCCGTCTATCATTGACTTTCAGCAACCGCTTGACGAGGTAAGTTTAATTCGGTATGGTAAAAAAGCATATTGATCTACACGTATCTCAATATATAACACTCAGAATTATTTATATATAGATTTCAGCTGATGGAGAAGAGAAAATTAAGGACTAGAAAATAAAAATTAAAATTCTACGTAGAATATGCAATATTGTTTGAGAGGTATAATTCTAAAGGTCTCAAAAAATACTTTTTTATAATTTTAGACATATGTCTGTCTTTCGAGATATACTGAAAACTATGAAAAACAATATACTTCAGAAAATACTAAATATAAAATTACAAAAGAATAGAGTTCTTAGAAGCCCACTCAAAGATTGTAGAAAAAACCATAACGATAACTCTAGATATAGCTTTTAAGATATTCGTCATAGTATGTATACCCCTATTTAATTACATTAGGTATTACTATATATTGATTGCGCTAGGAACCCATGCTAGTAATGGTTTATAATTAAAAAACGTAATCCCACTTTAAACAAGACATAGACATCCCGATGAGTGGACCAGACTCCCATCGGGCTGGTTTCATTAAAACATTTTTTTTCCAAAATCCTGTGTATATTCTTTGTAGAAATAGAACGATTTCATTAAAACAAATGACCTATTATTTCTACTACTTTGTTTAAAGATAGAATACGGACAAAATTTCTAATAAAAATTATCATTGTGATTTCATGGTCGTAGTAATTCAATTTAGCTTGCTTGTGATCAAGATAAATTGAATTCGTTCATTCAAACGTATTTCATTTTCTATTAAGCAATATTTTCCCGCAATAAGATGGCTCCCTTAAGTGGAATATCTTGCGCTTTTTTCAATTAAAAAGAAATTAGTTTCTTTTTTAAGCAAATAATATATCCACTGCAGTAAAAAGCGGAAATGAATAACCGATATTAACTTGAAGGGAAAATAAATTCAAGATCATTCGACGTAATTGAAAAAAAATGGAATCTACGAAACAGTCTTTATTTTAATTGGGGTTTTACTGTTTGAGGATTTTTGGCATATTGACCTTGAGTAACTCTTACCAAAATTATAATCCTTTAGTCGATAAGAAGGTTTATCATCGAAGATATCGATTTTCTTTTTCCTCTGTTTTTATTCTAGGATTATCACAATTCAATTACTTTGTAACTATAGAGTATTACTTTTCATCATCTTTCTTAATTTCATGGAAAATCCCATGGAAGTATAAGAAGATACAGCAAATCCATAAGTATAAGAGGATACTCCTATACAAATGTATTTGCATACACGTAATTATCATATGAATAAGTGATAGGCATATAGATTCCACTGTGAACTCACTCAGTTATGATATTAGAATTAATATCGAAAAACTGAAGATAAGGGTCTTTTCAAGTCTAAAGTTCTAGTCTTTTTTGCTTACTTGAAACAGGTCGTTACTGAATTGCTGACAGTGGCTACTTGCTTAAAATTAGGATATTTGTGTATTTATTTTTAAATATAATAATAAGAACACGACAGAAAAAACCTGTGTATCCCTAAGAAATTTAGATTATGAAATAGCTATACAGATGATAATATTTCAAGTATACTGAACGAATAAAGTAGGCACTTGTCTCAACAAGTACATAAAGCAATCCAATCATATTTATATTCAGAAGCTGTTCCCACTCACCCGCGTCGCACTCTATACGTTCATATTTTTTCATTTATTTCAGCTTTGTTCAATTTTGTTGTAGATTTTAAGTTTCAACCTTATGTAGATATTGGTAAGGTGCTAATATCATTTTAAAATACTACAAATATTATAAAAAAAATATTAGTCAGTATTTTTTGACAATATTCGTTCGGATTATATAATGAAACCTGATTATTTCATTAATTCACACAATATAACAATGGTAATTATAAGTAGAGATAATTATACAAAAAAATATATCAGCCCTAATATAAAAAATAGAGAAAAGTGGTTTCGAGTAATTTTAGGCAATTCCTTTATTTACTTATTTATTAGTATAGGTAATAAGCATATGTTATTATATTCAATTATGTTCGTTGAAAAAAATTATAAAGGAATTTACTTTTTTTGACCAAGAACTAAATAGGATATTTTTACACAAAAAAAATACAGGTAAATTTATAATCATTTCTGGATCTTGTGTCCTCCTTTTAATATATCCTCATTAATTGTTACGAATTTTTTTAAAGATTTACTTATAAAACGATAATGACGAATGAAATATTTTTATCCAATTTAAGATATTGTAAGAGAAAATAATAGAATAAAAAAATATTGTGATGGTGATTAGCAGGTAAAGATGTAATTAAAAAAAAAGTGTTTTATTTATTTAAAGCTCAATAACCACCTCATAGATATATTTACAGTTTTGGATATGTCGAAATACCAAAAGAAAAAAATTGTTTTACAATATCCTACAGATAACAATGATTAAAATATCAACACAGCAATTCGAATAAACGTCACTCTAACCGGTAATCACTCGTGTTTCACATTTCTTATAATGTATTTAAATTATGAAAAACAATTAGATATTCGCATGGAATGAAAAAGGAAAGCAAAAGAGAAAGGGATGGAGTCGCAATGAAGGATCAAAATGGGAATAAAAATTTCGGACAACTTTTAGAAATACGAAATGATGGTGCATTCAGAATATGAGAATTCAATTTGTTTTAGTCATCGTTAGCATTTGCAAATACATTGGTAGCGTGTATATATATATATATATATATATATATACATATATATATATATATATATAGAGCAAGTGTACATACATTGTCAGCACATGTACATACACTAGCACCGTGTGTACATCATACATGGGCAGCATGCGTATATATATTGGCCGCATGTGTACATTTATTAGTAGTGTGTGCTAAGGTGTGCCAGTAGATGGGCGAGGAATGTAAAATATACCTATTAAATATGTAGAAATAATATACAATTTTGGTATAATTAAAAACGGACTGATTTCTCTCTTTTTTGTATCGTTCGCGGGTTTGATACCTCACACCACTTGTTAGTCATTCGTTCATACTTCACTTTTCTCACTCATTAGATTTCCATTTCTTAGATACTTTCCTTGTCCACCAACATTATAAATATATGTTTGTGAGTCTTTTCTTGTCTGTGTTTGGATATGTTGATATTTTTCCTATTTTCGTAACGACGATTACTTCAATTTTTATATTAAGGTACTTTTCTAAAAAATATTTGATTATACGACATTAATTTTTCTCGTTAAAATTCCGAATTTAGACCATATTTAATAATTTATTAAGATTTGATTGGACGACATAAATATTTCTCTATAAAATTCCGAATTAAGACTGCATTCAATTATTTATTGAGATAAATAATAATATTTTTATGTGTCATATTCCTTAGAAAATTTTATATCATTACTCATATTTTTTACTTCGGTTGAATCTGCAAGTCACAATGAAACATTTTTTTTGAAAACTGGAAATTCGTGAATTATCAGTAAAATTAACAGTGTGACACGGCATAATGAAGAAACAAAAAGTGATTATTGACTTAAATTAAATAAAATTGATCATACCATTGATCATATAAGATACAATATATCTGACGAACTATAGACCAGTATATTACTATCATTTTTTCAAAATTTAATATTTGTACGTCATTCACACTTGCTTTATATGGTTCTGTATTAAATTCCTACATTTTTATAAATAGGGTAAAGCATAACGATTTGTATGATTTGGAAATTATAAGCGCACAAACTATATATTCTAGATTTATGATTAGGTTTGTGGTAAGAAATAAAGAAAACTTGTCACATTTTTTCCCTTTTTACCTTTACCAATTTGATATAATGTTTTAAAATAGGATGTACAATATCTTCAATGGATTAAATCCTAAACTGAGATTGAAATAGATTTATTTAAGATTTATTATTTAGATTTATTCTTTTTCTAAATTAGCGTTTAAATACTAAAAGGGACATAATATTTCCTAAATTTAGATTATAATTCACCAAGGAATACGAAATATCTGGCAGAAATAATTTCGGGCTAACTTACAATAATTGACAACAACTTCATGCTTTGGAGAAGAAAAGGAAATACTCTATTGAGCTACCGTATGAGCTGATAAAACTGATGAACAGAGCTAGCGGGTTTGTTACTTGCTAAAATAAGAAAGTAACGCAATAATATGAAAAGAGTTACATTATTCGAGACAATATCCATTTAATATGAATTGATTCCAGAATATTTAATATGAAATTAGTTTCAATAGGCGTCTCTGCCCCAGATAACTGCGCGAAAACAAAATACATCGCGATTTGGTTTAAAATTGAGGGGTGTATAATATACAAATCTCGAGTACAATATCCATAAAATTAATTACTTTTAGGGAAAGAGTTAATTTCAGAAGAACATTTAAAAGTACGGGCATCAGTCCCGTATGGTTTCTGTATTAGATTTTCTCTCAGTTATGGTATTCAGCGACGCCCTTGCTTATTTTGACGGCGAAGCTCGAAGGGGCGGGACGGGTGTAAGAGGCGAGACGGCACCCTATTCAGATTGCTGAAAAATTCCATCATGAAAATTTCATTTCATATTCACGCCTTGGAATGTGGTCCCATTTTTAGATTCTCATAATACTTTGAAAATCGTGAATAATACAAATATGATGAACCTTTCTTTACTAGTTTATTTTTTTTTAATTGTGAGCTGAACAAAGTTTTAGTTTGATATAGAATAGAAATCTTCAGTTAAGCAAATGGAGGGCAATAGATAAAATAATGTCTAAGTTATAAGATAATTATGTAGAAATTCTAAATATGATAGTAGATTAAAGTGAAATAGTGATATTCTAATAGATGTTGAAAACCATAAGCTAAAGAAAAAAAAATTTTGTACATCAATAAGGAGGCCAGCTCTTGGAAATATTAGAATCAAACGACATGGTGTTTTATTATTGCTGTCTATCCCATATTATTGGATAGAATTAGACTCAAGAATAATTAAATTCTTTCAAAGTGTTATGCGCTCTTTACCAGCCGAAAATAAAATATTTTATAACATCATCATTATCACCATCGTCATCCTTATCATAATCATCATAAGCCTATATCTATCCACATAAGGATATAAGCCTTTGCCAAAGTATACGGTCCTCCGCCACATACGGTCCTACACCTTCCACAACCAGACGCTTCTCACAGATTTTTAAGCTAGTGGGCTCTGCTTCAAGATTCATTGATTCTTTTTTGTGATATATATATATATATATATATATATATATATATATATATATATATATATATATATATATAGGTCAAAATCAGAGAGGTGAGTATTTTAGGTTTTCAAATAAATTTCAATATCATTTCTCATGAAACTATTCTGTGAATAGGCACGCACAAAAATACACATTTTTGAAATTCTACCTGTTTATAAGAATGATGCCCACGTTGTAAGTCATTCCGCCCACGTTGTAAGTCATCATTTATTAACCAACGTATTTAAGAATGACCTTCAATAAATTGTAATAAATCTATTGCTTTGTCGAAAAACATTATTATTTTGAATTGTTTTTAAATAAAAATAATTATTTTCAAATTTTGCTTCATAAATTTTAAATAGGTTTAATTTCTGCTCCGATACTTCAAGTTAATAAAAATATTTTTGCATTTTGTTGGATAATATTAATATAAATACCAAAGTTCAAATACCATTTTATTTAACATATGCAGGATTTAACTCTAAAATTACTTATTGGGTGAATATTTCCAGTTTTTGTGATGTTCCCTGAAATGACGGGAGTGTTCCCAAAATGACAATCAAGTTCCCTAAATGACGATGACGTTCTCTGAAAGCACCTAACAACCTATTTTTGACCAACGTTTATGTTTATGCATGAAAATAAAATATATTTACAGTATTATACCTTTATTAATTGTGAGGAATAAGGAACATGAGTATCAAAATTTAAACTTATAATCTAATAATAATAATAAACTTTAAAGTTTTAATCAACAAACATTAGGTAGGTATTAGAACATTGCACACTATTATTAAGATTTCTTGCATAGCAATGCTTAAAATCAAAATCTTAACTTATGGTTTCTATAATAATCAAACTAATAATCAAACTTTAATGCCTAGGCATTAAAATACCAAAACAAAATGCAAGATCATATAACTAGTATCACAAAGTATTTTGAGTATCAAAGTTCGAACTAGAAAGTCTAACAATTACTTGTCGAATATGTCCATATTTTCATCAAAGTAATAGAAAGTACGACGACCTTTTTTCTGTATTTTCGTTGTAGGTAAAATTTTAACAATTTGTTCGTAGAAGACATATGAAACATCATTTTGTTCTATTTTAAATATTTTTGCTGAGTTGCGCTGACAACGAAGGAAGGTGACTTTAATATCGCCATCTTCATCAATTGAAGTGTCAGCGACTGCAACATTTCTATAACAATTATTATTATTTTCCGTTGGTACATTAATAAGCATAAATGTCTTTGGGCATATCATGTTGGGATGAAAGTTCTCCTTGTCATTTCCGTAGGATGTACCAGCACCAATATCATCGTCGCCGTGGTGTGTTGGATTGATCACAAGGCATACGGCCTTTGACGATGCGACGCACCGCGGCGACCCGGGTTCGATTCCCGGCCTTTCGTCGAACGGGGCTGGACTGGTGTTGTGGTTGGCTGTAAGAGGTTGCTCTTGTAGCAATAATTCCGCCATATGTATCAATTAGATACATTAAAGTAGATAAATAAATAAAATAAATAAATATCGTAATTTTTTCCATGAAGTCCATCTGAAACTGTTTGTAGATTCTCATCATCTGAAGTGTCTGATCCATATACGGCGTCGTAAATACGTTCTCGATTGCTATGAAGAGAATTCAGGAACTCTTGATTCATTTCTACGTCTATATTTATTATTTCTGACGGCTCTTGAATAGCCTTTCCTTTATCTTGTACTGAAAATGTTTGTAGTTTAATTTTTCGCAACAATTTTGAAAATAGATACAATAGTATGGAGACATCAGAAGCATTCTGCCATACAATCTTAGTGACATTCATAATTCCGGGGATCGCATCTATCTTTTCAGAGTATCATTATGTTTTTGAATGCAATAATTTCATCGTTTATCCATAAATAAATATTAGTTCGGTTTCGATATTGTGATGTGGGTCCATCTGAAAACGGGAAGGGGAAGGGGAAGGGGAAGGGGAAGGGGAAGGGGAAGGGGAAGGGGAAGGGGAAGGGGAAGGGGAAGGGGAAGGGGAAGGGGAAGGGGAAGGGGAAGGGGAAGGGGAAGGGGAAGGGGAAGGGGAAGGGGAAGGGGAAGGGGAAGGGGAAGGGGAAGGGGAAGGGGAAGGGGAAGGGGAAGGGGAAGGGGAAGGGGAAGGGGAAGGGGAAGGGGAAGGGGAAGGGGAAGGGGAAGGGGAAGGGGAAGGGGAAGGGGAAGGGGAAGGGGAAGGGGAAGGGGAAGGGGAAGGGGAAGGGGAAGGGGAAGGGGAAGGGGAAGGGGAAGGGGAAGGGGAAGGGGAAGGGGAAGGGGAAGGGGAAGGGGAAGGGGAAGGGGAAGGGGAAGGGGAAGGGGAAGGGGAAGGGGAAGGGGAAGGGGAAGGGGAAGGGGAAGGGGAAGGGGAAGGGGAAGGGGAAGGGGAAGGGGAAGGGGAAGGGGAAGGGGAAGGGGAAGGGGAAGGGGAAGGGAAGGGGAAGGGGAAGGGGAAGGGGAAGGGGAAGGGGAAGGGGAAGGGGAAGGGGAAGGGGAAGGGGAAGGGGAAGGGGAAGGGGAAGGGGAAGGGGAAGGGGAAGGGGAAGGGGAAGGGGAAGGGGAAGTGGGAGTTTGCTTGGGTCTCAGCGTTGTACGTGTGTTAATACGTGTTTATGGGCGCAATTGAAAATTATATTGTGAATAATGATTGTGAGTTGATAATGAGTGTGACTTGTATGTAAATTTTCATAAACTTTAAATTTGTGTGTATTCGATCATTTTCTGAATTAAAAGAAACATAGATGTACAAAAAAATTAAATAAGAGATTAATTTAATTTAATTATAAAATTAGATGAAATTTATCAATTTTATTTACATATTATTAATTATAAAAACATTTCTAATTATTTTAGTTTTTATCAAAATTAAAAATTGATATTAAACTTAAAAATTAAAATTTAAAATTTTTGAAGGTTTCACTTCTACCTTGTGTGAATTGCACACATGATTTTTTTAATTTATTCTTTTCCTCCTTTTTATAAAACTAATATTTATATTTTTAATGTATCTGGAAAAGTGGTTCTTTATTAGTTTTTAAAATAAACAATATGGCACACAAACCTATTATGATTTATTCTGATAATTTGAAGCAGCTTTTTCAAAATTTCATGTTCTATTCTGCTAAGAATACTTCATTTTGATAAATATGTTTTGAGTTTCTTTACTTCGATTGTAACATTAAATCAATATTTTAGGTTGATAATGAAAATATTAATTTAAACACAATGATTTGGTGGCCAAAACAATTTTATATTTGATTTCGGATCAATAAACCATATTTTCAAACAATTTGTTGAAATTAATACGGAAAGATATGTTCTATTTTTGGTTTATTCTAAAATATGTATTAACAAAAATATTACCTGCTTAAAACAAAAATGGTATTAGATGTAATTTAAAAAGAAAATGAAGGAAGTAATATTGAAAAATAAAATTGTTTATAGGAAATTTTACAAAGGTTTCTTAAAAATACATCAAGACTAGTTTCGGGCGTTAATATTTAATCGCTTTCAAGATTTTCATAATATGGTGTGTACCGTGTGCGTCTTTGGTTTGCTACCCAGGAATATTTAAATAATATTTAGAAAGAATTATTTCTTCAGCGTTTTAAGTAAATATCAAATATTTGTTTTACATATTCGCATCATGTAATACTCGCGTATTAGCATTATTGAAGTCCATTTTATTAAATGTAACTGTTATCAGTATGGAAAGAGTTTTTTCTACTTCAATAAAGCCACTTTAATTCTTATAAATTTTTAATATCTGTAATATATTTGTGTGAAAAAAAAACTAATATTTGTGAATACTAATATTAAATTTGGAAAAAACCTATGCCCAGTTTTTCTGATTTAGTTTTTGAACAAAAAGTTTTATTCTTTTAACCTCCTTTTAAACGCATAAAGTTAAATCTATCATCTTGGTTTGTAGAACATAACATGTTGTGGCACATCATAAAATTTATCACTGTTTTCAATCTTTTAAAATGTACAAACAGTATGGCAGAACTCGGATTTTTTACAACCGATCTTTCTGCGATTTAATATTGTGCTTCTTAACAAATATTGCTTCCACTCTGACAATGCTGGATAATACAACTTGCATGTAACCGAATATATAATATTACTTTGTATATCTATGAATAATATCGATATTGAATATATTTGGCGTTAATTTTGTAGAAATGCATTATTCACAATTCATTATTGACAATTAAATTCATTATTCACATTATTGTAGCTGCAAATTCTTTATAAAACCAGCATAATAATGTATAACGTTTAAAATAAGAGATATGATAATTAACGGAAAATGTAATGGAGGAAAGGAGGATTTTAAAAAAAAATTATGTTTGTATAGGTATATTAGTAAGCATAAATATATTATTTCTACTGTATTTTATATTTTTGAGACACCTAAATGAAAATAAATAGTACAATACAAATCTTTTACGAAATCAATATGCAGGGGTCACGGTATCTAATTTATTTAAAACTTCCATTCAAAAGAACAAATTCAAATTCAAATTTATTAAAAATCTTTCAACTACCAATCTATCTCCCGCGGTTAACTCCTGCCTTTTTAAAAGTGTTAGATGTGAATCTCCCGACACTTCTTGTAATAATATCTTGTTGTCATAAAGACACAGCTGTAGTATGAATGAATTGGGAACATTCCTCGTAAAAATAATTGCCATATGTTAAATTACGTGGATGCTCAAAAACAAAAGTAAAATATTTTGTATTCTGCAGATATATTTTAAAAAGTGAAGAACTCTTTACAAAATCCACTAGAACATCGAAAAATAATAAAGTGAGGGTGTAAACCCTATAAATTAAAATGAAGGGCGGAAATTGATTTTCAAATTTCAAGGTTCAGTGCACAGAGAACGGCCCGTGCGGTTTCCGAACGATTAATCAAGCACCCAGTGTTTTTAAACTTAAATTTGCTTCAATGTTTTTACAACTGGTTTTCTAACCTTATATACGAACACCGTAGATGAAACAATGAAATTGGCTTTGCTTGAAAGAAATGTTACTTTAATTTAAATTCATTTTTATTCATTGTTAGATATCATTAAATTGAAAAGCCAGAATCTACTAAATTTTTCTTTTCGTCATTTATGATTTTGCTTCTTCATCAAGCACACAAGTATATATGTTGCCAAATTTTGTTCTTCAGTAGAAATGTGTACAGCTTTCTTGGTACAGCGTATATATTTTTGCAGTTTATATAACAGAAATAAGGAAATCTGTCAGGTACGAATAAAATTCGCACTACGAATCCGTACACACTTCATTAGTTGAAACACTTTTGAGAACAAAATGTTTTCATTAAACTGTTTACAAATAAATAATTACGCGTACAGGGTTTTGGTTTGAAATTGCAATAAGATGAAGTAAAATATTAGCATATTCCAAAGATGTTTTTTTAACAAAATATATGTCACGGAGGATAATGGAGCCAAATTTAATTTCTAATCCCTGATGACATTTCAACCAATAAACATTGAATTGAAACGTTATTTTGTAAATGTTGCCATTTAAGAATGTTACTTTTAAAAGTGCCCTAATGATTAATTCTTTGAAAATTATCTTGTTAGGATCATAGTCAGCTTTAATATTTTTGACATCAAATATTGTACACCGAAAAATATATAATCATGTTCGAACAAATTTCATCAAGTTTTTCTATTTATATATGACACTAATATAATGCAAACCATTCACATATTTGATAGTCACGTTTGATCAGCTTTCAAATAAATCACTAGTAGTTGCAACCAATTATGAATATAGTGTGAAAAAAATGCAAAACTATCAAATATGTTATACTTTTTATGTACTTTTTATAATATCGATATTCACAATTAAATGAAACTATCTGATGTAGTATTATTTCTACGAAGAAAGTATCCACATATTATTTCTACGAAGAAAGTAACCACTTTATTATTTTTCGATGTTCTAGTGGATTTTGTAAACAGTTCTTCACTTTTTAAAATATATCTGTAGAAAATATTTTATTTTGTTTTTGAGCATCCACGTAATTTAACATATGGCAATTATTTTTACGAGGAATGTTCCCAATTCATTCATACTACAGCTGTATCTTTATGACAACAAGATATTATTACAAGAAGTGTCGGGAGATTCACATCTAAAACTTTTAAAAAGGCAGGAGTTAACCGCGGGAGATAGATTGGTAGTTGAAAGATTTTTAATAAATTTGAATTTGTTCTTTTGAATGGAAGTTTTAAATAAATTAGATACCGTGATCTCTGCATATTGATTTCGTAAAAGATTTGTATTGTACTATTTATTTTCATTTAGGTATCTCAAAAATATAAAATACAGTAGAAATAATATTTTTATGCTTACTAATATATACAAATATAATTTTTTTTTTAAATCCTCCTTTCCTCCATTACATTTTCCGTTAATTATCATATCTCTTATTTTAAACGTTATACATTATTATGCTGGTTTTATAAAGAATTTGCAGCTACCAGCAATTAAAATATTTTATAGTGCTTGTCAAAATTGTTTTGCAATCACCAATTTTCAATTTTATTCTGTCAATTCCAATATGACTACAGACTTCAAAAAAACTTTACGATTTTATATAACTTAAAGGGAAATTTATGTAAGATAAAACTCTAAATAAAACTTTCTGTGCTTAAACAAGAGTGCAAAATTTTATAATTCTAACGAATTTTGTTCATGTGGTATTCTTAAAATATATTTAAAAATTGGTGACTGTTATGAAACTTTTACGTATAGATAAAATTTTCTATATTTATCAAAGACTTTGTATGCATTTTGATGTTTCCCTGACTATTTTTCTAATCATGTTGACCTCGAATTTTAAGTAGATGTTGCATATTTTGACTATCAGAAAGCTTTCGATCGTCTTAGACAACGTTACCTTACTAATCGCGCGGCAAGGTTCTTCGTTCCACTTTTCCATTTTTCTCTTCGTATCTTGCGATAGAAAGCATTATGTACGATGGGTAACTTTGTATTCAAGACTTACTCTATTTATTCTGGTAAAGGATATTAGTTGCATGGTGAAGACTGAGCTTGTTTGTCATCCGCGGACGACTTGAAACTTTTTACAATCGTCAAGGATGCAGCAAATGGCGATCGGTTGCAGAGTGACTTCAGCGCCATCCTTCATTGAAAGAAAGCATACGGCTTACGACTTGAGGCAAATAAATGTTCAATTCTGAGTTATACCTAAGCACACGCTCCCATTAAAAACGAATATCTGATCAGCGGGATCTCACTGCACCGTCTGGATGAAGTCGTTGAATGGTAATCAGATATGATTCGGGATTAAGTTTTCGTGGGCATCTTTTCGGAAACTTGGATTCGTGTTGCATAATTTAAAGGATTTTCAAATTTTATGTATATATATATATATATATATATATATATATATACATATATATATATATATATAGACATTATTAATGCGAATTGACCGAAATTACGTCATTATAATGATTTTTTTCCCATATTTATGAAATAAAGCGTTAAAAATTCTACTACAAAAGGATTTAGAAGATAGGTGGACTCGTAACGTTTTATGTAAATATTATAAAATGTTATTAGGTACACCTTTTTGATTGTATTTATAGACTTCTTTATTGGTATTTTTTATTTAGGGTCATAGATAAGAAAAAAGATTCGTTCTCAAATTGTGCGAAGAGATTATTAAAGTCATGTAAAAACGTTCAGTATTTAAAAAAAAGTTATTTTTACTATTTTTAGGGTCTTAAGGAATGTTCATCAGTGGTATCGGTTACTTCTAAATAGAAAATTAATCCTATATTTATTATAACTTACTCCACGTTATGTGTATTAAACTCTGTGAACGAATTTAATTATATAAAATAAGTCACAAAATTAATAAATAAAGTCGCGCGGCAAATAGAGTAGCACAAGATGGTTAAATTGTCGTGAGATATGTGTTTTGACAATTTACGATTTTAATATGATTTTTGTGATGTTTTTTTGCTTCAGAATTGTGTTTCGATTTGGTGAAATAAATTCTTTTTAGTATCATTATTAAAAGTGCAGTCGCTATTATACTAACTCAATACATGTGACTTACCAGTCTAAAGAACATGCACAATCATGAATGTCCCCAAAAACAAATTCCAGAAAACATAACGTTTATATTGAGTACAACGTATGTACTCCATTCTATTAGAAAATAATTTTTCTGTAATCAAACCGATTTGACAGTTCAGGTATTGCAAAACTTTTTCTTACGTTTACGTTAGAAATTTTATATGGATTTATTTGGTGTTTGTGATTAAAAATATAATTTTTTTATTAGTGTGCATATATTTGCTGTACCTATACATACGTAAGGTAGATTAAATAGATGATATTTTATATTTAAGAGGAATTCAAATAAGTAAGGTAAAATATTTCGTACAATTTAAACCTATTTGAAACCGTTCGTTTACATAAAAACTTATATTTAACAATTAAATGAAACTACGTGATGTAGCATTATTTCTACTTTCTTTAAGTTTTTACCATGACCTAGGTTTCATTGTATTACAACATCTTCAGGTGGGCTATTAACAAAGAACTTTAGTAATAGTCCACCTGAAAATTGTTGTAATACAACGAAACCTAGTTCGTGGCAAAGAACTTAAAGAAAGTAGAAATATTACTACATGACGTAGTTTCATTTAATTGTGAATAATGAATTTCTACAAAATTAACGCCAACTATATTAAATATTTCAAAACTTATAATAAAATAATACGAATTAATTTCAAAAGAAATGGTAGTTTATCAAATGTAACAAACATTTGATATACATTGATCACATACAGAAAATTAAATTAAAACAAAATAATCACATATACATAATTTCTGAGTAATCATTAAAATATTTTTTGAAACACCTGAATTATACTGTTGCATAAAAATGTACGAAATACAATCACATTTCCCAGAAAAAAAATACTGCATACATCATAACAATGATATCACAGTGAACCTGCACCTCGGCACCGATTATCACACCTATATCACTGGGAAGTATCTGAATCTAAAGTCGCAGAATATATTCATTATAAATCTGTCTATTAAATCGTTTATCCATATTAGTAATGTTTGTTTCAACCGTGCTGCGGGGCTTCTTAATGATATCGCTTCAAGTAAAAGTCTTTTGAGGTTGCTTAATTTAAAAGTAGTGTTTTCTTGCGCAATATATCATTTCATTAGTGCCCAGATCATCTCAATTATGTTTATTTGATAGTGATTTGATGGCAATTTTAGTATTTATATTCTTGAACTGCTGTATAGACTTGCTTAGGAAAATATTTACCATTATAATTACACTATAAAACCAACTTAAATTAATACACATATAACACACCGAACTTATTATTAAATCATATAATAATATAATAAACTTAACATAACACAAAATAATTTTATGGAAGGCTAACAATTTAGAGAGCAACATTTGAAAATCCAGCGTAGTTTAATGACACATCAGCGCGCTTCGCGTCTCGCGGATCACGTATTGAGCGTAGGTTTCGTTTAGCCAAACGCGCTCAGTTGGTGTACGTGTGCATACAGTGAACGAATAAATACAATCGATCTCCCAAATCTATTTGAATATTAAAGTATTAATATAACACCCGTGTGAACATATAAATAATGAGAGCCTCAAATAATTACACTAGCTGTTCAAACTTTTATGGAAGATTTTGGGATGCGGTAAACAATATATTTTCCATAGCCACTATGCCTCTTACAATGCATTTTTTAAACAACTATTAAAAACGTACTTTATTTAGTGCTTATAATATATATAAATGTCGCCATCTTGGCTGCGTTTCGGCTCGCAGCTACCTCTCAGTATTCGTGATAATCTGCGTACAATTCCTCTTATGAAAGAAATTGTCCTCACGAGTACATTTTTGTAAGACTAAACGTGATGTGTTGCCGATTTTTGTTTATCTTAACGTAATGGCCAAACTCAATTTATAAAAAGTCATTCATAAATCATTCATGAATGTCGAAAGACCCATCCAGAAATCGACGCTAAATCATTTAAGCGGGCACTAGAGTCTTAACCACTGCGCTACGGGTTATTAAATATATTGCGAAGTGCGAGTCATACTGCCGAATATATATATATTATAAAAAACCCGATCTTAAAATGTATATTAAATTACCAACATTTTTTTTTTAAATATGACATGTAAAACATTGTTTCATTATCTATAATCCAAATATAACACAAATATATTTGCATATAATATGATGAAATCTATAAATATAGCCGTGTAAGCTGACACATTGCAGCTATTTTACGCTATTTTACTCTAACGCCTTATAAAGTTAAAGAATAGCATATATGGTCTAGACGTTTTTAAAGTCTAAATTTCGATTATATTCACAAAAAGTTTAAAAACGTCTAATATTTTCGTAAGAAACATGGAGGGTGGTTCATTTTTATCTACTTTATATATTTTAATCAACTCCATCTTACAATCAAATTACTCCAACTTCAAGCAGCAGAATATGTCCGAGTACCGATTCATATTTTATGAACAATGGGACCCTTGTTTCGCCTGAACTGAGTGTCTTTTGATGTCATTTTGCAAAGCACAGGTTGAGGTCATTGTTTGCAACGACGGAGAAGACAAAACGGATGTCAGCAGATATACATTAAGGATATCGTGCATACTTGAGCGGTCACGGAGACGCCAAGAAAAGACATTTGCAGACGCACGCTATTTTCTTTTTTCCTTTCCTTTGATGTTTCACACGGTGGACAGCTTTTGAACTATTATTTTTAAGTTGCAATTTTATGAATGACCACTTGTATTATTTTTTCAGTTTTAACTTATTGGTGATTTTATATGTACATAAACAGATGATACGTGTTGAAAAAACTCACAATTTGAGAACAACTTTAGAAAATTCTATCATTTTGAATGTTTTCCGACTTTTTCAGCTAGACTAAACAGAACCGTTAATCAAAACTCGGTAAGATGTGATTGATGGCTTTGTCGTATTTATAACCTTGTCGCTTAGTAGGTTAGGTCCTCATACAGAAGTCGTATCTTTATTTAAAACGTATTTTAATCAAATATAAAGTACTGCATAGATGAATTTAGGTCTTTACCCCTACATACCTCTACATTATCCTATACGATATAATATTTTTAATCATATTTTAAAATTCATAAAGCTAGTTTTCCTTACTTTTTATTTTAAAATTCACAACGCTAGTTTTTCTTACTACGTACATTTTATTTAAGTTTGCATGATTGTTTGTTATATTCCCCTTTAAATATTTCATATAACATACAATCTTATGATTTTGTAGGTGAATATTGGGGAAATATATCAATTGATGATATATCGAATTTTAATTTCGATATTATTTCACTATATCTCCATAGATTCAAGTTTGGTATGAAAATTTGTATATTAAAAAATTTATATTACGTTTAATAATGTATGTGTATGTAAAAAGAATAAAAGAACATTTTTTAATTAATTGGGATGGAACTTTGCACAAAAATAGGTTAGTTTAAAATGAAGATTAAGTGGATAGATGCCTAAAAATACCCTAATGATTTCAAAACGTTGGCGGTTCGAAATGAAAACAATCCTGAAAATTACTTTAGGACAAAAATCAAATACCTTTAAAAACACTGTTCTAAATGGGTGTACACTAATAGCATATATTTAAATATAATTTTAAAAATATTAGACTTTTATCTAATTCTTTTCTACATTAGTTATTGGGACTAAACCCCCTAAATCGTGTACGCCCATAATACTCACTTTATCTCCATATTATATAAATTCATATTAATAAAATGTTTGTGTAGAACTAGGACAATGAATTTTATATAAAATGTTGCGTCTGTTTTTAATTTCAAATTGTATTAAAACTACAATAAAGTTTCTACTAGAAATAGTAATTTATTTCCATGATTTTTTGCGGGTCAAAATGTCCATTCAAAGGTAGGTTTTTGGAAAACTTGACGCATTTTTAGTTGTAATTGTTCTTCATTCACAGTTGTTTTTTTTATTGTATATTCAACTAGCTGCTCGTTTGATTTCACTCCCATTCACGATCTTTAGAAAATATTATTAACTTAATTTTTAGAATAATACACGAGTGCCATTTATTACAATATTTATAAAATTGAACTATTTTAATAAGTCTCTATATTTAAAAATTTCTATATTTAATAAGTACAACCTGTTCTAAAACGTCAAATTATCATATTTAGCCAAGCAGAGTCGGCCAATGTGTGTCCGGCTCTATAAAATAATCGCAATAAAATGACGCAATATAAAATAATTTTCATAAATAATAATCTCACATATCTTCTGATTGAGTGAACCGGTTTCGATAAATAAAAAGCTAAATATTATATGAAGTTACCTCTATATTATTAAAAAAACTCCATCTGAATTGAATTGGTGGTTTGTACATGATGCCTTTTTAAAAAATCATACGGACAAAGAGACAAAATTTCCAAAAAAACAATGTTTTTGTGTTCTCCTGCTTTTGTTTCCTAATCATTTTTAGTGAAAGGTTTGCTAAATAAATAAATTTATCTTATTCAATAATTTTTGCTGGCCACTGCGATGGCTTGACCTTTTAATGTTAGGATCGATTTCAATAAAGTGAAAATAGATTTTCTACATCGTCTAACATTTCTTTCTAACTTCTATCAACTTGACCTATTTCTATAACACTAAGAAGTTAAAAAAATATTGAAGTTTCTTTGAGTGCGATAAGAGTAAAATTTTGTCGTCCTGATGCGTTACACTGATCACAAGACAGGTTCGATTCCCAGCCGCTCGTCGACTGAACTAGTATTCTGGTCGCCTATGAGAGATTGTTCTTGTAGTAATGAGTCCGCTCTAGGTTTCAATCGTATATAAACATAAATAATTAAACTATACGTGCAGGTTTCTTACGTGTTTATAAATAAATTAAGGACATACATATATTTATCATAAATACAATTTACTACAAGGACAATACGTTCCGCTTTCCTTCAGCCACATTTAGCCATGTCCCGGTATTGGCATCGCGGTTATTTTTTTAATTGAAAATTGTCTGTGTAAAGTTAAATGGAGATTTTATTACATGTTTACCTTGATTTCTAATGATATTTTACAAATTTAGTGCAATATATGGATACTCGACATATTTAGACTTCCGCCCTTAAATACGTTTTCAACTTTGAAATGCACGCATGCCCGTGTAGTGCATATGTGTCAAAATTAAATAATATTTATAGTCAATTAATATTTATCTCCCTCTATGCCGATTTAACCCTTACTATATACTTAAAAATCAAGGTTTAAATCGCCAAAGAAATTTCACATTTCTGACGTATACTGAGTTGCACTGAATTATTTTACATTCATTTCAAACTTTACTGTACAAATAAAATTATAGATATATTTAATAAACTTACTGCATCACATAACTACAATTTTTAAATATGGAATTTAATGCTCTTGAGGCTGTAAAAGATATTTAAAAAACTATTCTGTTTCGAAATGTAAAAATCAGCATACATGGAGGAAAATAATACACGTTGTATAACAAATAAATATGTAGAAAATAATACTTTAATTAAACAAAATACTATTTACAAATCTTAACGTGACACGGTCGAGGAAAGCCGATCAATATGGAATTATGTAAAGGTAGGAGTAAAATTATGAGAAGCAAAAATATATTTTTACAGATTGCACTTAGAAAAGTTTTAGCAGGCGAATTTCTGGTCTTATGTTCTCTGGAGCTAATTTACAGTTGCCTCAAACATTTCTTGTAAATATCTTTAACGTATAGATTTTTTCACTTTCTTTGTGGTGTTTTATTAATAATAACCCCGTCAAAATGTGCTCAACATCAATTTGTCAATTAAATATCGTTATTATTTTTAAAAGAACTCAATATTTATAATAATAATAATTAAAATTTCAGGAATAGAAATCAAACTTTAATAAAAAGAATATTGAGGTAATTTAGAATAATAAAACGTATATAATAAAAAGATTAAATATTCATTTTTATAAAATAATTTAATAAATTTATCGAAAGAATTCTTTTGTTTTTTTAACAATAAATATAAAAAAAATTAAATTAAATTACACGAACGCACATCTGGGAAGGGTAAAAGTTACTGGTGTACAAAAATATTTATTTGATTAGTAGTAAGGATTTATTTTATAAGGGTATATAATAAATTTAAACAACTTAACTTTAACGTGAAAGACTTAAAATAAAACTATAGAATTGGCGCATCTGTATATTGAAATTATGGATGTAAAAATTAGTTATAGAGATATTCTGTAAAAGTTATAGAATACAAAATTACTGCTTTTAAAACTAACCACGTGAATTGATCACAAGGAAACTACTCAATAAATTAAAACAGAGTTTTTGACGTGAATACGTCTTTAAATTTGCTACCATACGGGGGCAATCCAAAAAACCTAATGATAACAAAATCGGGAGATACAGTTTGGCGTCGCAGTTTCGAATATATTATCTATATAAAAAATTAAATGATACCACTGGATAGCTAAAGGATCAAAACATTCATTACAATATGCGAGAATAGTGACGCATCGCGCGCGGTGAAGGGGGAAGCGCCGCCATTTTGAGGTTATTTTGCTGCGTGTCGAGATTTGCTATTAGTATAACTTTTCATTCGGAAAAGCTACGATGTAAGTTTAAGTTTTAGTCGTCAGCTGTTGCCAAAATATATCGGTTGTATATAAAACGTTAGTTTAAAGTAATGACAGTGAATATAATAAGGTGTTAGAATAAAAACATATTATCAAAAATATATAATGTCGGCCTATATGCGTCGAAAAGCCAAAACCAAATACAAAGATCGTATACGGCTGGAAAGAGCTTCTCAAGAACAATCGAACGGTAATAATAAAACGCCATATGACTGAGTCAAGCAGTGCCGGGAACACAAAAGTATGAATGCGGTCGAGCCGATCAACGACTGTGCCAGTACGTCTGCAGCTGGGGCGGTTGAAATTATACGTTACATGGACGTATTAACGTACAACACACGGTCGTGTCTATGACACAGCCACACCCCATTTTTTTACTCAAAAATATAAGGGTTAATTCAAAGTAACATTTAGCTTTTATCAGAATCCGTTTGCTCAATAAAATTTTCCGAAATTAATTTCTATTACATTAGCATAAGAGGAAAGAAATGCCAAACTACTCGATGAGTGGTGATTATACTAGTTTTGTATTGTGACTATGTACATAATAGATGACACTACGTGTAAATAAAATTGTGCAATGAAAGTTTCCACCCAGATACATGGGAGAAATGAGCATGGTGATAGTTGAATGTGTGGAGTGATGCGAGAGGGATATGTACCTGAGTAAACAACTTGAATTCAGGTAGACGCATGGGGAGAGACATTATTAGTCATCTTCAGCACGTAAATTGTTTCCATGTTATATGTATTTATTGCAAGCTTACTTAATTTCTTCAATTCGTTTAAAGTTTTAATTTGTCAAATTTTAAAAATTTAATTACTTTGGTAGGTTTAGTATTAGGTTGCATAAATTTTGATTATTACATATTTGCACACGACGAAATTGTACAATTGGCACATCTGTACATTAAATATGTATAAATTGTATATTAATTGTATGTATATAATTGTACTGTACATAAATTATTTCGGGGAATGTAATAAATTAACAAAATATAATATTGTTTTTGGAATGTTTGTCCGTTTTCGCTGGTAGATTCTCTCTGTGGTGACATATAAGTTTATCACAATCGGCCAACTGAAAAGAATAAATTTAGAACATTAACTTTATAATTATCATAATAGATAACGTTACGTGTAGTAATCTTACAACTAATTAATAATATTTTTTAAACATGCGATCAAAATCGCGGGCACAGCTAGCTATCAATAATAATTTGCTTGTGTGTGTGCCTTTGTATGTACGTATACGCGTACCTTTGTTCGTTCGTCTGCGCATGCATTCGTATGTTTTGTGTATATGAATGTGTATGCGTGTATGTGTGTGTGTAGTCATGCAAGTTTGTATGTATGCATATGTGTGTGTGCGTGGGTACATTTATTTTACAGAAATGATATCATATTTAATTCCGACCGTTCTAATACTTGTTATTTCGAATGATATTTCAAAATAATTTTAGAGAAGTAAAATAAATAACAAGAGCCATTCTGGCGTTTTGTTTGATTCTGTTATATTTATTCAGAGCGCGTATTAAAAAAAAGTCCATAATAACACTGCACTGATTTTTCTTTAAATCAATCTTTTAAAATCCAAAATAAGTTAAATGAAAGTGGCAGACATTTATCCTGTTGCATTTTGTTTTCTAATGATTATGGTGTATAAATAAAGAAAACATTATTTTATTTCAGGCAAATTACGTTAAATTACATGATAAAAAGTTAGGAAAGTTAATCTTGTCACTTACATAGTGCTATATTAAAAACTCTAATATTGTAAATATGCAAAAAAGAACTTAGTTTCAAATAATTTCATCATATCTGCCTTGAAACCTAATGATTCTGAAAAATAAAAAAAATAAAGAATATAGGTATTTTGAATGCGGATTTTTGGAAGACAGACGTTTTTCCAGTATGCGATGCGATAATTTAGAGTGCCCTATTATCGTTTACCACTTCATGAGTTTTTTTTTAGGAAAAACATTCAGCAATTTGGAAAAAAATAAAGGGCAGACGCTAAAATGTAATATAGAACAGTATATTTATTTCAATTTGAACAAAATATTCTGAGCTCTACATATCTGCATCTTTTTTTTCACCTGAAGATAACAAAATAAAGACGAAATATGATGGAACGATTTCATGAAGTTTCTTTTCGTACATTTGTAAATTTTATTATAAAAATTGCAACTTGTTTACGTTTAATTGAATCTCTGCCTCTCCTATATTTGATATATTTATAGTGTCTTTAGTAAAAGAAATTAAAGACAGATACGTTAATATAAGAGAACAATTTATGTAAAAAAACATCAAGCTACTTAAACGCGGTTCTCCTTTTTTCTAATCCGTACAGACGTGAACTAAAGTACATGTTACTCTCAACAACGATGGAATCATATAATTATACTGCCACCCTAACTATACCATTTATTAAGATCGCTTTAGAACAGTTTACATGATTGAACTTTACTTTCTTTGGAGAAAGAAGAATCACCGGGATCAGTCAATTAGTTATAGTTATTAGTACCTCTTTTTGTGAGCGCGATAATATGCAGCTAACGGAGTTATAAAAAAGGTCTTCATATGAAAAAATATAATGACTTCAAGCATGTTGATTAAATTTATTTATAATGATAAAAATGTTTCCTTAATGTTTAACAAAAAACGGAACAAATTTTGCATTAATATTGGGTTATATACATTGCATAAACACAATGTCATGATAATGTTAAATTTTGTGAAATCGTAAAAATGAAAGAATTTATTCGAAATTATTGCTGTTTCTTAAATTCCGTATTCTTTCTTCAATAAAGATTTATGAGTAATAACAGAATTGATGAATACAGTTCTTAATGGTTATCTCTAAGGACAAAGACTAAAATTAAGATCTCTGCCTTACCTACACGTGTCTGATTATACTTGTAAATAATTATAGCCTTTTAGAAGAAAATTTCAATATTTATTCTGGAATGTAGGTAGTTAAAGGAATACAAATTTTATATTCCTTTTGTTATATTATTCAAAACCTCCTTTGTGTATGCCTGCGGCAGAGTCACGGTTGCGCGAGTACAAGGGGAGACGGATTCAAATCTTTTGAAAGATATTATCATCACATATTTACATTATATTCACCCTTCTGAAAGCGGCCTCACTTTAATCTTTCAAGAGGTTTAAAGGAAGAGAAAATGCGATACAAGTGGTTCTGCGTTCGTGTAATTTTCATGGAAATATTAACCGAGCTTTTATATGAGTTATCTAATTATGTTATTTATTTATATTAAACTTTGATATACAAATGCAACTACACATACATTTGGCAGACATAGTGCTACATGTACAAAGTCTGCTAGTCAAGTATAGTGGTTAAATATGAGAATTAAGCAATGTGTATTACTGTAAAAGATATTCGTATTATATTACAAAACTTACAAATAAAAATATAGAATTTTTAAAGAAAAAGCAAAACGAATTTTTAAAGAAAAGCAAAAAAGAAAAAGAAAAGAAAAACAACCGATAAAAATAAATAGGTAAACATGATACAATAAGACTCAAAAGTAACAAAATCTGCTTCTAAGATAGTCGAATAATTCGGATTGTTCAAAATATTATGCAGAATTTCCATCAATTTAAGTAGCGCTCTGAATTAAGGAATACGTTCGTAGTTTTTGCAACAAAAATGTAATGGATGAAAAATTCTTGAAAGCTTCCTAATTTTTTATGACGGTTTTGAGTAATATTTGAGCATTTTCCTATCAGTGGAATGAAGTCCTTTAAAAACTATTTTAAAATATATTATAAATTATAAAGATAAAGACTGAATATCTAGAATTGTCATATAACATTTAATAAAACTCTATGTGAAAAATACACTTAATGACGTCAATAAAAAAATCAATTTCATATAGGGAAAATAATACTTATGAGTCTGTTTTATTTATGGGCAGTTGAAATATTGTCGCATATTCGAATACGAAAAGAATATTTATGGAAAAAAATATGATTTATTAAAATATATTTCAATGAATTAAGATGCCAATCAGAAAACAATTTAAATTCATGTAGTGAAATGCAATATATATGCCAACGACCCGAGGCTGAGGTAATTATCAAAAATTTAAAATTTCTTCTATATATTTGAAACGTAAAAAATATTTCAAATTCTGCACAAATCAACAATTACAGATTGTACGTTAAATGCATAATATTAGAATTTATTTAGTTTAGTTATATGTTTACTCAGTACTATATATTGCTTTCAATAAACATTTATAATCTTGTGGACGTACCTTTCTAACATTTATTAATAAAAAGACGGCGGATATTATAAATATTTTGATGAAAAATTTACGCAAATAAAATTAATCAATTTGGTTGTGCTAAATGAAAAAAAAATTTTTATAAAATACAACAAAAAGTGTAACGTCAATTGTAAAAAACGTTAAAGAGTAAAGTTACGTTGATTTTCACTATATCAAGAATTGAAAAACGGGGCTTAGTAGATTTGTAAGCTATCATGTTAATTGAGTTACTTATAACAGAAATATCAAAATGCTCCCTTTTGTTTTTAATTTATGAGCGGTTATATTAATGAATCTATCTCTAACACTGAAAAGTTTACTTAAATTGACAAAAAAATATGAAAGTGTAAAATGACAAAAGTACAAATGTCGAATGCTCAGTTGCATTCGAACATTATATACATGAAATTCTATACACATCGAATGTTACATATATACATATATATATATGTGTGTGTGTGTGTGTGTGTGTGTGTGTGTGTGTGTATGTGTGTGTGTGTGTCGACGTCTTGGAACCAAAGCAACAAAAGCGCATTCCTGCACTAATCGCATACAACATTTGTTTACCAAAACGGGGGTGATCGTTTTTATCACCGAACGTAGCCGTCGGCCCATGTGAAAGGGATATGTCGAGAGGTGTGCGGAGCAGAGAGCAGAAGCAGGAAGTTTTACCTGGCATCGCACAAAGATTTCTTTGTTACGATTTTGACTTTCACTTAATTTTGGGAGCTCGTCGCGATCACATATGGCCAACGGATTCGTTTATCCGTCTCCGCCATCGTCAATTATACTTAGCTTAGAAGTATATACTAATACGTGTTTCCCTGCCCACAAATATGAGCCGAAACATGGTACCAATCTGATATCGTACGTGAGCCCGTCGACGCTACGACACACACACACACACACACATATATATATATGTATATATATATATATATATACATATATATATGTATATATACATATATATATATATATATATATATATGTGTATATATATATATATATATATATATATATATATATATATATATATTCTTATAATAATGAGTCAACAACGTGTCAAGAGTATTGAGTATCTTCAAATTTAGAAAAAATAAACTAAATAATATTTTATCTTAAGTTTTATTGGTCAAATTGGTCAATTTAATTTTCGTTTCCTTTTCGTGATTGTCTTATTCAAATGACTAGTCGTCTTGACCTGTATATTTTTATATCGTTACTTGTTCACATTGTACTCTCGTACAAATTTTGAAAACACTGCATTAGCATCGAGATACAGTCGCTTAAAGTTAGGTAAGAGGGTGTTTTCAAAGGTACATAAGCACTAGTCACATCGAAGTCTGCTAGTGCTCAGTGAAAAGTAAAAAGCTATAAATTTTCAAGCTTGATAATCCGTTCCGCCCTGATTAATGTCCACTAAAATTTTTACTTTTGTAAAATCTAAAGGAAAGTAAATTGGATTGGAACTGGATAAATGAAGGATAAGGATATTGATCCTTAAAGGGCATCTATTGTTTTTAGAAGTAGTTATAATCGGAAAATTATTTCCGGAAGGAAAGGCAAAAATTAAACCGATATTTTTTCTCTGTGCTAAAAAAATACTAGCAGGACGCGTGCGTGCATTAGAGAAAGTAGACTGCTACATTAAAGTTATGGTCACGTTGTTTGATAGCCAGATACTCGAATTTACACTTTTCTTTCATAACTCAGACAAGTCGGTTAGTTATGTTGCTAAAACGTTCAACCGTGTTTATGACGTAACACGAAATCGATTAATTTAGTATTAAATTGTGTCAATGTCACATCTTTATTATTGCAATTGACACATTTCCTCCTTTTAATAAATATTTTGTTTGGTGGAATTTTCACTAGACTCCTCATTTATTTTTGTGAGCATATAAATTAAAATGATTTTAAATTTTTTATACATCTAGATAATCATATTAAATTATTTATGAATGTCACCACCGTATATTATGCATTGAGTGTGTTTAACACTCTCAATGCACAATATACGGCGGATGTTCCACAATTAATATAAAATATAGAAGAAGATATGAGAGAAGTGTAGTTGTTAATATTTCTCCTATGTCCTGGGAATGGAAAATCTAAGTACAATTTATGATTGAAAACTAGAAAAACGTGGTAACAGAAATTGATATTAGGCTGTTAAATAGACGACGTATTACGACATATTTACGTTCAATAATTTTTTGAATACATTTAATATACACGAAGAAACGTTACAGATGTAAATTAGATAACTGGTTCCTAATCAATTTCATTATTATCACTGAGAGGTTTAAAATAACCTCCAAACAATCCAGCGTCAATTGGAAACAAATATTTTAAAATTCGTAAACTGGGATGAAACTTACGTAAAATATATACTTACATATTGGTAATTTAAAAATTTGGAAAAACTTCTTTCTGTGACACCATATATTTATATATGATTCAAATTGAAAGCAAAAAATAGGTATATTATTTTAAAGAATATTAAACTTGTTTAACCAAATTTCGCCTAAATAATTAGAAAAAAAAACTATTTCTTCCGTCCCGCTTTCTACATAATTAGCATATATTTTATTTAAGAAGCTATGTTCAGTCATGATATATTACCAGCTTTTAAACATATATGACTTACATATTAATTAAATTAAGTACATTATGCACGTTAAATACTATTGTATTTGTAATATTGGTTGAACTCAAATATTGACTGCAATGTTGGAACGCAAAGGATTAACTCCCTATTTTCAATAAATTACAACTACATTATTCGGTTTTTTAGTTCCAAATATAATATTTTCTAGATAATAATAATTAAAAAATATAGAATATTTTTAAATTGTTATTTTTATTTATCAGTTTTTTCAATATATAAAATATGTTTAATAATATTTTTAACCATAGTTTATTATAAAACGAGAAGAGTGCGTTGAAATTAGCAATGGAATAAAAATTACGATTTTGTTATAAAGTCACTCAATTCCCTCAATATAATATAAGAATTTACAACAAATTGACACCAAAAATTGTTTCCATTTGATCCGTATTACTCCCTCATTAAACGGTCATCTAAAGTGACCGCTATCAAACACCCGTTCATTAAAATGTAATAAAATCCTCAATAAACTTGATATTTAATTACTGCAATGGTGTACTAATAACTAACTTGATCTGTTAGAATATTTTAATACTAGGTGTTTGCAGATAATAATTATTTATTCATATTATGAAGTTTAATAAATGATTACAATCATTAGGACTAGGAATATATATCCTTTTACAATTTCTCTGTCTCCTTTTAACTTTATAAGACATTGTTTGGACTGAATTCAACAACCATTTCATTGAATGTTGTAATATTTAATAGTACTTAGTACTCGTAAAAAAGTCCTGAGATTTTATCATGTTACTAGGATGTTGAGACTGCTAGCATATAAATGTTGAATTGAATTTCATTCGTTCACGGAATAAAATATATAGAATTTATTATACTCGATTTCCAATGTTTTAAGATAAGATAAATAGTAGATTCATAATATTTATAAGATTAAGGTAATTAGGTTAGATTATTTGAAATAATATTTTCAATGGTTATTGAAACTTTTTCAGATAAATTATTGATTATTTTTAAAATTTGGATCCCAAATAGTGAAACGCAATATTTATTTCACCGCGTCAAGACAAACATTTATTTTATCTAAGAGTTTTTGGTTCTCGAATTTCCATCTAACTACTTGTTCAGTCCGGAGATGTCCTTAATTAATCCTCGCTTGCGATGCGGCGTGACTCACAGATGAATCTGTAGGTATGATTCCGATCGCCTCCCTTAGATACCTATCACTTAGTTATTGTAGGTGGATCTTAATGGAGCGAATTTTACGTGTCTTATTTCATATAACATTTCCAAAGCCTCATGATTTCCATAGAGAATTTTTGATTCTATTTTTGGATTCAGATTTCATAAAAACATATTACATCTATTTTATCAGTATTAAGGTTCCAGAAACAGGAAAGACATAATTCGCTAGTAGACAATAATACGAAATTATAGATAAAAAGGAATAAATTAATTTTATAAACACATCGGCATCGTTTAATTCAATACTAAATGTGGAACATCACTCCTTCCTACTTTTCTTTACTAACTTTTCTTTACTTTTCTTTACTATGCTGAGCTTTTTTGAAAATATCATCACAGAACTTTTTTGATAAGATCTTCTTCTCCATCGTTTGGCTCTTGACAGACCAGTCGTGGCCCGCATGAAATATTGTTATGGGTGGCCGTTGTTATTCGCCTCATTATTGTAGTCGCTCGGTTGCACTCGTACAGGAGACCGCATCTTTTCATCGCCATACGTCTCCTCACCTCATCATCACACATTCGCCGTGCTCATTTCCCTCCCTCTGTTCCCCTCTGAATGTGTGTAAACGACGGAACGGTCGTAGCATTAAAATGCGCGTTTCTACTTTTATTTATTTTCAAACCATGATAGAACCCGTTCTGACAAGATGGATGCATTGAAATATATAAATATTTTGCTTAAGTGTGTCGTTAAAATTTTTGTGTATCTGGTTATATGCTTATATGCGGATCACACAAAAATTACTTTTTCGAGCTACGAATTTGATGCAATTTTCAATGTTACATAGTTTGAGATCCTAAGAATAAAAGGAAGTACTTTCTGACATGTAAATGGGAAAGCTTACCTTTTTGTTTATAGGCACATCATATAATAACTGATAAACTCGTATATAAAAAGTATATTATTCATATTGTATGGCACAAGAAAAAATTAAGTACGTATTATTAATTAAGTCTATATAATGTCGATATGTTAATAAATGTAGAAAAAAATGTTAGTCAACAAACAAAAATTGAATAGTTTCTAATTACTTCAAAAAAAAACTTTCACTTAATTATTTTTCTGACCTCTTTATTTAACGTTGAAAAAATCTCAAACGTACTGATATATTAATATCGCTTCTAAATGGCTCTAATAAGTATCGTTAGATGTAAATTATCAGGAATTATCAAATGTGCCAGCAAACATAGTCACAGGCAAAATGTAATTTAACGGGAATTTATAACATATAATAAACGTGATAATTTGTTTTTCTATAATTATGTTTCCTTAATTTTACCCTTCTATTATTCTTCAAGTTTTAATACAGGTCTACAATGTCTGCAGTATGTGCCAAATAAAGAAGAACGTGTAATTTTTGGTATTGCATACGAATGAAATACCATTTAACTCAATTACAATATTAAAAAACTAATTTTATTTATGAGTATTAATTACTATATTTCATTGCAATTTATGTATTTCTTACGAATTAAGTTTTTCCTGTTCACCTTCAGGACTTTAATTTTAAAAGAAACGTGAATGGCATCACAAATCATAGTTAAGCAAATAAACAAACATATCTTAAACGAGAAAGTAAACAATCAATGAAAATCATTAATTGTTTGAGGGAAATGAAAAACATTTCGGACTCCGTAGTTCCTTATTTTATTTTAACATTTTGTAAAGCTTTTATTATGATATTCATTTCATTCTTTGTTTCATTGGAAGTAGAGAGTCGTGGTTACGAGTATATGATACGCTATAGCACACCCAAGGTCTGTCGGTATCTCTAATTTATATTATACTAGTGTCCTGCTCGGCTTCGCAAAAGTACATTTTAGAGTAGACAAAAATGGCGTTTAAAATATTTCTTTATTATAAAATGTTCTTAACGATTCGTATAATGACTTCGTATGTGTGTACTTGAGTTATTTTATGAATATTCTTTATATGCTGACTTGTCTTTTGTGAATCTAATCCGGCAATTTATTTTAATTAACAAAAATATAATGAGTTACAGCGAAATTATTTTTTACGCTCATGTTCCTCCCTCTGTTCCTGTCCTCTATCTCATTGTGTGTATACATCGCTGCGGTTGCAGCATTAAAATGTGTATTTCTGCTTTCAAACTCGATCAAAAATTCTTGTTTCGCCGTTTGTGAAATGAAGTTGTTTATATAAATAAAAGCTCATGTTACATTGGTATGGAAAGTCCGGTTCTTTGACTTCCTGAGAATAAAGTAAGGTGGTAATAACCAACATATTTTTACGTTCTCGAGTTATACTAGTTTTATATTATTACAAGTGTTAAGCGAACAATCAAAGCAGAGTGAGATAAAATGCATCAAACACGTTAATTGTAGTTGTATAGTGAGCGATGTCAAACAAATCAAAATCAGAGCAATGAAAACCGGTAAGCCGCTGTTTTGCTTAAGTTTTTTTACAGTTAGGTTTTGTTTATGATATTAAAGTATTTAACTGCAATTGTGATTCTGATATTGTTATAAAAATATAAATATTTTCGTATCGAAAATATGTAATGATAGAACCTACTATGAAATTATTTTGTTTAACTAGCAACCTTAAATTATGGATTAAGAAAAAAAAACAAATTCAATAACACAGATAGATGCAAGTTGCATATTTTGGCGTAAAAAAAATTCGAAAAGGCCATCAAGATGATTTTCAAATTGAATGCCTTATTCAGTAGATTTCAACAATAAATAATATGTTGTATTTCTACAATGTTCAACAAGGAAAGCTTTAAAACCTTGCGAAGCAACATTACTCGGAACTTGGTGATAGATTATTGGGTAACAATCAATTTCAAAATTTGGTATTCAATATTATTTTAAATTAATACTCCTTTATAAATCGTTAGAAAATGAAGAAAAAATTATGTTTTTTCCCATTATATCGTGTGCTACGTTATTTGGTAACTTTTATAAAATAATGTTGAATTTTCGTTTTTCATTACTAAATCCCGTTTATAAAATATTTGGCTCAAAATGACGCCAAATGTACTCTTATGATTTTCATTCATTTGAAATAAATTTAGTTGAATCGCGTCAATAATTTCATGACACAAAAGTAACTATTCCTTTATGGTGGCTCTAGCACACTTAGCCGAATTTTGCATAATGAAATAATCATTATGAGTAGCTTTAATTTATAACCGATTCTGGATCTACTCTTAGACGATTCGGTAAACTACAATAACTCGATTTTAAATTTATTAATTTGGAAAAATCTTGCGTTTAATGTATAGCGAAAGTTATAAGTCTACATTTTCAAGAATACATTATCACGGAGGACCTAATATAGTTTAAAAACAGTTTTATTCTAGATGACCAGAAAGAAGTTATTGGTATTTTAAATTGCAAGTAAAATTTAGTGGAGTACGGTAAAGCAAATTTAGTTAAAAAATTTAAATGAATCGATTAAACAAGGAAAAAATATATTAATAATAAAAATCCTTTAATAAAAGCAATAAACGTTAGGTGCTTGCAATGTTTAATTTACGGTGGTCATGCTATTTCTATAGTAAAGGATTGAATATTTAAAAAAAATAATTGTAGCTCATCTTGTATACCTATGCAATATTTTGCAGTATCAAAACGCGACCCTGAGTATTCCAATAAAGGGTATAAAAATGTAATAAATTGAATGACAAAGTTTTAGAATAATAATTGAAATTTTCTAATATCTAACGAGTTAATCTGTTAAAATAATCGGTTATTAATATCGCGGATAACGTCTTTTTATTTATTTAATGAAGTATAAAAATAAAGACATACGTAAATGTTATCATGTTCCCTCATCCTAATCCACCCGCCAGAATACGTACTTTTACTGATTATGTAAATAATGATCATTTTTACTTAACATTTTAAATTAATATAAATGACATACATTAAACTTTCCCTAGAGTGGTGATATTAAATAATTTTCACATCAAGCCGACATATTAAATGTAATACACCGGTTTCAAAAGTCGGCGTACGGGTTTGTGCGCATTTTTTGCAATGATTGCGCGTCGATTTGAAAGTCTATATAGTTTAACTAATATTTTGCAATTATGAGAAAGAACGCAAAAATTGTGAATTGTTGGAAACTAGTTGTGCATAATCAGGTACAGCACTTTACCAGATTTATTCTTTGCAAATAGAGACGTACAATTGTCGAAGAACAATTTTTTGGCTGAGTATGAAAATGACTTACCAACAATTTTGATCTCGACCACATTTGATTGGTGTGTTAATATCCATATATGGGTGTATATGTGTGTATTTATATACACAAATATATTTTTAAAGTAGATATCTTATTTGAAAATATATGTATATTTATACATATATTATATTAATATATATAAATTTATGCATATATTATATATATATATATATATAAATATATATATATATATATATATAAATATATATATATATATAATACATATTTATATATTGATTTTTAAATGGCCCATTTTCTGTTATTTCGATAACAGAGCTATTTTAAAACATCCTTTCCTTAGTGGAAATTCGCCAAACCGATGTTAAACAAATTTAGGAACAGAAATTCCGGCTTGGTTATTGAGATTTTCAAAATTTTTTTATAAATACTGTCAGCAACAGATTATAAAGATATAGGCCTTAAATTCCGACTAACATGGGTCAATATAAACAACAAAATAGTTTTTTACTCCGATTGATTGATCCTAATATTTAACTCTGCCCTCACAAGCCACCCTAGGAAAGTCCTTAATTAATCTGCGGTCGCTATGCGGCACGGCGCGCGGACCGATTGCTGAACGGATCCTAGCGCTCACCCTAGCGCCAGCCATATTCATCATTTAAGATCGGTATATTTTAACTGGGCGGACAGTTTAAGCAGATTTAGATGGTTTATATTAATACATACTCGATTTTTATTAACGTATTTCGATAGTGATTTGGTATTCCAATAATGATTTGGTGTCGATAGTGATTTGGTACTTCGGTATTTCAATAATAAATGATGCGTATTTGAGCGTTGCTTCAATTTATATTATCGGTATTATTTACGTCGATACACGTCTTTATGTCGATTATACGCAAAATATTAATATGAAAGTACTAAAGGAAGTAAATAAGTATAAAGTTGATTTTGTTAAAAAGTTTTCACAAAAACCGTTTCAGGTGGAGAAATGAAATTTGGCGTTGTAATAAAGCATATCAACTCGGATATATCGCAACGATATTCGCCCAAAAAAATTTATACAGAAAGTTTCAGGGGAACATAACAATTTACTCGAATTTCTTTTAATTTCATGTATCACGTGGAAGGTTTCAGTTCAAAGAGCACGGTATAAGGATTCCGAAAATATTATTCTCAGAATTAATACCTAACATAGGTCTAGAGGTATTGTTGGAAACACCAAAACAATAAATTTAAATTAAAATTCTATTAAAGAGAGATAATAAGAATGGCACAGGCAGACAGCTAAACCGGCAGACGGGCGGACTCTCAAGTGGGCAGATGAACGAGAAATATATTATGTTCTTATAGTTAATTCATTTTGCTAAAAAACTGATTAATCGCGATATCTTTAAGTGCTCTTAAATAAAGTGATACTGCCTTTATAAAACGTATCATAAAGGAAGTAACATTAGTCAAAATTTGCCGAGCGCATTTCTGAATTGAACATTTAAATCAGTGCAGCAACATTACAACAGTGCATATATATATATATATATATTGTGGACAATTTGAAAATGTATAACAAAGTTTAACGGTTTATATTGCTAATCATTACACACGCCTAAAATATATTACATATTTCATTAACGTATTATACTGACATGGCTCATTATTCAATCTGACATATTGGTCACATTTAACCCAGAAAAATTCTACAGGATGAAACTCGACGTTTATATTCAATAGTATAATTTTTGTACTGAAACACGCAAATAAATGGCATTACATGTGTATGTATATAAGTTGATTTTATCATTAATCTATATATATATATATATATATATATATATATATATATAATATAACGGTATCAGAGCAAAGTAAAATTGGAAAATGTTTTTAGAAAAGTGATTGATTTAGCATAGAAAATATAATAATTTTTATCTGGATATTAAAGATTAACAAAAACATTGACTTGGTGAATATTACGATATTGGTACTGCCAACACCATCTATTATCGTTTTTAGTAAACATTATGCTGAATATGTATTATATGAAAAAAAAAATTAAAAGAAAATGTTATACATGTCAACTTAGTGATTCATTGTTAAGGCGAAATATTGACAAATATATCAATTTACGGCTGTTTCACTATTGGCAGAGAAATCGTTTACACAATTTTTTTATAATATTAAAATATTTCTTATTTTATATAAATTTGTGACAAATGGTAGTGTTTCATGTAATATTACCGAAAAAGCTATTTTTGACTTGAAACAATTTTGGCGTTACTTCGTTGTTTCGCAGCTGGTATGTGGATTCTCATTCGTTTTTTGACATATAGTTTCGTTAATTTGTTTCTAGTACCGAATTATTTATTTGATATAATACAGGAACTTTAAATGTAGTGGAAAAAACTGTAGGTAATCGATTTTTCATTAATTTCGCTTATTTTTGCTATTGACTTTTTAATCTATTCAATGTATGAAAATATAATTTTCTGTTTTACGTGCCTTACTTCACCATAATAATATATGTAAGTTGAAGTCAAAGAAAGTCATAAAATTTTAGCACACTTGTCGCCAGCCATAAAGAACACACAAATTAACGATATTCTTAAATTATATTGTTACATACATATTTATCCTATTGCCTATGTAACTTAAATTTTAGCTTAGGAAATTACTTAGGAAAACGAAAGGAAGAATTGCAAGAAAAACAATTCATTCAAAATTATAATTGAAGTAGGTTTAAGTATCGCTAATATGTTTTAAGTATTGTATTTGGTTATATTTCCACAAATTGATAACATCGTTTCAACATAAAGAAACGATTTTGCCAATGTTATTATTTTACTGTTTGCGGAGTGATGCAGTGTTTTTCAGTCGCAGGTGCTACTGGAGTGATGGTTTATTACTTTTCAGTGTGCGTACCCCAATTGTCTCGATAGAACCCCATTGGTGTAGCAACGTAGTCGGTCCGTTAGACCGTCCGACCGTGAGTTTATATAGAAATGATATACTAACTTGGAATTCATGCGTATAAAGTAATAACAATAATTCGAGATCCCGAATACGAAAGTAAGTTCGAATTTTTTTTATCTAGATAGAACATCGTCGAAAAGAGCTTTAGTGGTCTGGTTATCAATTATCAAAACAAGAATATGGTGGTTCACTAAAATGTCTGTGGCGTAGAAATCTGTAATTTGTAAATATAACATAATAAGTTCTTATATAATAAGTTCATGTTTTGAAGAGCTAAATATAAACTCGTAAAAATTTATATTAATTGTTGTAATATTTGTTCTTTTTTCACCTTGAGACGGAGCAACGGATCAACGTTTATTTTATGAAATCAAATTTTTGCTAAGGTTGTTATTATTTTGTTATTATTTTTATTATTTGGAAGTAACATCAATATAACATAATAAACCGACGTAATTTTTTGAAACAATATAAAGGGGCAATACGATGCCTCCATTTAATCACTAATTTAGAAGAAAATAGTTCTATTTTCATTTCATTTTCATTTAGATTATGATATTCACTTATCACGTGGATGTGGAAGCATCGTAGTGCGAGTTTTATTTGTACTTAATATATTAATTCATCTCTATTCCGTTATTCAGTTCTTATTTACTTGATATAAGTGTATGTAAATAATTGATTTAAAATTATTATCAATTAAAGCAACACTATGTTGTTTTGATATGTAATATTGAAAACACAATAGCTTTGATTTTTCGATTTATCACGGATATAGGTTTTGTTGGTTAGGTGAGAGTTTGAGTTTTTGTCTAATAAATTAATACAAATTATGCTGTCTCTTTTAAATTAGATAATAGTAAAGTAGTGTTTTAAATTAACTAGAGAAAAAATTAATCATAACATTTTCAGAAAAGGATTGGAAAATTGGTTCAATTGTTTAATATTCCCTTCGTCACAATGTTCCAAGCTTTTGTTGGTTTTGCAAAAGTCTCTAAAAGGAATATAAAATATTTAACAGAAAATCAGGCAGGAAGTGATTTCTAAAGCTATTCATTATTTTAAGAATTTGGAATAATAATATCAGATATATATATATATATATATATATATATATATATATATATATATATATATATATATATATATTCATATGCAAACTTGACGACAATGACATTCTCAAACAATAACCGAAATTCATTATGATCAGCGACCGTGACATAAAACCCGCAGCCACGTCATCTGATAACGTATACCCATGTAAAAGTAAACACGTGTAACAGTAAAGCAAAAAAGTATCAGAGAAAATATAAAATTCGACCAGTTTCCGTCTGTAACAATAAAGTGATAAATATGGGGAAAAGTGCAGCGAGCGTGATCAGCAATAAAGGCAAGATATAATGTCTCGCTGAAGTATTATATTGCTAATTACTTTTTCCAAACAACAAAATAATTGCGACTGATTAGTAATTCCTCATATAGAAATAAAAATAAATCGTCAATTTCTAAAGCCTGACTATTATACAAGTAATTTAGTTTTAATAAACATAATAATCGGCAAAACCTCTCTTGTGTATTCTAATTTTAATTTATTATCCTTTGCGCATATATATAATCTAGCCATAAGGCGAGTGAATTATATGAAGCTAAGTATCCTCGACAGACACATTCTAACAAGATTATAAAATTATCTTTCCGTTGTGTTTTCCTCATTTTGATAGAAATTGAGATAGAAGTGTACAGAGTAAGATACAATTCATTTGCTCGTGGAAGAAATAATGAATATAATTTGGGCATCCAAATAATTTATTTAACTTAGAATTATAAAATAAACCAAAATCAATTTTTAATATTCAATTTTTCGATTTATCGATTAGGTTTCGCATCATGGAATAACAACAAATTATCTCACAAGATATAAAACTATATACATTTTATAATTTCGTATGTCGTGATTATTTATGTACGACATGCGGATTTATATTACTGTTTAAAAGTAATTTGGAAGTATTCATCATAACTTATCTTAGAGATTTTTTCCAATGTTCAAATAATCTTAAAATATGAGAAAAACGACTTTGAAACTTAACGAAAAGTCACAAAAGGAACTTGAACTTTATTTTAAAAGATGGAGTGTACTAAAACACTGGGGTGCGTTAACAATTTTTTCAGTCTTGCTTCTTAATAAAGGGATGCCTCCCTCCATTAAAAACAGGAAACATGTTTTTTTCCAAGAAATTATTTACTTATCTTAAGTAAAAGTAAGTGTGACTTATTTAAATTTACTCGACGTCCAGTAATTCCCATCCAAGTTAATCCACGCGTACTTAATAGTTGGGTTTTATAGATTTAAAACTAATTAAGTTGGATAGCATAAAATAATATTTTTTTTAAAGTACTCGTCATAGTCTATTTTTGAAATTTTTTAATAATCTTTTTTGGAAAAGGAAGAAAATCGACTTCGAGATTTAATGAAAAGTTGCAAATGGAACTTATAATTCATTTAAAAACCTTTTTGAAGATGTTCTATGTAATTGAGTGTACTTAAAACTTTTCGCACTCGTCCACGTATATCTAAAATAATTGAAACCATGAGCGTGTAAAAAATGAAAGCACACACATACTGATCTGATGAAATTATAAGCAACTGTACACATTTTGCTGGGACTTTAACAAAACTTAATGTAAAAGTTACAAAATTTAATACAATCTGTTACTGTGTTAAATTCAAATTTTTCATACTAAATAATTTTTGAGAAAATTGGCTATATTAGGGAGAGATCTTATAAGGATTCGATATTTGTTTGCGGTGCGTAACCCTAAAAACTGTTCCATATTAAAGGCGTTCAAAAATTTGCCTCCTATTTAATTTTTTTCAAGAAACTTTTGCTTATTAAATATAATTATATTACTTAAATTTAACGAGTGGAAAATAACAAAGACATATTTTTCATTGTAGCGAAAATACAATATTTCCTTTTTGCCTTTCTTTCTAGATTTTATTTCTTTACATTTCTCATCTTTCAGTCTACTAGCATGTATTTCAATATATAAGCAGAGTTTCAACCTATTAGTGAAATACTGATGTTAATGAATCATGAAATTGTAACTAAAAAGGGTATATGGGTATATTGTAAATCAGTTTAAACCATAGACTTAATGTTTCGTAGTATATTAAATCTATGGTTTAAAGCGAACAATTTTGTCTACACCTTAATTACGTAAGAAAGCAATCAGTTATGCTACTTTTGACAGTTTTGATACTCTTTTATTTCGGCTTTTTTTACCAAATGCCGCTTACAGTATTAAGAGTAATTAGTCATCTTAAATTTATTTAATACAAATTGGACTTTGGCATGACAAACTGAAAATGTGGATTTGAAAACATTAAAGCGACATGACCTCTAAAAGGTCTTACATCTATAACGTTCTTCCATTTTACTCTTGCCAAAAAGAAGTTATTCTTATTTACAAATTTGTTAATTGCATGTCGAAAGTAAGCATTGATGTATTGACATTTTCAATCGTGGCACTGTAGTTTGCCACGATTTTTCGAATTATTTTTAAATAGAGGTCTTTAAAGAAAATAATTAAGGACTTTTTCAAAGTTGCAGAAAATTAGCTGCATAATATTATTCATTGTGAGTGCATTCTGATATTGATAATAAACATTTTTAGAATTTATAAAGTATATGTAGTTTGATATTTTGTGAAATAATTGGTTTTCATTCTATGACGTGAAGCCTAATCGGCAAACGATATATTAAAAAATTATTTTTGGTTTATTTTATAATTCTGTCATATTAGAACTAAATGTTTTGTATGCACAAAGAATAACATGTCTAAAAATTAAATACATAAAGCAGTTTTGGCAAACTTATCTGTTTATTATGATTAAATTATTTATATAAATATTAGTAGGGTTTAGAATGCAATGGACATAATATTAAAAATTAAACAGGCCATTTCAAATTTATTTCTCCATCTATATAAAATTAATCGAATATCGATATACTAAACAATTATTTTTGATTTATTTTATAATTCTATTGCATCATCATCAAATTATTTGTATGTGCAAAGAATAACATATTCAAAATTTAAACACAAAAAGCAGTATGTAGCATGATTTTATTACATATATATATATATATATATATATATATATATATATATATATATATATATATATATACATATATATATATAATTAATATATGATGATTAATTAATGATAAATGGCATATATAGGTAGATGTTAGTGTTAAGAGTACAAAGGACGACATATTAAAAATTAAACAGATCATTTCCGTTATATCTTACTGTATTTATGCGAATACAAACAGATTATTTCAACATCATATATCATTTTTGCATAACACATTAAATACATTGCTCCTTCCACAAGCAAATATGATGTGTCCCTACTCCTTATTTTCCTCTTATCTCCTATCGAAACTGGGAATGAAATCGCTTAAAGAAATTGTAATCTTGTTAGGACGTGTCTGTCGTGGGTAGCTAGATTCATTTAGTTCTGTCTTATTATGAATAAATTAAAGGTATGCGCAAAGAGCAATAAATTTAAAATCAGAATATCAAAAAGAGTTTTGCAAATTTTTCTGTTCATTTTATCCAAATTATATATGAATCGGATATTTTAGAAATCCGATAAGTCAAGCATACCAAATTTTCCAAGAGGAATAAGAAATTGTTTCTTGAGAGGAAGGATTGAAAAAACTAGATAGACTATCTTGATCACAATATAAATTAAATAGTTTTATTTTTGTTGTTTTTCAGTGTCTGAAAAATGCCCTCAAAAGATCGATGGGTCTCTGAATTATATGAAAGAATTAAATATTTATTAATTTTCTTTCAATCTTTTTCATTTATTGAAAATTTCAAGATCACATCAACTGCAAAATCGACACTCAGATTCATGTCTCAATATTTTCGCGATGGCCCCTTCTTTATCTGATCGCAAAATATTTGAACTATCCTTGCTTGAAGTAAGTATGCTATTAGTTTTCTTTTGGTTATCCATCTTTTTTGTTTATTAATCTTTTTCCAATATATGCATTCTTCATGGCAATGCCCAAGCAGCCCTAGATGCGTGCCTAAGCTTGAAAAAATGTAACCTAAAGCCCCCAAAATATTCGCTTCCAACTATGTATCTATCTCGGTCATCGTTAAAATGAAAAAAAGAGTATTGTTTTATTTTGATTTACGTGGTTTCTCGCTGACTTGTGAGATTATCTACGAAAAACACAAAGATGTAAAACTATATTTTGCAAAAAAAAATCTGTGATTCATACGATTATATATTAGAATTCAAAATACAATGATTTATTTTTATTTCTATTTGAGCAATTTCCTCATCAGTTTCAACAATTTTAGTCTATGAAAAAAACAATATTATGAGTATAATTCAATGTAGATATCTGTATAATTCAGTGTAGATACTTCCTTTGCGACTTTCCGTCAATGTATCTTATTTTCCCAATAGTATTTTATTTTTTCAATAAACTAAACAAAAACCAAAGTAAATAATAATAAGTAATCCAACATAAGCTCGTCGAACATAATGGCGATGAAAATATTAAGTACTGAAACCTTTTATCCAGCGTTTATTTTGAAAATGTAATCTTAAGTATTTCCTCTAGTTCATTTTAAGTACTAACTTACTTAATATCTAAGTTAAGACAAACAACATAATTTTTGCATTAATCTATTAGAAATGGACCCGCGTTTTTATCTACCCAAAAAATAACTTAACAAAATTTAAATATGTAAACTATTACATTATTTATAAACTATGTGGTCAACAATTAATTTTCTGAAATGTTACGGTATATTAATGGAATTTTCATTAACGGAGGAAACAACTCGTCATTCAACAAAAATACTGTTTTTACATTAGTTTATATCGAATGATTTATCATAATTTTGAAATATTATTTGACTATCAATTCAAAGAAGATTCAGTTACATTGAAGGCGATGACAATGCGAAGATACACATTAGGTTCAGCAAAAATAGTGACATTAATTAATAAACTACGGTATTTCGATATTAGAACTTGTAGCAGATTTAGCTGGTTATCATTTTGGAGCTCTTTCAGAAAGTGATATTTTACTTGGAATTTTTATTGTCTAGTAGAAACCAATAAGTAATATTTAAATTTTCTTTTCTAAATTCGAAAAGAAGATGAGAATTCCATCATCAAATTTTACGCCTGATATATAGATTGACTAGGTATTGCCTGATATATAGATTGACTAATTCTTATGGAGAAACTCTGGGTGTTTTCTTTTTTAATGATCATCGACTTATCGCTTTCAACGAATTGAAACTTTATTGATTACAGACTATTTTTTTTATAAATTAAATAATTTATAAATATATTTATTTCGTAGTAAAGTAAAATATTAATTTACTCGATTCAGAACTTGAAAACTTTACAGATAATTATATCCAGCGAGAGATATTTTATTTTAAGGACAGCTTTTCCTTGATATAAAAATTACACTTACCGTCGTGGATTTGTTAGTTTTTCATGTGTTTGAATATTTAAAAAAAACATAGGTGTTTGAATTTTTTTATTCAATCAAAAAAAATATTAATGGAAATAAAATACGCAATTAAGGAATGTGTGTTCAAATGACGGAAAGCTTAAAGTTTATTTATTCCTTCCTTTGAGTTATTTCCGGAAGCATGATTTTATTTTGGTATAAAAAAATAAATATTGTTCAAAGTTAGGTTGAAGAAAAAGAAAAACTAAGTAAAAATTACGCTGGGGCAATGAAAAATGCGTTTTGAGCAAAATCGGAAACTTTTATCTTTTGCAAATATCATAAACAGATATTCGTTTTGTGGAAGAAAAACATTCCAAATTTAAGAAATAATATTTAGAGTGCTTAGCGACAAATATGTTTGGAACAAAAACTTTATAACCGACTTTATATTCGTTTCTGATAAAATTAGATATCGAAGAGTGCGTTTCTAATGTAATAATTGTGAATAATTTTTTTAAAAATTTTTTTATAGCTAAGATTTTATTACCAATCAATAACCTCAGCTAAAATTGATAGTGCTAAATTGGGTTTATTTATTTTTCCTAGTTTACTAATTTGCAAAATTTAATTTGTTTTTTATTGTGGGATATAAAGTATAAATTACATAACTTTTCCAATGCTAATTACTGACTTTGTTGTACTACATAAAATATACAAGCGACAAAGACATTTATATATGATTACAAAGTATAAATTTAATACACAATTTTATGGCTATACATAAAACTAATACATTGACCGGAGATGGTGTTACTATTTTTCTTATTACTATTAATTATAAAAACCTATATGTTAAACTTATATAATTCGAGTTTATTCTCCAACTATATCTTTATTATTATACATCGAATTATATATATGTATCGTATCTACATTCTCGGATTATCTGTCGACTCTATTAAGAACAACTGTGGCAATTTCATTTGTTTGCTCCGCCACATATTTTTTATAACTATGCTATTGGTTTGGTGTATTAATCTTTACGTCTTTTTAGAGGGTTTCTTTTATTGGCAATGAAAATATTAGCATCCCTATTGGTACTGCTATATCCACCATATTCATTGTTATTATACCATATGTTAGCATTCCAATTGGTATTGCTATATCCGCCATTTTAATAAAAAAATAATGCAAAATATTTAAATATCATATCAAGTAAATAATGTAGGTTTAATGTTACATACAATGATTCTAAATTTTTTTTCTTTATTATTTTTTTTAGGAAAACTACAAAATAATAAGTTAATTAATATAATACAGATTAAATTTTTTAGGTAATTTATAAATATGATTTTTTTCTGAAAAAATTTATAATTATACCAATAAATTTCCTCCCATACTTTTTCCACGCTTGAGACTGGCAGTCTTAAAGATAGGCGTATTTAAAATGTTGTTGCTAGTTAAATTGCTACTAGTAAATCACTCTCGGTGAACTTTTCATCAACTAGCATCAAAATATCTAATGTACATCGTTTAGCATAGTAATGAATGATACTTTACTTTCTAAATATTAATTAAATTTTTACAAAATAATCACAAAAATAATATTTAATTTCGGGATAAACATTAAAATATATTTTTAAAACTTAAAATGTACCAATGTATAAAAATATTCGAAATACCCTAATATTGCACAGAACAAAATACACTACAGTACAAAAATTACATCACAATGAACTTAAAATACACATTGCACGTTAATATATAAAAACGTAAAATACATTTACATTTGGGAAAAAAAATTCACCACAATGCAACAATTATATCACAATGATCTGAAAAAGAAAATAAACTAATATTTCGCAGAAAAATTACGTTACCTACATCATAACAATTACATTAAAATGAACCTGTGCCTTGAAACTAATAATCACACTAATGTCACCGAGAAACATCCGAGCCTGAAGTCACAGAACTCGAGATCGATTCTCCAATATTAACTTCAAATCTATCTACTACATCATCGGTTATACCGTCAAACTCTACCATTCGTTTCTCTTCCTTGCGCACACGATCTCTTTTTATGTTTCTGTATGCCGCGGAACATATTACATATATGTACCATTTATTATTATGCTATATTATTGTACTAAGATCGACCGTAGTCATTTCAACATCTTACCCTATTACATATTTTTTATAAATATGTCTTTTTATAAATAGCCTTTGGTACAATATTTTCTACGTATTTATGTATATGTATTAAGGAATTTTTATCTTTCGAGCTTAAAACGGTCTTTTTAGAGCGTTTTTTATCAGTAATGAAAATATTGAAATTCCAAATGGTACTGCTATGCGGATACAGCACTTTTAATTACACAATAAAAACAAAGTTTAAAAATAAAACCAATAATCATGTAATCTACCGAACTTCATAATATAAAACACGTAATAATATATTAAATTAAATATAATGTAAAGTACTTAAATAAATTTATTAAATAACAAAAATTCAGACAGTAATATTTGAAAATGACTAAAGTCGAGAGTAATCCAATAACAATGATGATTAGTTCCCGTCTAGCTGACTACACGCCATCACGCTGGTAGGCCTCGTCATTCAGCCAAACGCGGGCGACTGATGTCAGTGCGCAAACAGTAACTGAAAAAAATTACTTGATTTCTAGAATCTATATGTATGCTGACGTACAGAGTATGACACGATTGGAAACATATAGACAATGATTGTCGCAATTAATTATGTTAACTGTGGTTAATTCAGTTTATCAATACGTAAGCACGCCCTATTATTCCTACGTACATTTATATATGGCCTCTTTCATTTCATTATTAGGTTTTGAGTCTTGCGCAAAAGGCAGATAGACAAATGGTAGTACGGACCCGCATTGGTTGTCCTCAAAACTAATAATTTAGTTTATCGAACATAAATATTCGAATGGAGAATAAAAAATTATAACATATACAGCAAAACATTATTATAACGCTACAAACGTGGTAACAATGTTTCTTCACACTTGTAGTGTAATCCTTTATGTTATATTTTATTTTGGCGGTCCGACAACCGGTCCGGTCAACGATGTGTTGTACATAATTTGTAGATTTGGAAGTTTAATGTCTAAACAAGATATTTATATATTGCTAGACTACAATTATTGTTAACATTTGCAATAGTGGATGGGGAATATCCGCCTTTAAAATTAATTTTTGTTTTGTAGGAAAATAACTAAAAATCTTATTTTAAGGAAAATCAAAATATTTTATGAATCCTATATGTATATAATATATATAAGCATGGACGTAGCACGATGACACAGATCATGCGCATACTGAAAAGTTTTTACTGAAGTTTGAGGCCCAACAGTGCGCAAGTAATGGAATGGCTTCGGATTTCACTTCATTTTAAATCATCGTCGATAAGCAGCTGTTATTATATTGTATAATTAAATTCGAGTAATTTCGGTACAGATTTTCTAACAGGAAATAATGCTCGAAAACTTTTTTAGGTAAGGTTAAGTTTAAATTAAATACAATAGTTATTTAATTTAAACCTAAACTTACCGTAACATAATCCGTTTAATTTGTATCATAATTCAACAAAATAAGAGCAAAGATAAACATAAAAAATATAGGCAATTTTAAGCAAATTAGTTAAATTATAAACCGCAAATTTAATTTTTTTTGCGGAGTAGTTTTAACAAAAACGCTGGCTTTTTAAAAATATTAGTAAGCTAATTATTATAGGACTGCAATGATTAGGTTATCTTAGAATTTATTCAATGCTAGAGTAAAAATAGTCCAAAGCCGATTTTCAAAAAAAAAATTGAAATTTTTGAAATTTTATTGATTAGTACTCCTCAATCGTAACATAAAATTTTGAAGAAGATTAGATCACAAAACCATGATAAAATATTTGCTTAAGTAAGAGAAATTTCTACTTCCGATATGAAGATGAAGATTAAAGATTCTTAATACACTCTATCATAAATTAAATGCAAGAAAATATCGAAGATTAATAACATGTTCAAATACATATTTCATATTAATTTAGAGTAGAGTAGAAAAACATTAAAACGTAAAGAATTAATAATAGAAAAAGTATGCCTCTTACAGAATTGTGGAAAATTAGCCGGCGAAAAGCCAATTTATTTTTCCAATTTGGACAAGTCTTTCAAAAAATCGTTTTCAATTCTATGTTGAAGTTATGTCATGAAAATTTTTCTATAATAGTTTTGAAAAACAGAACACATTGATCAATAGCATAAAATAAAACAGTTCTACAATGATGAAATGAATGATTAGATATGTGTTATAGCGTGTATAAATAATCACAAATTTTATAAATTTTCATGATACCTAGATTATGTAAAAAATATTTATTATAAATTTATATTCACTTAAAAAGTAGTCTGTATATGTAGGATACAGCGGAAAAAGAACGAGCCTATAATTCAACAAGTAATTTTTTTTGATAGTCGTGTGTAAATCATAAAGTGATTGGATGGAAAATTTAATTCGACGCTATTTTCATATTTCTTGGAAGCTACTCTACTTGCAGAAATATCACAAAATCAGTTATATTTTCTTTGAAATTTTTAGGAATGCTTTTAGTTTATCATTTAAATCTTGCTTACTCTTGTCTTCAGTAGTTTAAAAATTAATATCAATGTTAATTTCCGAAATAATAAAAGATTTCCAGGAAAATTTTCCATTTGTAATTTTATGTTTTTATCTAAGAACTTTAAATTCTATAGGTCTTACCAATAGATATATAGGTTTTGAAAAATTGTAATGTTATGTATTCCTTCGTCTAGCATTACAATATTTTTGTAATTACAATGTTAAATTTATTTATTTGAAGTCAAAAGTATTATATGAGTTTTATGCTCACGAATAATATTTAAAAACTGGTCTCATTTTCTGACACATGAATGTAAAATTTAAAAGCAAGAATAGTGAAATAAGCACAATTCTCAAGATATTTCACTTAGCGACGATATATGTTTCTATTATATTAAATATTTGTTGTTGTTTTTTCTGATATTAATTAAAAATACGTCCATTGAAATTAAAATAAAAGTAATAAATTCCGTATTTTGTTCATTTAATTATCTGTTAATTCGTATTAGAAACGAGGATATGAGAGGGATAAATACGTAATTTTTATTTTAAACTCGTATATTTAAGGATGACATTTAGGTTTATTATTTTTCTCAAAGGTTTATTATTTCGCGAATGGATTAATCATAGACATTAAAATGAGTTATAATTATTTGAAGAGTGTTGTAATGTTGAACATAGTTATAACCTACCATGGTAATCGATTAAGTGAATGCTAATAAACATGGAGCTTCTATAAGAGTAATTGTCGATACATCACACAATAAAATAATAGGAAGGAAGTTAAGTTTTTGGTCTCCAATATAAAGAGCTTAAAATATAACAATAAAAATTATTATAACTATGAAACTTATATTTTTTAAATTTTTATATAAATTTAACCTTCTAAGTCGTCGTCGTGTTGGGTTGCATTGATTGTATTGGGTTGATTACAAGTTAAACGGCTTTTGATGGTGGGACGCACCGCGGGGATCCGAGTTCGGTTCCCGGCCTCTCGTCGAGCAGGGCTGGACTGGTGTTCTAGCTGGCTGTAAGATTTGCTGTAAATTGCTCTCGTAGCAACAAGTATGCCATATGGATCAACAGTATAAATTAAAGAACGTAAATAAATTAATGACTAAATAAATAAATTTTGTGTTAATATTAAACCTCAACATATCTCACCTTCATCAAATTCACTTAAATTATTTCCCTATTTTCACGATTCAACATCTCAAAAGGAAAAATGTATCCACTGGTAACAGCCAGTTTTCTCAGAAACCGCGCAACGTAGAAACTTGAAATTTGGTGCAGTAGTAAAGCATATTAACTCGCAAATGTTTTAATGCTAACACCCAAAAATATTTACAAGAAATTTTTTTTTTTTTTGATAAATAATTTCATTTCATATAGTTTGAAATAGCTAATAATGAATGTTTCAAAAATATCACCTTTTTACAATTTTAGTTAGTATATTTTGAAAGGTATACTAAAGAATATGCAAAAAATATATCCACCGTGATTTTCCAAAGTGTGGAAATTAAAATTTTGATAAAAGCAGGGTTATTACAAGCCTAAGTGAGGGCTACATAATATTTTTTTTAGATTTTCATGATTATATATATGCACCTCCTACTTAATTATATTATGCATAATTAAATATTGAATGTGGTACATACTGATAATTTATGATAAATAAAATATTTTAGTATGTATTTTTGGTATTTTTCAAAAAGAAAATAAATCTTAGAAATTTATTTGAGACTATAAATCAATCCAATAGAAAAGTACCAGCAAAAATTAAATCTAAAAAATATATTGAAAGTAATAATATAAAGGTAATTTTATGATTTATCAAAAATAGTTACAAAAAATATTATAATTCTAAGCATTATTTATTATGATGTAGATATCAGATATTAGTATATGAGTTGAAATTTTTGATTAGTGAATATTAGCAACTGTCTAGATAAGCATTAGCTAATGATTGAATTATGAATTTAAAACGAAATAGTTGATCAGTTGAAAAAAATTAAAAGTAACGTTCTTAAAAAATGTAAAAGTCTGTGCGATATTAAGTACATTAAATGTTCGAAGTATTTATTTTGACAAATATTCTTTAAATAATTAAAAATTTAATTAACTTTAATTGTTTTTGTCGCAAATTTTAATTTACCTGAATACACTTATTATTTATTACAGAAAATCGAGTATAGATACACTGTAAATGAGTATAAGAAATTAATTGACCTTTTTTTAGTAATAATTTTAATATTTATTTATCGACTTAAGATTTTAATAAGTATAAAGAATTCCCACACTCTTTTTTTTTTGGTAAATTCAAAACCCATGTAATAATATAGATTTCATAACTTTCTATAGTAATAACAAGGCCATATAATAAATATAAAACAAAATTCGAAAACGGGGTTTGAGAAGGAAAAAAATGTTTCGGATTTTGGCATGTTCTACAATTGTAACACATACAATTGTAGAACATGCCAAAAACGAAACATTTGCTGACTTTTTTACATGTTATGTTAAATTTTATAGAAATTAATCTCTACATATATTAAACTGTAAATTTTATGTGTTTGCACATTGAAAATATATATGCTAAACCGAGAGGATGAAGTATAAATTATAGAAGCTCAAGAAATAAGTTTTCAGCAAAATATAGGGGTTAACATGACTTACCAGTGACAGTTACTTTATCGCAAACAGTTCACTCAGACGGAAAATATGCGGATTTAACATTATAAAAAATAATTTACATTATATTAGTATAACACCAAAGATATGCCTAGCTACTCGTCGCGTAGTAATTACACAAATATACAGTATACCTCTTTACCTCAATAAATAGCGCTAACTTCAAATCGCGCAATGAAATATTCCACCCGGACAAATTGAAAAAATGGAAGTGGCCAGAGGTGAAGTATGGCGTTAGACTTATAAAAAAAACGGTATCCTTATGTTTTTCAGTAGTAGGCGAAGTACAAAGTCGCGAGCATAGCTAAATTTTGTAATAAAAATGCCACTATATTTTTTAAATATTTTGTGAAATATTTTAAAATATAAAATATTTCAAAACATCGGAATCTGGTTCACATTCACCTTAACATAATAAACATACATATTTGCATAAATATACAATTTTATTCTGTGAATATTAACATAAGTAGGTCATTCGTAAGAAAAGCTCACTTCATATTTTCACCAAACTTGCAAGTGGGATGGTGCAATTTCTGTAGCAGCTTTCTTGGAGACCTGCGAAAGATTAAAAGTGTAGCTGCATTCAGGAGGGTGACTATAATGTGAATTTGTAATGATAATATCTTTCAAAAGACCTGAGATGTATATTGCAGTCACAACCGCGCTTCTGCCGCAAAATACACAAAGGAGACAGAATAAAATAACAAACACAACATGTAATACTGGAAACAGAAAAGTAGCACATTGGTTTATATTTACTGTTGGAAATTGCATTTTATGTTTGAAACGTATTAGATTTATAAAATTTGTACCACACTCGAGGCGTTTAGTTTTCTCCAGAAATCCAGATTAGCCATAACGAAATAACAAGCAGAACAAAAAATACTGGAGTTACAAAAAAGCAGCACGTTAGTATAAATTTATTTTTGAAAATTGCATTTTATGTTTTGAAATGTATTTGTTTTATGAAATTTATGCAATGTTTGAGATGGTTAGTTTTCTTAAAATTTTATTATCAAAAAATCTAGATGCAAGGGTAAATAATCCTAAAATCATAGTCGCAAGTTTGTTTTAGAATGTACTGAAATGTTTGCAAAATATTTGATTACAACTTAAAAAATATCAAAAATAATTATTCCAGTAAATAGAAAATGCGGATAGAGCCGCAATTATATGTTAATTTTTATTTTATTTTTTAAATAAAATAATTCTTTAAAGCTATTATAACCTGTCTCTTATACGAATGTATAGTACCACAGGGGCGATTCGTCACATTATTCTGAAGAATAAAAAGAACTAAAAATGAAACGATTCAAAAAACCAAATTTAATGCACTCATATTGAAAATTGAGGAAACATATCCTGTCAACACTTTGAATCGCCATCTGATCTTATTAGTGACAGAATTTTGAAAAATATCTGTGATGATAGATTTTAAAGTTTTATTTTCCTGGGATTAGTAGGATTTGATTTAATAAATGTATTGAAAAGATTTTGGGACGAATCGAATTTTGAAGGCGATTATTTCGAAAACGGAAACGCAAATGTAAATTATATACAAATTACATCACTCTTTACCCGGACCCCTTCTATTACAAGAGCCGTCCGGAGGATTTTTTAAAGTGTTCGACCTTATAAAGAAATCAACTTTTCGTTATTAAGGCATTATTTTATTTTATTGATGGACTAAGAGAAGAAATATATAATAATCAGAAACATATATATATAATAATAGAATATAAATTTTGCAATGACTTGCCGGGAATTTTAATGAGATTTTTAATATGCATTAAATCTGTTTTATGGATCTAAAAGTAATAGTTTGGAATTAAATTGAATACCACGAAAAGTAGAATTTTTCAAGAGTATAAAAGTTTTTAAGACTGAATGATTTTAATTGACATTTTAGGTAACTTGTTACTTCTTCAGAAAATATGGGCTTTAAAATCAGATGTACTTTTAATTTTTTTCCTCATCAAGTTTCAGGTATTTTTGGTTTATTATTTATTTCAAACTAAATATTTATTACAATAATTTCTTTGAGAATCTGATTAAAACCAAGACTGGGACAATAATTATATCGGAAGACAAATGCGTATTGGCTGATGAAAATCCAATAATAGTTTAAATTACTAAGATATTATTATTTTGGATTTTTGTCACTTTAGATATAAATACCCGAAAATATTTTTTTAATACTTAATTAAAAAATGATTTAATGTCGATAACAAAAGTATTAAAGACATTAATTTTGTAAATAAACATATTTTCTTTTCCAATAATTGTTGGTGTTTCGTACGTCAAAAGAAAGTAAGAATAGAACTTTATAAAGATCAGGCAATTCATTTTTCTTGGAAACTATTTACTGGAGAAACTTTAAATTTAACAATTCAATTAAGAAATGTTAGGTGAGGCAATAAAGTTTTAATGAAAATTGGTTTTAATTTCAGGTATCATACTTGTTTTATTATATGAAAGACAAACTTAAAAGGATTCCCAAGCTATATTTTTAAAAATATCTATAAAACACTCACTACTTCAAAAGTAATAAAATCAAAATTATAAAATAAATATTATTACCAGATATTTATCTAAAATTTAACGGAAACCCACGGCGAGGATTCTAAATATCATGGTTTCTGAGAAAGTCACGACATTTTTAAGCAGGGGAAATATCCACTGGACAATATATTGATAAAGTCAAAAATAATGTTGATATTTTAAAATACATCAATCAAAATATTCTATAAAACAAAATGTCTATATATGCCTAAATATACACGTAAGCTACGTTGTGCCAGTCATACTCGTATTTAAGAGATTTGTCTTTTTTCTGTACCCAATTAAAACCGCCATCTTGATATTATTATTTAGACAATAAATATAAGTAAACAATTTTATTTAAATTTGCATGAAAATATTAAAATAATATAATGCAAAAATAGAAATTAAATTTATGGGTCTGTTATCATAATATTGTCCGTTAAATTCTTAACTCCAAATATCTACGTAATGCGATGCTTATTTCCATAAATTATTGTAATTTATATTGTTTTAAAATTATATTTTAAATTAATTTTTACCTAAAGTGACAATGATAAAAGGATCCCCTAATGGCGACCCTGAACCAGAAGCGTCAGAGTGAGACGGCCCTCGCTAGATACAGAGGACCTGGTAAAGATTGCGACGAGCCGTTGAATGCAGGCGGCACGGAATTGATTTTTATAGGAATTTATGCCTTATACCTACGGTCAGGAGTCAACGTCTTTCAGCTCAAAATTATGATAAAATCATTGATCAAACGCATACAAAATACTGCGTTCTGACAAATTGCATAGGGTTCGGAATTTTCGAGTTGATAATTCTGGAAAGACTTATTCGCAATTACTAACATTTATATTCAGAAACCTTATATTGTAGCCCATTAATAAAAACAATTTGAATATATTTGGCGTTAATTTTGGAGAAATTCATTATCCGCAATTAAATCAAACTACGTGTATGTACTATTATTTCTACTTTCTTTAAGTACGAGAAAAAAATAAAATTTGCCGATTCAAAATAAAACTTATTACCTATTGAGTTCATAAATATTACTTACAAGATCCCAGTCGCTAACCGGTTTCCATTTTTGTAGGTTTTGCTGAATTTTTTATTTCTCTGTTATTTTAAATATTGGTGGTAAATTTCAAAAGTTTGAGATTTACTAAGGTCACATTTTCTATATTGATCGGTTGTTACTTGCGGTTTTTCCAAAGGATGTATTTTTTTGAAATTTCGTCTTTATAATATCATTCTAGCTTTAATTTTGTATACCAAATATTTATTTTTTATTTAAAATAGTTATTTACATACTTTGATGTATACGTAAATATTATACATACGGCTGCTTTATTGCTACGAAGGCAATCTCTTACATTCAACCATAATACCAGTTCAGACCCGCTTGATGAGCGACCGGGAATCGAACCCAGATTTCCGGGATGCATCGAGCCATCAAAAGCCCTACACCTTGTGAGTAACCCAACACACCAAGGTGATGACGTATTAATCGCACCGATTACATCATTTGCCCCATCTAAAACTTATATATGAAATTTCAGATAAAAAATATATGTAGGATAATGCCCATTTAAAACTATATGAAATTTAAAATGGTCATGCCAAACGGTTAATGAGATAGACGAATGTGTATAACGGCTCGAAAAAAAAGAAGGGCAGACGGACGGATACATTAACTGTTATATACAAATAGGTTAAAAGAGTGATGGGATTCACATCTATATTTTTAAACAGGACATAGCTTCTCACAGAAATGCTACTGAGTAATTTTTTGCGTTAAATTCTTTGAAATGTTATTAGGTTAGATTCAAAATATATTTTAATTATTCATAAACATTTTACTGAAAAAATGAAAACATTTTTCAAATATTATTACTTTCGAGCAAACAAAGAACTGCAACATTCAGATCCAAGTTTTTTACGGAATTAATAAATATTTAAGTGCTTGCACGCAGCTTGTTAGCTTTTTAGTGTCTAGATTTAATACTTTTCAATTTAAATTGGTATACAATTTTTAAGTCTCTACTTCCGATGAAAAGGATTCTCTAATTTATTTGGCTTACCACCCCTTCTAAAAAGTTTATTACTTATTACTTATTATAGAGCTCAACTTTTTAAAAAAAAAGTTTTAAAACATTTAAAACACTGCTAATGATTATGGTAGAAGCCAATAAACACAAACTTCTTTTGACTTTTATCGAAAAAAATAAAAAAAAAAGTTGTTTTAATCCTCAAGCGAAACTAAAATTGTTGAAAAAATTAAGCGATAAATCTATATCAATCAACATCAAATTTTATTTTTTATTTCCATGTTGAAAAAGTTTAAAAAACAAACAACTTTTTTAAAAAACAATGTAGGCTATCAAATTTCTGTGATAAACTGTTTTGAAGGAGATCAGTTACGACAGACGGTCAGAATCGTGAGTAATTGTTTTTTTCTCTTTTATCGCACGAACCCCCAATAAAAATACGTTCGATAAAATATAATGTTATTGCATAAAAGAAATTGGCCGATATGCTTTGAAATTACATCTGTATTAGAAAAAAAATTAATAAATAACGATGTACTTATTTGCGTTCAGGGCTAAATATGTTTAACATCTTATATATGAAAGTGGTCGTAAGCCACCAACTAATATTGCTAATTTAATTCTGTTTTTTTCCACGATCAAAATCGTTTCGTTATATTCGGAAATTTTAATAGTTTGAGATTTGCTGACAGCGTACTTTCTATGTTGATTGATTGCCTACTCGCTCTGTTTGCCTCGACTATTGTTCCCGTGTAAGACCATTATACGTTATTATTTATAGTGTATTTTTTTTTCCTCGTTGCTTGATATATTAAGTCATTATTTATATATTAATTATTATTCGTTTTGCCACTTTTACGTAAGGTGTATTTATTTAATGGCTTGTTGCGTGTTTAATACCAGTCGAATTACCTAAGTTTATTATTTCACATATAAACATTGATTATTTTTGGTCCACGTATCTTTGTGGTCGTTTGCTTGGCACAAGCTATACATAATAAAATTATAGCAGTGATTCCTGAAGATTAAAAATATTTAAAAAAAAAATTATTAATTTAGTGTACAGAATGATAATAGAAGTCAGAAAAACTTTTTTTAGACCTTTTGTCAGTCTGTCTGTAGGTTAATTTGAGCGGATGTCACTGAAAACTTACTTGACGGTTTTGATGAAATTTGGTATGGTAAAGGTATATACGCAGGAGCAATATATAAGAGAAAAAAACAATTTGTTTTCCCTTATTACATTCAAACGAAGTCGTAGATACAGTTGGTATATGTATAATATGGCATTGTTAACTATACGGTGAAAATTGTACTTGGTACTCGTAAATGTTTAGGTACTGAACGAGTGAGGCGCAGATAGAGGAGATGGGGGTTTCGAAACCAAATATTTGTGGCGTGTGGTGTGTGAGCTCAGGATCCTTGAGCGGATTAGTAATGATGGATGCATTTCCAAATATTCATATTTTATTTTCGAAAGAAACAATATACCATCTTTGCTAATATCCCACCTGAAGATGTTGTAATACAACGAAACCTAGGTCGTGGTAAAGAAATTAAAGAAAGTAGAAATAATACTACATCACGTAGTTTCATTTAATTGTGAATAATGAATTTCTACAAAATTAAAGCCAAATATATTCAATATAATAGAGCATTTATATTTTGATAAAGCGTTTGTTACTCAAAATATCAAGTGCTCCAAATATCATGTATCCTCTTATAAGACTACCCTGTATTATCGTTGAAAAGAAGTAATTTCTCGAATTTTATTGAATGCGCAGTAGGTAACTATAATACATTTAGTTTATTTAAATATTTTATATGAATGACGTTTACTGTAGGGATGGATAGAAAATCTTTTTCATGGACGTTGAATTTAACCTATTTAGGATTAAGTACATCGAAAGGAAAATAAAAGAGATATCTCATAAGATCTCTTAGGTATTCGTCGGTCTGCTTGTCTATGAGAACCGTATTATCCGTCTGCCTATTTCATTAACCGTTTCACGCAGATATTACAGTAAATAACACTTACAAAAATTATATTTATGTTTTAAAGGTGGTAATTAATTAATCAAAGTAATTCATTTCCTAAGAGTGAAATAATGATTATTTCTCTATGTAAGACTTATGAAATTATTGAAATTAAAAATAATTTTTGATGTGGTGTAACATAATAGGCGCACAAAGAAACATATAAAAATCATTTATTATTAATACCGCTTTCCTAGACTCATATTATCATCGGGAGACGATACATGTTTTTTTTAAAATGTCATACAATTGTTCTTTTATTCATTGTAATTTCTTTTATTTATTTATTTTTCAGACGTTGCATGCTAGCAATATGTAATGATAAAGAAATAATTAAATTACTGAATGTCCTAATATGTTACTATATAATAAAGAATACGTTAAAAAAACATCTCCTTTTCTATTGTCACTTTCGACTATATATGTTTATTAACGACATTTTTGTGAAACTTACTTGGAAATACTGTTATTTTTTTGTGAATAAAACTTACTATTTTTGTCAGAAATATCTATGGATTTCATTTTCATTTTACGTGTGTATTTTTTATCTTAGATATGGGTGTGGATGTGTCTGCGATGACAGGAAATTTATTTACGTGCTACGTTGTTGTATTTGCAATTTAAAATATAAACTGACCGAGTTTACAATTCGGTACAAATACCGAGTTTCAACTTCATAATTTGTAACTACGATTTTCCATATTTGCGTACAAAAATATATTTATATCCTATAATACTCTGCATGTATATATATATATATATATATATATATATATATATATATATATATATATAAATGTATATATACATAAATGTCAATAATTAAAAAAGGAAGTTAATTGGAGTGCAAATATACTTCCATAATGTATACTCTTGCAAAATAGTATTGTGATTGACATTGCAATACGGTATGCCATCATTATTTAAACGTTAAGATTAAAATTTTTAAAAATAAATTAATTTCAATACCCTTACGCCCCGAAAAAATTATTTGTGTTATGCAAAACGAGTCAACTTCCTATTGATTATATTATATATTTATATGGGCTATGTAAAGTATCAAAAACGCAAAATAAAAATAAAATAATTTTTTTTGTAATTAAACCGTAAATGTTATTCTTTTAATATCGTTATTTCTAAATATAGGTTTGTTTTTATAAAAAAGGGCTTAAAAGAAATTGGCCTTAAGCCTCGCTTGATCGTTTCAAAATTCCTCTTTTTCCCTTTTGCAAAACTAATGTCGATCAGTAATTCTCATAAGTTATAAAAGTTTGAGATTTGCTTAGAAAGCGTTTTCAATTTGATTGATTGCCGATCCGCCCAACATGCACCCTCTTCTAAACCAAGAATTGTTCTGATTTTCTTTCTCTTCAATTTAAGTTGGGCAATATTATGGGGCATATTATACATTGGGTTATTAACATTTCTTTAGATTAAAACAATATTTCTGTTGTTTCGCTTTTACGATTAAACACTTTATAATAATTGTATTTAAACAGCATGTTTGAAGTTTTCTTGGTTCGAAAATCAACACAATATTTAATAGATTTCAATGAAGCTGTACGTTTTCAGTACTTAGTCGTCGGTAATTGAAATAATAATTAACGGAAAACAAAAATTTCCTAATATTTTCATGTACCTTTATTATGAATAATAACATTTAATAGTGTGAATTCTACTCATACGTGAAAAATTTTCACATAATTATTATTTACAATATCCTCAAGAGTTCAGTTATCTATCTGTGCTTTCAATAGGTTCTAAATTATACGATCTAATCTTGTAACATAAAGATCCTTAAAACGAAAAATACCTAGCTTTATATATTCCTGAAATTTTTTATAGATTTTAGTGTTACCGCTAGAAATTTAAATAAAGTTATACGGAAAGTTGTTTAGTCTAAAATAATTCTAATGTAGTTAAAACGTTTGCTCTGTCTGACTCATAAATACATCTACTCTCCAATTTTACAACAGAAAACGGGTCATAAATACTAATTAACAATAATTAGCTATAAATGCCATTGAACTTTTTCTTAGTAGATTTTAATTGCATTTCAATGTGACTTAACTTCGCTCTAAATAGTACATGGCACATTTTGATTCCACTTAAATAGTTACTGCTAATATGTATATTAAAGCTATACGATTGTGATAATTTCATGTCAATTGCGTAGGTTTTTTATGCCAAATTATGAAGAACAAACAATTTTTTTTTTTAAATTTACAATATGTATAACAATTCTATTCATAAGAGCAATTGCGTATTTATTTTCGTTAATTATAAACCGAAAACCGCGTATTTATTATATTGATTAACCATGTTATGAAATAAATAAATATATAATTTTTGTATTTAATTTTCCGTGAATTTCCATATTTCATGCAAAATTTCCATGAAATTTTGGAATAAAGATTTCTTGAAGCCTAATTAAATATTTACAGTCAACTGATGAATATAATGTAAATTTGTAATAATAAATCTTTCAACAATATGACGGATGTATCATAGCGTCTCGCGTGCTCGCCTCAAACTCCAGCTCCTAAGATAAACAAAGGAACCGCGCGCTGTTTAAAATAACAAAGGAAAGATAAAACGCTGATACGATATATCCGGCGGTGGCGTACACACAGACACTTCGTTTTTGATTCCTGATAAAATATAATTTCTTATATAAAATTTATTCCTTTTAATTTTTTCATCAAATTTTCGTATATTATATCTATCTTATTAATAAAATTATCCAAAAATCAATACGGAAAAAATCCACCTGGAATGGGAAGTCAAATGTTACCAACATTTAATAAAAATATACTTACAAAATTAAGTAATAATTTTACGGAGTGCAAATATTATAACTTTCGAATATTCTGTAGTACTTTATAATTAGTCTCTATTGATCTGATTGGAAATAATGAAAAAAATTGTCACGGCTATGTGTAAGTTCTGTTGGTAAATGAGAGAATTTTAGTAAATGCAAGATTTTAATTCAGAGAGATGGAGGATTCTTAGGATTGTCTCGCTGTGATTCAAAACTGCTTAAAGTATGCTACATAACAGTATTTACATTATAATAAATATAATTCTGTATTATAATATTTTGCTGTATTTTGTAGTAATCCAACTTTAGGAATTGGATCAACCATTGCAATATAAAATTGCGTTTATAATATAGTCTTCGCCTTTATAATGTTGACTAGCTTGTTTTCAACTTTTTAATTCACTTTTCAGTCTACCGTATTTTTAACATTAATATTGATTGTTTTAGTTATTTCATTTATGTTTTTGATTTTGTGTTCCAAAGCCATTTAAATCTGACCCATAAAATATCAGCAATATGGGTCTACTACTATAGTAGGTTATCTGCATAAGGTGAATATGTTAATATACAAGAAATTGAGTATTATTGAATCTTTCACAGTGCATACATACGATATACATAGAACTGAGAACATATTATATATTTAAATTGTAACGAAAAATGCATCTATTATTAATACAGATGATTCTGCACATTGAACTGAGTAGAAAAGATTAGGGAACTATATCACAATTTTCAACTCTTTTATGATACTTTTATTCCTGTAAAACAAATTTTTACGGAAGCATGCTTCAAATATACTCAACTTGGTGCATACGATCACCTGGTTAAATAATGTACACGTTCTTTGTGGCACCTGTATAAATACACACATATTTACGTATATTCCTGTATATGCATATGCGTATGCGTGTGTGTGTGCGTGTGTGCGTGTTGGTGAGCGTGTGTATGTGCGTGCGTGCGTACATGCGTGCAAGCGGGCGTGCGTCTGTGTGTGTGCGCGCATATTTGTGTGTGTGTGTGCAAATTGGTATGCGTATGTATGTGCATGCGTGGTGCGTGCGAGCGTGCGTGCGTACGCGCGTGTTTGTGTGCGCGCGCGTGTTTATGTTTATTTGTGTGTGTGTGGGCATGTAATATTTAGTAAAAATATATCATTGTGAGTAACTAAAATTAGAATTATTTTGGTCAATACAAATATTAACTTATTTGTAAATTTGGTACGCTTCTGAAATTTAAAATTGTTGGCTTTATTATATTTATTAAACCATGTTTTATATGGAAGTTGTTCCTTCATATTATATTATTTATTTCCATTTCAGGACTTATTAATACATATATTTATTACCACTTTGTTGTATTATATGCATATAATAAATATTGTTATACCAATATGTAATATAATTTAAAATTTATATTTAAAAAAAAAGTTTATTTTAAAAATATCCACTAATGCTTTAGTTCGATATCGTGGTGAGCAGCCGATAAATGTGTAAATAACACTAAAATTTTAATGAATTTCCGGTGGGCGGGATAAGTACCTGTTATTCGAACGTGCTTTTAACACATTCATGATGAGGTAAGAGTACCCACCATAATGTAATCCGCGCGTTTAAAAGGATTTTTTTCATATATCACATCCAATCATATCGGTTTTATCTTATTTTATATTCTTTGATAATGAAATGAAATAATAAGTGAATTTAAAAAAAAAACTCTAATTTGAAAGGGTCTTTATTGTCTTGTTGAACTCAAAGGGCTTTTGATATCTTTATCAAGTAAAAGGCCTTAATGGGACAATTCTAATCATCTGGATATTTGTATATTTATGCTTAATTATAAGTAGCATATATTTAAAAATTCCAGTGACAACATTGTTTTTCAGCTCAAGCCGTTAACATAGGTTATCTATGTTCAGTAGCTACTTTAGACCATACCGTCATCGATCTGAGCGGTCATATTTCATGATCTCACTTTGTTAAATTAACGAAATCATCAACAAAATGTGATGTCTATCTACTATTAGTATCTATTTAGTTCTTTAATACTTAACACAGACATGCACGTTGATAGGTAAAAAGACAAGTAAAAACATAAATATGAAAATGGAATAAAAAAACATTTTCAAAATATAACAGAAAAATATTGAATATATTTGGCGTTAATTTTGTAGAAATTCATTATTCACAATTAAATGAACCTACGTGATGTAGTATTATTTCTACTTTCTTTAAGTTCTTTACCACGACCTAGGTTTCGTTGTATTACAACATCTTCAGGTGGGATATTAGCAAAGAATGGAAATTCTTTGCTAATGTCCCACCTGAAGATGTAATACAACGAAACCAACGTAGTAATAGAGGCAGGAAGTATGTTCTTCTTTACATAGAGCAACTAAAAGTCACATGGCTGCGTAGGTTTTTTGAATTGGCAAAGCTGAGAGATGAAAAATTTTTAAAAAATATTTTTTTTAAGAAAATAAATTTATTGCTTCTTCCAATAAAGATCCACTCACAAAGTATATGCACTGCTACACTATAAATATACCGAATAATAATACGGGCGAGATCAAAATTGTATTTAGACAATTTAAAAACAACGAAGCTCCGGGGACGATGGCATTACTACAGATCTCATAAGAGCGAAAGGCGCTCCGATTCTCAAATAATTGCAGAAAATGTTTAAGGCCATTAATTTCGATGGAACAATACCTAAACTATGGTATAAGAATGTAGTTTTACTGTTCTTCAAAAAAGGAGATTACACGATTTTCATTAGAAAATTTAACGACTTCCAGCCTCTTGAGCGAACAGTGATTCGACAAGTCTATAGCATAGAAGATTATATTTTTGCAACAGATTATATAAAAGATTAAAACGTATAAGCAACAACTGTGTAGTTTTTTTGAACTACGAGGAAGCTTTCTCTATTGATACTTGAGCTGTTTTGGACTCTTTGCAGTCAGTAATCACAGTATTGATATGCCTATATAGCACCTCTGCGATGATTGACCGAATACATGATCAGGAGATAAAACCTATCTAACTGCGCTGAGGAGCAAGAGAGCAGGATGTTATATTTCTGAATTTGAAGTAGTTGTTCATGAGTATGGTGGAAAATGTCTTCAAATACTTAGATTGGAAAGGACAGAGCACTCAAGCACAAGCACAAAACACAAGCTCATCTCACACCTAAAAATTTCGTCATCACTTGGGGATTACGTCATCATACTAAATATTTGCAGCTGACGATCATATGATTATATGTAAAGAAGTTGTTCGAGAGAATGTCTGGTATAAGAGAAGGATTCCTTTGGGTTGGGCAACATTTGAGAAATTGAATCGAATCTTAACTTTTCTGATTCCTCCATAGCTAATGTGAAGTTTTATATTCAGTTTTCTGCATGTAAAAGCCTATGATGCAGAACGTGAACACTCACTGCTGACATGATCTCTAAATTTAAAATTACTCTGCGAGCGATAGAAAGAGCTGGATTCTGAGTATCTGTTAAAGATGAAGTCTGTAATAACGAATTCCGATAAAGAATCAAAATATTCGACAAAGAGCTTAATATTAGCAAACTGAAGTGGCAATCAACAGGTCATATTTGCCGAATAACCAATAACCAAAGAGGTAAACAATTTCTCGAGTGCAGACCACGAATATTGCAGAGCAGTGTGGGACAGTATGGAACACCGTCTAGGCAAATGGTTAGACAGATTAAACAAATCGGCTTGAAATTATTGGATATGGAAAGAAAAGGACCGTGTATGGTGGCGCATATTGAAGAATTGATTTTGAAGAACCAATGAAGAGAACGTTTGTAGTATAATCGTCTACTACAGTATCTTACTCATTTAGTCGGCTGTAATTTACCATAGAATATATAATTTTATAAGGGTATGAGTCATTCACTCTACTCCGTTTATGAGAGCAGCTTGCCGCAGAAACTCACGAACTCTTTCCTCTCTAAAGTTGAACGCAGGGCACAGTTTAATAATTATGTTTTTTATGACTAGTAAAATAATATAGATTTTCCCGTATTGTAAAAACCATACCATGAAAAATACTCAAAATACCGTTGTAAAATTATTTATCAATATGTAAAATTTTTTCTTCATTACATATTGTGAAAAAAATAGAAAAGAAAATGCCTATATGGAAATGGAATGGAAAAAATTCTGAAAATGTTCAATGTCGAAATATTTGAACACATTATCTGTATTTAATTCAAAGTTAAAGATCCTGGCCCAACAAATTTAAGGACAGAAATAATACAGAATGTATTATGCAATCAGATTTTTTTTATATTTTATTTGTAAAAACATAAAAATGCTACTTATATTATTTCAAAACAAAAATCTTTACAAGCAGAATTAGGACTTTCCATTTTTATTATATATATGACGTTTATATCTATTCTCTCTAAATCTATAATAATTCACTATTGTAGAAAAAATAAACGAGGATAATACATTATTACTATTGGATAAACTATTTTCTGCTGAATTTACGACTTCCGAATCCTAGAACCAATACGTAAAAAGTTGGTAAGAATATCGCTTTAAATTGGTCACAAGTCGCTAGTTATTTTCCCCTAAATTTTTCTTTTTTTTCTCACGCAGCTAAATTCTCTTACGGATTCTCGTAAGTTATAAAAGTTTTGGATTTTGTAAGGACGCACTTTTAGTATTAATTTATTGTTGACCCACCCTACTCGTGCTTGCTTTTAAGCCAAAGATTTATGTCGTCTTTTTTCACAGTGTGTTAATTTTGCATTGACATTTTGTAATATTTTTATACTAATTTAATATTATGCCATAAATTAATTAAGCTTCGTTTAGTAATATTAAATTAAATGTCGATTTATTTTTTTCAAGTTTGTAAATAGCTCAAGTGTGTTTATCTTATTAACTTGAAATTAGTCCAGAAGATTCCTACTTGAGTAAAGAAAGGAAAGAAACATAAAAGTAAGTTCGTCCAAAATTTAGTATTTTGTGCAAAAAATAGAATATATTCTGGATATTAAAATTAAATTTAGAGATATTCCAACTTTAACATAATACAATACTAGAAATTAAAAGAAAATAATACGTGAGCGAAGTAATGATAAAAAATTATGAAAATTAGTTATTTGATCTTCGGTCTTACCTACTCCATCAAACGTAAAATGAAAAAAAAACTGATTTCAACGATAGTTCTTTGTGTAATAAGAATATTTCTTGTTCTTTTTATTGACAAAGAGAAAAAAATTAGGTGTCATAGCTTATAGAAAAATGGTCGCATCTTCCTGTCAGATTGGTGAATATATCTATAGGCACTATTTGGAGAAATGGTCATATATAATAAAAGATTTAGGGCTATTGACTATTCAAAGACCATAATCATATTCTTTCCTTCAGGAAGGAAACGTATAACAATCAGCAACATTATCGATGAAAAGGTAATACGAGCGGTGCAGCTTCTGTATGTGTATAAAATGCTGTAAATGGACTAGTTTGAAATTATTAACGGTGTGTGGACATTTGAATTTACAGATTACCGTGGATTCCCAAAAATATTATTTATTACAAGAGTATAATAGAAAATATTATTCATACAATCATTTCACACCTTTCAGTTGACTTACTTGATGGCCCGTATTATATCACTTGGTATAGTCCTGATGGATTTTAATTTCTTCCATTTATTTTATTACCTATATTTTCAGAAACAAATTTAGTGTTTTTAGATTTTGGTTTTCCTTTATATTGACCTCATATTATATGCAAGTCGAATTATTGCTTCAGGAATGAGTTTATGGAGTTAATTGAGCAACTTTAGGGCGATCAAGCCCAAGATCAAGCTCCAAGAGTTGATTAAGCAACTTTAGGGCGATCAAGCCCAAGATCAAGCTCCAAGAGTTGATTAAGCAACTTTAGAGCGATCAAGCCCAAGATCAAGCTCCAAGAGTTGATTAAGCAACTTTAGGGCGATCAAGCCCAAGATCAAGCTCCAAGAGTTGATTGAGCAACTTTAGGGCGATCAAGCCCAAGATCAAGCTCCAAGAGTTGATTAAGCAACCTTAGGGCGATCAAGCCCAAGATCAAGCTCCAAGAGTTGATTAAGCAACTTTAGGGCGATCAAGCCCAAGATCAAGCTCCAAGAGTTGATTAAGCAACTTTACGATTAATCACTATTTAGGGCAATGTTTTTTTTAATTGCTGAGTGTTTTCTGTTTCATTCGTTACCGTTTATACAACATTGTATAAAATTTTATTTTTATTCTGCTTCCACATATGTGACGCTTTGGGAAATCTGTAATTTTGGCCTGGGGTCTTCATGAAAGAAATAATTAAATAAATAAAATTCAATTTTGAAGAAAACTGTTGGGTAATATCGATTTATAAAAATGTTTTAAATCTTTTTACAAGTTATTAGGAGTTTTCAATTTGCCTTGTTAGCTAAAATCAAATTTTACCGCGACCTGATTGAAAAAAATTCATCTATTCAATTTTTTAAAGAATAATTTGAATCTGCCCATAACCAGACTAACATTTTGATTACCATTTAAAATCTACGTTCTTTTAAATGATATTTAAAAGTGGTGATGATCTTTGATGCACCATTATTCCAGTTAGGTACCAGCAACAATATCGTAAAAATACACAGCTTCGTTAATCTCAGGCTACACATGTTTAATTTAAGAGAATATAGGCTACGTATTATTACGCTTTAATTCATAGGGAGTGAGTAGGAATTAAATAATGTAAAAGAAATAGGTAAACATTGCACAAAGGGTGCGAAGTAAAACAGATCTTCTTATTTATTGACTCACTAGACCGATATTCACGCCGATATACTTCCGGTCCGATGGTCTAGCTCATTTGGAAAACGAAGTACAGGCGTCTAGTGGTTGTAAGGAAACGGCATTATAATTAAAATAATTACAAACGGGTGAAACAATAGGGAACAACCAGTTATTAATAAAATGCAATTCTATCGATTAATAGCATCGCATATCTATAAAAATAAAATGTGGAAGAAAAAACTTAAAAAAGTTCATAGAAAAGTTGCATTCACTTCAACTCCTTTATAAAAATTAGACAAAGCTTATTGCAGTAAATTTAAAGTAAATTCTATGTTTATTAAGTATACTGAGACTTAAATAATATTGCGACTAAAGTACTTCTAATGCTAGCATTACACAGCAATATATAATTTGATTGTTTTTGAATTTTAATACAATTTTTTGCTCGTTCAAGAGTAACATGTAGATATTTATTTTTGAAAATAACACATACTTCATGCGATTCATTTTTAAATACACGTAAAATTACAAGTTAGCAAGATTATAAATAAATAAGTAGAATAATAGAACAAGGGAGACAATTTAGATCTATGGAAGCGCGTTAGTTTCGAGATAACTGGTTATATTCTAGATTTTTTCGACTCACTTCGCAAATGTGTGCTATCTAAATTTACAAAAACGGTAATAATATAGCTATCAATTTGTGTAATATTTAAAGTTACAGACCCACCGGTCCAAATTATTATTTTCCTCCTTCTTAAGGCAAAGTTGCTTTTGTAATTACAAAAACGCCAATATCTCCGCTACAAAAAATTTAAATGTATATTTATTTGTTCAGCATGAATCTACGTAGAAAACTTACCTTCAAATTTATAAACATACATTTTTATAATTAATTGACAAAATGACGGCGAAATCAGATGAATATAACAAAGATACCAAAGTCATTTTCATCTGCATGGAATTTAATATTTATTGTGTTTCCAATACCAGATATGAACTAAGTCTTTGTGTTAGGTTTTGTTAACTTTTAATATAACATAATGAAATAAGAGCGTTGGTATGCGAAAGAAAATGCGTAACGTGTCACTACATGGGCGGCGGTGGGACGCAGGGCGGGCGGATACTACGGACTTCGAATATCAATTGTTGGGCCTCGAGACCGTCGCTTTATATATTCGGTCCGTTGGGCTAAATTTCAATATTTGTGTAGGAACATCTTCTAATGCTTGCATTACACAGCATTATATAGCATTACATTATTGTAAAGGCCAAAGGGATGAGCTTTTTGTAATCTGAACGTTTTTTTTTTGTTCGCGAAGGATATTCGCTAAAGGTCTTGCAAATGTTGCTTTTGATAATTTAATTTTTATTGGAAGATCTTTTCGACAATAAGTAAAGAGCCTCTGTTGATTTATGTATCATTAGAGCTAAAATATGTAAGTATTTGTTGTTTGTATAGTAATATTTATTTATTATTTTTATTTTTAAATTTTTGGAAGACAATAATAAATATAATTACTTCAGTAGTTTAAACATTATTTTTAGGTTAAATGTTTTTTCAAAGCAATTTTTATTATTCATTTGCTTCCTAAAACATTTATGTATTCGAAATATTCATCGTGAAATCAAATGAAATATTGATTTATGATTTTTGAAAAACGAGTTTTACAAATAAGGTTAACCTGCTGATTACAATATTTAGAAATTTTTACGAAATTGTTTTCACGTCAAGCGTATAGTAGTTCGCGATTTATAAAAATGTCGTGGATATGTATTTTTATTTATAAAACATGTGATAGGACGGAATATCATGCAACTCGACAATATGGATTTATTATGGTGTTCGCTTTCCCGGTTATTTAGTGTTGCCGATTGGGAGCTCGAATTTCTTAAATAAATAAAAATATTTCTGGATAATTCATAAAAAAAATTAAATATTTTTCCCAGTGCAACATAGTAGTATACAATATGTGCAACATAGTAGTAGTTCAAATTTAAAATTACTCCATTAACTTTGTTTATGCGTGTAATTAAAAGAATCGTATAGATTTGGGGAAATACGTTGGAAGATAATTAATAATTAGATTTTATTAATAATGATAAGCAGCAATTTGGCGCAAAAAATAAATTCCTACCTCTAATGGTTATAAATTATCGCATGTGTATATAATTTTCCCATTTCGTCGTATTGGCAACGTGTTCAGAATATTAGATATTGATATACAATAAATATTATCCTGGAGTGGACCTTTTACATTTACCTTGTGTAGTACGTGATAATGAGAAAAATTCTGGGACAAATGAAGTAGTTTATCAACGCTGAATAAGCCATTAGAAAATAATACAAATACAACGTATTCAGTACAATGAATTTACACTGGTGTTTACGGATTTGGCACAGTAATCTCAAAATTGTTTATGAATTTTGTTAATACAGCAATGTCCACATGCAGTTTAAATTTTCTTCTAAATATATATTTAAAACGTGCTCAGAATTACTTCACCCTTGCGTCACAAAGGTTTATTATTATTGCATCGAAACTTTCAAATATGGTTTTGAATAGGTTTCAACTTATTAGCTATACATATTTGCCTCGTCCCCATATTCTCAAAAAGTGGTACGTAACCACGGAATGTAGTCCAGGTTTTACAAAAGAGACTTTTAAAGCGTTAGACTATAAAGTCAAAAACACGAATATACACAATGAACAATATAACAGCACTCATCAATGCCACTAATATTGAGCGTCGAGTAAATTTATAAAAAAAACAGAACCAAATATACGGAATTATTTGCTAAGCAATTAAATTTATACGCGTGTAAATATTTACATGAAAATGCACACAAATTATTGTTCATGCTAATAAATAAATAAAAATCTTGGGACTTAATACCTAATAATATAATAAAAGTTAAAACGTTGACTGTTTGTTACGGATTTCAAAAAATAATATATGTCCTGGATCGGAACTTAGGCTATATAATATATATATATATATATATATATATATATATATATATATATATATATATATATCGTTATTAGATACATAAAGGCTAAATAAGTTTAAGTAGAAAATTATTTTTAATAACAAACTTTTATTTCACGTTTTCTGAATTTCAATATTCAGAGAAACTCATTTTTAACCGAATCGGATTACAATAACCAAAATTCGTCCACCATATTGCAGCCGTAATTTTTAATTTATAAATTTTGACTATAAAATTTTTTAATTATAGCCCTTTAAAACCTACGATACCGAGTTTCAGATGAATTGGAATACAAATTAAAATGCTTGTGCTCCATATTGGCGCCACCATCTAGATTTCCTTACAAAAGAAGTATCAACTTCTGTCGTCTTGAGAACTATATATGCACGCATAATTTCAGCTGAAAAATTTTTTGGTGAGAAATAGATTTAAATTTTAGTCAAATTTTGAACAGTCATCATATTCGAAGCTATTTAAATAAAAAAGAATTATGTAGAAAAATTGAACTCGTTTCCAAAATTAGTGCTTCCAAAATTATAGGAAATTTTGCAACGACTTATAAATATCATCCATAAGTAACGCACTATAGACGTTTTAACGATAAGTTCGATAAATCCTTATTTAAATTTAATTTCACTGTAGACAAGTAAATATATTTATATACAAAAGTTCCTTTGCCACTATTTATTTATATTTTATAGTTAATATTTTTAAAGGTAAACATTTATCCTTGCGTATATTTACGACGTAATATATTTCTAGACGGCAGGAATTCCAACGAATGAAGAGTTTGACATCAGTTTAAAACTTTAAATATAGAACGAGAATAGAACTCCGATTTTGGTTCGATTGCGGAACCGAAAGTACACTTAAAATAAGAGAAATTTCCTCACCGCGCGCCAGTCATAATATGACATCTAAAAATAACTCCTCAAACACAATAATTAAAAGCAACGGTGTAATATTCCCTAATTACGTATAATTTCTAACATCAATTTTGATAAGTTTGAACAAAATGAATCGGCGAAAAAAATTAATAAAAGAGGACTCAAAATGGCTTTAATAAGTAGAAATATTATTATAATTAATTTGTAGAAATTCTTTATTCACAATGAAATGAAACTACGTGATGTAGTATTATTTCTATTTTCTTTAATTTCTTTACTAAATATACTCTTTGTATCTTTGCTAATATCCCACCTGAAGATGTTGTAATACAACTAAACTTAGGTCGTGGTAAAGAAATTAAAGAAAGTAGAAATAATACTACGTCACGTAGTTTCATTTAATTGTGAATAATGAATTTCTACAAAATTAACGCCAAATATATTCAATAATTAAAGTTTAGTTAATATTTTTAATAAATCTTTCTTATTATTTGCTGTATTTTGAAATTAGTTTAGCACGATGAAATTGACACAAGAACTTGACTTGTAATCAATTTTTACTTACCTTTTAAAAATCCTTGGGGATTAAATCATGATTATTTTTGGGAAAAATGAAATTGGAATTTTTGAGAAAGACTTGCAAATGTGACCAAGTGCCCACTCGTATATAGTCATATTTTAACCAAATATTTATTACTTATGCCTACGTTAATAATCAAGTTTAATAAAATAACAAACCTATTTCTAAATATTTAAAAAAAATTTACGTTCAAAGTGCCTTAGAAAATTTATGTTTTGTTCCAAGAAGTGATTTTGGATCTTTTTTGGACATCTCATATCTAAAAGGTTTCTTTTGGTGATGATGCAAATTGAAGGTTCTTGATAAGAGTCAGTATGAAATATGGCAAAATTACGAAATAGTTTAATAAATAACATCGTTTGATTAATTTCCAAGAAATTGACATATCAATTTGTAACAAAAAGTTTACTTAAAGATGTATTAATATCTGAAAGATATTTTAAATACCTGTAACTTTATTGTTTTAAAAAAAATGATTAATTTTTACATTTCATTGATATGTCGGAATAGCCTGATTTTTTGGAGTGTGTATTTTTTGAACTTATTCAGAAAATTTCATGGTTGTAAAACAAGAAATTCTAATTTATAAACGACTATTTTTATAATAGGCATTTGTGTGCATAACAGTTAGTTTATGAACGAATGTTATATTACGTAGATCGCATTTGCAATTATAAAAATCTTGCAGTGAAAATATAACGATTTTAAGTTATTTTTAGTTATTACAGGAAATTCAGCGTGACCCTAATTTTCCATAAGAGCCGGTATTTGCCCGATCGGGTAGGCTTATAGCTTGTTATGTACCTCCACTTTCCCCCACATTTCAATGTTTTGACCTAAAGTTGTATTGGTGAACAATGTAAATAGAAATATGAAAGGCATATTTTTAGCAACTATCGAGGTTACATTAGATGTTCAACATGAATCTTCAAATTATTTTAAGCATGAAGGGAAATATTACTAATTTTTATTTTAAAAAATCCATGTTTGTCTTATAAATTGCCCAAAAGCGTTGGGCATGTAAACAATAGTTAATAAATAAAGGAAAAACATGCATTAATCGAATTAAATGTAAAATTAACTATTATAATTGCCGGTTGTGAGCTATCAAGCGACCCATTAATCATATTCCTATAGACGTGAATTGAGCAGAAAAAGTATTAAGATTAAGACGGCTCCCGCTACACCGTTTACGAATATAAGTGCGGGAAAAGCAGCTGAGCGTTGAAGGATGTTTGTGAATTATGACCTCGTTTTCTTGCGTAACAGTAATGAGCATAAATCATCAAGACCGAATGGCAAAATCATATTTATAAAATAATTTATAAAAAGCATGATCAAAAGCAATTCCCCTTTCAGTTGAAGTGAATTCCCTTTCAACCCAAAAGGGACTTGCCACCATGTCTATTATAAACTTTGAAAGAAACTCTTGAGGTTGGTAACGGCGTTTAAGTTATTTTATTAGAATACTAATTGAATGCGTTCGTTTCAAGGATACTACGGACCAATCCTTCATAATGGTTTAATTACACATTCAGAAAATTTTCAGTAAAGGTTTAATTATTTACCGGAAGAACCTGCGACTGTCAAGGAATGGAAATAGAAAAGCAGCCAATATTCATATTAGTTTTAACTACGTCTAGAAATTGCTCTTAGAATTATTTAATTACTATGGTTAAATTATTTAATTACTATGGTTTTGGTTTATTATTTAATTACTATGGTTAGACGCAAGTACTTTCATTCGGATATGCAGCTTTTTTGCGACTGTATTTATACTATTTTATCTAGCCACATGGAAAAAAGAAAAACAAACATTACGGAATCATCTTAATAGCAATCGCTCTGTTACATACATTTTTCTGAGAGATTATTTGACCAGTAAAGTAAGGAATTTGTATTATTGTAGGAAGTGAAAAAAATTTTATTTCGATTTTGACTACAGTTTTGGAGGATAACAAATGAAATGTCGTTATATTGCTAGTTTAAAAATATATACTTAACTTGTTTTTTTCTTGGAATTCTGTTTTACAAGTTTCAAGAGTTTCAAGAGTTAAACATTTGATTACTTTAATCAAAATGACAGTCAAATTAATAGAATTTACTGTCTATTAAAAAGGTTAATAGGAATTATCAATATCAAGATATTGAAAAAAAATTGTTCTGTTTTAGTCAATTAGGTAATCATAAAATTGTACAATAAAAAACCTTACTCCTTTCTTAATTGTAATTGTTTACTTACTTACTTTACACTTTTGTCATACCAGGTTTTTTACTCAGTTCTTTGAATTATCAGAACCAACTCGCCATATGCTTTCGACTATAAAGTCATCGCTATAAACCTCGAACATGTTTGGAGACGCTCCGTATGCACTGTTTTCATTATTAAACCCACAAAGTAAACGTTACCATGATTCTTTTTGTTTAATACAGTTTATAAGTATGTCGCAGACGCAAAAATTGCATGTGTTTTACCTGCGACTTTTCAGGATAATGATTGTCAAAATCCATTTGCTTTTTAGAACTACATATTACAGAAATAATAATGTTGATGATGTATACATAAAGGAAAAATATTTTCCTTGCTTCGTAATGAACATTACTTTAGAAGTACATGAGACTAGTGGGATTGTCATAATTATTGTATTTAGATACTTTTACTTCGTACTTTAGATTCTGATTACTTGTTATTCCACAGCTCCTTCAGCACTAATTGCCATATTTCGTATACTTCCATAACATTAACAATCATTGCAAATTCACTGTTTATTAAGTAAATTTAGTATAAAATTCCTACATAGTTTTGGACAATACACAGCTATACAAATGTGTACATACTGAATTTTTTTTATGTTATAGATATTACTAATATTTAAAAAGAGTACATGTGTAATTTTTAATAAAACCGAATAGAAGAAAGTCAAATAAAAATGCAAGTGTTTTAATAAAGATATTTAGAAATTTCATACTAAAGTGAGATATATATTCTATAAAATATAACTATTTAATACGTCTTATTAATAGGAAAAATCAGTTCAAAATGGAAAATTTAACACAATGTGCGAGGTAATCGGAGGCATGCATTAAAAGTTTCTCTCTTTATCCTCAACATAAAACGGCCTATAAAACCTTCAGTATCATAAAAAATACTAAAAATATAGTTTTAAATCTTTTAATGTTTAATGCTTTCTATCCATAAGATGTGATGGAAATAAATGCCGTGCGGATCGAAACGGAAAAGCGTATATGCAAGTTGAATGGAGTATTCTCAATAAATACTTTTCAATATCGTAAAATAAACGTATGTGATAACCCAAATTCAATTCTAATTTATAAACTTGGATTAAACAACTATTAAGAGAGGATTCATACTTTACTAACTGTGAGGATTATATTGTTTATAATAATTAACTCAAGCTAATTTAAGACATTAATATATCTTAAAACATGACAATTTTGGCAATATTATTTCTAAAAAATATCTGTGACAAATAAAATTAGATATTCAGGTATAAAAATATAAACACCTTTATATCGGCCATATAGTCGGTTAGTTGAAAGAAAAATAAAAACAAAGGTTATCCCGGTATTGACTAAACTATCAACTTCATTTTTAGCTGAATTTACGTCTTCACAATCCAAGGTTCAGTACGTAAAAAGATGATTGGATGATCGCTTTAACTTGGTTGCAAGTTGCTAGTTATTTTCTCTTCTTTTTTCTTTTCTTCTCGCGTAAGTAAAATTGTTCAGTGATGCTCAAAGTTATAAAAGTTTGGAATTTGCTAAGGGCGCACTTTTTGTATTGATTGATTGCCGATCCGCCTCACTCGCGCCTGCTAGTAAATCAAGGACTTGTGTACTTTTTTTTAACATTGTCTCAACTTTTGCAATGTCATTTTGTAATATTTTTCATGCTGATTTGACAATATGCTCTACATTGAATAAGTTTGGATTAGTAATTTAAATTTAATATCAATCCAATTTTTTTAGATTTTCAGATTTGTTTAAATGGTTTTGGTATTAATTTAAAATATAGTTCCGATTTACCATTGAATATTGAATTCAGCAAATATAGAAAGCACTCTTGTAACTAAATTTGCTCACAATTTGTGACATTTATTCGGAATTAAAGTAATCTTAGAGAATTTTAACTTTCCATCAGCACAGTTCCAGAAAAAAAACTCGTATAAACCCTAAAATCAGTTATTTGATTATTAATGTCATTCCGTCAAATTCAAAACTTCAAAAAATTTTGATTTTTTTGGAATTTTGGAATATTTTATAATATTGACAAAATTAATAAAGATTTTTATTATACATCTTTGAATAATTAAATGATAAAAATAACAGAAAACTACTGAGAATAACATCACGCCTCTTTCTATAGAATATATGAATACATTATTTATGGAACTACTAGTTGAACAATGATATGAGGTTTGTGACCATTAGTGATTCAGAAGGATATATTCTTGTTCTCGCCTTCAAGAAGGAAACGTATAACCGATATATTAATCAACAACATTTCTCATTCCATTTACATTACGAATAAGAGGTAAGAACGGTGTAACATGTAATATAAATATATATATATATATATATATATATATATATATATATACACATATATATACATATACATACATATATATATATATATATATGGCATGGCGAGCAGAAAATATGTATATGGCGTGTGCCATATACATGTAACTCATTGCAGGCCATACTAAAATATTCAATCATCATTACCCACGTACTGTAACAACAATTGTTTCCTTTTCTTATAACTTAGCAGATTGGCCACAGGCAATATTTCCATGTTGATTGATTATAGCCATATTAGTCTCGGATTTTGCGAGTGTAATTTCTTCTAACATTTCGCTTAATCATGCTCGGTTTTATATTTTATTATATTATTATGATTTTTATTATACCATTGTTATACCACATGATTATTATTATACCTTTTTTATTTCCATGGATTTATAGAATAACAAAATTTCATATCTGAATTATGGTTTTATACTACTTTACAGAACATAATGTTTGTCACAAAACCATTCAAACTGAGGACTTTTAAATATAACCGAAATTTACTCTCATAGTAAAAAAAATGAATAAACATTCTTTGACTTTTTGTATAATAATAATACACAAAGTTTAGTAACTCTACGAGGTTTAGTTAAAATCGTAGAGTTACTAAACGTTGTGTAATACATAACTTAAAACATATTCTATATACATTTTTAGGGTTCAGTATCTCAGAAAGAAAAACAAAACCCTTATGAGATCACTGTTGTGTTAGTGTCAGCCCGCCCGTCTCTCAAAACCGTTTTTCTTAGAAGCCGCTTGAAACAAAAAGTTGAGGTTTAGTATAGTAATAAAATGAACATAGCATGACTCGCTCATATTTCGATAGCTAACAATTGAAAGTATTTATTGTACAATTATATGAGAGTAAAGGATGGGAGGATATTTTAGATACTCTCAAGGTTCGTTGGGAATTTCATTTATAGTTTGAGGTTCAAAATGGCTAATTATTTTAAGTGGTATATCTTCAGAGATGTACTGAATCCTAGGTAAAAATGAATCGGTCCCCTTACATAGTAACATCTGAATTCTAAATTATGAAAAAGAGAAAGGTTTTTAGAAATGTGTATAAAGGCTGTAGCAAAACTATATTCCTGATGACAAAAATTTTGAGACAAGAGATATTGTGCAGTATCCCCTACATAATTATACAAATATTTATTGCACCAGTAAGAATATATCAGTTATGAGTTTTGATAAATAAAATCACTTCAAACGAGGGCAGGTTTTTTTCTTAAATCTCCTGGTTAGTAATTAAATGCGAACCGATTAATTATTATATAAAATGTGTAATAATCTAATCTTCCTTAACGCCACAAGTACTTTGCGTCGCTTATCTTTGAAAAGGACATACAATATTTATGAAGGGGTTAGATTTATATGAAATTCCTAGTAAAACAATGAAAGTTGAACGTTAATTCTTTATTAGCATGTTTGTCTTTTTTTTACTCTTAAAGGTTTTAGCTGATATTAATAAAATTTTATATGTTGATAATATATATCCCAGGTTAAAAGATGGACTTAGTAATTATGTCACCATTTACAGTAGCAGAGAAATAAACATATGTTTAATAAACATATGCCGGCACCTAAAAAGCTTAATACGCTACCAAAACTTTATAAAAAGTTCACGATGTCAACAGGTAACACTATTATTTATGTACATAAATAAAAGTACTATAACATCATAGCCACGGATGTTTGTTGTTACTGTAAAACTTACGTAACCATACACAAATAAAATTCGCTCTTAGCAAGCAAATATGGTTAGCTACAAATGTTCCATTAACATTATATATTTATCATTTATAATTTTGTGGTTACCAAAGTCTATAGTTAAGAAATCATTCATATTTGTAATTAAAATATACGACAGATATATTATATATATATATATATATATATATATATATATATATATATATATATATATATATATACACACATATATATAATCTCGAACGTTTACGCGCCTGTAGGAATCTAAGCGAAAGGGGACATTCACACGCTCAGGCACAAGGCGGGCATAACGGCCAGCCGACGCACTTTTGAAATAAATTCTAGAGTAAATTAAAGAATCAAGAATTAAGGCTAACGCAGCTTATTAAATGCAAACGCATATATTAAATAGCTATTATGAAATTAACCATATACTGACAAATAACGATTATTAATTTTGAATTTTAACACAATTTTTCACCAATCTGAGAGTAAAATTATATCACAGGATGATTTTACTTTTTAAATATAATATGTACTTAATTTTGAATTCACTTTAATACAGAGATGAAATTGCAATAAGGCTATAAAGCGACAATCAGAATAGGATACAAAGATAAGTTTAATGCAAGTGTTTTAGTTTCAAAAGTTGTGGTAATGTAAAAAAAATTATTCTCCTTATTCGCGAATGGTACGTTGCGTTACCAAAATTTACAAGAATTATATAATTCTTGTAAATTTTTCAAACGTTAATTATATAATTGCCAAATCCTGTTTGATTTAAAGTCACGAAGGTAATGGGCTAAATTATTATTTTCTTTTTTATCATGGTGACTTAATTAAGAAAACATCAATATCTCCAATATATACAATTTTAAATATTTTTTGAACACGAATGTAATACCAGAATAGTAAGTAAAAAAACGTGAAAAGCTAAGAAAAACAAGATCAGATTATATCAAAGACAAGAGAAAAATATATGAAATCATAAAAACATAACGGAATATATAAAAAAAGAATGAATGAAGAGCAATGAGGATGAATCCTTGTCGTCATTGCTACCTCTATCAACATCTCCTTGTAAGATAAGACTACAGATATATTAAAAACGTTCAAAACTTTTAATATGTAACTGAAAAAAAACCCCAAATTCACATAAACTAAATCATTATGGTATTTTCGATAACGGGATATAAACTTAATATTCACGGGATGTCGTGTAAACTTTTAATGTAACATAATAATACAAAAGCATTACTAAGCGAAATAAAATGTTTAACACATCGTGATATAGGCGGGGAAGGGCACAGGGAGGATGGATATCTACTGCTTTCTGATACCAATTGTTGGAATCTCAAGTTCGTCGCTTGATATTCTCGGTCCATTGAGCTTTATTTCAATAATACTTGTGTCACTTCATCTTCTAAAGCCTACATTATTGTAAACGGAAAATGGGAGAGCTTTTTATAATACGAACGTAGCGCCTTTTTTGTTCCCGAAGGATATTCGGTGGAGGTCGTGCAGATGTTGCCTTTTATAATTTCAGTATTGTATTAGATGATCTTTTTGACTAAAAGTAAAGAGCCTCTGTGTATTTATTTATTATTAGAGTTAAAATCTGTACAAATTTCTTATTTACATAGTAACATTTAGTTTGTATAACGGTTAGCTCTATTATATAAATTATATGTATCATATCAAAATTTTGGGATGAAGCATGTCTGGATATTTAAAATATGATAATAAACACGATTTCTTTAAAATGTTATTCCTGATATTTAGTTACTTTAACGTTATTAAGTTCAACTGTTCCATTAAATTTATTTTCAGTGCTTATGTTCTGTTAAGAAATAAAAACTTTATAAATAATATTGACAAGCTAACTTCAATATTACTAGACTGTTAGGAAAATTTTATTCGCGTTTATCTACGTTTACCTACAGCAATCCGAATTTTATTGCAACGTTGCGTTCTCATTCTCAATTGGACATTACATTTCCAATGGGGTGTTATTATCAACAATTAATCTCTTTAACATTTTCATTTACTTTTGATCGTTGTGGACTTACAGTCCTTAAATAAATAGAAATATTTTTAAATTTATTAAATAAACTTAAGTATAAAATCTTTATTTATTTTCCAATTAGGCAAAACTTTGATGTGTCTGTATAGGTTAATTTTTAAAAAATACTTTAAAAATTTAAACATAGTTTTTAAATTTAATGAAACATATTTTAAGACAATTATTAATTAGATTATGAAAGACGAGTAATAAATTGGCACTACGTAATAATTCGCAATACCTGGTATTAGGGTTCGATGTTTATAAATTTTCCATTTCATTGCATCGGGAATATATTCATAATATTACATATTAATATAAACAATACATGTGTGTTTCTTTCCACTTATATTTTGGTAACGCTTTTACGTGTGTAGTGTTGAAAAAAATTCTGAGTAATATGGTGGATCCTTACCGAGGCTGAAATAAGTTGTTATAATGTAATACAAAGACAACGTATTTAACAATCCAGTGAAGTGCGTTAGCAGTGATTTTCAATTCGTCCGATTCAGTAATGATAATGAAATGTTTAATACAAAATGCCCATATGCAATTTACAATCGTAATTTATTTAATACCTGCTCCGAATCACTTCCGTCTCACATCACAAAAGGCTTGTTAAATTGCATCGAAACTTCCAAATTTGTTTCTGTTAATTCTTATGGAAAAGCAATTTGCCGGATGTTGGCTCTGCATACTTCGTTAAACAATGATGCTCTCAAACGATATGATTTTTGAAAAGTTATAATTTGTTTCTGTCTTTTTCGAAAGTTTTATATCCCAAAACTTTACATTTACTATTCGCATTTCTTTCTATTTATCGTTAGGTGTGATTTTTATTTGGAGTAAATATTAAAAATGTAGTCGAAAACACTAGAAAAGTACGCAGCGTTTTCATTAAATCCCTTGCAGTCGTCTCCCTGAATACCTTGAAAGTCTCTAAACTCACAATCAGTCAAAGGAATTAATATGACAAATCACATTTTCTTAACAAAGCAATGTAAATAATTTTAACATAACCGCGTCGCAATTTTGAAAGAGATTAAATTTCAGTCCGATATTGACTTTACGAGTTATATCGCAAAATAATTATGCAAATTTGATGTAAAATACACGTAATCCAATTTTAGAAACTGTAAATTTGGGTGCCATGTTTTGAACTTTTCTGAAACTATGTCTGCAATCACAGGATTAATTAAAATATTGTCATTAAAAACGCCATCATTTACACAATGATATGGAAAATAAAGCCTGAAATTTATACAACGTCTTAAAAAAGAAGTATATCATAACTGACGTTTTACTAAATTGCGTAATCATGTTCCAAAAAATCTGTCATTAAAACATTTGATCTGTGTTGTATACTAGAAATAATCTATAATAGAAAGTGTCGCTAATAAGACATAAATACTTATGTGCTTCCTAAGTTTATAAATATGGAAAAAAATTAATTCTCAATAATCCCTTCTCTTTCTCGCCGATTGTGTATATAATTAATTTTTTTCCATATATTCCGCCAATATTGTAAAATTAATCATTTAAAGTTTGCATCATTTCAATTATTTTAAAATCATAGGTAGCTTTAAAGAGGATTTGTCACTAACTATAAATCGGTCTGAAGTGAGGTTTTGAATAAACAAATTGCTATTAGTATAATTTGAGCAAATAAGCGAAATTCCTTGTTTCGCATTCAATATACCAATTAGAAGATCATAGCTTTGAATTTTAGCAAATTTGGAGTTTTCATAGTTTCATTAAAATCACATACATAATCACGGAAATAAGGAGATAAATTAAAGCTGGAGACGCATTAGGAGAGCAATAAAAATGTATCATGGAAATTAGCTACATTGATCTATTACTTGTCGCCTAAGATATTTTCCTAAACTCTGAATTGGTCAGACACTAACTTCCATAGAAATGACGTTTCGTTGTATTTACATGGTAGAAATAGTTTTTTATATAAGTACACAGTGTATCAAAAAAGCCAAATCTCCCGAAATAACTCGTAGTCAGTCATGTTATTCAATAATATTGAGGGGGTATATGTGTGGCAATTACCAATAGAAATAATCGAAACCATAACATGAGGCTTCTACATAGTAACTTTCGCATCTATACAGACAAAATGAACAAAACGGATAACTGCAAGACAGCACCGCTCGGTAGTTTAAGCGAAAGAACGGTAGGTTATGTGACGGAACGATAGCTTAAGGGACTATCACTCACGTGATAACAGCCAATGTCGCCCATTGACTATTATTGCGTTAGCGATATTTGTTAAGCCATCCTTCCATCACTCAAGCTACCGTCATTTGATCGCTCACACGACAATAACCAATGATGCACATTGACTATTATCGCGTGCGCGATAGTCGCTTAAACTAACGTTCCGTCACGTAAGCTACCGTTGTTTAGCTTAAGCTACCGAGCGGTCGTATGCGCTGCTGTCTTGCAGAGGTCCATTTTGCCTATATAAACGCGTTAGTTAGTATGTAGAAGCCGAGCGGCTGATGTGATGCGACCGCTAGTTTCGCTTACCACTACTTAATCGTGTAAACTATCAGTTACTCAAGCTATAGTTAGCCAATGCGTAGTTAGCCCAACGTGTATCACAATTTGCAATTCAAAATATGTTCAAAGTTCATGTGGTTGTGTTATATATATATATATATATATAAATATATATATATATATACATATATATATTTATATATATATATTTATACATATTTATATATATATATATATATATATTTATATATATATATATATATATTTATATACATGTAATTTAAAGTAGAAGGATAACAATTTAAATTGACATATTAATAGTAAAGTAAGCAGTCGTAAAATTATTGAGGTACCTTGAAAGTCAACATATATTAGGTAAATGTAATTAAATTAGAGTATTTCTAAATCTCACAAAACTTAGAGCTCAATTATATGAACTACAAAGTTATTTTTTACGATTCTGCAATATTATTTTAACTACATATAAAAATAGTTAAACGAATTGGTTCACAATGGTCATATGTCAAGAAATTTTCTTTTTTTTATCTTATTTAAATTATTCTCGTAGGGACACTTGATTTGTATTTCTGAGCAAATCCAAAACTTTTATAACTTGATTTGACTAGCAAGTTATTTATAAGGGAATTTAGATTTGCTCAGAATAAATATATAAGTGATTCCATATTTAACAAAAGTTAGACCGCAATTATATGAAACTTAAACTTATTTTTCTTTCGACGCTTTAATTTTAACTACGCATAAATCAGGCGGCACGAATTCGATCAGAAGTTTTTATAAGTTCTTAGTGTCTCTTTTTATTATCTCGAATAACTATATTTGTTCAGTGATACTTGCAGGTTAGCAAAGTTTTGAATTTGCTCGGAGCGCGTTTTCTATATTGATTTATTGCTGACAGGCCTTACCCGTGCTCACTCTTAAGTTTTAGATCTATGTGGTTTTCCCTTTTTCTTCGACTTAAGTTAAGCAATGTAATTTTTTAATACTTATGTTTTATATTACTAGGATAATTTTAATAAACCGACGTCCTTTTGTTGATGTGTTACTAGATTTGAAACAGCATTCTTTTTGACTGGATCATGATAAAATAATTCCACTAGTACTAGGGTATTTTGTTTTCAATATTTGCTACGAAACTCATGTCTTACTCATTAAAACTTAGTAACTATTTTTATCAAACCATTTTGTCATTGGTTATATTTTTTAAAATTGGCTAAAAACAGCCATTATTCTTAATAAATTTACTAGAAAACGTAACATAATTATAATGTCCCAATATATATCGGTCTGTCACACGATTTTTCTAAGAGATTATTTGCAACAATGAGAAAATTTGTAGGGTTATATAAAGCTATGGCCCAATTATAGATCTTACGACCAAATTGTTGAATTTCCATTATAAGTTAAAGTTTTGGGGGTTATAAAATTAATCTATTTTTAGGAAATCTCATTAAAATGCGGTTTCAGAAATATTTTAGTCAAAAATATAAAAATAAAAATCAATACCTGAATTCATTTTACTGTAAATATATTTCATATCTAATGAAAATTACATATCTTTGTGAAGAGCCAATGTACAATTTTCAATAAAACCGATATAGAAACAATTCAATTGCAAGTGGATATTTAAAAAAAATTCACTTCCATTGCACTTTTATATAGCTACTGTTTATTATATGATATTTTTAAATCTAAATAAATCTAAATAATAAAAATAATATAAATTTGACATAGGAAATCTGACACCGTGTTTTTGTAAATATTAAAGTAACGTCGTTTAGATGTATAATAAAAGAGAATAGAAGTTTATCTTGTCTAACCTCCTTGATACTAATGAAACTACTACGAATTAATCGGAAGCGCATTTTAAAAATCTTATCTCCGTCTCCCAAATAAGGTGATCCAACAAAACCACTACTAAATTAGGCAGAAATAGAATCTGATCCTCAAATCAATCACTTTGTTATATCAATGAAGGGTACCTTCATGTAATAATTTTGTTTACGATAGAAGCGCGTCAGTTCTAATTTATGGCGGAGCACTGGTATTAAGTTATACTCCTCTGTATTCCATTATATCAAAGCATCATTCCGCAGTAGCTCATAAACTATCACCCCCATGAGCATTATGAACAGGTGTTAAATTGTAATATTAATTGTGCTGTTTATAGTTATTAACACAAGCTAAATTAAGGCCGTCAAGTTTTTTACAAGAATAAAAGAATTTCACGTGATTTATTTAAACAAGGTCCATAACAAATTATATTTATAGTACGTTATCGGGAGAAGATATAAAAACAAAAGTAAACTCGCTATTAGACAAACTATCAACTTTGTTTTTCGCTGAATTTACGTCTTCAGTATCGAATATTTAATAAAGGAAAACTTAGATAGAAGATCGTTTCAAGTTGGTCACAAATCGTTAGTTATTTTCCATTAAATTTTCCTTCTTCACTCAAGCAACTAAAATCGTTCAATGTTGCTTGTAGGTTCTAAAAGTTTTGGTTTTGCTAAGGGCGCGCTTTCTCTATTGATTGATTGCCAACCCGCCCTACTCGCGCCTGCTCGTAAGCAAAGGATTTACGTCATTTTTCCTTTACACTTTGTTAACTTTTGCAATATCGGTTTGTGATATTTTTTAAACTAATTTGACATTATGTTCTAAATTTAATAAATTTGGATTAGTAATTTCGATTTAATATCAATTCCATTTCTCAGTTAGTAGATAATCGATAGATTTGTCTTTGCCGTGGTGTGTTGAGTTGATTACAAGGCATGGGGCCTTTGACGACGTGACTCACTACGAGGAACCGGGTTCGATTCCCGGCCGCTCGTTGAGCGGATCTTGACTGGTGTTCTGACTGGCTATGAGAGATTGTTTTTATAGCAGTAAGTTCGCCTTTTGTATATACATTAAAGTGGGTAAATAAATAAAGGGCTTTAAGCATTTTTTGTTACTAACTTGAAATTAGTCCAGAAGATTCATGTTGGATATTAAATCGAACAAATATAGAAGTAGGCACGCTTGAAATTTAATATTTCGCTAACAACATTTGACCTTTACTCAGAATTAAAACAAATTTAGAGTTTCAACTTTTCGTGAAGCACAATACTAGAAAAAAAGTAAATCAAAGCATAAATACGTGGTAATAAAGCACGAAAGTAATATGTTTGGTCTTCAGTGTTAGTCCACCAATATGTAAATTTAAATAATAAATATTGGCGTTTCGCAAAATATCTTCGTTCTTTATTTCGTTGACTAAATGTAACAACTCTTTAAAATAATACCACACATTTGTTTCATTATGAAAAAAATTACAAAAATAAGCACTAATGGTCGCGCATTCCAATTGAAGTACACGTCTTTACATAAAATTAGTTATAGCAATAATCAAATTATTTAAAGAAGTGCACAATTACTGACTAATGTATTTCTTATATGTTTCCTTCAAGAAAGAAACTTGTAACAAATATATTGATCAGCAACACTGTCCATTCAATGAAAAAGTGATACGAGCTTCTATATACGTCAGCAGTACTCCATTACAAAATATAATAGTTTGCAGTCATTAACGATGTTTGAAAGTGAAATTTGCAGATTACTGTTAATTTATAAAAATATCGTTTCGTTTTTCAAAAGAGGGCCATCACTTTTCTTTTTATGTTCAGCCATAATTCTTTACTGAATTGACAGATTTCCATGATTCCTTTCTTATTTGAAAGAGGTTTATTTAAGGGTGGTTCCATATAAACCTAATGATGATTAGTTCCGGAAATGAACGATGTAACTCCTTAACGATGGGCAGTAAATCAATTATGATTTAAGATATTTGCTATGGGTAGTTTTTGATTTGCAAAATAACTACACCACTTACCGGGTCAGGGTCTAATGATAATTTCTAGAGACAAACAATGGAACTCCTTAATAGATATTGCTAAATCAACAGTGATTAAAGATATTTGCTACTAGTAGTTGTTACTTTTGCAAATAACTACACCGTCGACCAGGTTAGGGTCCAATGATGAGTTATTTTGGAGATAAACAATGGAACTTTTTATCGCATGGTGTTAAATAGAACGTAATTTAAGATATTTGTTACTGGTAGTTTTTACTTTGCAAAATAACTGCACCATCGATCAGATCAGGGGTTGTTGATGATTTCTAATGGCGAATATGTAACTCCTTAACGAATTGTAGTAAATCAATCGTGATTAAATGTATTTACTACTGGTTAGTTGTTTCTTCATTTATCGCTTTACAAATTCTGATATTGGATTTCGGATAAGGAGAACGGAACTCCTCAAGTGACAGTTGTTAAATCTGATATTGGATTTTGAATATGGAGAATATAACTCCTCAAAAACTAACAGCTAACCACAAGCAGATACTACATTTATAAATTATAAATTTATTTTTAATAAAATATAAATCATTTATAAATTTATTTATGTTGGTAGGTCATGCTAACACCTCCAGCTTCAAAAATAAGTAAATTAGTTATTTATTGTAAATAACTAGTTAATTTTTTCTTTACTTTTTAGTACGTTTTTTTAAGTCGCTTTTTTAAAAGATATTTTATGCGTCTTATTAGTTGATGTATTTTCGTGGCGATAGCTCGGTAGCGCCTCACCTGGCATGTGTTAGTAAAGATATTTTATGCGTCTTATTAGTTGATGTATTTTCGTGGCGATAGCTCGGTAGCGCCTCACCTGGCATGTGTTAGTAAAGATATTTTATGCGTCTTATTAGTTGATGTATTTTCGTGGCGATAGCTCGGTAGCGCCTCACCTGGCATGTGTTAGTAAAGATATTTTATGCGTCTTATTAGTTGATGTATTTTCGTGGCGATAGCTCGGTAGCGCCTCACCTGGCATGTGTTAGTAAAGATATTTTATGCGTCTTATTAGTTGATGTATTTTCGTGGCGATAGCTCGGTAGCGCCTCACCTGGCATGTGTTAGTAAAGATATTTTATGCGTCTTATTAGTTGATGTATTATCGTGGCGATAGCTCGGTAGCGCCTCCCCTGGCATGTGTTAGTAAAGATATTTTATGCGTCTTATTAGTTGATGTATTATCGTGGCGATAGCTCGGTAGCGCCTCACCTGGCATGTGTTAGTAAAAATTAATTTATGTCGTATCTTTCATATAAAGATATAATTTTCAGAAGAGTACAGTCCTTTTCGTATACTCATTTCGTGTCTTTCCAGTTTACGCATTCCGGTGGCGGTGTCCCGGTGTTGTGTCATCTGGCGTCCTGTTGGTGAAAATTAGTTTAGGTCGTTTCCTTCATATAGAAATTCCGTTTTCACAAGAAGACTATCAATTTCGTAGATTCATTTCGTGCCTTTTCAGTTGACGTATTGTAGTGGCGGTGGCTCGGTATCCTGTCACCATGCGTTGTATTGGTGGAAATTAGTTTATATCGTTACGTTATATATATGTAGAAACAAATTTATGTACAAGATTTTATGTTGAGTTCATATTGACCTCAACTTATATAAATATTAAATCAATATGGTGAAATATTAGAAAAATCTCCGTCTTCTGTTAGCCGAGTTATTTATGAACAATCCTTGAAACCAGCCTCTTAAACAGTAAATTAGCGTCCAATGTAGTATTCTATTATAGATATGTAGACGACATCCTTATCTACTAGATAGCTATACTACGACAGTTAGACCAATTTGTTAATTTTGTCAACTCCCTACACAACAATATAAAATTCACTTTAGAAGTAGAATCCGTTAATAAACTAAACTATTTAGACATCATATTGGAACGCAAAAATAATAAACATAAATTTTATATATTTAGAAAATATACATTTGCCGACTCCATAATTAATTGTTATTCACAACACCCTTGGTCCCATAAGTTAGCAGCCTTTCATTCGATGATACACAGAGCGTTAACCGTCCCACTAGAAAAACCAAATTTACGTAAAGAAATAAATATTATAAAACAAATTGCAGTAAACAATAATTATAATCCATCCATTGTTGCCAAAACTGTACCAGAATAAATTACAAAAAATGCTAATCCAAGAAATATACCCGGTCGTACCAAATAATATAACTATAAATCCTATATAACTATAAAATCATCCCATACATAGGTAATACATCAATTAAACTAGGATAACTCTTAACTAATAATAAAAATATAAATAATAACACATGTGCATATAGTACTTTAAATAACTTAGGTAAAACCCTTATTAACAATAAAGAAAAAATAGATAAACATAAAAAGAATGGAATCTTTAAACTTAAATGTAACTACAGTAATAGCGTATACATAGGTTAAACAGGAAAAGATTTTACTACGAGATACAAAGAACACATTGCCAGCTGGCGAAGTAACAAATGAAGCACATCTCACTTTGCAAAACACCTCATTGAAAATAATCATAACCCACATACCGACAATGCTCCCTATATATTTCAAATAAATACAAAAGGCAATAAACTTAATATCCTAGAAACATTAGAAATAAACAGATATGAAAGAGACGCCAACGTTAATATATTAAACGAACAACTAAATATAATATCGTCACCCATACGAGTACTTAATATCTTCTAGACATACTAGAGTTAGACAACATTGAGATTGCAATACACTTCAAATCGTTTAAGTCCAGCTACGCATCTAAATAAAAATTTAAAAAAAATAAAATAAGAAAAAGAAAAAAAGAAAATTAAAAGTAAGAAATAAAAAAAATAGATAATTAAATAAAATAAAGAAAATATATAATATAATATAAAAAAAATAATCAAACAAATAAATAAAACTGGAGATATGTACAATAAGTGGTATAACATTGTTCTAATTATCAGATACCCTTGCTACTGTATAAATATTTTACTGAGAATTATATTCATTTAAGTTTATTACACCGGAATATTTGCATTGTATAACCTCATAGAATAACATCAATTTAATTTATTACCCTCACTAAAATTTTTGTATATTATATAACTTTCGAAAGTATAATAAAAATTACACCGCTTCCCTACAATAAACCCACTAACTTAGGCAGTGAGAAAACCCGCACAAACCCGGCTTCCGCTATTGTTTTGTGAAATATATAAATGCTGTTGTAAGTTCCTAAGAGTGTAAGTTGCTAATAGCCCACCTGAAGATGTTATAATACAACGAAACCTAGGTCATGGTAAAGAAATTAAACAAAGTAGAAATAATACTACATCACGTAGTTTTATTTAATTGTGAAATTTCTACAATGTTTTTTCACTCCCGCAACCCTTTTTTCTTTTAACATTAAGATTACGTTACAGTTTTAAGAATGTATTTGAATTATTTATATATAGATATAGGGAGAACATACAATATATATATATATATATATATATATATATATATATATATATATATATATATATATATATATGTATAAACTTATATATTACATATATATGCATATACCACCGTCTTATTGAAATCGGAGCTCTTTAACAATGATAGCATTCACTTGGAAAATGAAAAAAATAATAAAAACTGATCTAAAGCGGTCTCCATTGACAATAATCTTCTCGCTCGTATCTTTTTATATTGCACCGTCTTATTGAAATCTCTTCAACACTAATGCCATTCAATTGGACAATGAAAAAATTAATAATAATAGATCTAAGGCGCTCTCCATTGATTATAACATTCTCGCTGGAATATTTTTTTAAAAATACAGGAATATAATTCCACTAGTCCAAAAAGCACACCAAACAGTGATATTTTGTGAATGTAACGGCGTCTCAATAATGGCACATGGATTTCTTCACTCCAAATCTGGCAATTTTGTTTATTGACATAGCCATTCAACCAAAAATGAACTTCATCGCTGGTCAAATAATTGCTCGAAACAGTGGTAGAGAAATGAACTTCCAGACTGCGCTTCATTCGAGGCAGCAGCGGTGCCTGAAATCGTACATATATATATATATATATATATATATATATATATACATATATAAATATTTATATATATATACACATATATAGACACAAAAAAGCAAGATATTATTTACGTCAAAAATAATATATAGGACCTATTTTTAAAATTGCAAAAGAATGATGGTATCAAATAAAGGAGAATAAATATCGTTTTTCATGCTTCTTAACTTTTATTAATTATATATGAAAATGGATACATGAGGATGAAAACATAAGTCAGAAAAGACGAAGTAAGTAAATGAAAGGAATTTCTAATGAAGAAAATTTCATAAGCTATGATGGAAATTGCAAAAACATATAACGTCTTCAAATGAGTATCAAAAGAAGAGACAAAATGTCATAAATTACTTACGCGGCTACTTGATTTGCAAGACTATGACTTATATTCATCTACTCATTTTAACTGTTATATCTCAATACTTAGTAGATGTATGATTTATAATTTATGAGCAGCTTTTGACTATCTAAATATTAAATAGGGCTTTTAACCATCGTATTCGTTGCCCTTTTCGGCCATTTAACTATCAACACAGCATTACTTTTTTTAATGAAATATATATTTTTATTTTCATATTAAGTTGTATTACATTTGAATATTGATCTCACTGCATTATTAAACATCTGTGACATAACTATTTAGACACAATTTAATAAAAGCAATGTATGAGAAAAAGACCCATAAAAATTTAAATAAACTTATTTTTTCCCCTCATTTCCAAATATATGAATCATGTATAGAATCGTGTTAGAATTTCAATAGATATATTTAATAGATCATATTTGCAGATTTATCTATTCTTATATGAAGAGAAGAATAGAGCCAATAATTACTATACTCTAAAAATAAACAGGAAATTTGACAGAATTTCTTTTTGGATTGTTTTTTAAAAGACCAAATGTTAAATAAACCAAATATTAAAACATCAAATGTTCTAAAAACATGTGTAAATTAAATTAGCAAATAAATTCAGACATCAATACCCCATACACACTGTTCGGATACAAAGTAAACTATCTTGTCAAGACGTTTAGTTTCCCGGCTAAAGAAAATCTCATCGAAAGGTTTTGTTTCTGGGCTAAACGAAATATCTGGTGGAAATGTTTTCGTTTTGAGTTAAACGAAATATCTCATCGAAACTTAATGCTTTGAAGCAAACAAAATATCTCATTGAAACGTTTTGTTTCTGAGCTACAAGAAATATCTCTTCGCAATATTTTGCTTCTGATCTAAACGAGATATCTCAACAAAACATATAACTTCTGAGCTAAATAAAGTACTTCATTGTAACGTTTTGTTTATAGGCTACACGAAATATCTTGCTGTAATATATTGCTTGTTAAAATATTTTATTTCTGAAATAAAAAAAATATCTTATCGAAACTTAATGCTTTGAAGCAAACAAAATATCGCATTGAAACGTTTTATTTCTGGGCTACAAGAAATATCTCTTCGTAATATTTTGCTTTTGAGCTAAACGAGATATCTCATCAAAACGTAGTGTTTTCGAGCTAACAAAATATCTCGACAAAACATATAACTTCTGAGCTAAATAAAGTACCTCATTGTAACGTTTTGTTTATAGGCTAAACGAAATGCCTTGCTGTAATATATTGCTTCTGATATAAATGAAATATCTTGTTGAAATATTTTGTTTCTGAAGTAAAAAAATATCTCATCGAAATGTATTGCTTTTGGGCTAAACTAATTATTATATACAGAGGTAAACAAAATATCTCGACGAAATATATTGCTTCTGTTGAGGTCTCATCCATGACAGCATGCAGTTTCATATGTTAATATCTTCCATATTTTTGCTATTACTTTTTTATAAAAAGTAAAATTTAACATCTCTTATTTAGTCATTAAGTAGTGTAATTAATGTTTAGGTATTTCCTGGTAATTGAAAATATATTCTTCTAAATTATTTTTAAATAAATGTATTATTATCCACTAGGGAAAGTTAAGAACATATCTTGCGGTGTCAATTATTTTTTTATTCACTTATTACTGATATAACCTATTAATATACCTCAAAACCAGCTAGAAAGCTATATCATTTAAGTTTACAAAATATCGCAAGTTACTCTGTTAATTACTTGCGAACTTTACATGAATACAACCGTCTACACAATTGTTAATTACCCTATTAATATTCAAATTAACTTTACATTAATACAACCATCTACACAAAAATAATTTATTATAGGTAAATATATATCAACATAATAGCTGTATTTCCTTATACCAAGAAACTTCAAGACTTTACAATTACGAACGTGAAATATTTTTCGATAAGACTTCAGTTATTTTACATTTGGAAACTAAAGGAAAATAAAAAAAATAGTAGCTAAGGTCCACAACTACGTCTGATTTTTTTAAGGATGCATGATTTATATATATATATATATATATATATATATATGTGTGTGTGTGTCTATATATATATATATATATATATATATATACACATAATTTGAAGGATGAATTTTTAAGGAAGTCTGAGTGCAACAACACTTACTGTTTTAAACTCATGTCAAGTCTCTGTATTCAACAGAAATAAAAACATTGATAAGAAACAAAACCAAACAAATAATACACACTTAACACGTATTTCCATTATATGGGGGTGCCGCGGAATTTTTCTCTTCTAAAATAGAAAAATTGGTTTTCAAATTTTCACGTTTAATGGTGATTTTTTATTTTATATACTATCTAGGACACAAGAACATTTACGATAATCGTGACGTAAATATTCTTTGTTTTTAAATCCCCTACTGTTTCCATCTAAGTATGCTAATAAATATTGGCTGTTCTTATTTAGTATGAACATTCAAACAAGGATCAAAGTTAAAGTTCGCGGTTTACAAACTCAGTCAAAACAAAGAAATCTTTTCATTCTTGGTACTTTATAATTTAAAAAAAATGGTAAACGATTTAGCATTTTACGTTACAAGGCTTGTTGAATTTTCTGTAATTTTTTTATTTAGTTTTGTGATTGATTTTCTTGATTCTATAAAAAGCAAGTATTTATTGTTATTTATTTCTTCTATATGCGGAATTGTGATATTAGAAAAATCAAAAAGAATGAAACCATTTATAAAAAGTAATACTAACAAATGCCAAATTGCGTTTAAATCGGTCCAGAAGTTTAGGTGTTTGACCTACGATCGAAGAAGCACATAGAGATAATTTATATTGTTATATTTTATATATTCTAAGCAAGGTATATCATAAAATAATTTAATTTTGATGCTATCATTTTTTAAACTTTTTCCTACATCTAGAACTGTTTTTAAACTGTTTAAGTATATGATTGAAAAATAAGAGGAAATCATTGTATTTCACTTAAATATTTTATCAAAGAAGGCTTTGAAATATGAAATTGTAGAGGACACTTCAACTTTCTTTTGAAAATAAAACTGTCTTCGCACTCCACAGTTATGCTTCATCGAAAAAGTTTAAAAAAACTATTGGGCCTGCAATTTATATAAATGTGAAGTTACATTAATTTTTTTAAATATTTTACTCCTGTACATTAAGATTTCGTGTAAAGTATCTTATTATTATAAATATAATAAAGACAGATGAAAAACATAATAAAAATATAAGGTTTCCTTAATTAAAAACGGATATATAAATTTATCCATTATCCTTATTAATATAGTAAGTTTATGTAAAAATAGTTGACCTGTTATTACAAGTATTTACTATTGCAAATATATGCAAATGAGAATTTATCGGTTGTATTAAAAAAAATTTAGTTTGAAACAAATAATCTTGAAAAAAATAACTTGACTTGACTCACTTTCATATGTCCTAATTATTTACAATTTTGCAGACTTATCGAGAAGCAATGACTATACAATAATTTTATAAAACAAAAAAATTCAAGTTTAAAAAAGACTAAATAGAGAATAAACATATCATTCAATGATATTTTATCCCACCTCCAGACGTTCAAATTACATACAATTTTGCAGATGTATCGAGAACCAATGACAATATAATAATTTCATGAAAACAAAAATAATATGCAGTATCACAATAAAAATTTAAAGTAGTCAAAATAAAGTCAAAGTTCAAAAAACTAAATAGAAAACTCTTTTATTAAATACGGCACTAAAAACCAAAAAAATAATTCACAAAAAATACCATTGTTTTAGCAACAAAATATGTTTAAACTTGATGCCTCGCAACAGTTTCTGTCCAAGTAATTTCAAAATAGCGCCGCCATCATGATCTGGATTTCAATAAGAAGGATGTTGATATTCGTGACGAATGAGTTATAAATATTTCATACACACAACTGTACCCCCACTCTTTCCAACTTTACAGATTCGACCCGTATTCGGTTGTACAAGGAGCGCTTTCTTAGAAAAACAACTGTGAGTGATGCACTAGTAGGAACGTGAATGTGTACAAGCATTCCGTTTTCCTTTCGAGTAATAGAACTTTAAAAATAAGTAAAAAAATAAAAAATGTTATTCTTGTGTAATTCTTTATTTTCAGCCTACATTATTTTTCTCCTTAATCCAAATGTCTACATTTAAAAATCTATTGAATTACTAATGAGGTTTCATTAGCACTTGGACTACCGATGCCCCGTTGTTCTTGCACGTGTCTCTTTGATTGGAGACGACACCTCCTTGACAGCAGTTATATTCTTACGAATGTAGCGAACACACTTCAGATAATAAGTAAAAAAATAATCTCGAACTTTTAAAGCAATAATATTACAGAAACGGTGTAATATCTGAAAATATAAAGGAAGGCGACATGCTGCGCGATCGAGCAACTATCCTTCTTGAATACTAATTTTTGGCACGTGTAAATTTTACTTACCGAGCGTAATACCACTCTCAATCCTAAAAAGCTAACACGTACACCGCCTATATTTAGATGATATTATATTATAAAACGAGATTGGTAGAAGATAGTTCAAAAAAATAATGGAAGTCACTTTCATGGGTAGAATTACATAGTGCATAAAATGTGATTCCACTTCAGAAGTTAAAGATAGATAAAACGAAAGCCAAATTAAAATCAAAAGATCATGAGTTAATTCTATATTACAATTTAAATTATATTTCATAGTCAAAATATATCGACGACTATTAAAGCATACTGTCAATATGAAAAGAAATTTTATACTTAATTATTTATATTTTATGATTCCCTATACAAATAGAAAAAAAGAACCCTTATGATGAGACTTCAATTTTTATCTACCCGTATGTCACGGCTATTAATTTAAAAATTATGAAGTGAAATGGCTTCGTTTACACATATCAAAACTATTTTTTTCTCTTAATTTTATACGACATAGTTTTTGTATTGGAAAGAAAACCATTTCCGCTTATGTTGTCAGTTTGAAAACTGAGAAGTTTTAAATAATTCAGATTGATAGGATATATTTTATATATTATAGGAAGAATAAAACAAAGTTTAAGATATTTTGAGTAGATTTTTTAATTTTTAGACCATGATCATATTGGCATGTGTATATCGATATAGTATTATAATCATATTACTTTGTCAAGAATACATAAAATAAACAAAATTTAGATTCAGCTCATAAGACGAGATACAATACATTTACACAATACATTGTTACAATACATTGTTATATAGCATTTGTTACCGCAAAAGGGCACAAGTTTAATTTTGAATTTTAACAGGATTTTACACTAATTTACTTACCATGTTATGAAATTCTGATACAACTCTAATATCTATATTACAATATATCTGTTGTACATTGATATGATCTTCGGAAGATTAGTGCAATAGAAACATGGTATTGGCGGCGTCTACTCAATATCCGTTGGATTGCTCATCACACACAAGAATCGATTTTTAAAGAACTCTAAATAAAAAAAAATTGTTATCATACTATTCTTGAGGTTCTTTGGATACATTACTTGCAATGAATGCTTTATGGACAGCCAAGTGGTAGAGCGAAAAATGGAGGAAAAAATCATAGAGACGCGATGGACTGATTTCATAAAAATCCATTATGGTCTCTACCACGAATAATGTTAGATGGAGTCTCATATCGAGAATGGCGACTAAAAAGTTGGCCGCAACATGACCACGAAAAATATTAATGTATTTTACGCACGTCAACTACAGGTATAATTTATGTTAATTGGTCAATACATTTATTTGGGTATATACTAGAATAACGGTATATTATGAAAATGGTTGATTATAATGATACAAAAATATGTCTCAATTCTACACACACACACACACACACACACACACATATATATATATATATATATGTGTATATATATATATATATATATATATATATATATATATATATATATATATATACGAAGACTCAGTAAATTAGATTGATGTCTAAGTACACAGAATTATTATCATAGTTTGAAATTAGAATGCGAGTCATTGCGTGTCGTGACTTTAAATGTTGTGTCGAAGTCGTTAGGTGTAAGTCCGGGAGAACGAAACGAGTCTCTGCAGCCAGCGTTTATTTTAGCGAAGCCGAGAAAAACCATTTGCAAGCTCTCGCTCCGCTCATATTTTACTTCCTCTGAATTCTAGTTGGCGCGAATAGTCCTATTGCATCAATGAGGTCTCCACATTATTTTGGGATATTACAAACTGTTGTCTCTTTGTAGTCTTCCACCTTGTCCATTCACCGAATAAAAAATCAAATTCTGTTTGTAGTACTTTCAATGAATTAGAAAGATACTTCTAATTTCAAGCAGAAATTGATCATTTATCGTGCATGAACATTAAAAAGAAATCTGAGAAAATTTGAAAGAAACTAAGCATTTCCGTTTTTAAAAACTCATGCACAAGAGGTGCAACTTAAAGGTTTTATATTTATTTGCATCGAATATAACAGTTAAAGTTGACCATTAATTGAACACTTTTTTCTGGACATTAAACGTGACTGAGGTGTTACGCTCGGGTCGGTGTCGCTAAATCGGGTAAACTCGGCTCTTTTCGGAACCAGCCAAGGAACATTACTTTCAATGTCTAACACGGAATACATTTTTTCAAGAATTTCGCTTTGTTGAAGTGAAAACTACTTCTGGCTGTTGAGCGATTTTTGGCAGGGGGAAATCTTATGGGTTCACTTTAGCGGCATGCTAATGTTAACAGTGTCCCTGTAGCTATAAGTATGACGTGTTGCTCTTGGCCGGCAGTGAAAAAAAAAAAGAAACAAAAAAAAAAAGACAATGTATATATATATATATATATATATATATATATATATACATATACACTACTGCACCAGACTAGTGCACGCATAGAGGGTTGGGTGTACATATACATATATGTACACCAAGACATATATACCCGACTGTGTGATGTGAGCGTTGGACGATTTTCGGATGAATAACATCTTATTCGCGACACCGATATGCTGTAATAGCAGTATATCTGCAGCTATAAAGGTGACGTAATGTGCGATATTAGTAATGCCTATATCTATACAAGTAAAATTAAATTGACTACGTGGAAAATTCAGTGTGTATATACTGTGCATTGTTTAAATTGTGTTTTAGTTTGATTATTATTTTAAATATTTAATTGTAGTGTCACTGTGCAGGACAACTGTGAGTACTAAGTACGTTAATATTTTAAATAAATAACAAAAACAAAGCCTTTATTTTCAAATATTTCCAATATTCGTATCAATATTCGTATTTAAAAACTTGATATTATTAATTTTTTTTTAACATTTGACCTCTGCAATATTTAATGCAATGAGTATTTCATAGTGTTTTAGTACTTACCTTACTAATGTGGTAAACATATTTCTAATTTTTTGATAATATTTTTGTCGCGGATTTTGAAATTAAACATTTTACATTAATATTAGATTTATGAAAATAAAATGAAAATATTTTTTTTTATTGCAAAATTTAATTTTACCAATTTTTGTTCATTGGTTTAAATTGTCAAAAATGAAATACTTGCTTTGTTATTTTTAGCAAAATGGTTATATAAAAAAACACTGCAATTTCATAGTTTTCACTTTTCACTTCTGTCGGTAATCCCCATGACAGCATATATTTTTTTCCATAAAACATATTCTGCCTGTGATGTTACTACTTGAGCTTTCTTATTTTCGTGACTGGATTGTGACTGCGGCTTTATGCTTACGTGTAATGATACTCTATTTTATCAATTGAATTGATTTTTTTCCTGGCAGTAGAACGAACTGAAAATTATCAAAAAACAAAGTGTTATAAAACTTATTAGAAACCTCACCAAAAAATGTTACAAGCTTCACATTTTCAAATTACGGAAAATAATAAATAGATAACAAAAAAGTAAACAAATAATTACCTTAACTCCGCCAAAATATCGTTTTGAACAGGCATTGAAAATGTTGCGTCCATAAGAATAATGGAAAGAAAGGTAGAAATAACATGTTTTTAAAGTTTTTATGGAATTCAAAGCAACTCGACTTTAAAAAATGACATGCTAAGATTAACAATTCGGCTCCTTGCATATAACTCTTGTGATCTATGAGCGAGACTCGTTGCGACACAACTCGCGGTATTTACATATTTCAATCCACACGAATCAAGTTATAAATCACTTTTTAAACATTGTAGTATAATATCTATATTCTCATGAAAAATTATTAAAAGTGACTATTTTATTATTTGTTATTTTTTCCACTTTAACCCTTAAAAGTTTCGCTTAACTACAAAATTTCGTCAATGGTCCAGAGACAATAATGTGTGCTCCTGTAAAAACGGAAACGGAAAAAACAGTGAGTGATTGAAGGAGAATCTTCAAAATCGGATGATTTATAAGTGATTATTAGATTACGAGTCAGAATCAATTATATAAATTGTCCGTCCAGAATATATCTTTAGTAGATCCTTCGATTATATAAATTGTCCATTGCTACTTTTATTAATGGCATACAACCAAAAAATCGTTTAGTCGAGGTGCGTTTTTTCATCTACTGGTCAACCATAGAATACATTAGACATGGCTTCTTGAGTGTTAATAGAATTTAATCAAAGTTATAGATTCCCCATCAACCGAGTATCGAGAAAGTATGTTAAGATTAATTTAAAAGTAAATTAACATCGCATAAACTCCTTCCATGCCAATGACATATATATATATATATATATATATATATATATATATATATATTGCATGTCGGTCAAACTATATTAGATTTAATCTTTTCATTGTCATAACAGGTCGATCGAGCATAAATCCAAAGAGTGGCGGGGCAGCGACAGGTCAAGAGTGTAGTGAGCTGGAAAGCACGTCGGCGAGTGAGTAACCCGAACGGGCACGCACGTGAGGGCAGAGATCTCATTATTTATAGAATGGTAGATGGGAACTTTAATTTTAGAAAATGTTATAATGATTTTGACTTTGCCTTCACAGGACTCTCGTTTGGCTTTAGAGAATATATATTATTGATTACATAAATAATTAATACAAAAGGTAAATATGGCTACAAAAATGAAACATCACTCAAGGAATTGAACCGCTTAAAAATAGATTTTTATTATATATATTGTTATCCATGACACCGTACAGACTCTGTGTAATTTCTATCTATCCGATATAGAGGAATTAATATCCGATATAGAGTGATTACAAGTCCTAATAGTAGACTGCTCGCAGATTCAACCTTAGTATATCTTCTTCACCGGAGGGAAATTTATGTTTTTCCATTTATATTTTCATGACAGTTGAGTTTATTAACTTTTAAGTTCAAATTTTTCACTCTATCTGGTTTTTAATAAAGCGTGAAATTATTTAATAATTAACATTATTTAATAATTATTTACCGTCAGACATATTTCAAAACGACGAAATAGATGTTTATTTGTTTTTATATGAAAGTCTAAACACAAATTCTCTTAATTTTAATTGTTTTTAAATTCTTGCCTAATCTTCGACTCCCATTTTCACAACTTTAAAAGTTAAATTTCAGAAAACCCTCTGTTAGTCAACTGATGGAGGCCAAGAAAAAATACGTATCAAAGGGTTTAGTTGGATAAATAGGACGAGTCGGCCCCCAAATGGAAACCTATATCGAAACTTCTGTTTCAAAATCGATTTAATGTACAAATACGATTTATGTAAGCTTTCCGGTCCACTTTAACTTTGAGATACGGGAAAAAATTACCGTACGAGAAAAAATTACCATGAGATACGGGAAAAAATTCCACTTTGACCTTGAGATACGGAAAAAAGTTATCATAACTATTATTATTCAAAACGATACATCTTAAAAACTAATAACGTTAAAGAGGTAAAACCAACGTGAAACTTTAGGTAACTTTACAAAATGTATTATAAAATTTTTTCCGATTTTTGGAATTATTTTCATATAAAAGAACATTTTTTTTTCGTTTTCTCATTGACTTACGATCACGGAAATAATATATGTTATGTTCCTTTATGTGCACTATTACTCATAAAAATTGGTTGAGAAAAAGTTGTTGTAACACTTCGAAAAAAAATGTAATGCGAGCCTAATAGTACAGGGTTATAAATTTGTTTTAGAATATAGGTAAATACTTTAAACAGCTGGAATAATTGTCCAAAAAGAAAAGAAAACACAGCCAGTGTCCAATATTTATTGTTATTATTTATTATTATACTATTATTACTTTTTCGTGTTAATCAAAATACCAGAAACAAAAAAAAATAATCATCATCACTGTTGTATTCAATTACAGCTGGAACACTTTGAGTTGCAAATAACTTAGTTACGACTTCAGCAGGACCCACGATTCCGGACGAATATCGTCCATATGATAAATAATAAATAATAACTGCTGCACGAGAACAGCATTCCACTGTACGATTGCCATTGGGGTAATCATAACAATAACGGAGAATACTGTTGTAATCATTACCGTCGGAAATATAGTGAAAGTAAATATGATAGACTTTGCTATTTATGTGTTTCAATTTTATTTCTGTTTTAATGATATTAGATGCTGATTACACATATTATATTAAAGGATTATTTTGATCGACCATTATTTCGGCTAATTAATGCCGAAATAATGGCCGATCAAAATGAGCATGTGAATAAAATCTTGAGTTGAACTTCAACCAAAAGCGGAAAATCAAGTAGTTCAAACGCTGTTAAAGGTTTAAGCGTGTTTTTTTCGATTCCAACGCTAATTGTGTCTTCTTGACTCAAAGTATTTTTTACATCCATTCTATTTTTCATGTATTCTATTATACGGTCGTTTAGTCCACCGTCGGAACCAAGCTTTTTAATCGTAAGTGTTGGGCAGAACGCCCATAAATTTACATAGCATGGGAATAACGTAAAAGTTTGTACTTTTGTGGAATGTTACTGTGTACAGTTCCTAACACCCACCTGATTTTTCTATGTTTCTCGATACATTAGCCTCTTCTGTACTCAGTTTAGGTTTATTACCTTTAAAAGATGGCATAAGAACGTTAAAGCCTTGAGATCAAAAAATTCTACGTCATCTCTAAATCCGCGATTTACAGTGAAAATATCATTAGGTAACGTAAGTTTTTTCGGACCTGAAGGATCGTCTAAAATAGTTCTCATAATTAAAGAATAATTTAGGGTACCGTAAAAAGATTTAGCAAAATCAACGACAAAACTATTTGTTGTGTCCGAAATAGTACGTTAAAATTTCTTTTCAAAAACTTGTCACTTTTTGGGGGAAATGTTTTTAAACGTGTCGGTCGTTGAGTAAACCAAAAATACTAGAAATTGTTTGGTTTTTGTTTCCAGTCTCAGTTTAAACAAAAATATAATTAAAGCTTGAGTAACAGAACTTATGCTTGTATCTCGCATAGACTTTAGTAATGACCTAAGGTTTAATATATTTTTCCAAGATAATCCAATTCAAATTTTTACTTGATCTTCAGACATAACGAATTTGATTTTTCATTTTATCGAAAATAAATGACTTTGATTTATTTGACGGCGTATTGAAAAATAGTGTAAATTTTGTCTTTTCTATTGTACTGGTATTAGAAACTATACATAGATGTGACAAATCATCTTCTTAAAATATTTTTCAATTAAGTAAGCTGAACAGAAACGATCATTTACCTTTTGCTATGAATATTTGTTTTTTAATGATTATTTGTATTTGTGTTTCTAAACATATTGTCTTATGATCAGTTGTTTTTGATATGTAATGCAATATTTGTGAGTAGATCCAACATGTTGAAATGGAATTATAATATAATCATCACTCAGATGGTATTCATATACAATATTGGAATCTTCAATGTTGAAATAAGTTTTTTTCCGCCTGTGTCCTATAGTCTTGTAGGCACTCCTGTAGTCGTTGGTGCTTCATTACATACTTTCATGCTTAAAAACATCTCGTCAAATGTTGAACATTTTGAGCTAGAAGGTTTTTATTAATATATGGGATGAGTCGACACTTGTTACGGAATATACCATTAACCATTACTGTTTTATCAAAACAGTCACTAAACACGTTAGCTTAATCATAGGTTTTTATATCTTTTTTATAGCTAGTAATGATAACCAGCAAAATACCACAGAATCCAAGTCACAAGTTACTTCTTAGAGCAATAACAATGACAATGCGATGTTGGCAAATCATAAGATATAAAAAAACAGCGTTATAACAAGTCTGACCTTATTTGTCAAAAATTTCGCGCTGCCGTATGTATAGGTAATGTTAAGTTTATACCCTTACACTACAAGGTACGAATCATATTTTATTTTTTTCGAATCGTTTCACCAACATTTTTCTCACTCAATTTTTATGAGTTATAGTGTATATAAAGGAGCACAACCTATATGGTTTCAGTAATTGTAAGTCATAGAGAACATGAAAAAAAAATTATTCATTTACATATTCTATAAATCTGAAAATATATTCTATAAAGTCACCTAAAGATTCGCGTTAGTTTTACCTTTCTAGCTTAATTAGTTTTTGAGATATATGGCTTCGAATAATAGTTGTGTGTACGGTTATTTTTCCCATATCTCAAGGCCAAAGCGGAATGCGACCGCGAAACGTAAATAAATCGTGTTCGTACATCAAGTCGATATTAAAACCTAAGTTTCGATGTAGGTTCTCATTTGGAGGCCGACTAGTCATACATATCCGCCTCAACCCTTTTAAATATATATATATATATATATATATATATATATATATATATATATACATATATACATATATATATATATATGTATATATATATATATATATTTAGATAAATATATATATTTAAATGTCCAGTTGAAAAAGTAGATATAAAAGTGTAATTGAAACAGGATTGTCAGATTTCTTTCATCTAATGCAAAAAAGTGGAAAAAGTGAAAAAAATAAAGAATTTCACAATTTTATAGTTGTACCACTTTGCAAGACTTCAATTAAAACATAAATGTTCAAAAAGGAAATTCGAAATTATTTTTCACCTGTTATAAATCTATAATTTATTCGAAGAACATATTTTAGAACTGGCTTTTTAAAACTCATTTATTAATACCCTTATTAATGGATAGTGATAAATTATTTCATTTCGGTTTCTGTTATTGTTCAGTGTTTTTATACGAGACAAATATTTTTAAAGCAGTCTTTTAAAGTTCTTTAATTTATGTATGAGGGCATTTGTGGATTAAATAGTTTTTTCTTGACTTTCTCGCGATTTGTTATGCAATGCTGACTGAAAATCAAAGTGGAAAATCAAATTTTCAGTTTCGGAATTAATGATAAGCCTAAAGTAAATTTCAAAGCACTATTGTTTGGCGAGTTTAAATATTATTTTATTAAATATCATCTTCATTTCAAACGTATTGCACATAATATATTTTCAAAGTATGTTCATTAAGACTTTTACTCTCGTACCCATATTGATGACCTCTCCTAGATTTTTTACATTGAACAAAATGATAACTTCCAGATGCCACTTTTCCCAAATCGTGAAATCTCGTAAGGCTATAAATCTCGTAAGGCTATAGGCGGTCAATTATGACGATTAGTTCCTTCCTTATATATTTAGGTACGTGTAACGGAGTGAAAAATTTCTGTTGAACTATTTACAAATATTAATATTATTTCTCACCCACTAAACATATAAATATATTGGCTAATACATCTTTGACCAACAAAATAAACATGAATTTAAAATGTATTTATTTTTCCAATTGGTTAAAGTCATTCGTATAGAATTTTTATGAAATTTTACCGACTTGTCCACACGTCACAAGGTCAACGATTACTCGTAAATTAATAGAGTCTACTTAGCTGTGAAAATTTTTCTTTTAATATATATATATGTATATATATATATATATATATATATATATATATATATATTACTAGTGTGAATAATATTCAGACGTTCAAAAGTAGGGTAAAAAAAACTACCAGTTTAAACTTAACATTTCATAAACGGAACCCTCTATCAAAAAGGTGTTCTTGATATGCCCCCAATATTTTTAAAAGATCTACTCAATCATATCCTACATAACAGGGTATGCGAATAAAAATCACCTTCGCAAAGTGCCCCAAAACAATTTTATTGAAGTGTTTTACTAGATAATTATGTAAGTGTTATAAATATGTATAACCATGCCAAATTTCACTTTTACACACGTCTGTGAGTAAAACATCTCTGACAGACATACATGGTGAAACTTTAATCATTCCTAGCTTAACCTAAAAATAAGGTAGTTCCCGATAAATACGGCACACCTGGTAACTGAAGAAAAAAGCCTTTCTAATTCTGCTTTATATTTAGAAGACGAAATAAATTATTTTCATTTAAATAAACTTGTCTACATATTAACGAAAATTCTTTTACTTTCATTCAGACTATAATAATTAGCAGACATGTTTACGAAAACTGCACGGAAAATTTTCACAGTTAAACTTGCTTTGGACTTACTTTAATTCATTAAAATAATGAAGAATAAATGGTGTAAACGACAATACCTTCGTCGACAATCGATTTCTTGCCATAAAGGTAATTAAGCCATCGATAGTGACAAGGACCGTAGCTGAGTAATGTTCTTCATTGTGGCAAGGAAATTGTATTTTATAAAGCCATAAAATAAGAAGGGAAAGAGACGCACAAAGTGAAATAAGTCAACACTGACTTATCTAATAGCAATCAATATCAAATTACATTAAGTGATGGGTTGGTTCATCCGATGACAACGCCGTTTGGGGGTAAATTTTTTTTAAATTAAATATTTCTAAAAATTGTCTCGTTAACGCCGTGCAAAATAAATTAAAAAATTCAATTTTAAAAGCGAAAAAAGAACACTGTGTGAAAATATAATTCATTTAAATAAATTAAAATCGTATCAAGAAAGTAGAAATAATTGTGGAAGAGGATATGAATAAAAACCGTTATTACATTGAACTCAGTTTGAAAAGTTCAGACATCTAAAATAAAGTTTATTCATTTCACCAAAAAGGAAATGAAAGTTAAAAGAATTCTACGTTTCTTAATTTGATAAATCGTAAGCTAATGTTTTACAAATATTATTTTGAAACATCCTAACTTTCACTTGATTTAAAAAATCTGTGGGAATTTTGGAAAACGGGTAAAACGTGGCTTTTGGGGATAATTGACAAAGTGCTGCTTTTATAATTTTCTCCTTCCTACGTCAATATAAAAATCCCACGTCAAAATAAAATTTTTAAATTCCATAAATAAGATATTTGAATTATTGTAGAGGATATGCTGTCGAAAAAGTGCTTCAAAAAGATTTATTTCGAATATCTACTTACGAATATAACTAAAAAACTTTTATATTAAAATTTACTGTTTATTTTTGAGAACAATAAATTTTATCTCAGAAGTTTTCCATTTTGCAGTAAATGTATTAATAATGCATATTTATTTAATACGTCCTAGAATCTGTATCTTAATTATTGTATTGTACATTTTCAACTCAATAAATATTGTGCTTCTGACGATTTTGCGTAGCGCCAAATTAAAAAAAGTTTTAACAACCGATAGATTTTTACAAAATGTAATGTTTATATATTTAACTTAATTTATAATTCTTTTCTTTTAAATAGGTTATTATGGTAAATAAAAGTCGGGATTACTGTGGTCAAACGTAGAAACACAATTTACAATGTAACACACGCTAATGTCCCGACTTCCTAAGGTACCGTAGCTGACATAATTTCGAATTCGCTGTTTTAATTTCATAATATTAATTTCAGCATCCTCAGCTTGACAGTGCCATAAATAAAGGTTTTTTAACCACCATGTTAGGTACGGATACCGTATCTGGAACAATACATATGAGACCCAAAAGTAGTTTCATAATGAAACTTTCGTCAATTGCGACTGCATGACTACATAAGTACACAATGAAATGACAAAAACATTTTCACTGTCATTCTTGAGGATAAATAAATATTGACGATTCAAGTTAAGCAATATAATTGACGATTACTATTTTAATAAACATTAAAAGCTTTAACTATTAACATATTTGAAAACCTCAAGCACACTGCTTAATAAATATAAGGTTCTTAAAATTACATTAGTCGGATCTGCATACTCAATTTGGAATAAGCTGTTGTGAAAAGATTATTTATTATACGGCTGACAAGAGAAATACCAACATGAGAAAATAAAACAAATACATTCGGTATTTACTTTTATAATATTTTATTTACAAGCTAAAATAAACAATAATATATAACAAACTTTTCACTCAATACTAATCTGTTTTTTTCGAGGGAATTTTTGATGACATTCTTGATTACATTATTTGGAATCTGTGCAATCAAGTACGCGGTATCCTACAATAACGACTACACTTTTTAATGATATTGAAAACAATTTATTACACTGAATTAGAACAAAATTCTAAATCAATAAAATAATGACAAGAACAAAATTCACAACGCGAACTGTCGAAACATATTATATGGCCACCATAGACATGAAGACAGCAACAAAATACACGACAGCCATCTTACAGTGAACACGTGACATAATTTATCAGTTTCACAAGTTTTTAAACGTTTTTCCAGGAACTTTCATCTGTGTAACACGGGGTAAATGATAATGAATGAAAAATATGATTTTTGTTAGTTATTAAAGTGAAAAAAATGTTATAAACAACCGGAAATAACTAGAAGGGAAACTTTTATGTTATTCAGTTTTCCCAATAAGTTTATTTGCATAATCTGTTAGTTTTATATAAATTAAAAACATTTTTTTAAGAATTGTTAGATGGAGTACCTGCAATAAATAACCGATTCTACGTTGCACACAGAAAAATTTACTTCCGTTTTATATTTACAGCAAATGACATATATTATATAAACAAATCATTAGCTATCGAAATATGTTCTTCTTATATTGAGATAATTGTTTCATCTTCAATACGACTATCTCTTTTATGCTTTCTCTGTTTCTATCTCTTTCATCAAAAATTACGCGTGAAGTAATTTGAGCCCCATTTTCTGTATGTTTTACATGGATATAACGTATCTATTAAGAATAAGTCTTTTGCATGGGGAGGTGAATTAATTTCCTTATTAGTATTTTGTTATAAGTCAATTAGGACCTCCGCATGAAGCATCGATTTGAGAAAGAAGCATCGATGTTCCTGTGTGTGAAACGGTAGAAACTGTATATGTAACTGTGATGAACGGACGTAGCGAAGTTATTAATTTTTTTTTTGATAATCAGTCATTTTTAATATAAAAACGGTGCAAAAAATTAACATTTAAGTAAAGTTTAATTAGAAATAGTATATATTTTTAAATGTTTATGAGTTGGTACGTTGTACATGTACTTGTTATGTTTGGCAGTTTTTTTGTTGTATAAACAATATAAACAATTGTCAGTATAAACAATATGAAAAAAATATGTAATTCTGAATAAAACGTTCTGTTTAATTTTCGTAAATTTATTATTTTAATCTGTTATAAGGTAAAATGTAATTTATGAGTATGTCGCATCAATCTTTTACAATTATAACTATACTCAGTATTATATTATCACGAATTAAAAAAAATGGTTACAATTTTTACAATATTCAATGGAATTGAAACCATCATGTAGAAATTATTTTCTTTTTCTGCGACAAATGATATTTGCTTCCTTCTTGAAAAACTTTAACTTTGTGAATCATGAAAATCAATTTTTCAAATCAATTAGGGACTGCATCTTGAATCACCGAAAATTAATACACTAAAATATTACACAGGAAGTAATATCATTTTACGTCTTTATTGGGTAAAGTACATGGTAAATAGGTTTCTCCAATTTTTATAACTTTAAAAAATATTTAAACAACTATTTTTATTACGAAGGAATCCGGCATATAAAGGGCAGCCCAAAATATTGAAATACCTATACAATACCCGGCGACACATGTCCCATCAAGGACGAAATCAATGTAGCCAACGTCTATCAATTTATGAACAAAGGAAAAGTTTTTTTCCGGAAACTCGTTAAAATTTCAGCAAACCTCCCCCCGGCCAAAATTCCCATGCCTCGACGTCTCGACGTCTTCTTTATTATATTCTGCCTTTTGTGGCTGACGAAAAGTTATGTGCTCGTCAACAATAGATGATACGTAATTTGTAACGGGACGCGGCTCGCGTTCCACGAATTGGATACGATCTCCAACCAAACTACCTTCTCGCTAGTATTTCCTCTTTGCAGACTCGTAACGAAAAGTGAGGATTCCAGATATTGATTATTTAATGTTTCCATTATTACATTATCGTAAAACAAATTTAATTTGAACTTTTTCCTATATTATTTAAAAGATATTAGATATATAAAATTTATCTTCATATTTATTTTGTAGCAAACAATTTTTCTGCGGTTATTAATATCACTCTAAACCAGAGCTACGGGGATAATCACCGTCACCGTCGCGCACAATCGGTCATTGCTTGTGAAACTCTGCACATCCAGTCATTGTTTATCGAGGCTTCCTCTACAAGTTGGCGAATGTAAATGCCGCGGGCGGCTGAGCGGAAGCATACAGATGGCCACACGCGTTGGTGAATATTTTAAAGAAAAATGAAAATGCTACCGGTTGATGCATACCGTGGCCATGTGTTGTATTTGTGAATTCGCTTAAAATGTAAATGGGTACTATTTTCGCCACAGAGTACAAATTTTCAAAACGAATATCTTATGTATACTACATATTAAAGAGAATATATTAAAATATTCCGCATTCCATGCTGTATAAATGGAGTGGAGTGGTCTTTTAAAATGAATTTAATTTTTCATTTACTATTACAATTTTTAATAGCGATGGATCCTGGTCCCCATTATTTTTTCTTTTAATCTGAAAAATCTGAAAAAATCTAAACTAACATTCAATTAGAACTTTCAATCGAAATTATTTCAGATACTTTCAAGAGATGTGAACCAAAACGGAATCCTACTTTGTGCTTTTTCCAACACACTTGAGACCAGTTTTAATACTGAAGTTAGAATATTATCAGAATGACGGTATCATTTGATAGATGTTTTTTAATGTCACATCTAAGGGTTTAATATAGGATCAAATGATAGAAAGAACGAAAAGACTTTAAAAATGGTGGAGCGGTGAGAAATATTCAATTGGTTCGTGAAGTGGAGAAATATCCCTCTGTATACAATTGTAAGGAAATCTAAGAATTTGGCAAACGGACAGACGAACGCGCGACTGATCATATCAAAGGCCCGTTTTCCCTTTTTAAGTACACAAATCTAAAACAACTAAAAAAATGGAAAGGAACCTAAATATTCAGCAAATAAGTGTTAATCACTTTTTTTGTCTACCTAGTACAATAAGTCTATGGTCTATTATGTTTCGCCATTGTTCGTCTATCTAGTGTAATAAGTCTATGGTCTGTTCTGTAACCTCTTTCAGACAATGTACAGAGAAGTGAGACGTGCAGTGATGCACTACATTGCTACATTAGTGATACGATATTTCATTACCATATCATTGCTTTCCATTCCTAAAACATGAAGAAATATTTGCAACTGCGGCAAACCAGAAATAGACGAATCTTTTTTACCTGTGACACTGACATTATACAACAAAATTACATAATTTAATTCAACATCTATCAATGCAAGATTGAATAATTTATGTTTTTCTTAAACAAATTATCCTTTTCCATTAATGTTGTCAGACGCCAATAGATGAACCGTGATTTATGGAGGATCCCAATATTGCTTCGATATCATTGAATGCGTAAAAAAGGGACAGCGGAGATATCTGATAACAAAGCCAGTTTCGTTGAAGTGAATAGCACCTGAAAAGAAATAAGCAGGGTTTCAAAAAAAGGGATACGCCCTTCCTCTTGGACAATTCTGTTGGTAGTAATCATCATATATATTAATACGCTAAGGTTAAGATGTTACTCTCCCTTTTTAGAAAAAAAACCTCACAACTAATCCACATAAATTATATGTCATTTTATAGATAATTGCTTGCTCTACCGGCATCCACAACTAAAAAAATTATTATTGCTATTGTTTTTGCAAATTAATTAATTATTAAAATTATATACACAAAACAGCAATGCTGCCATCTAACGGCTCAACGTCAATATGATTGACGGTCGGTAAAATTTTTGTTTAATTTCAAATCCACTCACGTATAAATAAAGTGGCGCTTTAGTTCAATGCTTTTGATACTTGCGCCTCTATATGTCAATTTTAGTAAAATATTTGTTTGATCTGTCATCTGAGCTTCATAATGGAATAAATAATGCGAAGACTTTGCACGGGTCACGCTAGTTTTAATATAATGTGGTTACTTTTACTATAGTAATAACCAGGCGAAGTTTAATTCAATAGGAACAAAATGCGAAAACCGATGTCGTTATAACTTCTATTTCATAAATTTAATAATCCATATAAAATTATCTGTGCTTCACTGATTTTTCGTCATAAACACATGTCCATTAAACTTAGTTCTCTACACGTATTTGAAAAATGTTGATTATTGTACATGGTTTTGAAGACACATTAAGCTTATTTGCATATTAATTAATTTAATTCCACCAGAATTTTTTTTTTACAATTGTGTCTAAAAAATACGCCCAAGCGCGAGTCTAATTTACTTTATCGAGAGTTTGCTATTTGATATTTCTAGTGTAAGAAATATTCAATATTTTATCTATACATTAATACGCGTAGAGAAAACTTTGGACTTCTTTTTAAAAATATTGCTCGCACGGAGTAGGAGATTTGGCGTAGTTAAAATTTATATGGGGAAAAAGTACAAAAAGCCAAAATTTACATATAATATGTGTTACAAATACATTAAATTATATATTAGAAATACAATATAAGATTCATTGTTTACGTTCAACAATAAAAGATCCGTTGCTTACATTCATACTGTCAATACTGAATTCATACTGTCAATACTGAATCTTTGGTTAAATAGTCGCACAGAGTAGAGATTGTCGCTAAAGGATTGTAAAATGTCAAATTGACAGAATGAGTCTCGAGCTGTGAATTTTGTGTGATTTCAAATGTTCCTCTTTAAATAATCTGTAGAGTGTATGTCAAAGCAGAAACCCTTCATTTTATATTTTGTGTAATAGATATGTATTATTTTATATTCTGTGTTATACATATTAGTGAAACACAGCTTGCTTAATATAGGGCTGTTGCAAAAGAAAAAAATCTGTCAGCTTGCTTCATATACACCTGTTGCAACAAGAAAATTTTGTACCAGCAATCTGAATTGACTTACTGTCGCCGACTTATTAGTTTTTGCAACAAAGGAATTAGGTAAGTACATTTTATTGTTTAAATTAAATCTCGTTTCTGTGTAATTTCATTTCGAAGTTTCAAATAATTATAGAGGTATACTCCTTGATAAAAGAAACACAATAACGTTCAAACTTAAAAATCTAATGAATATCTTCGAACTTTGACCACTAGGCTACCACCAGTCTAATTAAATACGGGGGATGTACACATTACTATGATTATATAAAAATTATGACATTTAAAATTATAGATATAGTTTTCCTATTACTTTTGCGTAAACTCCCAAAATTCTTGTGTTGCATAATTTTAAGTTCAGTAGTTTCGGAAATAAGGGAGGTGAAACTACTTGATTGCATACTTTTCGATATATTTTTGAAGATGCACTGCCTCAAACTATGGAAGAATTTTTTTTAGAACCCTTGTATCCTTAGCCTTTCAAACAACTGCCCTTACTATCCATGGAATTAAAAAAAAATGTTCATGTATTTAATTCTCCCCTCCTAAAATTTTCGTATAAATATTTTTGAGAATCTCATATATTACAATAATAGCTATGTGATGTAAAATGCGAGAAATAATATATTTTATTATTACGCCAAATTTCAAGTTTACATGTCAAACCCTTGCTGAGAAAAACGGTTGTTGAGACGGACAGACCGACACATTGGTTATCACTTATAAGGGTTTCGTTTTTTGTTTGAGCTAGGAACTCTAAGATATGATAAATGTAATTATATATTATGTCGCATATTATCGACTGCCCCTTATTACATTTAACCAAGTAATTTTTATTCTATCTGCTACCGACACTCAACTATTTTGCATGCGTATGGATCGAGGTCTTATTAGTGTAAGCATTAGCGTACTAGTTCACCATTAAAACTATCCTTCAATATCCTTCAGTAAATACTATACCTTATCGCCTAGCTTACTATGGTAATACTGTAGTAAGCTAGGCGATAAGGTATAGTAGTGTAGACAAAAAGTGACCCTCCAGCAGGTCGTTGTTTCTTTGACTAATTACTGTTCGCGAGGGGACCGTTTATGAACACGCAACTGTAGGTAATATAATCTTGAAGACTTTCAACGAGACACAGCACGCACGGATACGGACCACGGACGAAGTGGGCAATGTCAAATATTTTATTTCCGTTCCACAGCAATGTAACTCGTCTCTGCAACTGTCATTCTCATGATAGTTGCAGATTCTACCTATCTTGTCAGCGGCTGGAAATGAAACAAACAATTTTGTATTATATAATATTTATTATTTTATTAGTGTCAAATTCTTGGATTAAAATAATTATAAAAAATAACTTATTCTGAAAGTAATGCTAATGAATTTATTCCCATGAAATTGACCCTATCAAGGTTACTACGAAGAATCTCTTACTAGATTACTTTAATTTATATGCACATAATTTAACAACTTTGATATATCTTCCTTAATACACAAATAAATTGCATGCTATTTTTGGCTGCTTACTGCCCTCGTACTGGTCTGGTTATTTTCGTCACAATTTTTTGTGACGTTACCGAAATCGACTTATATTCTACCACGCTGTAACAAATGTTGTTCCAATGTAAATATAATTCGTATTTAAATACAATGTAAGATGTTTACAGTCAACAATTTCCAAACAGGATCTTTCCCTTTCTAATCGCTGTCCATTACTGAGAAGCTTGATCTCCAACGACAGTTACCGTTTTGGTATAAATTGTTTGTTGCCAGTTCTTACGATCTGGCATTGATCTCATTCATTTGTTCGATGCTTTTAATTTGATTGTTCCAACTAGCCAAGCTTCCGCCGTGATATCTTCCGAGTAGAATATTAAGATCTAGGTTGTCAGGTTTTATCTGATAATATATCTAAAACATCTAAAGACGATCCGACGGGTAACTGTAGTTAACACTCTATTCTTTGATGATGAAGTTATTAGTCTGATGGGCAGACCAAAATACCTACATTATTAGCACCATTTTTCGAAAGGGTTAATGCGTTTCCATCTGATACATTTATGGTCCAGCACTCAGAACCATAGAAAAATAATACCAATGTTTGTAAAATATTACTTTTTATTTTCTGCTGTATATTTCAGTCTCTATATAGTTACGATACAACATTCTTTACAGTGGCGAAGCTGCGACTATTTTCTTTCTCGAAATTCCCATTTCTAATCAACAGAGGTTTAAATTTCTTGGCTACTTCAAGGTCTCTCAGGGCACGGTTCAGTCCAAGTTATCCTGCTCAATTTATAGAATTGACTTTGGTCAAGGTTCAGGTAAACAGAATACGTCGCCCAACATAGATATGGGAGCTAATTTCTAGTTTTCTGTAAAAACAATGACGGATTTTTTCCACATTTCGAGTTAAATCACGGTACGAGCGTTTTTTTTTTATTTTGGTGAAATAAAGATTATGTTAAAATAGATTTGTTCTTTAACGGAACCATAATTTGTTTATAAATCATTCATCAGTATTATTTGTAGCTACTGGATATGTACGAGTATGCATGAAATTATTTTATTACGACGCAAAGTACTTTCGCACGCACAAAATCAAATATTCGGAAAATCAAACCGTTCATAGAAATTAATAATAATAATAAACTTGTTAAAGGGTAGTTCCATTTTAGACTTGCACACCTCACAATTGTTTGAAAGGGCTGGTTATAAGAGTCCCCAAAATTTTAAGTATTATATCTTCACAGTTGTACTGAAACACTTTGCAAGAAATATGCCCTCTCCTCTGTCCTCTTTCCGAGACTATAGTTGTGAAAAGTTCTTAGATTCTTGCGCAAAGGTTGTACGAAAACCATGCCAATAGTTGTAAAAATCATAATTATTTAAAAACTCACCATATTTTTACGCCTGTAAATGCTATAGTAGGCAATACATTTGTATAATGAAGTACTATGTATTAAGGGTACGTTTATAAATAAGTAATTTTGTACGGTACCCTTGCAAATTCTACTAATTCCTGACAGGTTTGTATTTTAAAGAATCACTATCGCACAATATTTATCTAAGTGTCGCTTGATTTAATCGCGCCACTCTTTTGCATTTACGTATTATATTTAATTATTGTTAAAAACGTCCTATAATAAAAACGAGTTATGTTCAGTGATCAAATAGAAGTACTTGAAAAAAATGGGAAGCATAGAATTTTTCTTGCTATTCATCAAACTTTTGGAGCTCATGTTTTATCCCATTCCACCTTTATTTCCTCGATTAATCGAGCTATGAAAATGATCCTTGTTCCGGTCGAAACCCCCCCTACACTTCCGTAACGGAAAGACATATAAAAAAAGTGGAGAATATATTTAAACGACAAGAAAACTTGATAAAATATTTAGCGGGTATCTTAGGAATTTTGTGTGTTAGTATTCAATCCATTTTAATGGTTTGGATTTAAAAAAAGTACCGGAAAGATAGGTTTGGCATATTTTAAGCGAAAAAAACAAAAATCAACATTTGGAATCTTAAAATCATTCAGCATCATACCTTTTGTCATTGTTTTGTAAGTATGAATGGAATATGGGTGGACAATTTTAATTCTAACAGGAAGAAACAAAGCGTATCCTAGAACTGATCACTTTATCTATGAAAATATTTCAAGTTGCTTCGACCTCGGGCAAGGTTATAGCCTCTGTATTCTCAGATTTTGAAGGAACATTTTTTTTATTAACCATATAACAAAAGGAAAATTGATAACGGTTGCTTATAATGTAGATTTGATTCCAAAATTGCTTGAAGCAATTAATGCAAAGTGTTGCGGAAATGGTTATTGGACATATTATTTTATAACGGAAATATGCCGACTCATCGAGCTGAAATTGCACCAACTGTAATCTGCAAAGCTGACCTTAAGATATTTTTGATCATGCATAATATTTGCAGGAATACATATCTCCTAAGAATTTTCCTTTATTCCTCAAATTAAAGTAGCACATCCATTTTTTGAGATTCGTATTTTTCCTCTAACTCCTTTGGTTTGATATATACCGATTGATTTACACCACATTTATTTACAATTTAGTTCCCAGAAATTCAGGAACTATGCACTATCATACTATGACAGTTTTGCGTCTATAGAATGTATAGTTTTTGTTGGAATCACTAAAAAACCAAAAAACAAATAAAACTTTCGTATCTATTACATTATTATGGTTTACATTACAGTAAAATTATGTAAACAATAATAATGTATATTAATCCGCAATACAACACCGCAATTACAATTGTATATTTATAATAGAATATGTATATGTAATAATTGTATATTTATTCACTTCACGTGCAACTTATTTTCTTACGCCCGATGTTTACAATAACGTTTAAGGAAGTATTTATAAAATCATGCTGCTCTAGAACGAATATTTGCTAGTCGTAAAGTAACCAATTCAGGAGTAGCCATGCCGCTTTTAGGTGTAAAATTAATGTGTTTTATATATTGTTTAGTTCTTAACTAATTTGTAATTTTTATATATATTAATCTACTTCGTAAACATGATTTAACTGTTAAATATAAAATATGTATGTTAAGACATTATAAAATAAAATATTTCAGATAGATACATTAATTTTTTACCTTGATTACGAATCGTCAATGCAACTACAATTACATTAATTGTGTAGCTGATATCGCGATTATTTTTATTCAGAGCGGTTAGTATATACACGCGAGCGCATCTTAGCGTGTTATGACTAGCCGTTGTGTTGTAAATTCTATTTATATGGAGATATTAAACATATTTTATATTTATTATAAATTTTATATAATATATACATAAAAACCGCTACCGCCGATTTTGTTGCAGAACTTATTGAGAAGAATAATGTTGCCATACGGTGTTTCCTTGTATCACTAAAGATTTAAGCAGCACACGCCATGAAACCTTTACGACAAAAGCTTTTTTCAGGCTCCATCGATATTCATCATCTTAGGTCGAATAATTTTCAGAATTTTGGTATAATATTCATCGATAAATCTTCCTCGTGAATTAATCTATCTATTAATAAAAATTGCGTACACACAGACGCCTTTAACATGTATATGTACGTAACGAATTGTTCACTACCGTCTCTGGCAAGATTTGAATTAAATATGGCAATATTGACATTGAACCTGGAATTGCGCGAACGTGACTCTGATTGAAAGTTATCTAAATACGTTTGACATAACAATATATATATGTAAATAAAATTTGCGATCTTACAAGTCGGAGTCCAACATGAATAACTAGTCTCGTATTAAAGTACTCCCCGACACGTACCTCAATCTAGCTAAATGCCAGCAGAGTGGCCCTCGAGTGAGTCATGTATGCCATTTGACTGTAGCTACGAGCCACAAGGGTACAGTTCATATAACGGCTCCCGTCTTGAAAATTCGTAGGCCTGGCGTGTGAAATATTACAAAGGTAATTTGCAGCGAGTTCATGCAAAACGGTTGCGCTGGAGAAAGTTTACATATACGATTTATAATAATTTGTACTAAACACGCCAACTTTCTTCTTTTGGGTTTTAATACTATGTTCAATATTTTTTACCCTGATGAATTAGTAAAAATGCAGCAAAATACAGAGGGTGATTCCTGATCAGCGACTTTGTAAATAATTTACCTTAAAATTTTAACCTTAAAAAAAAGAAACCCTCATAAGGTTACTCACGTCTACGTCCATCAATCTGTCAGTGTCGTCTGTCTCAGAACTCCCTTGAAGCAGAAACTTGAAATTTGGCGCGGCAATAAATCATATGATCACCTACATGTATCGATAGCCAACACTCAGAAATATCTATAAATCCACATTCATGAAACTATTAAACCTAAAATCATAATAAATAATGTTTTTAGAAATCTACGCAAAATCTATAGCAAAACTATAACCCTGACTTTATATGTCATAGTTTTGGAGATATTCATGATAATGTGTATCTCTCTCCTACTTAATAATATTAGGTATTATTAAATGTTTCTTAATTTGCGTTACGAAGTCCATTTTAGTATACGTATATATATATATATATATATATATATATCTTTTTTTTTTTATTAAATAGTCAGTTTAATGAATAATTTAATACATTTTGTTTCTTTAAATAAAAGCGATTCAAACATTTCCTAATTCTCTTACTAGAAAAATACGCTGCATTGCGCCGGGTGAAGCGGAATTATTTTGGATCCAGTTCATTTGGGTTGTACTATTTCCTTCTTGACATCGTCCATCTCGACGCAATCATTTTTTTTTCATGTAGTCACGTTTTCATTTTATTGCACATTCAATGATGTCAGAGTAGAATTTTACTATGAAAAGCAAAAACTATGAAAAGCATAGATTAAAGAAATTTCTATCCAACATGAATTTCTTTTGAGTATTTTCTAAGTTATACTGTATCTAAATTGCGTTCTATAATCAAAAACAAATTATATCTAAGATTCTCGCTTAGTGATGTATGATGATCAACGATATCTGCTTAGGCCGAAATTGGGTACACTTGGGAACTTGGGAAACCTTTTCTAATCAGCTAGAGCGATTGCTGGAAGTCTGAAGTGGAAGTATATCTCTTTACTGTATTACCGGATCTATAAAAAAAATTTTCTTTGTGTAAATCTATTTGTTAAAACTATCATATCTAAGAACTATTCACAGCGGCCATGTTTATTGTGGTAATAGATAATACACTCATTAAATCTAGATGCAAAGCCGTAACTTAGTCGTCCATATTACTCTGGCAAAAATCTGCAAAAACTTAGCTACTTTCATATCGTTGTTTTAAAGAAGAATTTGGGCTATGATGAAAACTTCCTCCGCCAAGGCAAATAAAAAGCAAAAATACTCTAAGTACATTTTTTTTATTTTCATTATTATTCATATGTAAATATTAATACCTATATATATATAATATAATATACTTACTGGCTGGTTAATAATATTATTGCTTATTTTTGCATACGTTTATATAATTAGTAGATTTCCATAACGATTTGAACTAACTTTATTTAACATATATCGACGATATATATATTTGTAAATAAATTTTCTTTCATTCTTCATAAACACACCCTACTTTGATGTAGCTACGACCAAGTTATTGAGTGTGAAATTGAGGAGTCTCAATATAATGCGATTCCAAATATTTAATGCATCAGAAAAGTGATAAGATAATTTTACGGGTACAAGAAACGAAAGGCTTTTCAACAAAACATAGTATAGAATCAAAACGCTAGAGTAGATTGCAAGGTCAAAACAATAATTATAGGACCACGTATCCTATAAAGAACAAAGTGTTATGGTAATTAATTTAATTATAATAACAATTATTGATTGTAATTATGGCGTATGTGGCATCTACATGAGCTATGGTCTCTAGCTGCAGTATGAGGGCAAAGACGAAAAGTCGATTGCTCATGAGCGGGAGATATAGAAATGTCATTACAAGAGCAACCCGAACGTAGCAGATGCATGAGGGTAGACATTGTTGCCTGCTATCGTGTGTAAAGACAATTTTTGAGTTATTTTTACCGTTTACGTGTGATATGATTTTGGAATAATTTTTTTAATTATTGTTATCTCATCAATTAATAAGTGTTCTCATGATTTTAAACATCCTCTTTTTCTATTGTAATTACTTTAAAATTATAGTGCAACATATAACATTAAGTTAATAAGTTGGAAGAATTTCCTAATAGATTTTAAAATACACAAGACAGCTGATTTATTGTAATTTTGATAAATTATAGAAAAAAATATGCGCCGAATAATTTTCATTTAATGAAATTTAAATTAATCAAGCAATTGGTACGAAATTCTTAATTAAAAAGTGGTTATGCTGGATATAAATATAAATTAAAATATTAATAACGTAGAGTGAAGTTAACCAAGCGAAAAATTAACCATTTGAAACATACAGTGTTCTGAGATATTAGGGATTATGCAAAGTAAAGTATAAAAAAATTATGATAAATACAAAGAAATGTAACAAATATTAAAAAAAATTGTAGTTAGTATAAAATACTGATCGTATTATGAAAAATTATTTGCGTAAATACAATTCGTTAAGAATGCATTACATCTATTTACTCAGTAACTGATTGCTTCTTGAAATTATTGAGCCGACGGCAGTAGATGCTTATGCATATATAAATTTTATGAAAAAAAAACTGTTTACAAACGTAATTCAAACTTTTTTTCATTTATTATAAACAGTTTAGCAGAGATTTCTAAAGGAAAAATAAATTCATTGCAATTCATAATAATTTGTGCAACCCACGGTTCATGAGTCTATTCACATTTGGTAGGTTTGATCTTATGTAAAAATGCTTACGCTCCATGAACGCTGCAATAATTTGTTGCAAACGAATATTCATATTTAACTCCAAAATGCTTTAACCGATTTAGATACGGTTTTCTTAAAAATATTCGGGACTAATCGGCAATGGTTCTTAAATAAGAGTTACGGTGATTACAAGTCAGGATGCGCCACAATAAAAAAAAATTTGGTATATCTAGTATAAAAACTTTGAAGTTTTTCTTTGGTTCCGTCGATGTGTGATCCACATAACATGTTTCTCGAGCGCTCTAATTCTTCCAATGCTATGATATTAAGTGTATTGTTAAAGAGTTTTTACTTAGTTTTTTTTAGAGAGTTACGGCGTCTAAAGATCGTACACTGCCTAAGATTCACGTAAGCTTGCCCTTTGGCGAATATTTTTTTGGAAGCTTAATTTTTAAGACTAATAATAAAAAGGAAAATTACAATTTTGGTTAAGCCCACGACGAATGTAAATATTTTAATAAAAAATGTATAAAGTAAAAGACAAAATTAAAATTTTTTAGAGAAAGCCACGTTGGATATAGTCGTAATTGGAAAATGATTAAATAATTATTTTTATAAAAATCCCCAGACTAAAGGAAAGTAAGAATCTGTTTATATAATTACAAAACCAAGAAACAAGGTCGTGGTGTCATACCTCGCCTATGCCTAAAATTTTGCACTTTTATCAGTTTGTGGCTATTACGATTAGAACTAACTTTATTTACTAATTGAATTTTTATGTGCGCAAATAACCTTTCTATGTTGCTACAATGTAATTGATATTGAGAACGGACATGGCAATGGCAGCCCCAACGAATGTTCTTGAGTTTGTAATTATATTAGTAGGTTCTTACTTTCTTTTAGTTGGGAGGGTTTTCAAAATTTCCTAATAGGATCACTTTGGTGTCCGACCCCCCCCCCTCACTCCCTCCGGTCATCTCCCTGTTAAAGCCTTTTTTCTTAGAAACGATTTGAATCAAGTTGAAAGTGATGTCCTATGCAACAAAAAGGTAAGCCTTTTCTTATAATTTATACAAAAATCAAAACCTAGAGGGTACTACCAGTCTACCTACAATCTTGAAAGTCGGGACATTGGGAAATTTTTTAGTATAAGTTGGGGAAAATTCCAAAAATCCATCATTTCTAATTCTATATAGAATTATATCTTTTTGAAATATGCGCCTGTGAAAAATAAAGTAAGCAATATAATATACGTTCTAAAAAATTAAAATATTGTCAATAGTTTAAAAAATTATTTTGCACACCAATGGTTCATAAATTCCTAAATATGTATGGAACCCTCGCAGTGCGAGTTCTACTCGCGCTTGACAGGTTTTTATTACCAAAATTATTTCTTCTTATGCTACAGTATTTTATTGTTTGCCAATAAGCCTTAAGTATATATGGCCGCGAAAACTGGTTGACAGGCAACTTACTTGACGTAAATGTTTGTTTAGACGAAAATTTTCCTTTCTTTTGCAATACAACTTTTAACATAATATTATAAATTACATAATCTATAATTACAAGAGACGAAAATTTTAAAATAGGTAAAACGATTATTTCCCAAAAATGGTTGGTAGGTTTCAGCTACCAAATTTGACGGTTCGCATTTAAATTCTGGTGTAGCACTTTGAACAATGGACTTGAGATTCACCACGGAAAGTTGAATTCACTTATTCCGGTTGTAACATACTACATAGTCACGGTCACCATATCAGTCGGAATTACTGCGAGACGTTACAGTCTCCATTCGAGCTGCACTACTTTATCTTCTTCCAAACGCCGCCCATCTTATGAAACAGGCTTTTTCAATGAATCTTTCTGCTGCCCCTTTTTTCCTTTGTTCAATGATACGAAAGTGGAATTGCGATCTTCCATAAATCACGGGCCGCTCGTAGATGTATTGGCATTGGATAGCTTTGTAATGCATTTAAGGAACCGTAAACCATAAAGAATATTTTATTTACGAGAACAAAACGTAAAAATATATTTCAACATATTTACACAAAGAATGCGAAAGTTTCTGGATATATTACGGAAATATTTCCGTATATGTTATATTTATATCGGATAACCATTATAAACCATTTCTTTCTGCTAGATATCACTTGTATCTTTCTTTATTCAAAACCGAATAAGGTGTTGAGGTCCTCGCATCGTCAATCGCTTTGATGATGCCACGTGGCGCTCGGCGTGCTTTAATTACAGGAGTATACCGAGAAAGGGTTAAGATAAGATGAAAACTGGTTTATTATGATAGCTTTACTTTATACTCAGGAACTCATAGAAACCTGCTTCTTATACCTATTTTATCGACAGCCTGATACTTTCAATAGAAATCAGGAACTCTTAAAGAATAAATAAACGTAATTCAAGTGCTGGTTGTTTGATTGTAAATCTGGTAACGTATCGTTTGATTTTATTCTGACTGCTATGGTAAGAATGAAAATAAATTTTCAATTTTGCATTCGAGTGTACCGGAAAATATTTTTAAATAATCTTATTTCCGACAATGCTTTTGCAGTCCATGTTGAAATATTTTGATACTGAATATGTTAACAATATGTTAAAGCCTTAATATTACTGACTGAAATATGACTGCAAGACAGAAAAAGTAACATTACGCTGAGTACGTGATACTATTTTCAAAATAATCTAAGTTTTGTAATCTACTTCCGTCATGTTTCTTTAATTTTCAGATATATAAAGTATAGCTTGCCTTTTTTGTGGTACAAACATTACTGACATCGGTTAATATTGGAGTTGCATTTAATTTTTAATGTGTATTTTTATATATGAATGTCAGATGATGTTCAACTGTAAAACATATATGTATGAAAATCGCATATCTTTCTCTCTCTCTCTGTATATGTGTTTGTGTATGTATATTTGATTTCAACGGAAAGATGTATTTAGATAAAATTTGGCACTAAGATTATTGATAGCCAAAGAAGGATCCTTCACTATTCAAAATACAATACAGGTTTCTTGTTAGAGCAATGCCATTAGTCACGAAGCTTAGAAATATTTGCATGCTTAGAAATATTTACAATATTAATTTTAAACGGCGAACATAAAAGTATACAAATGTAGTCACAGCAAAAGATCTGACAGATATGAAAGGATCTTTTTATTTTTCTAATTGGAACTAATATCCCCCATCTACGAGCATTAAACAAAGCGAAAATTCCGTGCGCGAAGAATGAAATTGATATTGACAAAATATAAATGCGATTTGAATAGTTATTAAAAGCGACGTACATAATTTTCAGAACTTGATAAATAATTTTGTACAATTGGGCAATATATATTACCTTTCAGAGAGGTTCATCAGTGGGTGAGTTATTCTTGGATTTCATAAGAAGTACTATGAAATAAGTATATGATCACTGAACAACACTATGAAGATATTACTCATATTAAAATTTCTAATACCCAGAGAGACTACGACAAAAAACATGCTTCATAGATTTACAACTGGACCCAATATAACATGATCAATTGAATTATTCTCTACATGCTCTGCGTTGGAAAATTAATAATTCTGCAATTACTACGAAATTGGAAATATAAATTAGTAAATTGGTAAGAATAGGGACAAAATTTTCTCGACTAATGACTCACTAATAAATCATTTTTATACTATTCATGGTGATATTCTGAATGTAGTAAATGCTGAAAGACCAAAGTAACACATTTAGAAGATGCAAACCTGCCCAAAGAGACCTAATTTTAAAGTCATTTAATGGTCAATGTGGATAAGATAAGATTCTATTTACCTTCTACAATATTTATGATAATATAGACTTTTATAGATTTTGCACTAGACGTAACTTTGTTTAACATATTTCACCAACTTACCATGATTATACGAATTTTTAAACAATTTTTAAAAATTCTTAAAAACTCAGGAGTTGACGAGGGAACTTTCGCATTAATACACGCGTCACTGTAGCGGTTATAGTGAAAACAATACAAAGGTTGTTTTGAGACTTAACAAATGTTAACACTTATCTGCTTTCTTTGTTTCCGATTAACTTCCTGCCGTATTTGTGTTGCCAAGCAAACTAGACTCATTTGATTATGCCATCTTTAGACCTTAACAGGGAAAATTATTATGGCGTAAAATCTATCTTCATATTCTGATATATTACTTAATCAGAACTTGAAGACGTTTATATGTTTACGGTCACTTTGTGATTATTTTGCATAAAAAAAAAGTTTCTCCACCAGTATAAAAAACTACCATAACCAGGCGTAGGTTACTTTTATTTATTTACCTGCCTTATTTGTTCTTTTGTGTGCTGCCTTATTTGCGTTTTGTGCGATGTTTTACGTAGTGTTCAATATTAATATTTAGAAATAATTAAACGGAAATGTAACGTAGCTTTAAATATTTGCACTGCTTGTCTACAAAAGTTGAACTCTTGCTTAAGATTGTTATGTAAAGTAAACAAATTTCAATTAAAATTCAATAATTTTGCCATGTCAATTGACCATGCATGCATTGATATGAGTGATGCAAGTTGGACACGCGTGTTAAAATCATTTTACTTAACTTAAATTAAATCTACGGTTTAATATAACCACTCTTTACAAACGATAAAGTGACTCCTGTATACTTAATTTAATAACCTTCTTAAAATAATATACTGAACTTAAATTAAATAATATTTAAACTTCACAAATAACTTACATGCCTCGGAATAGAATATATTTTTATAGAACAAATCCATATATTGCAGTTAAGAACAGAGTGATTGAATGAATAGAGGAATTAATCTTGGAAACCAATTATTAATAACAGTTTCACATGTATAATCAGATTTAATAATTTCGTATAACAATAAATATAATCTTTTACGTCTCCTAAAATTTAATGGAAATATCGATTCATTTTCGTGAGATGTATATTTCTTAGTCTACATCGTACCATATCTTTAATTTTTATGTTAGCAAAGCTTATTAATTTGGCAAGATTTTACAATGAAAATACATTTTGGAATAAAATAATTGGATATTGTACCAACAAATTAATACCAGAAAATCTTCAATAATAGTAATATTATTGAAGATTTTCTGAGAGTTGAGTTTTGTCATTGATATTAACTTTGGGAGCAGCATTTGTCATAGCATACTGGTATGTAAGCATTGGGTTGAAGGATCTATAGGGGAAAATATAGGTCCTTCGACGTGTCCACATCATTGCAAAATTTTTATTGGTATTAGAAAAATATGTTTCATTTTAACTAGAATGAATCTTCAGCTATAAAGTCATTGATGTTGATGCTTGTATTGAATATATTTGGCGTTAATTTTGTAGAAATTAATTTATGTATGAAGCAATTACCATGGAATTTATCTTTAGGAAGTTTTCCAGCCAATTCAAAGGTTAATTTTGTAACTTTTATATAACTTACCATGATATTCTTACGGTGTGTACGCATCAAGGATCTGACGAAAACTAACCATAGATGCTATAAGCTGCAAATTAAAGACACTTATACATAAATTAATCAAACACATTTATACTTCCGTAAACTATATTAGAACTCAACTCAACAGTACTATAATTTCTAAGTGTTGTAATAAAAGACCCTTGAACCTTTTTCAGGTATGAAATCTGAATATAAAATCAGAGAGCAGAGTGCTCGCACAGCTGCTCAACGCTTCTCGGCTTTCGGCTTTGTAAATATATTCATCGGTAGCTTATCTATCGATGCAAGCAATAAAAAAACGATTTTTTGAACCTTCCAATTCAGATATACCCTTAAGATTAAATGTGTTTGTTAACTAACAAGTGCTCTTACGGCGATACATATCAGTTCTATGCAAACTTATACTTACCGAAGCTATGCGATTAATTTCTTGTTGGCTGCAACTAGGTAGGAAATATTTTCATAAACTGAATACAAAGATAAACCTAGGCCGTGGTATAGAACTTAAAGAAATTAGAAATAATAATTTACCTTTTCTGACTTAATTTCGTCACATTTGTTATAACAAAAAATATTAGACTACTGTAGCTGAACTATGCCCTTTTTACATATTTATACATTACCCTAATGTATCCAAAATACAGTAAAGAGAAAAATCTCATAAGATCGATTGCATTTTTCGATTTATGGTAAAATAGTTTCAAAATATTCTATTCAACTAATTTCGATGAAGTAGCGGCGTAGTCTCAATTGAAATTTTAGGGGAAGAAAACCCTTTTTTTATTATATTTATCGTATGGAGTCATTTGAAAGGGCTATTTTTAAATATTTTATTCCGTTAAGTAACATAGCCTCAGATATATGCAATAAAATGAACAAGAAAGTATACCACACCTTTGCCCCTTATTTCCAAAATTTCTAGAGAATTACAGGAAAACTGTAGCGATTATCCTAGGTTATACAGTCCTTGAGAAATTCAGGATATTATACAGCTTCGAAAAATATACTAGGTAATATATTTACACGAATAATATTAACAATTATAAATAACTTCACAAAAAGATTCTGTGTCCTAAAATGTTAACAATTTTACGACGGTTTTTTTCCTTCAGTGTTTATATTTGATATTTATTTATTCTTTTATAGCAGTACGTTCAAACTTTTATAGCAGTTTTTACCCTTAAATTATTAAGTTATATAACGTTTTTACATTACATAACCTTTAATGATTAAACTTTGTAAAGGTCTTTACGTTTTAATGTTTATATTTTATAATGAGTTCTACATTTCATAGCTTAAACTTTTATAATAGTTTTTATCTCTAAATATTTAAACTTTTATAATGGTTTTTAAACTTTAATGTTTAAACTTTTATAACGGTTTTACATCGTTAATGTTTAGACTTTTTTTATTCCTAAATAAGAATTAGTTTAAACTGAATGTTTAAACTTTTCTAACGATTTTTATTTATTTACTTAAATTTACTTTAAGCTTACTTTACTTTTTCGAAATATATACAATGGACTTATTGCTATAAGTGTAACCTCTTACAGCCAACCACAATGAATTAAAAGGAAACAATAAGTGCTGTGGTGGAATATAAGTAAATTTTAACACTAATTAATTATATTTAAAATATAAAGTAGAAAATAATGTATGAAAATGAAACGGCGAAACAACCCTTTGGGGGTAGGAAGGGGATAAGGACGAGTTATAAGGGATTACGATTTGCTGATTATGATAAATAATGTCATTTCAGATCGACGTTTGAGGGCAGACTAGGGTACACTTTGTATATTGGTGGCCAGTTTATTGCGCAATCGAGTAGAATACACAGTGAAATATTCTTCCTGAAATTCAGTTATATGCTGGAGGATTAGGAAGGTGTACTTGTTTTTCGATCGCAGTTCAATCGGACGACAGGTATTGGAATTTAGATCTGAGGTATGAGGGTATAATGGGATTATTGAGGATTTCATATGCAAAACATGGAAGAAGGAGGTTACGTTAGTCACTAATCTTTAACCATTTACGCTTGGATATATGGTCAAATTTTAGGTCGAAAATGGATGAATTACATAGGTTTTGAAGTCATTCTAATTAAGTAAATGTTAATTTAGATTAGAATAACACACGTCCCCATAAGCAAGTATAGACCGAAATTCGAAATCGAAGAAAATTATGAAGTAATTTGATAGAGTATTTTAAAGAAAATCTTACGATTAACATCATTTAATCAATTAATTAGTAGGCCAAGATCTTTTTCAGTTGAAGTAAAATGTATAACGCAACCGTTAATCAAAAGCTTTAGTAAATCAGATATAGATATATTTGTCAGAAGTTTCCGACTATCGATTAGGATAACCTGCAATTTAATTTGGTTAATTCGATAACCCTGCAGACAATATGTTATTCAGAGTTTCAACTTAACTGCAACATTTAAGAAAACAAGCGGGTTGCAAATACTTCATCCGATGTTCCAAATTAGTGGTTCTCATTAACGCAACTCTCAAAGTAGACATTTTATCGCAGAATGACGCAAACTCCTTGCTCAGCAATTTCAGAAAGGGGCCGCCATAGTTATGGTTGCCCGAATCATCCAGCTGTTGTTGAAATTGTGCCAAGATGCAGCCAGCCTTCTTATTTTTTCTTCCATGTCGTTAAAGTTTTAATCCAAGTTATTAATAGTCATTATATTAAAGTGTAAATGACAGTTGAGGAACCAGTATTAATTTACGACCAAACATAGGTTATGCATACAAAACTCTATGAAAGTGTACTAGTACTAAATTTTCCACTATATTAGCTCACTAATTAAATGGAAAGATATATTACAATTTTACTTTATAAATAAATAATCAATAATTAAACGCTTGATAATTTTAATCTACCCACAGGTTTTTAAACTGTAATCACTAAAGTACGATTTGATAACGCGTATTACTCTCAAATGTTTAAATTTTATGCCAGTTTTTACCCTTAAAGGTTAAACTTTTATAACGGTTTTTACCCTCATATATTTACATTATATAAGGGTTTATACTCTTTGATGTTTAAATTTTTATATGTATATAAAATATATAGAAGCCTCTTAGTACGAGTTCTACTCGTAGATACTTGACAAGTTTTAACACGCTTCTATTAACTTGATCCATAACTTACTAATGTTTTGAGCAAATATCACAACTCACTTTTCACCCACTTTTAATTATCGTATCGGTTTGATACATTGTAAACTTATGCAATTATAATGGAGACATGGTGAGGAAGAGTGATAGTACTTTTCAATGGCTAATCGAAAACCCATCGAGTTTGGGCTCAGTTGATTTGTTTCAATGAGTACCATAGTTAGATATTATAAATGAGGATTTGTGTTGATAAAAGGAAAACCTGATCGTGCAAACTTTTTAATGTCCAACAGTAACTTCTTCGAGTTTGGGCTCGGTCGATTTACATGTTTTTGATTACAAAAGCGTTTTTTATTATTTCTAAAACTATACATTTTTGCATATTAATATGAGTTCTACCATATACTTACCAAAGTACGATACTTTGTAATATCGACAAAATATATGGAAGAAACCGTCACAAAATAACACAATTAACTCACTTAATTCACTGCTGGATATTTTTATTTCGAAAACGAGTCCCATAAGAATTTGAATACTGAGGCCGATAATGTGGAAATGAACGTGATAATGGAAAAAGTTCCTTCTCAAACTACTATTGAAGCATTAGGGTTTAACATCCGTTTTAAAATAATATCGAGCAGTTTTATTAATTTAAGTCTGCAAAAATGGATCCCTATGATTAAAGTACAATTTAGAAGGTGTATTTAGTTTCTAATGAATAGACACCAAAATTAAATGTATTTTGTTTGTTTTGTCTAATTGTTAATTATATTTGAAAGTAAATCCTGTCCAACATACATAAATATTTACCATGGCGATTAGGCTCAAACTCTATAGAGAAATAATAGCGTAGAAGGGATGTTGCACTTGTGGAATTATTTGCCAGCTATTAAACCGGAAAATCCTATGCCCTACATTATTGAGTAAACTTTCATTCTTCGTACTTTTCAATTTCCTGTGCTCACACAATCACCACGTTTTTGCTATACAACCCTGTAAAACTAAATTATGAGAGAATTCCCTAGTTTTTCGCGGTATTCAACTGGTCAATTGCCAGACCGCGGTCGCACCAGATGAGTTTTTATGATGAATGAAAGTAAATATTCCGAAATATGTCATTAATATTTTATGTAAGTCTTGTTTATTTTTATATAAATGTTTAATATAAAAGTCTAAACTTATTATGCTACTCATTTTTCATCGTTACGAATAGGTTACCTGTAATACATCAATAAACGTATGTGTAAATAAACCAATAAATCAAATCCGGAAAAGAACATAGTCTGAAACAACTCAAGGAGATCTTCTTATCCTGTATCCACTTTATTTAATTCAGCACTAGCAGATGCGTACCGTTAAGTATTATGAGTGATAATAGGAGACTTTTATTTCAATAACGAGGAATGTTCTTTTCTAATACGTGTGCATCTCCAAAAAATTGCATTAAAAATTTTCTTTTTTGTCAATGTGTTACACAATTAACATTTCGGTTTTTCTTTTTAAAATATAGTAATGTCTCATAGAAGTAAAAAATCCGTAAAAGCATAGATAATAAACAGCGATGAAACTTCACAATGCAATTTAAGTCCAATGCGGTATTTCATCACTCACTTAAAATAATATTGCTGTTTTTATAATATAAATATATATTTGTCATGTTAAAAAAACAGCAATATAAGCAATATTATATATAAATAATAATATTGCTTATATTGCTGTTTTTTAACATGACAAAAATATATATACCGTTTTTGTTTCATAAATTTTGTTAGCACAAATTCTGCCACTTAGAAGCAAATGTTAACGTTGGAAATACTATAACTAAATAAACGGAAAATGTACTAATTTTCTTTTTTAAATTTTAGAGTGAAAAAATAGATTTTTTGTTTTTTCTAGGTTTTTTCAGTATTTCTAGGTTTTTCAGTATTTATAACAAGATTTAAAGAGGAGAATATGCGTTTTATTTTACTTTAAAAAGGAAAAGGATTCATGACAGCATTCGATCCCAATACTTATGAGTTCAGGCTCGGTTACTTTACCGGTATGCCGATAATTCACTAAGAGAAACGACGAAATAAAAGCGATGGAATAAAAGTATACGTACTGACTAAGTACTTTTGTGGTTCTATTTTTGTGTGTTCTTCTTCATTCAATTAGAATCAAGAAGAAGTGGCAATACTAGACTTTTTCAGACTCATGCATAAAACAATTACCAAGTTTTAAATTCTAAGCTCAATTGGAATTGCCCAAGTAATATAATCACATAATCGCGCAGAACGTCTCCACAAACCTTTCCAACGTAAAAAATTAAAATCAGTACATTGTAATAACAAACATTTACGGAAACTTCCGACAATACATCATACAAACCTTGATCATGTAAATCACTTTCCAACATTCTACATGTACCTATTCTACCTGTTTACATGAATGTTTAAGATACCGTATGACAAAGGAATCTCATACAACCACTTACAGTCTGACTAGGTGAGAAAAGCGGCACTGTGTGACACGAGTGTCTCTTGTCACACAGTGCCGCTTCGAGTCGCTTCAGTGTCGAGCGGCGCACCACTTGACAGTAATTATCACGGAGGTTGTTGACCCGGTCTCAAGTTTTGCGTAATTGCAGTTGCATATGCTACAGCCCTAAGCTTATGTATGGCAAATGTGAGATTTTTTCAGTTTATTTACAAATATCATCGTGGATGAACGGTCAAGGTATTTAATTATTCATTTATAAAACTAAATATACACAGTATTAATTTATTACTGCAAAAACTCTAGAAGCTGGTACTTGGAGTTTATGACTGATACCGGCTAAATATAACATTGTTTATAAAGTTAAATAGAAGAAAACTTTCGACGCACCAATGTAGAGGAAACAAGGAGGGGCGGAAAGGATATCAACCCCTAGATTATATTAATTAATATTTTTTATACATACCCTTAGGGTTCACTTGGTAAATATAGGTTTGGTTTAATTCATATAAAAATCGTGAGTAAAACCAAAAGTTTACACCCCACATTTTATTTTTAATATTAATTTATTAGTGAATATTTTTCTCTTATTTATAAGTTAAATATACATTAGTTATTTGTAACTGATAAACAGGTCAAAATCAATGAAGAAGCCACCATGCCTTTGATCATACCTCTAATATAAAGAAAAAAATTATAACATTGAAAATAGCAGACAGCAGCGAGAAAGGACAAGAATATCCGCACAGAACAAAGGTCACAACAACAGTCACCGAGCACGAAAAAAAGGAATTTTGCACAACATTTTTTATAAAAATTAAACCATTCAATTAATAATTGCAAAAAAATAAATAAGTTTCTATTTTAACTAATCGATAGAAAAAAGAATAACCAAAATCGGTTAACAATTGCTACCTTTACCGTGTTCTCATACATACATACATAGGTATGTACATACAGATCAACAAACAGTCGTGCGTATCATTTTACAAAGCTAAATTTAAATCATAATAAATATTTGATCAAATTTTTTTTCAGCGGAACCCTTTTTCCAAAAACTATATTAAAAGATGATTATTTGCAAAATTACCTCAATTTGATCCAGTGATGTGATATCTACAAGCACCGCATGTGACTTATTTATAACTAGAATTATTTATAACTCGTACTGAATTACCGTTGGCAAGTTTGACTGACATCGACGAGTTCCATGTTGAATTAGATTCCAAGTTATTGCTTATCTGTTAAGATGTCGATAGTGCCTACAACAATGACAGTGCAGATTCCCGTGTTTACAACTTAATTAAATTTATGTATAAAATTTTTTAGAAACGGTAAGTATATACACTTTGTGAATAATTATATTTATAGATACTTCGTTAAATATGTAGATTAAAAGTTCGAAAGACTAAAGATTATCAATTATATACATATATATATATATATATATATATATATATATATATATATATATATATATATATATATATCACAACCTAGGTTTCGTTGTATGACAACAATTTCAGGTGGTTTGAAGAGAATATTCTGTTTTATTCACGTTAGCCTCAGTTTAATTAAAATATTTTAGCTGAAACATTCCAACTATTTTCAATTTGTTTTACAGATTTTTATGTCTCTTTGTTACCTTATAATTCTGCAATTAAATAACAAATTGCTACGAAATTTGGCTTAATTAGTACTCGTGTCTCGGATTAACACATAAGCTACTGTTTTGCTTTTACCAGCGTGGGTTACTAATAGCACGAGAAGCGTATTTATATGTTTGTTGCTCCATCACACCCAAACGGCTGGATAGAAGTTTATAATTCCTATTAACATATAGCCTACTTTTGAAGTCAAGAAATATTATAATTTCTAAGGAATCAAGTTTTTACTCAAACATAAAAATTGTAAACATGTCATCAGATGGCACAAAACCTGACTGTGAATCCCACCGCTTTAATCGACGTCGTATCCGGTGAAGACATGGGTAAAACTAAAATGTTCAAAAATACATATGTACGTACTATAATAAAACGGAAGTTAACAGTACTTCTGTATAATAATTGATAAAAAGCAATTTGTTCAGAACTTCAACAGTACAAAATAGTTTCCGAATATGGAAAAAAAAATTTAAAAGTTGCTACTGTTAGATTTTAGGAATCGGTGCTATGATGCCTCTCTCTTTCTACCTCTTTTCCTCACCGAAGTACACCACCGCGCACTGACACAAAGGCATCAAATTCTACTCAGCACCTACTTCAAAAATCAATAATAATAAAAGTGTTATCCAAATTTATTTATTTTCGGAAATAATATTATACTACAAAAGTTACAAATGAGTATTCATATTTTTATTATTTAATACTTTTCAGTGTCTTTCTTTCCCAGTGGTTATTTGAAATCGGTTAAATATTTTTGTCACAAAATTTTATTTTTTCATTTTGAGTACTTATAATATCCCTATATTACACAGAATTTTACGAACTTACGAAGAATTTAATTATACCTCATTTATTGAAATCTAAGCAGGCATTTGTATTTGATATATCTACATGTATGTATACATACGAACATATAAACAATATTTCCGTCTTTTGGCTCTACACTTATATATATATATATATATATATATATATATATATATATGTGCGTATACATATTCATCTCCCTACCTACTAATATTTTATTTGTTTATGCCTTTATATATATCCGTGTTTACATATTTACTTGTCACTTTCTTGGTTTAGTTTAGTTGTGAACAATATTTTTTAAAATGTAGCCAATTGTACTAATGGCTTGTAGTCACGTTACATTATTCTGCACATCTTCCTGAATCGTTCATATTATCATATTAATTACCAGTATCCTGTTCTAATATACTGAGCATTATTCTGTTGTTTTCTTATAAATATCGTTGGCCTTAATATTCTTGTAACAAAATTATATAATTTATCAAGTACACTGGAAATAAGAAATAAAGTACCTAAACGACCAGCTTAAACTAGGATTTCACAATAATTTCACCGAATATCAAACTATAAATATTTCATAAATTCTTATATCGCACCCTGACATATCTGATATGAGTTACGATTCGTCTTCCGTATTTTTTTAAATAAATATTTTACAACATATTTCAATAATTTATATTAATATATCTTAAATCTTTCAGTCATTCCTATCATTACCGCAAATAACGACGTTGAATTACTTCCATCAAAACTTTTTTCAAATTCTTTCCAGATTTTTACATAGCCTTGTTGGATGGATGGTGTTACATTGTAAATATAAGTAAAAGAAGCTTAATTATTAAAAATAAAAGTAGTAAATTGAACCTAAATATAATTTTGAAAGGCCTTTCTGACATACCTACAAACAAAAAAACATGTTTTATCCTTGCTTTTTAGTAAGGGAAAAACACTTAAAACTGTAGAAAAAATTTTTGCCATGCATATCAAAATTCTATCTCTAGCATGCATTGCAAGATTGAATGCACGTAGGTCTGAAACATTATAAACTACAAGGGTATGATATAGGGAGGGATACACACAGCTGATAAAATTATAAATTTGCCATGGATACTAGAGAATCCTGAAAAAAACAGCGAGTAAACCAATGGAATATTTTTGATTTTGTGGACGACTTGTTTTGTCAACAATAATTTTTTGCCTTTCAACCGGAAAATCCATCTATTAAATGAATAAGAAATACACTTAACGAAAAAATTATAGAATCAATACCGAATCGTTTCATATTTTATACAACATAATTACGACCGAACTGTGAACTATCTAAAAGTTTCAATACAGTTATAATTATATCGTAAATGGAAAAGTGAAAAAGTTCAAAATTTAACACTTTACGTGATGCTGAATTAACCACATCAACGTTCGAATAAAACAAGTTAGCGGTTTAAAGAAGCCGATATTTGTATTGTGTATCCTTTCATAACACAACGCTGCAATGTGTGTAGATACTGGATGAGATGGGTATTAAATATGACAGGTGGCTCGTTAATCTTACGCTGGCTCATTCAGACAAACGAGCAAAACTTAACAAGATGGCCCTAACTTGGTTAACAGCGATTTCGGTTTCCTACTGCTGATTTCGGTTTTCCACCTAATTAATCACACATTGAATTAGTTATAAGTCTACAGTTAAGTTGTCATAATTACCTGACGTGGTATGATTTCCGCATTGAATGTAGGATTGTATTGTTTACATATGAGTTTGTACTGATAGTTTGTGTAAAATTCATTTTATTCATATAAGTGATTATGTCCATTTGTATTTGTAGAGATGTATATTCAAAGGTAGGTGTAGATTATATTACGACAGTTTCCATTAATTTTGCCACAAATTCTTTTATGTAATTAATAGCGCCATGTAAATTTTTTAGAATTCTAAACTAACTCTAATTATTTCTTTATCTACGTTCATCCTTCTATCTACATTACTCTACAATTTCTACGATTTTAGACTTATCCGCACAAAAATTTACAACTATTCATCAAGCATTAAGCATCTCAATGAATATAAAAACTAGCGTTTACCTGCGAAACCTTCACGTGAAATATAGTAATATATCCTGTGAAAAATTCAGGCTATAATTTCCAGATGTTCCATTTGTTTAAAAATTCGCTCACATTCAATAGAAACATCGTAAAATATTTTAAATTTTCTACGCTGTTCCACCGAAACCAAACTCGGACTGTGTGAGTTAATACATGCTAAAATCAAACTTATAGAGTTATTCTTGCAAACAATACTACGTGATAAAATAGGATCAAAACAAATACCTGAAAATACATATGCTATATCTAAGTAACTACTAAAATTTTAGGATAAAACTGACCAAGGCTCTAAGCTATATTCTATACTTATGCCAAATTTCGTGGATATCTATTAAGAAAGTACGGAGCTATAGGGTAAGAAATAGCCATCCATTCAAAATTTCACATTTATTTTATCGAATTGCGAAATATTCAGCTTCAAAATGGTTTATAATGTATATCCTTCCGCCTCGGTAATTTTTGGTATGGAAAAAAAACCTGTAAACATTTTTAAATTGCGAATATAAATATAAATGGATTGTATTACATGATTTGATCAGCGATTGTAACATCAAATATATCGGCTAGCGTCTTAATCTGTCTTGTACAGTTCCCGTATAGTACCAGAAATAAGTTCTGAAGTTCTGTTTCGAAGTTTATTTTTATTTAGCCCATTTAACTTTTCTCTAATTTAGCATTAATATTATACAATTTATTTTATAAATTTATTTGTTTTATTGGTCATTTATACTTAAAAAAATGCTTTACTTCGACAATTTGAGTTTCAATTATTTTTATAATTTTACACTAATATCGTTGATACAATAAAAAATGCACGGCTCGCATTTGTTTTGTTAGTATCATTTTAATATTAACTATTTTTTCATACGTACATATACATAAGTAATGCGACAAGTTAATTATAATGGATAATCAGACAAAAATCATAAAAGGAAAACAAAACTCACACATTTCAAATTTGGAAAAAAGAGAATCGCAGTCATTTACAGCCAAGTTTTGTTCCAATAATTACTTTCGAGTCAATACGAGATGCAACACGTCACATTGCAGCGACGGTTGATGGTTCTTTTCCTTTAGAGACAATAGGTGGATTTATTCTGATGTTAGTTACGATTATCGTGAAGTCTGATTTAATTATCAGAAGCTCTGATTTGGAATATAATTTAAAAAATACAAAAAAAATGAAAAATATGTTTTGTGAGATTTGTTACTTAGAGGAGATGTTGAAAAGTACAAGTTGTGATCTTGTTTCACTCATAACTAAAAAAAAATGGCAAAAATGGGTCTTGCTTCATAGAATTCGAAATAATTAAAAATAACTGGCCTCGTTTAGAATATAAATTCAGTGATTGACTATCAGAAAAGTGTAAAAAAATATAACTTACACCCATAAAAACATGAAATCTATCTTCCTTAACATAAATGTATAATATTACACACATGTCAATAATTATTAATAAGAAATAAAAATAATAATAAACATTAAACGAAATACATAATAACTTTTCAGAAAAGATTACAAACGATAACTTAATCAATATCTATCACTTTCTTAATGTATGGCCATTGCCTAAATTAGTTCATAGTATACTGTTGGTTGATATTGGCATCCGTTGCGTGTTGATGACACGGATAACACGCAAATGAATGTCTTTATGGTTTTTTTTCGAGACTCATATGGTTCTTTTGATGATACTCTTGGGTCTGAGTTTCACGGATCAGTATGTTTTATCTGTGTATGGAGGATGCAACGGGACACAATCTTCATTTTGTTTCAACTTCCCGATTTAAAGAGATCCGCTTAAATAGCATACACAAACTATATCAAAAATAATTTACTTGTCTTAGAAATACAAGATTTCTTATTGGTTTCATTTACGATTTGAATAGAATTTTCTGCTTTATTAACATTGTTTTTCATATTTTTTATATAAGATCATTTTTATTACTGTAACACCTAGGCCTAAAATTACATGGAATTTTGCTGGTATCTTTTACCGACTTCGTGATCTTATTCTGACTTATTATTTTATATATGTCTTTAACACAAAAATTGTCCATGGGCTACGTTGTCAAAAATATGATTTTACAAACATAAATTTGTTGCTTTTACTTAGCAGTATAGAAATATTCTCAAAACTCAAATAAACATATTCTGTATTTCGAGAAACTTACAATTCAAGTTTAGTTTTTTGATGGGAAACCTAATTTTTTGTTTAACCGTATATAAAACTTGCGATAAGTAATGATTGAATTAATATTTTAAATTATTAAAAATTATCCCAATATACGATACTTTCCTAAAAATTACATCGATGTCTTGCGATAACTTAGACATGTTTTTATTAATAAAATTTAGCAAAATATAAGTGTACTTAAGTTTTCGAGTAATAACATGTCAATACAATGCATATGAATCGTGCACTTGAAGTATCCACTATCCACACGTCACAGATAATAAGTTAATATTGCACAATTAACAGCCATAAATACAGCAAATAAAATTGAAGTGTATATCTGTAATTTTCGAATTTTCAGCTTTTAGATATTTCAATCTATAGTGCACTGTACAAATTTCATTGATTAAAATTTAAATTTTTATTTAAATTAACATATCCACAAACATTCTAAACTTCATGTGATGAAGACGTGGGCAAGGCTAGTTCAAAATAAATATCACGCTTGTAAATTGACTGTCCCACCAATGAATAACGCCTACAGTGTATTTAACACAACGAGTAACTTAACGACGCGACGATCACTATCGAAATTAATTACAGTTCATGTTGAGTTAATATTGCCAACTTTAACTGACATTGTACGATTTCCACAGTGAGTTGGGTTGTAGACTAACGGCACAAGTTTTCATATTTACATGATGGTTTACTGTTCCATGCGTTGAAAGGCAGCTGCTTTGAGAACTTTATGGGTAAAAGTGATCCTATATATTGTAATTATTCAAAATGATATTGAGTTTCCTCCGTTAATGCTCAGGTTATAACATTCTAGTGTGCATCTTAGTTATTTAATTTTATGTAAGATTTTGTTTTCAATGGTGTTTTAAGATGTTCTTATTGAAACCATGAAATATTTCAATTTCGTAATGTTCATTCGTCTGCGTGTCACAATCTCAAAGTTTCTTTATCACGCGCGCACATCAACCGCCATTGATACGTACCATTAGATGGTATCGATTAGGAACACTATGATGGTTCATTATAAAGGCTATATTATAAAGATTTACTTACCCATGAAATGGTTCGCGAACATAGCTAATATATTATTAAGATAGTCTTTCCAGGACAGTAATATTAAATTTTAAAACTCCACATCTTCAGGAGATTACATCATTATATTTATTTCACTTGTTTTTTAACATTTTAAATAAAACCAAATTTATAAATTAATGTATTTTTATCGAAATGCGATCGGAATGTTACTAATAAACGAAATATTTTGTATTAAATCTCAGGAAGAATAGAAACTGTATTATCGTTAAACCTTAAACATATTTCTAACCTTAAACTTATTCGTTCTTAAGCCTTGAACAAATTCTTTTTTAACCGGATATTTTCTTCAATTTTATAGAATGTTTAAGATACCGGTTTTAATTTGATATTCACTATATTGACAATATAGGTTTGATGTGATATTTTTCTATAAAGAAAACAAGAAAAACATTTCCCATTCTCAATTAATTTATTTGTTTCCGTTATTACTTCAATAAAATTGTACTTTTTTACACAGTCACTGTGTTGTTACGTCCCGATATAATTTGTCAAGTTAGCGTAGTTTGAAAGATTATACTAAATTCATTTTACAAAAACACAATTAAATTTTTACACAATGTCATTCAAAGAACCATTTTCATGCAACCTAACATACTAATTGTAGTGGGTTATTTTTTTTTACTTCTTGTAAAGGTTTCTACACTTTTTATCACCAGCACCGTTTATCGTTTATAGCACCATATTAACCTTCAATTATTAACAGTTGACATGAAACAACGCGAAAAGATTACTAAAACTTTCGCGGACGTAAAAACACAAAATTGCATTTTCTTAGTTACTAAATTGTCTATAAGTTTTACTTCAATCTTTATTTGTAGTATTAAAGCTTACGAAATACAGTCGGTATTATAAAAATAGTTCTTTTCAAGTATCATGATATGAATATGCTAGTTATTTTTCTTATTTTTCCAAAATATCCCCCAATTTCCAAAATAACCCCAATTTCATTAATTCTTCCAAAATATCCCCCAGTTTCCCGCAATATTGAACTGCTCAACCACTTGATGGCACCAGAGTATATTTGTTTATTAATGAATCGTCATTATTTTCTATGGTTTTGTTTATTTTGTTTTTAATATATACATTTAAGGTATACACATTTATTAGATACTTCCTTTTACTTTAATTTGTTAAACCGTTAATTGCTCTTCGTTACAAATAGGTTACTTTTAATATATGGATAAATGTATGTAAATAAATATTTCAAAGTTTTTTGGCAAGATCGGTAGTTTTTGAGATATGGTTCGACTGAGTTCCGTAGTTTGAGATTTAGCCTATTATAGATAATGAGAACATTATTATTTTTTTGTATATTTTAGCACGTATTTATCGTTGGATATCAATAATGGGCAACACGGTTTAAACTGATTTTGGGCATTAAATATTTATATTAATCATATTCTGAATTTTTTTTATTATGTCTCTTAATAATAATATAGGTTGAAATTAACGTAACATCACTGAATTTTCTACCATGAGGGTATAAGTTTTAAATACCAATACCCAAGAGAGAATGAGCCAATACTTTGAACTTGAGATTAAAAACGCCATTTTCAAACTTTCATCACAAATTCAGCAAGGTTAAAATAAATAACGCCAGAAGTACTTTGCGGCTCCTATGTGTTTGTTCTTGTCTATCAGTAGTTTCGAGAAATTGCATACATAACTTCGCTCCGAGTTTTAAACCGATGTGGATAAAATCTTGTTATACTTTGCGACTCTGGCTTGCATAGATACGTAAGTAAGAATTGGAACTATACATATATTGCTAATATATTTTAAATCGATATGGCCTCAGGAATACAAATATATCTACATAATAAAGAAAATGAAACAATATAATACCCTCTTGTGTAAAGTCATGTCTAGATTAGATCGATATGGCATCAGGAATACAAATTAAATCGATATGGCATCAGGAATACAAATATCTCTACATAATTAAGAAAATGAAACAATATAATACCCTCTTGTGTAAAGTCATTTCTAGATTAGATCGATATGGCATCAGGAATACAAATATCTCTACATAATAAAGAAAATGAAACAATATAATACCCTCTTGTGTAAAGTCATGTCTAGATTAGATCGATATGGCATCAGGAATACAAATTAAATAGATATGGCATCAGGAATATAAATATCTCTACATAATAAAGAAAATGAAACAATATAATACCCTCTTGTGTAAAGTCACGTCTAGATTAGATCATTAGAAAATATTAATTTCTAAAGATCTAATCTAGACGTGACTTTACACAATAATCTTTCGTTACTCAATGTTAACCTAAAAGTTAAAAAGAAAGTTAACCTATTCGTAATATAAAATATTCAAAAATAATAAATTGTAATATATTTGAGAAATATGGTCTTTTAAATTTTTTTTTCAAGTGAATATAAAAGAGCATTTAAATAAAGCTGAGAAGCAGATTACTTTTTATTTATGGGTTAGGTATAAACCAAATTAATGATATTATACTGCACTTCAGTAACCGTTATAAAAACTTCGAAAATTGTTTTAAATACAATAATTGATTTAAAACACGACTAGCATAATCATATCATTACGTTCAGTAATACCATTTAAAAACTTAAAACAATTGAAGTTTTTTTAAAATAGTGTATAGCATTTAGTTTACAAATAAGAATCCCATTCTTCTTTAATTGGCAAATAATTTTTTAAAAGAGTCACTTTCCGCCTAATTATGTCCAATAATGTCAATAGGTTAAATCGACACTTGGCCTTCAAAGATCTTGAAAGTTTTTCTTCCATTTCCTGTCTTCTTCTCCATTACCAATAGTGATACTGATCCCTTTCTGCAAAACACTACTCGTCCACTTGACTCAAACTACCGACAACCACCTACTCAATTAATTGCATTCTATGAGGTAATTTACGAATACTTATTCGTACATAATTGTATATAACTGTTTCCAGCGATTTTTAAACGATCCTATACTGTTAAAAGACTTCTTTATTTTACCTGTAAATTTATTACACTTTTGTCAAAAGTACTCTTCTTAAACATATGTCGTTATTGAACCGTGTTCACAGAAGAATATGTCAATTCAGTATCTTAGTTTTTAATGGAAAGATACCTCTAATATAAGACGTCATAAGTACTATAGAGATCATAAGTACTATACAATTTCAAGAAACTTTCCTTTGCTCTTTAAATAATGAAGAGTTTTAATTTTGAATGGCAATTTTATTAAAATATCTTTGCATCAACAACATTCACTAAATATGAACAAGACGCACATACTGACTTAACGAAGCCGGAAGGAAAATATTTGTGTACAATAATTGTATAAATTCTTATATTTTGTAAAACCCGCATGTATTTTACTGCATGCATTAGTGAAGTACAGTGAAAGGTATTTTTATTGTGTTTATTTTGAAAGGATTAATTTATGGACTCTGTAAACGTGACGGTAATTTCAGATTCAGTTGCGAGCAAACATTGAACTATATTTAATTTTTAATAATGCAATGTACAAAGTTCTTGATTAACGTTCAATATACTTTCCAAATCGACATTAGAATTGTGTAATTTTAATTCAAGTTAAGGATATTGTATTAAAAGTTAAGGAGAGAAGAGAAAAATTGACACATATATTTTCACCGCTTTCTCCTTTATAATCATTAAAAATAGTAATAAACACTAATAAAAACGCTTAAACTTTTGTCGTGTAACCCTTATACTATGAATAATTATGTAGTTCATAAGTTTGGTATAATGAAGATATTAAATACTACTAATAACTTTACGGTTTGGTATAGCAAAGATATTAACACTCATTGACACTCAGTAAATACTCATTAATACTCATTAAAACAAGAGAAAAACTATTCCGAAGTTATTTCGAAAATCATGTAAAGTATGACGTTTTGGCTATGACTGAATACAAATTTCATCTATCACATAAGAAGGTGTCCAAAGAATTTTTTTTTCTAATTAGGAAAAAGCATGAGATGCTGAAAAAAGAGCATGAGTAATATATAAAAACGTCTGAAGAACAGTATGAACAAATAACGATTCATTTAAAATGTCGTAACAAATTTTGGAAAACTATTAGAATCCCCTTAAAATATCTTAATAATAAATGAGAATATCATTTAGTTTTATTTAATTTACAAATTGTCATCAATAAATATTTCTCTTAGTGCAGCTACACACAATAAATTCAATAATGGATAGTTTCGACTACGAATTGAATTACCAAAAGCTGTTAACTTTAAAATAATTATAAACAAAAACGAACTGCCGAAACTAACATGCTGTTATATGCATTTTCTGTAACAGTGCCACTCGTGTATTTCATAAAACATTCATGAAATGAGCTTTACCACTTGTTTTAACCAGCGTTATTTTTAATTATTTAATCATTAATATTAATGCTCCATAATAAATGAATACAGCATTTATAGCCCACAAAAATTTATTACACTCTACGAAATTAGCTATCTAGCCTTTTCGAAAATAATTCGTAATGATGACGCTGACGCGATAAGAAGATCTCCTGCGGACCAGAACACGGACTATCTTGGCACTTCAGCGCGCATCATCTCATATGCTTGCAGATTATTTTAATTATCATACATCAAGGTTGACTTTATATAGGCTAGTAAAGAATTACTGCTGTATTTGAAATGACTGTGTGATTGAATAAATTTAATTGATTAATGTAAATTTAGCCGTTTTATTTTCAATATTTTTGCATTAACACTAATTTCTTACTAGATAACAATAATATATTGTTTATAAAAATATGTGATTAAAAACAAAAAGCCAAAAGAATATGGGCTAATAAAGTATTATAGCCATATCGGAAAGGAAAATTCTTGGGAGAATTTAATCTATAGATCTAAATAAAACCGCTTTATTTTCAATATTATTACTTATGCGCTAATTTTTGACCATAAATTAATAAACTGTTGTTTACGGAAGTATGCAAACTATTGTTTAGGGAAGTATATAAAAGAAAGAAAAATGATATGTTATTGTATCTGTAACTTATTAAATTCTACGTCCCCTCTACGCCAGCTGGTAATACTTGTAAATTAAAATATATAAGTCATCACAAGCCGAGTTAAATTATTATTCAAGAAAAAGTGTTTATTGCGTGTTTAGTAAATTTTATTTATTATAATATTTTTTTTAAACTTCTGTTTTATCCACAATTAAAAGCTGTCGCCACATTTATTCACTGCAGTGGCATGTTTTCAATTATACTGTTTCACCTGTTATTCAAGTGGTCAGTGGAATTGAAGATGTAGACGTGAGTGCGAAGATTTATTATGCGTATCTTAAGTCACGAAGATATTTTAGTAAATTATTGAAAATTTTCTAAAACATATATGTAAATTTACTCATTTTAGTGTACTTTACATGAGTTCTAAATCATTTAGGAAATAATTTTTATAAATGTTATGTAAGAAAAGTTTCATGCTGTTTATCCACCACATCAAGGGTTTACTTCGCCGTGTTTGAAATTGAGACACAGCGGACTATTATGTGATCAAGTGGATTTATCTATAATTTCCATAGAAAATAATACATTTATACTTTGATCGCCAACCCATAATTAACATTAGTCATGACTAACATTTGAAGAACATTGAAAATTGCCTTTCATTACTTTTTTATTTAATATATAGGCATGCCCATGTTGCTGTTATCACGTTTTCTATATATGTTTTCCAGCACATTCCATTTTATTCTTCAAAATCTGCTAAACCAACATTATTGTAAACGTATTGAACGTTCAACGACAAATATGAAATGTTAAAATGAAAAATTGTCTATTGCTTAGGATGAGTATAATTTTAGTTCATTATATATTTTATAGTAATATATTTTATATTACTTTTGCATATCAAGTTTTGGCTATTCTAACTGCGAATTGAGATGTAATTCACTCTGAATCTATAAGTGATGTTACATTGATATAGCAAGCCGGCTTCTACGGGTTTCTGAGATCAAAACGATGATCATAATTAACGTTTTTTTTCATATCTCATCTCGATCTTCAGATGCAATATTTCAATGTGACCATAAGGGTTTAGCATAAAGAAGTGCATGCAACATTGCAGTACTCTCAACTATATATGCACTGCCTGCATGCATAAAATGCAGTGTAAGCATTTTTTTCCATTCAATACAGGAAAATTATACGTAAAAAATATTTGTTAGACGAGTAAATACCACTATGTCATAAAGATGATTTGATGATCAATAGAGCTGGAACTGAGAGTAAATATCATATCCAATTTTGAAAAACAAACTTGCCATGCCAAAACATGGATAACAATTTTAGTGTATTTTTGGAAAATTATACCTGAGGTATTTAAATGAAAACATAAAGAGATATTTATATAATATTATTGTAAACAAATATCTAGTTATCTCACGGATACATATAGAATTTTATTAGCTTACACCCTTATATGTTTTCCTATTTTTTTTCATTTCTTTATTGGACTAAATTAGAAAATTGTCGCTAACATTTGTCTCTAATGAGACGAGATTGTTATGCACACAATTTTTATTAAGCAGATATTAAATTGTGTTAGTACTGGGGTGGCAATAGGCTTGGGTTATACGCCGACCCTCGAGCCCCGCAGCTGTCGCAATCCTCCCACATTTTACGACTTTTTACAAAACATTTTCGTTTTCTTAATCTCTGCATCTATGGAGTAACCTCCTGTAGTCCCTCTGACCTTCAAATATTCACCACATGGGGATATTCTTAAAAATAATGATTTGGCTTCTACTTTTACTAGTTTGGCCATATTTTTTCGTTGGATGTAATTTCGTTGAATTTAACGCTCCTCATTTCAATATATAATGAAAATTGAATTTGATTTAATAATTTGCTGCACTGTAAACAAGAATTTTATCATAATAAGCAATATTAAATGTTTCAAGCATTATTTTTGCAACAAACTGATAGTTTTGATACTTGTTATTTACTTAATTAATTGAATCACATTTTCCATCAACCGTTCAAATTTGTTTTCTTTTGGTTTAAGTATATGACTGTCAAAAGTATAATAATATGACTACACCCATCAAAAGATCGAGACCCGCAGTTAATCCGGTGCGAAAGGTGAAAATTTAAAATGTATTGGTTTTACTTTCAAAATATTTTTTCAAAAATAAACAACTATATATATTTTCTCAGAAAAGTCCTATTCTATCCAAGGTACAAATATTTGGAATTAATTTAATTCCAACATCAGGAACTCACTTGTAAATTATTACAAGTGTCTTCTAAAAAGATCTTGTCTCCGCGAAGTTCAACTCCTACAGTTTCTTAACCTTTTATGCTCCAAAAACGAGCTGGGTCCGATATGGAGAATAACATTGTGGTCGTGGAGTGCAAAGGGTTAATTACATCTTATTCCTGTTATTAATCATTTCATATCAATATTTAAAAATTTTTTTTATGGCCCCATTATAATCAAAGTTTTTACTTTCTTAATGGCATTCGAGTTTGTTTTGTAAAAAATTTAGACATTGTTTCCTTTCTTTGCAATATTTTATAATACAAAACGAATTATTATTTGTCCCGCAGACGTGATAAAAATGGACCATTTTCCGTTCACTCAATTAAATTCAAGTCTCAATAAAAAAATTAACTGCAATTTACATCACTTAAATTTTGCTATTTTTGTCTGATGTTAATTATAATTTTAACTCTGCCACTTGTGTTGATACGTAATCGCTTGTAATCACTGTAGCTATAGTTTCATATAATTAAATATTTTACTGTACTACTGCAGCGGGCTTTGCAACTTTGTAATATTTCCAAGCGCTTCTTTTTACGACTTTGTGTAACGTTTTTATTTTAATAAATTCTGCGCCCTGGATGTTATAAAGGGATGTTCTAAGCCAACATCGCTATTATGAAGATAACGCCGTCAACTTAATTAATTATTCTTAATAATAAGGAATTTTTTGTATGAGTTATCTTGAAGGTTATGTTAAGATTAACCAACTACAAGTTAGTTGAATGTGACTGAAATGAAGCTAACTGGGTTTAAGCATTCATATTTCAGGTAAAAACTTAAATGTTTATTCGCAAAACTCTTAAAAGTGGAACTCATTACCATACATATTACGAAACAAATCATTTGAAATGTTTTAGTTATAATTTGTTTATACGTTGCTAATATTAGTCATCGTTAAGACATGAAATATTATAACCACGAAAGGTATAATAAACCTGTGAATAAAAATTAAATAAAAAAAAGTTGTCAATAATTCGTCCCTTCTAAAATTTCCATATGTATGTTTTTGAATGTTAACTATCAATATATATGTGAGTTAGTATGTTTTATAACTATTTGCATAGTTAAGTTTAAACTTTCAGGTCAAACTTCAAGTTCTTTCATAGTCAGATTTCAAGTTTCCACGTTAATTTCAAGTTTCTTCGTCAGACTTCTATTTCTTTCATAGTTAAGTTTCAATTTTCTATATTAACTTCAAGATACTGCGTCAAATTTCTAGTTGTTTCATAGTTAGATTTGAAGTTTCTAGGTTAATTTCAAGTGTCTGTGTCAAACTGTTTCAGAAAAAAAGGTGTAACGAGCGGACAAACATACAGTCGGACGGACATGCGAGTGATTTATATTTTAGAATTCCAGTCTTTTTTCTTTTTCATGTACGGAACTCTAAAAATCTTAACTCTCTTTTCGTTGTATTAAAATATTTTGGACATATTAAAATGACATCACATAGTAATATTTATTAAGAAATGAACGAGGGTAGAAGATTAATTTGATAAATATCCAAAAAATTGTAATTTAAATATCTAATAATAAAAGCAAAAAAAAATTTGCTGTTAAGCATGATATACTATTTCTGAAAATTCACTACTCAATTTGCAAGAGACTGTTTAACAGATAAAATAGAATGATATAAATTTTCACAGTATTTTAGGAAAATCTTTTTAAAATCATCTGTAAAGATTTAAGGGAAAAGACATTCGCTGAATAATTTATCATAATATTTTACTGGCTGTCTGCCTGCAAATATACCAACGCAATTTAATTGAATAACTAAAATTTAAAAAATCGTAAATTTGAAAAGTATATTTTAATGATGTGACTCAGTATTGGTATTTTGGAAAAACGACTGCTTATTTTAATATTTTGTCCAACATCATTTATTTTATTTAAATTGTTCGGATACCGACTGACCATTTTGTTAAAATAATCCCTTAAATGTACACATTAACACAAGTTAGAAATAAAACACGACATTATTATTAACAAAATTATTTAAAAATAAGGGAAAAAAATTATGTAACTCATTACGGAATAGGCACGTGCACATTAAATATGTGGGTAATATACTTGAGGGAACGTGCTTAAACAATAGTGCACTTAAGCGAGTTGCACATAATCAAATTAAGTCTCTAGAGCAGTCAATAGCCAGTTGTAAACCCAGTGTTGAATAAATGCGAGGTGGGGTCATTCCGCTCAGTGCAATGACAAAAAAAGCATTTACATTAAGTGAAACTTTTTTATTTCCATAATAAGAAAAATAAAATTTTGAAAACCTTTGGTATTATTTTGTATAAATGTAATGTTTGCTTCGTTCAACAGTACTACATAATTATGTGAACATCAATTAAAACTGGTCTTAAAAGGCCCACGAAAATTTTTGAAAATATCTTATCCGGATTGAAAGGAATTTTATTCCCACCGTTCGCTTTACCATTAGTAGAAAAAAAATTATTTACATTAATATTTTTATTCAAAATGTTTAATATCCATCGACGTTCCTTGATTCTCAAATTTTTACACCAAATCAAATATATAACATTAATGAATCGAGTCTGTGACTGTCAAATTCCATCCAAAATATTTGCCACAAATAAAGATAAGAAGGTGGCTGTATCACCAGTTCTGAATAAGGTCCAAATGTTACAATTGTTAATTGCATGGACGCTATTGCGTCATATATTTTTCCACGTTCTTATTTCCTAGAAAAAATTGGAAAAAGTGATTAAGTGTTGTTGAGTAATAAATTTGTCACGTTGGTTATTCCTCAGAAATGTGGGTAAATGATATCAAAATTCGTTCTAAAATGCTTAAACCATATATAAAGCTAGCCAAAGTAGTGGAAAAAAGAGTGTATTGATTGTTGATGAACAGTTTAGCCAAAAAGGTGTGGAAACTTTAAAACTTTGTTAAAAATATTAATTTCATAATTGCTCATCATCTTCTTTTACACACCAAATGCAGCCGTTTAATGGCTTTTTCTAAGGACCTATGAAACATTAATTCAATCGATCAATATTGAAGTGGTTAAAAATGTACCAAGCGCGCGATGTAACGCATATATAAATCACTGAAATTTTAAAAAAGCATATCGAAAACCAGAAACTCTACACAAAGTAAGTCACGAATTTATAACCACAGTAATTAACCCAAAAGTCCTGATGTAACTTTTTTTGTATCCGTTCACCGCCAGAAAAAAGCAGCACAGGTTATTCAATGGACTTTATACATCATAGATTAGCTATGTATATATTGGCTTATTGCTGGCAAGCTTAACTAAATTACAATTAAAAAAATATGGTGAATTTCTATAGTATGTTTAAACTAGTTTAATTAATGTAAGAAACCCGTTTCGAGTTATTAAAATTACCTAATTTTTTAGTTAAACCTCTGTTTATAAGATATTACATTTTTACTTAACTTTGTCACTTCACGCAATAAATACTAATATCGTTGTGATCAAAGTTTTCACCTGAAAAGATATAAAAATTTTATAAAATATCCCAAGAGATTTGAATTAGGTGGCTCCTTATCATTTATAAACAAAAAATTTAAAGCATATGAATAAGACTTTTCATTATTACAACTGAATAATAAGTTTTATTGCCTGGAAAATTATTTAATAACATTCCTTCAAAAGCTTTTATCAAACGAGCTTTGGGTTTGGGTAATGGGATTTCCTTCCGAACGTTTGAATAAAACTAGTACTGGACGAGAAAGCCAGAGGAGATGTAACGTTTACCGAGACGATTACTAAAATAATTCAAGTGGTTATTTTCAGAAACGAGTTATTACTTTAAATAAACGTGGGCTATAATAATAAAAATGTAAGAGGATTATGGCACAACAACGAGGTCGCGACTCGATAACAAAAAACAAATACATAACAAATATTACGTGTCGAAAATATAAGTTTTTGATATTCTATTAATATAATTAAAAGGTGCATTTACAATCATTCTTATACTTTACTTCTTTCTTTTTTGTGTAATGTAAAAAGTTACTTAAATATACTTAATAATAATAAGTATATTTAGAAAACATAAAGTTTAAGACATTTGGGGAACGTTAAAATTCATAACACGGTATAAGCTATTAGAAAAGACACTAATTTTTCATATTTATTAATACGTAAATAAAAACCTTCTGCGGATAAAGAAAATTAAACTATAACTTAGGGCACAACTATGCATTTAACCTAACACCAAAATTCATGATTCTTGATAATGAACGTTGAAACGACCCTTCTAAATGAAAAATATCTATTTGTCAAGTCGATCACATGCTCAGGCACCGGAAGTTATAATCACGGTCAAGTCCAGATGAACCCGGATGTTATTAAGTTTATGTCACTTAACGTGCATCATAAAATGCACGCATCTACACTTACATACAAGGATTAAATACGCGAGTGATATACTCTCGCGATCCTCAGGGTGGGGGAAATTTGTAACGTAAGTTAAGTAAATTTACGATAGTAACCGTAGCCCAGAGAGTTACTATAGTAGGCTTTGTTATGTATTTTGTGATCGATACTCACTTAAACATCTCGTTTACATATTTATTCGTAATACCATATGAGCTACTAAAATATTGTTAAATACGGTATAAATATTAATACGAAAAACATGTTAATGAATTTGAAAAAATTATGTATATTTCAATGGCTGCATTTGCAATTACCGGTCGACTTTTAAATAAAAGGATCGAATAATTTCAATAAAGTAAACGCTTTTTTGGCATATCAGCAACTATAATAAAAAAATCTAATTATTAATTTATAGCGAATAATATTGTGATATGACTTGCAATCCAAAAATTATATACACGGGGGTTCATCTCTGAAGATATGCAAATTATGAAATTATGTTAAAAAAAACTAATAAACCTACTTTACTTATTGAGACAAGTCAAATGAGAGAAAGCTCCTCTATCTTCAGATCCCTCCGATTACAATGTGAAACTAAAAGACGCCTGAAAACAAGGTAAGCAAGCCCAAACTCAATGACTTTACTGTTAGCCACTAATAACTTCCTAAATTTTGAGTTACTGAGTTACAATTATTGGGTGCATCCGAACTATCAAAACTATGATATATCAAATTTTACACTAAATCCAGGAATTAAATTAAGTTAAAATTAGAACTAATTACGACAGTGATTAATAAGAAATCGTGAAGTTTAAAAGTACCGTTTTAGGGTGGGCGAAGAGCAATATGTACAGGGCGTCCAGTTGCAAAATCGCGCCTCATGAACTGAAATTAGCTGTATTATTGTGACGTGTAGAAACGATATTATCCTTTCTATCTGTATTGAAAAAGTATACTTTAGAAACTACAGATTTCTTCAGTTCAGATTTATTCACTTGCACAATGCACAGTAGCAAAATTACCACACACGCCAGGCAGACTTTGGATTCCCCATTTAACTAGTGTCGAGATACTAGTGTATAAAATTTCTGTATGCTTAAAATTCCTACTTAAAATTCATCATCACATGTTGTTAGAACGCTTCGATATAAAAATAGGCAGAAAAAAATATATCCAAAAGGAAAAGTAGAAGATCGTAATGAAAGAGAAATAAACTACAGCGAGAGACACGATTGGAAGATATTCAGATAGTATAAAAATAGAAGAATCGTTAGTGAAATTAAAAGTACGTTTTTTTATTTTTCTATTAACTAACCAATAGTGAAAAAAGTTAAATATAATAAAAAGTTCAAAATAGTAGGGAGAAGAGAGAAGGAGCAAGAAGATCCATACAAAATGGAGTTCGAGGACAGTCGCTGAGCAAAAAAAGAAATTTACTTGGAAATTAAAAAAAATTAAACTACACGACAAATCAGTATGTTTTTGTTCTAATTTGTAGTTAACCAATAGATAGAAAAAATAAATACAAAATTGCGACCTCTAGTGTGTCCTCATACATTCATACGTACATGCATATATACGTACATACTAACGAACGGAGACTCATGCTTTTTTTGAAGGCAAATATAGATCATGATGAATATTTTAAAATATTAAAAAATAATAGCATTTTCTAGAGGAAAATCTTTTTTCCCCAGAAATCTGTGTACAAAAATTTGATTATATGTAAAATTATTCGAGTTATAATTTCTTTTAGCGGCGAAATTAGAGGATGGTGCGCAAGTCGATCATGAAGGAGACACCCACAATATATCGATGTAGACACGCCTTAATTTAATATTGCCCCATTGGATATAATAATATTCTAATCATATAAGAAAACTTCACATTTTGTTTCTAGTTTATATTATAAGAGACACTAAATTTGAATAACGCTTCATATTACATTTTAAAATATTTTCTAAATAAAACGCAATCTATCTTCATTCTTAGAGTGTTTCTGTATTCTGTGAAATTGCCATAATAGGAATTTTCTTAATTAAAAGTGGCAAAATTTATGCTATTCTACTGATATTGAAGTATATTTTGTATTAAAACAAGCAACGAATGAATACAAATTCCTCAATTTTCGATAATGAAATGAATAGAATGTAACCCCTAACACGGCAATGCGCTTTGCGGAGCGCTTACTTATCATCACTACGTAATTCTGCAACATATTTTGAATAATTTTTGATGGCGGCTGAGGAAAGTGTGACCTTTCCTCGTCCGTTGTCTTTATTTGTCAAGCCAGTCGGTTCGTCCCGTGTCGGAAGTTGTAATCGCGGTGAGACCCAACTGAACTAAGTTGTCCCTATATTTACATTTGTACAAATTTCCGTCAATCATGGAACATGTACATATTAATTACACGAGCGGAGCACTGTCGCAGTCCGTAGGGCTGGAGGAATTTATTAAATAAGTTAACTATCAGTGCTGATGGTAGCCAAGTTGTCAACAACAAATGTGAACATTTTTTATTACGTGTTTTTGATCATTATTGCTTCTGATTTAATCTCTTGTTTTGTTCAGTTCAGCTCGAATTCTACCATATTTGATATAACTTTTATGACTTATTCTAAATTTGTATCCGATATCTTATATGGAATAGACAAATATTATATCACATTATACCTACGGACAAACACATAAATCAATGAGACCATAAGTTTAACCTTTAAACTAAACTCTTAATAATCTCATGAATACAGTTTTTTGAATCTTGAAATATTTTCTTATATGTTTATGTGTTGCCAAGCACTGCGAAACATAAATATTCCGGATGTCAAAATCTTGGAAGCGGACGAAGAGTTTATACAAACATACGTATTGACAGGTATAATTCGTTACATTACTTGATTTTCATTCTCCATATTTTTGATGCAAATTACGGTTGTCTCGTTATTTAGTAGACATCCATACAATTTGTTTAGTAAATATTCTGGAGCTCTTTTTTTGAAAAATGAAGGAATTCTGATTAGTAAGATTAGGCGTATTGATATTAATACCCATAATTCAACATTTATCTTTTTATAGTATACGGTTTTCACGTCTATGTTAATTTTGTTACTGCAATAATAAACAAAGTCTTCATTCATGCATCTGTATAAATCAAACTAAAATCTTGCAGAAATCATTTTCATCTATTGACAAGAAAGATAACAATAATCGAAAAATATTCAATAGTATCATAAAACAAATAAACTACGCAAGTGTTATCATATTAGTTTAATAATTTACACTTTGTAGAATCAGAAACCATACAGTATCTATTTAAATTAATACGAAAATGAAAGATTTTTACTTGATAATAAAATACAAGAAATATTTAAATTTACAAACGATGCAAAATAAACCGCTGAATAAAGAGGATAGCGGGAGGTTTTGATTGCTTCGCAAAACTTTTGATCTAGAGCCATCTCGTCTGCATGACGTAATTTGATCCAAAAATTAATAAGCGTGAGTTTTTGCATCAACAAAAATAGTAGTCGCAACGGAGTTCAGCTAGGCCCATCTGTATATAAATCATCTAAAACTTAATTCATTACCAAATGAAAACTTTGACGTTTTAAAAGCGTTATTCATGATAAACATTCCAATCATCTACAGAGTTAATTTTTACCAGACCGTAATGTTTACTTAGCCATATCATCCTGCTACTTCAACACAAAAATTGTGACTAGATCATATATATTGACAAAGTTTAAAATTTTTATATGACATTTGATAGAATTAGATACTTCTACTATTCAACAAAGTATGTAAATAATTTCGTAACATCAAGTTTGAAGTTTCATGATATCTTCCGCACATATAGCATCATATTCCGAGAGCCCCATTTTCATGCATAAATTAAAAATAGTTAAACCTTCTCTACTGCCAGGGTTTTTAAACTTACAACTCATTCGGGTTTAAATTATATTTTGATACTATTTAAAGATTCAAATTATGACACCAGGAAATTGAAAATTAGAATTTCTTATTAATAAATAGAATTATTATGAATAAGAAATTATACTGAAAACAACAATGAAAAAAATATAACATTAATGTTTTTATTGTGATAATTTATAAGAGATATATAAAGGAGAGCTATTGAAGAACTTATATAACCATCCAGCTTTGATGTGACATAGAAGGCGATGGGAAATAATATAAAATAAATTCAATGTCTGACAAAAAACTTCGCGAATAAAATATACAAAACACTTAAGTGATTGCTTATTAATATTGAACAGGTACTCTAGTTAAATATAAGACAAGCGTCATTTTCCATATAATTATTGAATTTATTCCGACTTTAAAGTTCCTAAAAGGGATACTTGTCCAAATAAATGAAACATGTAAATTAGAGAAACTTTTCTTAAATTGACCAGTTAGCTTCTATCACTTGAGAAAAAATTTCTAAAATAGATCAACCTGCTATGGTGTAAGGTTTTTTGCAAATTAAAAATTTATTTTTTTTGTAAACGTTTATTACCTCGTTTTGATTCATGAAACAAATCAACATGTAACAACAGGCTCAATCATAGAGTAGATAAAAATAGGAGATATCAGCCAAAAGAAAGAGGATACGGAGGAGCACATCCATTCATTAAGGTTGTAGTACGTATTTCGGTTGTATATTTTTTTTGAAGATAGCCTTTGATACATTTTATCCGTAATCGTGCTTTTCATTAATTGATATGAAAAGATCTTCGAATAAGTCTTGAAAGGTCTTGATGACGTCGCTAACTAGTTGTTTCGACACGTTAGCAAATTGACTTGGTCAGAATACCGGTTACAGATCGTCCTTAAATCCATTTTCGTTCTACTCGGATCACAATGACCAGTTTTTCAAGATTTTATGACCCTTTCCTAACCCCATTTTTCAAAAAAAATCTTTAATACGCAGACTTTTTCTAATTTTTTTAGAATAGACGAAAAAAGTATTTTGATTATTTCCATTCTAACAGAACAGATTGGAATCTCGGTCGTTTTATTTGCAAAGCTAGTAGCGTTAGAAGGTGTTTAATTCACATTTCTTATTATAAGGTACATATGTGAGTGGTATATATTAAGGTGGTTTTTCCTAAGAAAGATTTTCCCTGGTTTTTGTGTTGTATATTCAGTAATGTATAAATCTGGTTCGGAGAAACAACAGTAACAAAAAACTTGTGCTTAAATAATTTTATAAACATTTTTTTTAACATCTGTTGGAATTTTCCTCTTGCTCCATTTTATAACTTTGCTTGACATTTTTGCTTGGTGAATGGCCATTCGCTGTAACGTAGCTCTCTATAGCTATTATTGGTCTAATGGTGCTCCTTAATTTACCCTAAAGGGCTGTTTCTAGTGTTACGTTGATATGGAAATTGCCCCAAAATTTGCCTTGTTGTGATGTTCGTTTATTACCTTCTTCTGCAGTTGAACAGCAATGAATGAAATTATATTACTTAAGGCAAATGCGTAAGAAAAAAATAAATTCCTCAAGGCACATATCAAACAAAATCAATGAGAATAATTAGTATATGAATATTAATTCTTTAATATGCCCAAGATGTAACTCTAATGAAAAATGAACAGTGCCAATTATAAACATTAACGTAAGTCGTCATGACATGTATATGAGATTAGTTGTTTGTCCACTTCAGCAAAAGTTAATTTTAGCTGTATTTCTTTTTTATAGGAAAGCATTCTTGTAAAGATCAATATGTTTAACAGTTATATAATAAACAAAAGAACATTTTAGAAATGTTTTTCCTTTTAAACTAACAGCTAAGATGAAGAATGCCAAATTTGAAATATTTTTTGCATATTGTCATGGATTAATTTTTTTTCTCTAAAATGCTTAATTTGCATTTCTATAATTTCTCCCTGGAAAAAGGAACGGAACAAAATTAATATTTCCATAATACATCTCACTTCTTCAGAACAAGCGAAATTTTAAGTCTATATTAAAAATTTTTGAAAAATTATGCGAAAAAAAGTTTTGATGTAATTTTTTTCAGTTCGAAACATTATGTCAAAACTAATTGTTGTTATAAACTTATACTAAATTAATATATGATTTATATCACAATATCATTTCATTACTTGCCGTTTGTATAATGCTAGTCTACTAAACCATCGACCCTGTTGCGGACACGACAATGAACTTGTTTTTTTTAGAAGCAACCTGTTCCGGTGTGCGGGTGAATGTCATTAGGAAAATAACGACAGCAGGGAACAATGCTACGAGGAAGGAAGATTAAAAAAACAAAAACATTACGCGAGGTTATAAAGCGAAGGAAAGTTATAAAGCTGGCGACAGCGGAAATTATAAAACAAGGGGTAACTACGTTCATTCATTCGGTAATGAAATATATGAACCTGGTTGTTGTTTAATTTCTCTTTTCTATAAATTTAAATTTTTCATTTATAAATATTGACTGCGACTTTAAGAATTGAAAGATTTGTATATTTTAAAATTGGAGAACTGTTAAATTAAATTTACCTTTATACCTAACATCATAAATGTAAGTTTACGTACATAAGTTATGAAATTCGTTTCTTATTTTTTAATCTGAAATAAGAATAAAACATTTTTGAACATCAAAGCACGTTGAAGAAGTAGAACACAACATTATTTTATCAATTTATTTTATAGACTATTTTTCTTCTATGGTTATGACAAATAGGTCACTTTTAGTTAAAACTAGTTAGCGGTTGTTTGGTTAAAATAAAATTTAATTGCATAGATAATGTCTTATACATTATCTATTAAATTAATTTTTTTAAAAGGAATGTTGCCCAAAACTTTAATAATATGATTTACCGATTCTGACAAAAAAGTTATGTCTAAGACCTTTTGAAATCTATGCAATAAATCGAGTTAAACATTATTACGAGGAGAATAAGCTATTGAATAAAATAATCAGTCGACTTCGAAGTTTAAACGCACGTCATTACTACAGATTTTGTTTTTCCTTGAAAAGTAGTACATAATTAATGGTTTATTAAAAGTAAATAAATCCAGAGATCTTAACAAATGTATAAATTATATTTATACATTCGTTGTGTGGAGTATTTTAAAAAAGAAAAATGAATGAATTTGTAAAAATTCAACTCGTTCTCTTCGGTTTTTGTCAGTCATCTAAGGCAATATCCAAAGTCAATGAAAGGTAATTAATTAATGAATTCTCAATTTTAATATAAAATTGTTTAACGTCTAAGTTTCGTATTTCAGCAAAATGCCCTCTTTTTCGTCACAATTTCGTAATTTTTACATCGAAATTGTTAAATTTACATATTATATTTAATTATTGCAGGCGTAAAAAGGAAAAATTAATATTTCAACATTTCTGAGAGATAAACATTATTATATATTGTTATCTTGTCTAGTTTCATTGCTTGCATATATAAGTTCATATTCAATGTATTATTGTGATAAATTTCATGTATTAAACAAATTTTCAAAACAGCGCTTCCTTGATTTAATGACAAAATTTTCTAGTGAATAATAAACCAACGCTGCAGGACCATTATTCTCAAATAAATAACCACTGAACAGAAACCCTATGTAGTTAATAAAAATTTCCATAATTTAAAAAAAAAATTCCCACCTGCTAGAGGGACCGATGAGAACTTAAAACCGATGAGAACTTAAATGTGTTAAATTTAAAAGTAAAGTTAGAAAGTGATATATGAATTGTAATTGCGATTAAAATCATAAAAGAGTTTTAAAATAACTGCTTATGTCAGATTACATGAATTGATGATATTACTTTAAGTAACTTATAATATAAATTTAAGCTAAAGCACCGTAAATTTATTATTCGTAATTGATTTGTTAAAGGTTTATTTTATTATATATTATTATTATCATTGAACTGAACATTTCTTGATATTAGAATTTCAAAACAATGGGTGAGCCTGAATTTCTTATCAACATGACATATATTTTACTTAACATAATTCCCAACAGGCAATGTCAAACTCTCGGGGGATGATGTTCTATAGAACAGTAAGCTCGTAGCCAACTCAAACTCGCATATAATTGGCGGATTATATAACGTAAAATAAAGTTAGCAATATTAACCTCTAAGTTGTAACTGATTTTGATAGAGATTAATTAAATGGGAGGCAGGCAAGTTTATATGTCACGTCTAGGGTGGGGTCGAGATGGGGTATTTATAGCTATGGATTTAGAGCTATGCACGTGTAAGGGGCGTTTGATAAGTCAGTTTAAACTGAAAGAATTTTACTTTTAATTAAATATGTATTAATTATCCAACCTAGTCTCCTTGTTATATTTTACTTAAAAACATGCCAAATTTAAGCCTTTCAAATACACGAACAATTCGTGAAAAATTATTTTTAGGAACTAATGCATTTAAGCAACAGTGGAATTTTGACAAATTGTTTGATATGAGATGAAAAAATATACAGTAAAAATGACATGCTTCAAAAATTGTGGCTGGCGATTATTTATTATAAAACAATTGATTTGAAAAAAAAAGAATTGTCTTCAAATTTGTACGTTCCAAGGTATTTTTTTTTTAATTTAAAATGAATTCATGGTTAGATATTGTACACTTAACACACACAAAAGAATAAACGTAAATAATGAAAATAATTAGTTTTAAAATAAACATCAAAATTGCGTTAAAAAATTAAATTCCTAACAATATAAATAACGTCAAGTAAAAAAATTGATCAAAACAATTTAATATGTTTCACTACCTTTAAATCTTTATGGGACTTTTTGAAAATTTACAACTATTGAAAGTTTATAAACTTTTTGCTTTTCTTATGAAATTTCAAGTCACGTAATCACTGCACTTAATTTTTATTAAATGAATTCATCGTATGCTGTGATTTACATAAAAAATACAATAAAAATTATATACTCAACAAACATAATTTCACGGGCACGCAAGCACATGTAAGAACAGATATGCATACGCACGCACATGCACGCAAACACTCACACACACATACAACAAGCCTAAATTATCTGATAAAGATCAAACCAGATCGTCAATAGAACGAAGATATTTTATTAACATATATTTTATATCTTATTAATTTTAATGCATTTAAAAAATATATATATATATAATACGTTATAATGAAAATTAATTGTATAATAAATTTATGAAGAATTTAATTTATAATGAAGATAATGAAAGTAAATAATCCAGAATACAATTTACGTTATTAATTAAATTTATAATAAAATAATAATAATAATAAATATATACAAGAATTTAAAATATAACTAAAATTGTCAAAATTAAATGAAGGCCGTAAAATATATAAAAAAAGGAATCGTCAAATTGAATGGAAATTTTACATTAATTAGCCTTTTTTATCACAGTTGTTGCACTGGACATGCCTGTTGTATATATTTTAACGCCGAAGTTTTCGTGTATTGACGGTTTCGTGTGGGCCCGCAAAAATGCCGTGTATTAAAATAGAGACGACAAAACATGTTACTGTAAATTATGAATATTGAGTATTTGCGAAAAATCATCCCTAGCCCCACAAAACATTTTGCGAAAAATCGCCCCTAGCCCCAACCAAACATTAAAAGTATTATACGTCCGGTATTGGGTGACCTATAAAGAAATAGCCAATATCAAGGAAGATCATAGTATATGCAATTACACAGCTCATGATTGGGATTAATTTTGTAGAGAAGTCGTGATTTATTTTTACATAAACAACGGAAAACATATTGGTGAGTAAAAATAAATAAAAAACTTAGGGTAGAAGCCGGATAGTTGCCCCACTTTTTAAAAAAGCTCTTTTATTAAAAATGTGTACTAATTAATTTTTGATTCAAAGTGTATTCTTAAACATAGTTTATTAATCTTCTATCGTAGCCTATTTTTTCAAATATAAATATTATTAGTTTTAAGTAAATCCTGTTTTATATGACCTCTAAAAAAGGGGATAGTTGCCTACTATGGTGGACAGTAGTCTAACGTTAAAAATGGTTAGGGGGATACTTGCCTCACGTGAGGATAGATGCCTGTCTATGTTTTTTTCAAATAGAAATTAACTTGTATTAATTTAAGTAATCACTTTTTATTATTTACTACAATCTTTTATTAAGTTTTAATTAAAGTCAAATTATAACTATAAAATTACAAAAAAATAGACTCCAAAATGGTAATTAGGTATCCAAAATATTAATGAAATATTATTACGTATTTTAAAGATAGAACAATAAACAATATGACAATTAACTTTGGCATTAGCATCTATTAAGTTAAGTATTCAGTCTTTATTATTTACTGAGATCCTTTATTAAGTACCGATTAAATTATTAATCAACATTTAAAAATAGTATTATGTATTAAGATTTTAAATTATAAAATTAGTGAACGTTTAATTTATTAATTAAATATTAATATTTATGTTAAATATAAAAAAATATGGATAACAAATTCAATGCTAATTGAATATCACCAGAAGCCAGGGTTTTCAACTTGCCACATCTCATGCAATGGTTTTTGAATGTTGTACAAGTTTCATGCAACCGCATTCGACACATCTCACATTGAATCTAATCTGATTTCGATTTAGTTAAATTATAATTTTCAAAACATTCTGCACAATAATTATCAACTGAAACTTAATTATTGGTATTTTCTATTTTTGAATTAGCATTTTTTATTTTTAATATATTTTCAGTGTCTCTTATCGACGTTTTGTCTTTTTTGCCTTTGATTGGTAGCCCCTTAGTTGCTTTTCCTTTAGATGTTTTTGAACTTACAACATTTTCTTCATTTTCACTGTTAGAACTGTAGATATGAATTTTTCTTTTTTTAAAGCCCTTCCTTTAGTCAGTTCAATAAAATCTGCGCTATCTGATACCGATTCACTGCTGGTAATATCTATATATTGTTTTGATTTTTATTTTTTTGTAGTCGCATTATTGCCCTAGGGCAACAATCCGCAAAAGTCACTAGGGCCACTATCCTTTTTGATACAAATAAATAAAAAATATTTACCAATTAAATCTAACAAACAGTGCAATTTAAACCCTAATGCATTCAAAGAAACAAAAGTTTTACTGAAATCGCAATCAGTAATAAAAACATTTAACAGAGATTACTTACTAATATAATTCTGCCGCTCGTCAAAGTGTCGCCGCGGAAGATTTATGCTCACACGGACAAAACACGTGCGTTTACTTCAACGGCTTATGCGGCACTGAGGCCTGCGCGGGAGACACTTTCTATTATGATCAAAAACTAACACTATCAACAAGTCTAACACAGAGCATTTAAAACTGAGACATTTATCCGTCCGAGGCAACTATCCGGCTTCTACCCTACATCAATTTTTTTTTATGTATATGAGAAATTTTCGCCATGCTGAGTGGTTAGTAAACCCAGACCATTTGCGACCATTTTAGCTTATTTAATACCCCTGACTCTGAGAATAATAAATATCAGAGTTTGCGAACATATATTTCTAGTGATGACAATATAAACATAGAGCATTTTAATGATTGTGATTCGCGTTGACAAAATTGAGAGTTTGAAAATGCCATGCTAAATCAAACACAAGAAATGGATCAAAAGTACTCGCTAGGATCCGTCCGTTGCAAATAGAGCCTAGTGTCCGAGTGAGCCGCGCGGCGTTAGCTGATCTCCCCCATCTCTTCCTCCGCGATCACTAAAAGTCTCCACTCCGTTCGATAGACGGCATGGGCCCTCAGGGTCTAGAGTACATCAGTGAAAACATTCGGGATGATCAGTCATTAAATAGACAGATCTCTCTTTACCGTGCACCGTTTAAGCAGAGTTTCCAGACTTCATTTTGTTCCATTGATATTATTGTGGTATAGCCTATAATCTTTTCCAAAGTAAGGGTGGCACAAACCAAAAAGTTTCGAAATCGGAATCGTGGATCCAGAGGTTAACGAGAAAAAAATAAATAAACAAACAGATTTGTCCGCTTTGCATATCAGTAGATATGCTTAAAAATACTTTTCCGTTAATTTCAATTACCATTCGAACTGCTACCTAAGACGCTACTCGCTTTGGAGGTGATGTGAGTACGTACGGACATACGTACGTCGAAGTACTTACATTGTACTATATATTCTTTATATATATATATATATATATATATATATATATATAAATAAATATATATATATATATATATATATATATATATATATATATATATATGGAATTAAATTTGCTTAAGGATTTTTACTGATATACCAAGTTGCAAGTTTCACTGTAAAATATTTTTTTGTGATGAATAAAAATCAGACACCTCATATAAAGTTGCTGTGGCAATAAGAGACATGAAGGTAGATTTTTATCCGTTAGAAGTTTTTCAGTCTTCCCACGTACCTACTCGCATTTTTGTCTCCAAAGCGAATAGCGTATTATTTGGCAGTTCGCATGGTAATTACAAATAACGGCAAACTATTGTTAACTATTCCTATTGATTTGCAAAGCGGAAAAATTTGTTTATTTATTTTTTCGCGTTAATCTTTGGATCCACAATTCCGATTTCAAAACTTTTTTGTTTTGGGCCACCCTTACTTTGGGGAAGATTATAGGATATATCACAACAACATCAATGAAGGAAACTGAAGTCTGGAAACTCTGTTTAAACGATGCACAGTAGAGAGAGATCTGCCGTTTAGTGACTGATCATTCGAATGTTCCTACCGATATACTCGAGACCCTTAGGGCCGATGCCGTTCGTCTAATGGAGTGGAGACTTTTAGTGACCGCGGAAGAGGAAGTGGAGGGAGATCAGCTTACATAGGTAGTATGTCGCACGGCTCACTCGGGCGTTCGGCTCCGTATGCAACGGACGTGTCATAGCTAGTGCTTTTGATTAAATTGTTGATTTAGCATAGCATTTTCAAAGTATACTTTATTTCTATGCAAGTTACGGCTATTAAAATGTATAAAATACAAATGATAGGTTCCAGTAATGTGAACTTCCTTACGTGAATATTTTAAAATTTTTTTTAACGAGGGATCTGAAAAATCATATTTTTTAGAATGTAGGTCCATTCTAAAAAATATGATTTCAAATATCATAAAATATGATCTGTTAAATACAATAGTAGTTTCAGATAAAACATAAAAATATTTAAGCCTTTTATAGTCTATGACAAAATGATGTAATTGCAAAAAAATATTTTGTCGTTTGCTCTTTTCTCTTTCTTTTGTTTGCTCTTTCTTTTCTCTCTTTGTTTACATTCTCATGACTAAAATTTATGTTCGCAAATTCTGACATTTATTATTCTGAGAGTCAGGAGTATTAAATAAGCTAAAATGGTCGCCAATGGTCTGGTATTACAAAACACTCGGAATGGAGAAAATGCACACACTGCGTAGTTTACATATATTTGTTTACGTTAACTATAATGAAAATATCGCGAATTTGATGTAGTTAAGATTTAGGAGAGAAAATAACACCAATATATAACGCAGAAATTAAACTTATATTGTTCAATTGTTTACAACTCCGATGAAACGAGGATCATGAAAAAAAATTAAACAAACATGGATAAATTACATTTTAATTATAAAACTATGACGGATACATTATTTTAATTCGGATTATTCTATTTTAGTGAGAAAATAATATTAAATAATATTAATTTAAAGAATTAATAGAAAATAATAACAATTTAAATTCATGAAGTAAGATAGTTTAAAACGCCTGACGAATTACCAATTCATTATGTTTTCAGAGGTGTGGGAAACTACTCCCGTCGTGCAAAGCGCCACATTTTGCGGTCATGTCCCTCAAAGTTCTTAAGCGCACCCTGTGTTGAACTTTGCGGTTTATGTCATTGAAATACATTAGTGTGTTATAACAGTTTTCCGTTGTCGACCTTTGCTAAACTCATGTATCGGCAAACGCGCCCCCGCCTGTCCCTTTCTAATTTCTTATTTTTTCGTTCATCAAAATATTTCCGGTTAGGTAGTTGATGTAAATTTTCTATTAAATGATAAGTTTTGATGACGCTAAATTGTAATTTCTTTTTGTATACTTTATAGTGCCTTTTATCCGCGAATAATTAAGCGTGATAACTTAGCTATTATACGAACTGATTTGGATATTGCGAGATGACTTATATCAACCACAATCAACTGAAATTAATCGATAGCGGTTTTAGGACATCATTAAACTAATATTATTTTAAAATTATATAATTTAACCAGTCAACATTAAAAAAAATATATTTTGCTGGAGTTTGAAAAAAATTATTAGGTATTATGAAATTGTTGCTTTTATATTGTCCAATATCTTTAAGAGAACATTCGTCTTCCTAATTAAAGTGTTAATCATTTGCTATTATTGTAATTTTTTATAAATATATTGGCATTTTTTTAATGATAAAATACAAAAAGTAATTTTTGAACAATGCTAGTTTAAAAAAATTGTACGACAATCTTGTGGATTTTTATTTCAAAAACATCTACCCATTCACGCAGATGCCAAAAAAGGTATAATTTTCTGGGTACTGAATCATTTCATAACATGTTTTTTATTCCTAAACCCATACCAATGATCATTTTTTCGGTCATGGTAAAAAAAGGTGTAATGCCATACCGTATTTATTATGTTTTTTATAAAGAATGCTGTGAGTTTAAAACCTCACAAATCGTAACGATAACCTCTAGCGGTTCATTACAATTCACGAGATGCGAGTTGACAATTTGTCGTACAGACAAACATAGCCCGCTTTTTACTCATTCTAAAACGATACCTGCCAACTTTATGCTTTTCGATTAAACTAATCATTGGCATATTTAATTTTAATTTATAACTGAACTTAATTCCGAATTTAGTGCAAAATTAGGTTCGTTAATACATCGATAGGTCGGACGCGAGGGATACCAGGTAGCCTCTTCAAGAGATTTAAGCTTTACATTAACAAAGTGCAGGTTTGAGTGTACAATTAACTACTTATTTGGATGATGTAAATTATTGTACACTAATTGGAAAGGCACAGCAACAAGTGTTGGCTATGGGATAGAACAAATCCAATAATGTTCAACTAATACTTAAGTTAAGCCTTCAAATAACAACGCAATTTAAGAGTATCAAATGAACAATAGTAAAGCGCCAACATTAGATTTGGGAAACATATAATCGAGCAATGTTTCACAATCTTATTAATAACTCAGTCTTAATATAATCATTACAGAATACACAAAGTTGCCAGTGAACTCATCGTATTTTTTAACATTTTACGTGAGTTTACATAAATTATTTTTATTTTAAAATATTTTTAAACCCTGACTGTAAAAGAACAAATGTGAATGTAAATGGATAAGGCTATCGCGTTAAGTCAATAAACAAAGAAATGCGGTCAAGTACCACTACAACTCGCGCCCTGAGAGATCCGTACGGTTATATCAAATTATCATAACACTTACTAAGTGGGTGGCACCTTCTTTTTAATGTACTGAAGTATTCTCGTAACCCGTAATATCTAAGGTCTAGATTCCTCTTCCCCTTACTCGACTGATTGCCAAACACGATATTACATTCTACAAATACCCCTTCCCTGTTGATGCTGCCAAATTGTAGAATAAACGAAATTTTTTTTTTGTATTGCACCGTCACTTTATGCATTCAAAGATCTTCCGAAAAAAAATGCCTCACATTAACTCAAATTCGAACTTCCCTTCGTTCCTTACCTGGTTTTCAGTCTTAAATCCTGTTACTATCCTTTATTCATGCCAATATATTTTTATTATTTCCCTGTTTTCCGTTATTTATTTTTTACCAGTTTCCAATTTTATTTGTATTAACTGTTTTTTTGTAAATGTATTGACAATTTGTTGTAGTCTTTCAAAGTATAATATGTGTTTTATTTTGTATAATGACTGACTAGAAGAGACTGCTCCTGTAGTAATAAGTCCACCTTAGGTTTTTGTACATTAAATATATTAAAAATGTAATATCACATAATAATTACATATGGAAATATATATTAATGACAAGAATTGTAACGAGTTTTTCCTTTATTACGATTTTTTGCCTCACTTATGGCCTTTTCCTTTATTTAAGCTGTGGGATCTTCCTTTGTACTAAATTTTAAGACGTTAGATCAACGTGAAATATCTTAGTAGTTTTAAAGGGTGAGACAGTGACAAAAAAAGTTGTATTTTAAAAACTGTATCTTTTTTTAAATTTTGAATTTTACAGGGATAAAAACCATAGACTTTACTATTTATTATTATTTTCAACTTGATATCTTTAGCCGTTCCTGCGAAAAATTGTTTTAACAACTGACAGGCAGAGAAACAAAGTAGTCCTTCTTAATCGCGGGAGAAAATAAGAGTTGCATTTCTTTATTTTGGTTAACTTAAAAATCGAGTAAACTCATAAGGATTAAAATATTAAAAAGTAGTAATTATCCCAAGGCCACTTATACCGCCGAATAAATTTGCTTTACTATATGTAGGTATAACTTAGTTACCTACCTATAGTAAATCAAACGTAGATAATGGAATAAGAAGTTAAAATGATGAATTAGAAGTAACAATGAATCAACTAAATGAATATAATTCAATATATTCAATATTATTTCATTTTTCTTTTAATTTATTATTTAATTTTTTAATATATTTCATCCAATAAATTAACCTAAAGAAATTAAATATTTTGTTGTGACAATTTTAGAGAAAGCATAGAATCAAAAGTTTTTTTTTCTCGATTCCTTTCATTTAGTTTAATGCAATCAAAATATCTTAAAAGTTTTGAATTAATGTCACTATGACTGTCAAAACTAAAATAGATTTATTTAGACAAAAAGAGGAGCAGAAAATTATAATTCGAAGAAAACATTAAAATTTTCTCTGTACAAAATAATATTTGTTAAATTCTAATATAACAACCTATTTCAAATTGAAATTTTTTATTTCAGAATTTTCACGGAATACGTTAATGAAGTTTTAACGGATAACGCTAAAATTTGAGCAAGCACGTTTAGACTCCAAGTTAATATATTGTTTTAACTCGGAGTGGACTTATGTCAAAATTCATCTATTTTCTTAATGTAATTTAAGGTATTAGCTTGGAGTTTATTAATATCCATTAAATCTAACTTTGTGTAATTCCTAGATTAAGCAAACTTATTTAGTGGGTACATTAATTTGTCTCGTCGATGTTGCTTTAAACCTGTTTTGGTAAGTTTGGGTAATGTTTTGATAAACTAATGTACTCTAATTACGTTGCCTTTACGTTATATCGATGTTTAAATATCGAATTGGTTTAAAGACTTTAAAGTAGTTAAAATATCATACTAGAGAAAAGTAAGCTGGGTGATTTTGCGTACTACTGAATAAAATACTTTCTCATAATTAATGGTATCTTCCTTATTATATGGCTAGTGAAACGTTAATATCATCATCATCTTCAAGTTTGTTTGTCCGTGAGGTGTCAAATTAATTTTTTTTCTAAGAAAATGCGTTTAAATATCTTCTATATATATATATATATATATATATATATATATATATATATATATATATATATATATATATATATATATATATATATATATATATATATATATATATGTATATAAAAGTGACTTGACGTGTATGCTGTCAGAACGAACTGGATATATTCTAAAAATATAATTTATTAATTTGGTGCGTTTATTGCCTCCTTCTTCTGTAGTGTCTAGAAACTAATAAATAGATGAAGCAGGTGTTTACACGTTTGGCCAGAAGTATTTGAGGAAGTGTTCAAACATAGCTTATTGTTAAAATATAAATTAATGGCTCGTGAGCTTTTTGATGGCATATTAAATATGGCTGTTATGATTAATTACGTCATTTGCTATCACGATAAACTAGATTATAAAGGATAATCGTTCAATCGTTAAGACGTTCTGGAAGAATTCTTCGTTTTGGAAGATTAACTATTCGTGTATATAAAAAGGTGGACAACCTTTTTATATTATAGTTAGAGAACCAAACTAAGAAAGTTGTAGTTTCGCCATCTCTATCTGTTTATTTCATCTATAAGTTACAGCCATTTTACTCGCAGACTATTAGTGGTATAAAGCATTAAATGAAATACATTTGGTATGGTTATAGATGTATATTAACACCTACGGAATAAAATCCTCAAAACATTTTTTAAATACACCTTCATAAAAATGGGAGAAAATTTTTTTTCACATACTCTGCTGTAAATTCTTGAATAGGTGTTTCAAAAATATGAAGCTATGTCAAACTTTCTGTATTAGTTGACTCTGAAAAGTTTCAGACAGTCATACAATTTACTAAAATCAATTCCAAAAACAAATTTGTATTTTAAAACGTATATTTGTTATGCCTCATAAAGATATACCAGATAATATATTTACTTATTTACATTTTGAGGAATAATATTATTTTAATGTGCATCATGTTTTTATGCCTGTGAAAGACGCAGTAGTAATTTATGTACAATGTGAAAAAAAATTATTTGTAAATGGTTTAATAGAAAAATTATGTACCTTTAAGTTTATTTATAAGTATCTTAATGTGTATGGAACTTTCGTAGTCGGAGTTCTACTCATACTTGACATGTTATTACAATCGTCTCTACCTATATTGCAAGAAATCTAAGAATCGACACAAGATAAATAGCAGCTGGACATCAAGGGATGTGAACCTAAAAAATCTAAATCTAAAAAGAAAAAAAGAAATTTGAAATAAGACAGTCGAAATGCGAAAGTCTACGCTATTTTTGTTATATATTTTATAGTTATTTTATAACATATTTTTTTTAAATTTAGCTTTCAAATGAAAATATTTTTGAATTCCGTATCTCAGAAGGAAAAACGGGACAATTATAAAATTATTCAGGTATCGATCTGTCCGTTTTCACAGATGTTTTTCTCAGAACCCACTGAAAGTATAACTTTGATATTGTACAACATTAATCTATGCATATTTTCTATTGATACAATGCTCAAAAATATTTATATGAAAATTTTAGGATGCTAATCACGTACTAGAAATTTTTTTTTGTTCCATGTATACTTTGGGGTGTCATTTGAAAAGAATTTATGGTGCTTCCAATTTTTTTTATAATTAAGATTAGTATACCTCCAAAGATAAACAAAAAATATGTGCCCACACCGCTTATTTCCGAAACTAGTTAAATTAAAATTATGAAGCAAACAAGGTTTTGTTGCTGTTAGTAGTGAAACCATAACAATAATTTTACATGTCATAGTTTTTGAGATATTCACAAACATGAATGTCCCTTCATCTTAATGTTTCTTGCGCTAGAAAAGGTATATTAATGATGATTTCGTGATAAATGAAGTAATGAACGAGATTTGCGATCAACCGGGTTTTCTTTGTTTCTAACTTAAAAATAGGCCAATTTAGCATATACGTAAGTAAACACTAGACGTACTCAATTCTTGCACTTTTTTATTTATTATTTTAAAAAAACAATTTTGAAGAAATGTTTTTATATTGTCCTATTTTAATACCCGAGTAAGCTAATTTATTAAAATCTTCGAATCACAGCATTGAATATTTGTCCTTTTTGACTTTAGACTTATGAAAAATTAAATAAATCTTTTTATAAGCCATAAGTAGTATTTAAATGAAAGTTTAAAATAAACCATATTCGTTAACACGATGCCGTTTATTGATTTCATCACGTAAGGAGAAACAACTGGAAAACAAACCCAAAAAGTCAACAAAACATAACTTTAACAAACTATGGGAATTAACCAATAAATGCATTATCACATTAGAATTTAAATGAAAATGGGCACCACAATGTCTTTTTGCTATTTAAATTTTTCTATTTTCTGCATTTGACCTCAATACGTTACGTAAAGTTGTTAATAAATGAGCTTAAAAATGTAAACTTCAAAATAATAAAAAATTGACCATAAATAAAACCACATATAATTAAACGATCAGTTTACTCGACCCCTATTTAAAAATATCTGCTAAGGTTTGCTTCTAAATCAAGCTGACTATATTTTAAACCACAAGTAAAGAAATTCTTAGTGAATTTTTGACGAAAAACTCGAAAGTATAAGCGTATTCACATACTCGTCGAAACTGACCGAGCACGATTATATAAACAGATTATCGTACTCAGTCAGTTTCGTCTCGGGCGCTCGGCTTGATTTTTTTTTTGGCCCGACTAAAAGGTATAATGGAAGAAATAAAAAACAAATTAATGAGATAAATTGAACATATTTTTCTTTTAAAAAATTCTCAATACAATGTGGATGCCGCATTAAAACAAAGACTCGAAACCGTATTTGTGTTCAAAATTCTCGTTCAGAGTTTGCTCTAAGCATTTGGACGAATGTGTGAATTATATATTAATTACTTATGTATAGTACTCAGTCATCACTAAATCCATAGAACGCATTCGAACGCAATGATAAACTCATTTGTACGCAACGAATCTACTTTATTCATTATTTTCTTAATTTCTCCAAGGATTCGTCAACAACTGCGATACATATTTTCATATGTCTACCGAAAACTACATTTCAAGGTCTGTAAATTTTGGATGCCAAGTCCAAGCACATGAAACATTCACGACCATTTGTCTTTTTCAACGAAACAACTTTGAGAATAAAAAAACAATAACGCCACTGAATTTCGCGCTATAATTTATTCTGACGATGATTAAATGGAAAACTTTAAGTTAACACATGACATTTAAAGGGGAGTCGAGACGGGTCGCTCTTAATCTACTTCGGGACATTTGAAAGCCGGGCGGTCGAATGAGTTATTATTAACGTTTTACCTGTCATGGGTGCCACAAATCAGTTCTAATTTGTGATGAAATTGTAACTGATTTGTTACATATATAACTACAATGATGTACATTCCACGATTTCCCGTGTCACACGGCTCATTGCGTGCATTTTCTTTTACGTCACTTGCAACTTCCGCGTAAAATACTTCCATAAATTTTTTTCACGTATTTTCCTTTTTGACATTTTTTTCTCATATGCATATTCAACGTAGAAAAATTATTTCAATGATTTTGTTTCTTTATTTTCATAATCTCAATTTCTTTAATCCCCTCAAATGCCTGTATTCTTAATTTCACCATATACACCCCATTTATTTCGTATTAATTTAGTTTCCTTTGATTTAAGTAAGACAAGTTGTTGGTACTATTACACCACTATGTACCTGTTAGTAATATATTCTCTCGTAGTCTTAATTCACTATTTTCATAAGAACACAATTTATTCTACTTACTATAGTTATTTTTTGTTATCATTATCATTCAGCTGATCGTCTTTCATCTTTCCATTTCTCGACAATATACTTTTTCGATAAATAACCGACTGCTTGTTTTCTTTTCGTCTATTAAATACATTATCTTGGTTCCTTTGTTTATATTTGAAGCATCAATTTATTTTTCACCAGTCTGCAAATAATATAGTTTTTAATTTAGTAATAAAGTTTTTGACTTATTCTTTTAGAAAAATTAGTGTAATATAAGTAAAATTTATAGTTTGGGACAAATAAAAGACCCGCTGCTGCAAAATGACCCAATCATATCGCATCACATCGATACAAATTAAGCGAACCAAAACTTGATGGGTTTATTGTTAATCATGGAGGAGTTCCTATTACCATACCCCTTAAATTTAATTACATACGTAGTTATGTACACGTAAAATTTTAAAAAAGTATCAAAAAACAAACTGTAAAGAAAATTAAAAAAATATTTACTCGCATACTATTAGCGGTAAAGAAAATGAAAAGAAATAAATTTGGCATGGGGATCCATGTTTACAACCCTTATGGAATAAAATCCTCAAAAATTTTTTTTTTATTTTTATGATTACTTATTTTTTTATCACCCTAAGTGATAAAAAAATAAGTAATCATACTTTCTAAAAATATTTTCCAAGGCCCAGCCGTAACCATTTAATTAATTACAAGTAATCGTGAGAAAGTCAGTTTCATAAATTTTTAAATCTCTAATAAGTAGCAAGATCCAAGTTCATGCCAAGATCCAATTCAGTTCTAATAATTCTGGTGACCTAAAATTTACTGTTCACAAATGTCAAGCTTCGAATCTTGACATTGTTTTATCTGATATCGACTTTTCATTATTTTTTTATCGAATATTACGTAGATATTTCAAGAGTGAATCATTTTGAGCCTAGTGTACTCAATCAATTTTGATTGTAACCAGACTAAAACTTCACAAAATGCTAAAAAAAGTACAATATACTTAGGTTGCTTTATAGATTGAATTTGTAAAGAAAATTTCTAAAAAAATGACACAGAAAAATAATTAATAGGAAATAGTCCTAAATCCTAATATTGCCTCGATACAGATATCTGGTATAACTGTTATCGGATAAGGATAGACACCCAATGTATTAAAGGAAAGTGTGAAAATGTAGCTAATAAATTATATTTAATAGGGATTAAAAAGCCGAGGAAAATTTATTTTTGCGAAATAATAAACTGTTAAGCTAATCAAGTTCGGGCAATTCAAAGCAATGCCAAGTTCAATAACATTTCTCCATACCTCAAAATTAAAATATAGTCAATTCTAAAACGAAAATACTATCTAATTTTTACGTATTCACTTTATGAGTAGCGAGGTTATTTCATCACATTTATATTTATTTACCACAAACTTACGATTTATTAATAGTTGTTATTATTTATACAATGCCCCAATTAAAAATTACAGAAGAAAATATCTAAGAAGATCTGCGAGCTGCAAGAAGAGGTACGGCGCAAATATTCAAAGGATTGATTTCAATTTCTAAAATAATAGTCTGTGCTTTTAAAAAATAATTATAAACCAAAAAAAAAATGTATGTGAAAATAAATTAAGAAAAATAAGACATTATGAAGCGATCACAAATTACCTGGTGACATTAAACATATTTATAAAATGATTGTTTAGTGAGCATAATAAAAGTAATAGAATAATTTTTTTTTGTAATTTTTGTTTCGTTCGTTTGTCTGAATACGCATCACATGAAAACTACTGTCTGCCTAAAGGAGAGAGTCAGCACGCTAAATTATCTGAATAGATTTCTATGAAGTTTTTACTCGTTGATTCTATTGGGCCTGAGGTAACATTAAGGCTATCGTTAAACGCATTCAACTAACTAAAAAGGAGATAAGGTAATCTGATATTTCAATGTAAAGTACTCTTAGTCGTTGGAATAAATAGTCTTACGTGATGCGTGAACATATAAAAAAGCTCACAGAAAAATATTCCAATAACAACGTTTTTGTGTTCTGTTACTTTGGTTATGTTCCCTTACATCATTTTATAACAAATATCATCAATGTAGAGATATGTCAATTTTACAGTTTCATTTTATGTGTATGTAATAAACTATATCAAAATTAAATTTATACGGACTAACGCTAAACCTACCAAAAGCAATTATATTATAAATATAGACCTATTCATAATTTAAACAAATTGAAGAAACAAAGTGAGCTAATATTGAATACATACTGCAGCGAAAAATTATATGTGGGGAAGATGACAGACAGTGATATCTGCCCTCGTGCATCTGTTTGCGTTTGAGTTGCTTTCTTAAAAATATGCCCCTCCCACACCACAACACACTTCATCTCTGACCAAGTTCATTTCGCCAATGTATTTTGGGATGGAAATCTTCATTGCTCTATTCAAAATATATGTAGCGCTATTTTATTGGCGGACGTAGATATTTAGTACATATTTGTATAATAACTATAGCAAATCTTTATTTTCGTGTTACAAATGCAATGTTTTATTACTTCTAAATCGCTGTTTCAAAGATACTTTTATAAATAGGCTAATTCTACAACTTTATTGGTTGTATAAAATTAAAAATATTTCTTTCAAATTATGATAAATCTCAAAGAATTGAGATCAGGTTATAATAACACTACGTGTTCTTTAAACCAAAATTAATTGCTATAGTTTAATACATTCGATTCGTACGATTAAATATATTTGTCATACCCATGCAGAATGTTTAAAATAAAAATCTTAATTTATACCTGAAAAGTCATAAAAAAATTGGAAATGAACAGACCAAACCAAACAAAATACATTGTAATTAAGCATTTTAAACCAAATCGTAACCAACAAATGGATTATCGTGTGGAAAATTATATATCATTTAACGGATAAATAAAGCCACCCCCAATTTGGTACTTAATCTGTTAATTACACACTACTAAACTTCATAAGCTATTTTCAAAACGTAAATTTATTTTGATAATCATTATTTAATTTAGAAATTGTAGGTTAAAGGGTTATATTTAAAATGTAAACGGGGGCGGTTGCCTTTCATTAAATTGTCACGTTTCGGGCCGCAAATTGAAGTGACTCACTATGAGATAAATGTGCTATTTATAACGCATCACTGGTCACATCTTACAAAGGCACTGTAGCACTTGTTCAAAGTACATATTATGCGCATTTATGAAGATAGCTTTTTTGTTTTCTATTACGCGCACCAATTTTTTTTGCTCTTTGTTGATATAAAAATCGCTGATCTTTTTATTTTTTTACGTTCTGGAAATTCTTCAAAAATCGGTTTCCATTCCTCTAACGTCAGGTCCATTTTGCTGGCCTCCTTTGGTATAATAAATGAATTTGCAGATGTGAAGAAAATTTCGTGTTTATTGGTTTTAAAGCTACAACACTTTATAATGCAATATTTGTCCGAAAAATGTATCTTTAGTAATTTTTTAACTTTGCACTTACTGCTTACCTAATTAAGCTAGATAGTTGTAGCTTAAATTATCTATCTTGATATGAATCTCATTTCGAATCCATTTTTGTTTATTTTTACGTGATAATCGAAATTGTCAGATCGGAAGCAGATTAAATGCCTGTCACAACAAAGAAATATGAAATACACAAACATCATCTTTAATATACGTCACAATCCCGTCCTCACACACTTGAAAAATCCACCAATGAATGGATTTGTTTTGGATATGAATTATATTTTGAATTATTTGAATAAATGGGTTTATCTTGAATATGAATTGTATTTTGAATTACCACAATTTTTGTATAATTCATCAAAACATTATTCATTACCAAAATACGTATACTGAGAAGAAATTTATGACGGAAGATAGAGTAGATGGGTTAATTGACGGCGAATATTTAAACGTGGTAATGTCAGTTTAAAAAAAAATTTTGAACGTCACACGAAATATTGCACATGCATCCATGTAGAAACGATTACAATTATACATCACTTACTTTCTTCACAAAAAATTCTTTAATGAAAAAATATTTGCATATATATATATATATATGTTTAAATAAAGAAAACAAGTATCTAAAATATTTCGAACTTGTTAACTTAAAATATTGTCTATCAAAAAAACATTCGTCAAAATATTGTATTAAAATTAATCGGTAAAATTTAAAAATATAACACGAGTACTTAGGAAAAATAATATGTAACTCGCAGCTCTTACGTAACTGTACTTAGATAATATAGTTTTTAAAGTTTATATTAAATATTAGCGATTTCACTTGCGCGGTATAAGAATATTAAAAAACTTTTTTTTTTAAGAAATATGTACCGATTTCAATCTGATCTAGTTAGGAGTTATGAGGTAAGTATTAATTTGAATATAATTTGCAAGACCTAACTGTGACAACATTAAATGCGTTTTTCTACGCGGGTATAATTTTTTGGAACGTTTATGTTCAATAATCTACTCATGTAAATGACACTCTAATTCTGTATTTCTATCTTCATATTTTATTTTTTAATCTAGGACATATAATATTTATCTGCGAAAATAAGTTGAAATCCTTTGATACGTTTGAAATCGAAAGAAGACAAACAGAGAAACAAACAACTTTTATCTTTTATTATAATAATAAGCGTAATTGATATAGCTCGCCTTTCAATTTAGGATGTATATTATCTGAAACAAAATTTCATTGAAATCAGTTCAGCGATTTTAAACGCGTTAATTTATTTGGCAAACAAATAAGTTAATTTATTTGAAACTAATAATCATTAATTGAAAATTTGCCTTACCTCATTAAAAAAAAATGTTTTCTCCTTTTACAGAATATATAAATGCAACAATCTACAATGCAATTTTGAAATAATTTCTATAATCGTGATAACACAAAATTATCGTTTATGATTGATATTACACGATTTGCCTTTATGTTTAACGAATATCGATTGCTACTGACGAATCCAAAAATAATAAAAACCAAACTCAAATTTAAAGCAATATACGCTAACTATGCACGTATATCGTGTTTTCGTAAGTATGCTCATATCTGTGTATTAAGCCATTAATTAACTTTCTGTGAGTCTAATCTAATTTATATGCTTTCATGTATCAAAGCAACTCTTCGCTCGCGGCATCGATTTAACCAACTTTTCAAGTCATGTGCGCAAACATTTAGTGCGAATCTACTGAAGTATTAGCGCGCACGAATTAATTGAAACTTGCACTAAACCGTGGAATTATACAACTTTGGATAAAGTTAGCGATATAAACCCACGAGTTATGACTAATTCCATAACAAATAATTAAATGGTAAACCGCAAAATTAACCAGTCATGTTAAGTGCGATAGCTCTTCATCGGTTTAGCAACATAAGCTACTTATCACGTAAATAGCGGTATATCTACTCGAGTAAGTACATAGAAGTTATGAAGGTATTTACCACATGTAATTATACTATAAATATACTCAAAATATTTTTAAGTCAACTATCGACATTTTCAATGTTCGATAAACTTATAACCTTCAATTTTTAGTTAAGAACAACTGACCCTTCCTTATATTCTATATCTCGTATTGTATTCTAAATTTCGTACGAAATCATTTTCATACTTGATATCACTTTTAATTTCTTATTCATATTTTACTCTTTACAATACCACCATCTACAACTGAAAAAATATTAAAAATCTGCAGTTTTCCAACTAGTTAAATACTTAATTATAGTCGTTTAATAATATGACTTCATATTATGTACATATACTTGTTTTAAAGTCGAATAAAAGAAAGTTGCGGACAGGTAATTCCCTTAAATATCGTGAAGAGAAGAGTGAAAAACGTTTTTTGTGTATCATAAAACTTTGAACAATGAAAAGTTGAGACCTGTTACAAATATTTCGAAGCGTTGCAGATAATTTATTGCAATGCATAATATTTCAACCAACCCGTTTTCATAATAATTGTTAATTAAGTAACAATGGAAAAATTATATAATTCTTCAGTTTTTCAAGACATTACTTAGCGAAAATAGTAAAACATGTGACGCAGATTATGTCTCAGCCTTATGTAAAGAGTTAAAAGATATATATATATTTATGTATATATATATATATATATATATATATATATATATATATATATATATAAATATACATAAACACACGATTTCTTCACTAATTAAAATAGTATTCTACTGAGGTGTCGATTACGTTAAAAACATATCTGAAATCAGAAAAAATATTCAAAAGCAAAGATTACGTGTTAGGGATAGGAGGTTAACATATTGAGGGGACGGGATGTTTTTGTTAAACTATATAGTTTAAAGTTAATGTTATTTTTAATTATATTAACACATTACCTAGTATTTTTCTAAACCTTTTAAAATATCGTTAATTCTTCAATAGCTGTAATATCTAAGGAACTTGCCATAGTTTTCCTGCAATCTTCTAAAAAAAAATCTGTGATTTGCATAATTTTTTATTTAGTCGTTTCGGAAACAAAGGAGGAATAATTAATTTTTAGATTTTGTTATATATTCCTGAAGATACGACACTTAATATTCTGAAAAATATTTAGCTCTTTCAAACAATAACCAACATGATATACAAAACTAAAACAAAATTGTTTTCATGTACTTTGTTTTGCCTTTCTAAAATTACGATACAAATATTTACTTAACATTAATTGTTAGCCATTGCAAAATACGCAGGTTAATACGATCTAATTCTGTGCCAAATTTCAAGTTTCTACGTCGAGTGGATTCTGAGAAAATCGTTTGTGACAGATACGTGGGTAATTTCATATGGAACCCATTTTTTCTTAAAATAAAATGAGCAAATAAGAACATAAAAAAACATAATGAGATCCATCATATGGATTTAGAAGATATGCTCATAAATGACAGTAATATCCATTGTAAATTTTACACCAAAATTAAATGGTTTATAAAACGTAAATTATATCTCTCACAACTAGTTGTAGCAAATTGACTACCTACACATTTAAAATTAATTGAGCTATTGAAAACTAATATATGACACGTCTGTTCGCCGCATACATCCCACATGAATTACACACCTGTCAAGACTCGCTCCGGACACAATCGAAATTCGTCCGATAAAGGCCAAAAAATATTTCAACCTTCATTTTGATATATCGGGTCGCGTCATGAATATTTAACTGCGTTTTTCACTCTCAGCTTGAACCAAAATACAAACGATATTATCGAAAGGAAAGGACAAATCGATAGATAGCAGGTAACAAACACAGTGTAACGTTTGATCGAAACGCAATAAATAAGATATTTTAGATATTTCGCATTTGTCTAAAATCTCAGCGCAATATGCACGTTGACATTATATATAAATATACTTTTCATACTCTAAGTATACTTTTTATATAAATAATACTTTTTATGTTCTAGAAAATCTGCTCTTTTTTGAAAAAAAAAAAAACCCTTATAACTAGCCCAGCTTTTCCATACAATACTCCGCACTACAAGTGGCATTAAAATAGTAGGAAATCCGTAAAGTTTAATCATAAATATATTTGAGTGTTAGCACATATGAGCAGGATAATATTTTCTATTGTTATGCAAAGTTTCAAGTTTCTACGTAAAGCGGTTTCTGAAAAAAGTGCCTTTGACGGACTTATAAAATTTTTTGGAGTATGATAGACTTGTAAATATGTTAGGTTTCAGTCATACTATAAATATTATGAATGTAATTAAATAAAAATATAATTTTAAGGTCCCTTCATTCAAGAGGAAAAAAATGAAAACGTTTAATAATTGACGCGTCCGTCTGTTTTAATTTCTATAGCTATTTCCTCAGAAAACATTTGGTCTAAAAACTTAAAATTTAGTGTAGTAATAAGCATATGGACTCGCACATATCTTAATAATCAATATTAAAAAAAAATCATATTGATATTTTAAGGGCCACCCCTTCAAATATGGATGGACAAAAATATATTCTAGTACTAGTCTTTCGAACGATGGCCTACAATACAAGTAGAATTAAATAAGAAACGATTACTTAATTTGACTCATTCTCTTCCCCAAATCTCCATGTAGGTATTTTGAATTGCACCCATAGTGACGTATTTGCGGGTTAATATACTCTATTATAGTGCCAAATTTTAAGTTTATACGTCAAATAGTTTTTAACAACCGCACTGTCATAGACACATGAACATATTTTAAGAATAACGATTATAACCGTCGGACAGATGGATACGCGATTGGTCTTATAGGGTTTTCGTTTTTCCTTATGAAATACGGAATTCCACAAAAAAGAAATCGTAATTTGTAATATATGAAATAAGATATATTTGTATGACAAATAATCGAATCTTCTTACTGAAAAAGTTTATTTAAAATGATTATCATTTATATACTTTGAATCATAAAGCAATGTTTTCAGCTAATTACATAAAATCTGATTTAGCCTGTGCCCTGAAACGCATGTGCAAATATTTTGACTTACACTTGTTGGTAACTTATTGAAAATAAAATTGGCACTATAGTCGTGCAGCTTATGACAAGTTTTGGAATAGTGGATTAAAGCTAAAACCGACAAGTTAACCAGCGTTATCAAATTACACGTTGAACGTGATCATGTTCTATTCTCTAATCATCCAGTTACTAAGTTGCTCCTTATCTGATTAAGTACGTCTGTTCCGAGAGTATCTACACGTATTGCACGCTCTGGTGAGTGTGTTTTATTATCGACTGGCACGCCAGTCTCGAGGTTAAATACGGAACTTATTATGACACAGGAAATGTTATATATTATGAGACAGGTAATCTTACAAGTAACGAACTTTTAATAAAATTTTAGAAAAAGTAGATAATGATGATCTCCTCAGGATGATACTTTTGTAATAGTTTAACATATTTATTATGATTTAAATTTGTCTTTGACCAATGACATGTATTTCCGTACGTTGCTCGTACGTCTCTATGTATGTACGTTTGTGGGTAAATACTTGTTCGTATGTACGTATATACGTATGTGCGTATGTACATATGTACGTATGAGAACAGGCTACGGTTTGCAATTCTTGACCGATTTTTTAAATTCCTTTTGGTAATAAATTGGTTAACTATTAGAGTAGAATACTTTTTATTCTTTACAATGATTTTTCAATTGGTTTTATTTTCATAAACAACTTTCTATAAAATGTCCCTTTTTTATACTCTGCGTTTGTTCTTGGATTCGGTGTTTTGCGGTATTCTTGCCCTTTTTATCTGCTCAGTTGTTTTTGACTATTTTATAAGTTTTTCCTGTAGTCCTTCATATAAAAAAAAAATGAAAAATGCGGTGAGTATATTTTTCTATACATAAAATATAACCGTGAAAGTAATAGAGGATATCATCTCGTCACTTTTGTGAATTAAATATAATTTCAAAAATTAAAAAAATTATATAAAAAATAAGTTCACGGATCTATAAGATATAGATAAACCCTTTACAAATATACAGCAGAAAAAGAAAATTTTTTGAAATGTTTGGTTGACTTCTTGCTAGCTTTTTCGTGCATGATTAATGTACACATAAAAAATTTAATTACTTCAAATTACTACGAATGTAACATTTTTAATGGCTTTCGATGCGTCTTTAATTTTTGTTTTTTGACGCCGAGCAAGCCATACATATTGTTCATAAATGTTTAAATAATAAAAGGTTAATATGAAATTTTTACACAGGTGCTAAATACAACGAATAGGCGCTAGATAAAAGTATATTCCGTCAACGAAATGTTTGTCACTACTGAATACAAGGGAAGTCGTGTCGACCGTGCAAATCATACATATTTTTTTGGAATTGAAAAATATTCGATTGATCATAAGATTAACAACTTTATTTTTTAATTATTCAATTTTCAAATTAGTTTATTCAATTATTTGAATTTGGATTCGTTGTTACATGCATATATACTTGCAATAAAATAAAGGAAATTTTATTTTTGCTTTCGAATTGCTTTATAATTTAGATTTTAAGCGTAGCATGGCTTATTACATCTTTATTTTAATATTTTTATGTTGTAATTGTTGAGAATCAACTATAGCGTTATGACAAAAGGTCAAATTTTTTCTCTAAACTGCACAAGGGGGTATAAACTAAATATAGAGATCTAAATTAAACATAGAAAATGATTTCTCTTCTTTATCTTGATTATGCATTAAATATAAGTATCTATACTAAACACTAGCGAAGATTACATTTTCTTAATATCACGCGTACGAAGCCGCGGGTAAAAGCTAGTGTTGTTATCAAATTGAGGTTTGTGAAATTGTTAAGCAGATGTGGATGCTCTATTTTACTAAGATAATTCTTTCCTTTTCTTAAAGAGAATACAAGTTTCACTTGTGTTCTCCTGATTAGTCGATACTAATCACGCCTCGCTGGCTACTAAAATACAATAGCAAGTTATCGTCTAAGGGACATTATCAACACCTAATATTATTTAACCAACCCACCAACAAGTTTTGCGTAACAAAATTATCAAAAATATTGAACCTATGTTTCTTGTCTTTTGAGTCAGCTGTATTTAATTTATATTCTCCGAGAAGAATAATTCGGATTTCTAAATTAAAATTATATCGAACTAAAGAAATAGTCATCATATTGTTTTAAACGATATTAATTTTATAATAAACCTCATAGCGATAAACATTTCTAATTTTGGATTAATTAATTAATTTCCTTTATGCTATGTTTAAAGATTTATATGCCAACCATAATTGCGGTCGCAGCACAAGACATTAACCGATGGTAATATTCTAAATGTGTAATATATTCTTTATTTAGAAATACGATAAATGCTTTTATCATCCACTACGAACGCATTCTTAGAAAAACCGACAACAGGTAAAACATTCCTGGTCGAAAAACAAATTTATAAACGTAGCCTCATCAAGTAATAGGGCTCAAATTGCTATGTGTACAAGGTGGACTTGTACTGTAAAGCTCAGGAATTAATACTGTTATTATATTGGGAAATGAGGAAAATGAAGGCCTTTTCATTTTGAAGTTGCTTATTGCTCTACATATTCTGACACTATAGAGTGTGCACAAAAACAACATGTACGCAGAGTGCCATACCGCTTCAAAACACATAAAGATGATTATGCAAACAAAATTGCTGTTTAAAAGCAGCAGGCATATTGTATTAGGGGGCAACAGTGTTGTACAACATCTGTCATGATCAATAAAATTATTCAGATATTGCGAGCCAACTGCAGTTTCACGTGCCCAAGAGATTCTCGTTCTATTATTTTCCCAAAGCTCGTACTAATGCCGGTATCGGTGCGTCACTGTGCATACCTTGTAATGGTTCCGACAAGATGTTTCATTCTGTCGACGTATTTGCTAGTTCGTTGTCCTAATACAAGTTTCCCAGTCCTGCGTCTATCTCCTAAAAATAATTAATAATGTAAATTTTGAAGTCCTATATTTTGGTTTCCAAATTCTGTTTAAACTAATATTTACATTGAATATATTTGGTGTTAATTTTGTAGAAATTCATTATTCACAATTAAATGAAACTACATGATGTAGTATTATTTCTACTTTTTTTAAGTTCTTTACCACGACCTAGGTTTCGTTGTATTACAACATCGCCAGGTGGGCTATTAGCAAATATCTTTACTAATAGCCCACCTGAAGATGTAATACAACGAAACTTAGGTCATGGTAAAGAACCTAAAGAAAGAAATACTTATATTATTCAACTATTGGTACAACTTTATGTCATTCAATTATTGTTATGAATGTTTTTACCTTCTCTACTTTTTTTTAAGTTATCACTAGTAATTTGCATATCATTAATGTTACCGTTGTTTTAATCAATCTGTATATACGCTCTATGCAGATTATTATCTTTACGTAAGACTGTTAGGATAAAAGTCTGTTTAGTTTAAAATCTAACAATTGTTAATTCATCATGTCTCTTATCTGTTTTTCCTCATATAAAGTATACAATAAAAAAAAATAAGACACGTTGTGCCACGGTACTTATTCACCGCGAAATTACTTATTCATTTGGTGACTTTTTACTCTTTTTAACTTCCTCACGGAGATTAATCTATATAACTTAATTTAAAATAAACAAATAAAAAAGTTCTGCCCAGATCGTGCTGACGTACTTACTTACCGAGCAAAATTATTTATCCATTTGGTGACCTTTTTATTATTACTAAATTCTCCCACGGAGTTTAATCTACATAAAGTAATTTCCAATAAAAACGAAGCTATAAAAAACTAAAACTTGACTACGTAGAAAGAACTAAAAAGCATAAAAAAACAAGTTAGAAAAAAGTTAAGTGAAAGACAATCGTCATCGAAGTGTATCGAAATGTGAAGCCGTAGGTAACTTTTAATTTTGATACGTATTTTAATGGCTAAAAAAATATTGTATATCTCAGAACTGAACATATTTTTAAACACGATAAAAATATTATTAACCTTTGTTATTAGTTTAATAGATATATTTTATATTTAATTTTTAAACTTATTGGTTTTAGTATTCTAACAAAAATATTTCAAGAAATATAAAACAAATATTAGAATAATATTAAGGTTGGAATTAAAATATTAAAATTACATTGTTTAAGAAAACAATTTAAAAAATTTCAATAAATCCTAAATTACAATTTTAAATAAATTAAGAGTTAGGCAGCTTTCTGCGCCGTCATGTAGTTAATACACGACTCATATATTTCAAAATGTACACAGATATAATAACGAAACGAACATTACACGCCGTTTTACAATCATGGCACAGATAGTTAAATTAATAAATAAAAATAAATATCATAACGGCTACAATATTGTTTTGTTTAAGTAACAGAAAGAACCTAGAATATTAATTGTGAGAAATATTTAAAGTACGTATTTTCAGGTTACAAATGCATGCAGGAAAATCTTTTCTATGGTTGTAACTGAACACTTGTTCCTATACTACTCAATAAAATGGCGTGTACTGCAAGTGTGTACGTTTGATCAACATGACATGTATCTATTGTTGGAAGTCGCTGTGTGAATATTACGTTACGTCTATATTTACGTTTATTTTCATTTTGAAAATAAACCTTTTCCTCAATCTTGAGTTACTAGTTCTATCGGTTACAGTAGGATTTTGACAATATAATTCTTGCTAAAAACTTTTGAGACATTTTTGTGAATTCCAAGCGGTATAATAGTCGAAAAATATGCAGAGTTAAAATTTTCAGTAAAAAAAAATGTGCTATGAATATTTGATATGACTAACAAAATTTATTAATATTGTCTCACACTTGAATGAGTTCGGTCAATAAAAATGTTTGGAGATGTATTTAGGAGATAACGCCATTAGACTCACTTTCTTCTTTTCATTTTCACTGTCATCCAATTTCCTCCAGTATTAAACGAAAATGAAATTTGGTTCTGAAAGTATTCAGCGGCAAAATGTTATTACCTTATATATTGCCAATTATATAACCGTTATATTTCAGCATATATATTTTGTAAAGACTTGCAAACACAAATGATTCGCTTTACCTTGGCAAAATAATATATTTATGTGTTGTATATCTCTGTATTGTACCCATTTTATAAACTGTTTTATCATGAGGACGACTTACAATATGTTAATTTTTTATTGCATTAATTTCTTCTCCCTCTGATAAATTTTTTGGCAATCCGATAACGATAATATCCCTTCATAAGAGATAGTTAACATGATAATAATTTATAAAACAGTCCTCTTGTATAAATAATAGCGAGTATAAGTAATTTCACAGAGCTAGAACGTCTAAACACTTAAATAAAAACCTCACAAAAGCTGTGTGAAAATGAATAGCCATGTTTAATAAATTACATATACTTAGATTCATACTTAACAGTAAAGTTTAGGTTTATAAATATAGCCCAATAAAATACAAAATAACCAATTGAGACTTAACATAACGATAAGTTTGTAATATTAAAATATTGGAAAGTTATTATTAAAAAATAAGGCTCCTACGAATTCAACTAAGTATTGATTTTTTAAATATAACGAAATAATAAAGGGTAGACAGGACAAGACCTCAAACTACAACTTCTGCTGCTGCCAAAACAATGAACCAACATTTGAACAATACCATTACCATTTCTACGACCCTTTACGATTCCGTAAATCAATAAGTGAACGAAAGTAAAACTGATCAAGAACAAAACTTATAGCAAACTTGAGACGGTTTAGCTTAAGAAAAATTACTTAACAGAAAATGGCCCGAAAACGGTAAACCCCAAACTGTTGGGATTACAGGCTAACGCTATGTCGCTTTTAATTGTCTATACGTTTAAAACTACGGCAAAACCTGAACATAAATGCTACTTACGTACTGTTTTAAATTTATCAAAACGCTGGCTATATCACTCAGCTACGCTTAAATGGTTATTAGATCGGTACAATCTTCAGGTATTAGAGCACCGCTGACAACTTTTCATCAACTATCTGTGAGCAAATAACTTGATTAATGAATAATACTGAGATTTGTGCAATCGAATCATATAAATTAATGAAACATATTCAGTTTCGTTAAAGTTTAAAAATATATTAAAAAACAGTCTGCTGAAATTACTCGTTTTATCGCGAAAACAGTAAAAACAAAAGTTTTGGAGCCTGTCGCTTCAAAATCAGCTTTTAGGAAACCAATAAATATAAGACAAATATAATGGATCCGTTGCTACAAAAAATAAGTTAGTTATCTCAGACTTTGACACCCATATGTAAATATGTATTCCTATAGCACTAATGATACAGATATTTGGTTATTTTAGTACCATATCCACTTGTGCACTTAATTTTATATTCACTCCAACATTTCTGTGATTTTAATATTTATTTAATTTAAAACACTTGTTTTTTTAGGTGCGTAAGAGATTTTCAGCAAAGCTTAATATACTTTAGCTAAAAAGTGCAACTTAATTTATAATTCTCTACTACGAATTACATAAGAATATGCCAATGCTTTCAAAATCTTAGTTAAAATAAAAATTTATCATGGGTTTAAAAACTATAACGTATAGTTTAACGTATAGTTTAGAAGTAAAAATGGACAATAAAAATAAACGTTCCTTGCGCACACTGAAGAAATTTGTGAAAAGCTGCTTAATATACCAAAAAGTCATTTATTTCAACATATTTAATATTAGCTACTACTTGCAGCTTGGCGTGCGAAAAACGAAAACAAAATAAATTCGTTTAGGTCATTTTGGTATATCAAGACAAAATATTTACTTTATTTTGTTTCAAATAATGAGAAATGTGATGAATAGAAAAAATTATAACTCACAAATAAACAATAATTGGTTTATCCAAAAATAAAACATAAAAGGGTTTTGATGAAACAGCTTGCAAACAAATAAACACATTGAAAACACATTGAATTGATTGAGGTTTGAAGAAAATTGATATTAAGAAAACATTTACAACTGCTGGATATTCACAACAAAATAAACAAAACAAAATTTTAAAAAAGTAGCAGCAACATCCTCATTTCGTAGGTGGAAAAGAACTCTTTGATTATTTCGTAAAGAACTGCTCGACTGCCCACGATAAAATCTGTTTATTATTCCATAGTACGTATGTAAAAGAAAGCTAGCAAAAATCCATGTGGTTAGGGATCGGAATGTTACAACATTTAAAAATTATACTCCTATATAGAAAAAATGAAACGATAAATCACTTGAAAATTTTATTTAAATCGTCAATAAGACAAACGGGAAGTGCATTTTTATATATTAGTTCATAAATATGTTTTTTATCAAACTCGTTAAACAATCGAGATATAATGAAGAGCATATTTTGCCCCGTCATATTCTCTGCAAATAGATATGAAAATACTAATACATGAAGCTCATAGGTCCAAAAGTTTCTCTTGAAATTCGCGTAAAACTCGAAAGAGCGTAAACAACATTCACTTCGACCACATGAACGAATGCCAATGTCAGTCAATAGTTTATTTTTAATTAATTTAGGCGATGGCCGCACATTTAGAAAACTTTATTATATTGATTTTTTTAATCGTTTCTATGTTAGTACGTGCTGCGTTAGATTTTTATTATCGCATGTATTCCTTATTAAAAATACAATATATGCGCATTTGTGAAGTAGTTATTATGGTTACAAATTATGTTGTAGTTTTTACTCTCTCCCTATCGTCAGTCATTGAACTTTTTGATTCTGTATTTTCTAGAAAATATCAACTTTCTTGAAAATTAGATTCTATTTCTGCAACGTCATGTTCATTTTTGCCGGCTTCTTTCAACTCATTACACGTTAGGTCAAATAGTTGCTAAGTCACTAAATAACAAACACCTTTTTCAATTTATTGTATTATATACATAAGGTGTGTATTAGGACTAATAAGGTTTATGCAATGATAAAATAAGCCTGTTGAGTTAGAGTAGAGCTTTTGCTATAAGGGCGGTAAAATAAATTTCATATCAAACTTTAAACTTACTATTTCTATTTGCTATTTACAAGCATGAATATTATTTTTTACTATTAAAATAAATTGCCCATTACCTCTCCTCTTTTCCAGGTGTAAAGTAAATAACTACCCATAAGTGTTTAATTTTTTAATATAAACTGTACAAACAACAATAAATATAATAAAACAACAATAGATAACAACGTGTGTACACAACAATAAATATAATAAAATATTAAAAATAAAGAAGCCTGCGCTTTAAATAAATGTTCCCCAAATAATATGTTGATAAGAAGCAGGTAAAAATAACGGGCAGTAAGTGATAATATATCTTGCATGCTTTTAACATCTTCCGAAATATGTTACATAAAATTATGAAAAAATATTGTAACATAATAAGCAGCATTTTCAAATAAACATGAAATGAAAAAAGAATTCCCTTTTTCATTTTTTCTCTTTAAAATTTTTAATCAACATTTTAAGTAGATTTTAAGTTCTCGTCGACAAGTAAAAACTTTTGAGAAAAGCGGCGATATGGACAGATGGACGAACAAGCGGAATAATTTTATAAGGGCCTCATCTTTTCCTTTTGATGTACGGAAACTTAATTATATATATTTCGGCTTATTGCGTGTCATTAAAAAAATTCATTCGATTTAGGGAATGAGGTTAAGCACCTCGATATAAGAGCAAACGCAGTCTACGTGAATACAAATAAATTAATGATATTTTTGCCACAGTTAAATGAATAAAGGATATTTTGAAACAGGAAATTATGTTGCTCCCTTGCTTCCTTTAAAGCGTGTAGCTTTTCATCAACTTATTAGGTATTATTTGAACAGTATTTATTCCTTTTGGCAATGTCAATGGAATGGTGGAACGGGAGTAAACCGTATATTTCGATTGAGCAGTGAAAAAAATACTGCTACAAAGATTTAATCATCACACGTTTTGGTCACATTATTTATACGAACAGCTGATAGCAAGATAAGTTTAAAATTAAAAAAAGTAAAAAACAGCAAGCGACAGAGAGAATATGCAAAAACATCCACACAAAACGACAGCTAAAAATTCGCAAAGCACGAAAAAGTAATTCTCTCTAGAATACTTGTGTATAAAAATTTAAGGATAGTCGTTAAAATCTAGACTATTTTCTGATAACAAACGTATAAAAAAGAATCATAACAATCGGTCAAGGAATGCGACCTATGGGTTGTCCTCAAACATATGTAGAGACTAAAGGACGAAGACGACAGACAGATAGATTTAAAAAAAATTAAAAAATTACATGGTTTTAAGAGGAAGATTTCTCCTTTCCGAAACAGTATATTTAAATTTTATGACATATAAAATAATCCGAGTTATAATTAGTTCTACCGTCAAAACTCGATACACAAGCTCGGTACAAGAATGTACAAAAATCTTTAAGGTACGCAACAAGAAGATATGTGCAGCCTAGTACTAAACCTACTACGAAAGTAATTTTGCTATAAATATTCACAGCCGGTTCAAATTTTAAACAGATTGAGTAAATAAAGTAAACTTGTATCGAATACAGGTAACAGCGTAGAAAGTTATGTACCAAGACGACCAACAATGACTTCGACCCTCATGCGACTGCCTGCATTCAGTTTGCTTGCTGAAGTATTTATCTCTCCCATATCACTTCACACTTCAATTCTGGCCATGTACAAATCAAGTAAAAAGTTCTTTGGGCTGTTTAAACTCATGAGTGAGAAAATTTTATGAGTCAGTAGTTTTTACGTGACGCATCGTATAAAACGTCTCTGTTAAAACAGACATAAATTACAAGAGTATTTTTTTTGGTCAATTACTGTTATTACCTGGACCTTATCATTTTTTTTGCAAATATCTTCGATGTACTGAGAGGCCAATTCCACGATTTTATTTTATTTATAACAAAGTATGGCATAGATAAGCTAATTTACCCTATAAAACCATAATATACCCTTGTGTATACACTTCTTGTTATGAAGATGTATATACACTTCTTGTTATGAACACATATATAACAAAATACATTTTATATAAACTTCCACTGCCGTTAAGTTAAGCTATATTTTATCAGCAATTCTCCTTCCTAACTTTGTCGAATCCATCGCGCTATTTATAAATATTAATTATATTTTTATAAGTAGTTTTTCCACACCGACTTAGCAACGAATATTATCATTAATTACGAAAGATTTGTGAAAATACGAATGTCAAGGAAAGCAAAGTTAACTAAATATTTTGCTGCCCTCCATCAGATAAATCATATCTTTTACAACACTTTCTCAAACAGTCTTTATTCAGCATCGAATATAACTAACTTTGCTTAATTATCACAAGATCAAAAAAGTATTTCAATATTTCAAATTGTTGAATTATATTTGGAGCAAAAACACGTCTTAAAATGTTATATAAGGGTTTAAGCCATATTTGTCATATTTTACAATTTATTTCAACGCAAAGTTTACTTAAATTTTCTTGTAAATTTTTAATAAGTAATCAATGAAAAGTAAGTCGCTCATTTCATCACAATGATCTAGTGTTATAAATGTTTTTGTAGTTGTAAGAAATGTCTTTATATTCAACAGTTTCAATACACATATATAGACACACACACACACACACTACGCACACACAGTACACATACTCGCACACACGCACACACATACACACGCACACACACATACATGCTCACGCACACGCACACACACGCACACGCGCACAAGCACACGTACACGCGGGTCGCTCACGTACATACACACACAAACGTGTGTGTGTGAGTATGTATGAGTGTGTGTTTGTATATGTATATGTAAAATTTATTTAATTTCGATTCGGTTAAAGCTCAATAAAAAGACGCAGACTGGTCAAGAAATAGTTGAAAATAATGAAACAGTATAAGCGATAAGATAATTCATAACGTATTATGAATTATCGCAATATGAAGTATATGAAGTATAGCAATTTACGTAATTACTCTCCAGACATATCTAGCTCAAATCTTCGATGATTTAATTCGTTTCAAATAACACAATAATAAGAATAACGGAACCTAATAATAAGTTAGAGATTTAGTCTTTAAGCATATACAATTTATTTAGACCGTATAAAATAAGAAACTAAAAATAATAAACTTTATACCACAATGTGATTAATAGTAATTTACAAATCTACTCTAAACATAATCAGTTCCCATCCTCAGTTTTGCAATCCGTATTAAACGCTAAATAATAGTAATAACGTAACTTAATAAAACAATATAAATAGTTAATAGTAATTTACCCACCTACTCTCTAAGCGTAACTAGTTACACCGGATCTTTAAATCCGTGTAAAATTTAAAAGTGTAATAATGACGGAACTTAATAACGTATTACATTATTAGTAATTTACCCATGCAGTCTTTAAACATACTTATTTGATATCTTAGATAATTTAAGCTATATAAAATATCATACTAATAATTATAACGGAATTTAATAACTCAATGTAATTATTAGAAATTTACACATTTTTTATAAATTCGACGATTCCCGTATACAGTAACAAACTAATAATAATAAAATTTAGTAGCACAATATAATTAATAATTTACAAAGCCACTCTTTAACCATAACCGGTTCAGATTTTCGGTTATGTAATCAAATAAAAAATTAATTATAATAACCAAATTTAAGAGCATAATATAATTAATAGTAATATACATACATACTCTTCAAAATAAATAGTAAACACTTGGTTGTGTAATTTGAGAAGAAAAAACTATATAATAATAACGGAATGCATTATAATCTACTTTTTAAACATAACTGTTTCATATAATAGATAATTTAGTACATTTAAAATATTATTAACTTAACTAAGGAAATTTAATTAATAGTAATTGACACCTATACTACCGTATTAATTTACTTACATAAACAAAAAAATGTTTTCTCTTTACGTGAAGGCCAGATACGACAAAGATTTGAAGAAAAACAAAATTATAGATGGACTCTGAGATTAAGGTGTACTAATTCACTATGCACTTCGGTTGCAAATATCCTTTAAGAGAAAGAAAAATCTTGTCTCATTTTTCTTTTCTCCTTATTCAGAAAGCTTCTGTATATCGTCGCTTTCGATACGATTAAGGAATTATCAGATATACAATTATATTCTCGACAACTCTCCGTTACAACCATCAAGTTATGAGTGGGCAATAATACTATCAGAGGCTTGACTGCAAGAGTAGATTTCACACATTGCTAATTTTAAAATCATCCCTTTAATAATTTATACAAAAGTGAATAGAAAGATTTAATACAGAGTATTAGTTGATGTTAATGTTTATAGTAATATATGTATGCAAACAAAAATGATTTTTGGATTGTATTTTTAAATGTATGTTGTAATAATTTGTTTATATACATAATATATTAATTTTGTCTTTATTTCTTTAAAATTATAGAAATAATAAAACGTCCGTTTATGCAGGGCCGATGTTAAAATAAGTTTAGATTAACATCATCCATGGTTGCGCGTTAACATCGTTGTAGCCACTAATTACAAATATTTAAAAAAAAATATTTCAGTACATTTTTTAATTTAATGAAGTCTCCGTTTTTCTAATAAAGTACAAATGTTAATATAATTTTTCTAATAAAGTGCTATTTTATATATAGCTTACGAATTTGACATATAGAATAACTGCATAGTTGTATAACGACTATATGGTGATTTTTTATAAGTAAGACTACGTAATTTTAATTTCAATAAAACAAAATTAAAAGCTTTTTTACAGACACACAACGTAAGTTATCAATCTCACTAATAAAAACTCGCTGTACAATCGTTACATAGCAGCACAGTTATTCAGTGAATAACAGAGACCGGTGTATACAATTATTATTACTAATGGCACACCCATGATGTAGGATATCATTGTTGTCTATTTCTTTTTAAAGGAATGATGAACTGAAACAAAATGTTTCAAAACTGTAATTTAATATTGGAAAGGACTCACTATTTACTGTTTTAAAGCTTATTGTTTCACAAACAGTGCTTAAAAATGGAAGTTCCATTTAATTTTGGTATATCTGTTAAACGACATCCCCTTCGAGAAAAATTCGACTTTCATATGTATGGTTAACTATATAAAAAATTATATTAATTGTCATATTAATTGATATTCGTTTTAGAAACATTTATTTGCACTCGTCTATATTTAAAATTGTACTAAATATATAACTGTTACGCACGGACGGACAAGACGAATTTTGTTTCAATACGTTACCTTTAAAGTGGTTGTACTTAACACCAGCTTTTGTTACTCGTGGTTTCTGCAACCGTCCTCTAGCTTCTATAGCGCTTCGTACTTGCCCGCCTTCCAAGACGCCCGCCTTCGCAGTTACTCGCCATCACAAATATTAATTTAGTTCCGTAACCTGAAATTTATTTTATAATAGATGTTATACAAATAAAAATTAGATGTTTTTATGTATGTAACATCTATTATATATTATATATTGTTATTTAGCAGAATTTAACTTTACAATATCTTCAGGTATGCTATTAGCAAAGATTGTTTTCTTTGCTACCTGATGATGTTGTAATACAACGAAACCCATGTCGTGCTAAAGAACTTTATGAAAGTAGAAATAATGCTACATCGCGTAGTTTCCTTTAATTGTGAATTGAGAACTTAAGTAATAAGCGAAAAGACAGACATACAGTCGTTGCATTATATAATATACTGGCTAAGCCCTACGATTTCATCCAAGCAGAATTTTTCAATTATGCTGCCCTTCCTCGTGGTCACCAACCATCTCCGCACCGCTCGATAAATATTAGTCAACAGAATCGGGAGTATATTGGCAAGAATAACTGGGGTGATCCGTTCATAAATAAGACGGTTTTTCTCCACCTTGCACCATTTAAGCAATATTCCCCAACTTCTGTTACATTTTCATCATTGCTCTGCCCGCATGATTTGTAGCGTTATGACATCTAGCATGAGATCTTCCTCAAAGTACGCGCCTTATAACACAAAGTTCTAGTTTTAGTTTTGTGTAACTGGACATAAGATTCAAGAGATTAGCAAAAATAAACAAATATAAAACTTTTCTCTTTTATGTATTGGTATAGATGTAGATAAGAAAAAGAAAAATAATTTGTCACAGTTTCATAGTTAATAAAAGGCAACTTTGACGTAATTATAAGTCTGTATAAACTCACTTTAACTGCAATTTATATTTGTTGACCTAAGCTCACATGTTAATGGTTATGGCTGGGTTCAAACTGTAAGTACACTGAGGTTACAACAATTGGACTACATCGGTATATTCCAATTACAATTCACCTCAACTTAATTCCCACCAAACCACCCGCCAGCGGGGTACCCGGCATTCATTCCGCAGTGTAAACCCGACCTATCCAAACTTTAACTACTGCGCTATAACCTAATCTCGCAGTTAAGCCATGCATTAAACAACATCAGAGCGAGTTAGTAATATTAACCTTCGTGTTACAACTAATTTTGATGACATTTAAATAAAAGGGACACCGTATAATTAATATTTCATATCTAAATGTCTGTTAAATACTTACATTTTGCTTTTACTGTGCCTTCCTTTGCCGATAAAGAATGACGCTATTAAAATATCGTCATGCTTACTATGGGTCGTTTATTCATATTTTTTAAAGCCACAGCCATATTTACCTATTCAGGATAACAGATCTGTTTATATTTCTCAGGTTATATAAACTGACCATGGTTTAGTTTTGTGTTACTACACACTTCATTGGATTAGCTACGGATCATTTTTATTGTAAAGTGCTCGTAACAACGAACAAGAGGAGTAGTTTCCGAGCTCGGAAATTTGTTCTGTCCGTGATTTATGCCACCGAAAAGTTTAAATTTATGTCCTATAAAAACTAGAGACAAACTAATTTGATTGAGACCGCATAAATTGCAGGCTATTCTTATTGGTCCATACGTGGTATCCATTGCTTTTAATTGTAATCGGAAAAGTGTTTCAGGAGGTAAAAGCCAAAATTTAATTTTCTTCTTGCTAGTTATTGCTGAAACAATGTTACCTTATAACAATTATGAGGAGATTAAATCAGTTGTGGTAAAGGAAAATTAGTCCCCTGTTTATTTTTTTTTCTATCTAGGATGAATTTACTTTAAATTTATATTTAAAATGTTACTAAATGCCATTTTGATTAAAATTCTGTCTGGTTGTACTGCAGACCGCTATTTTTATATATGTATATCAACCTTTTTGTTAACTACTATCTTTAATTATTGTGAAAATAACGTGATTTAAAAAAAATATTAATGCTTATAAATGATTTGGTTTTAAAAAACCTGAAAAGTATTGGTTTCAATGAAAGGAAATTTACATTCCAGAAAACAATGCTATATTTTTGATATTATAAAAGTACACTTAATTTTATAATGGTATTTTAGTATGATATAAAAAGTACTGGACTGAGATCCAATATGGTTTAATACGGTGGTGGATATAATATTCAGTAAACCTAGACAAAAAACCCTAACTCGGTCATTTACTTTTACTCTATAAAAAGCTACGCAAGAATTTCTTTGCTTTTAACACACTACTTTTTACAGCAAACTTTTCAAAGGACAAGTTAGCCCTTTTTCTTGGATGTTTTTTGATGGAATTTTGATTTACGTAATTATACTATTTTCTCAAATTTCTGCACAGCTTTAGATATCCTTTGTTATGATAGCTTTATCTATACTCCATTACTGAGACTTCTTTATTCTAAAGGAACTCTTAAACTTAAATTTTACGAATAAGTAGTGTGTAGTTCTTTAATCCAAAATCAAAACGCACATTTAAAAATTTATAGTTTCAAGCGGCATCCAAATAGGCAAAGAGGAATCGAAAAAAAATTTGTTTTCCTGGACGTGTATGGACCGTTGAAAAGAGTCGGTTTGAGCAAAAATTATACCAACCAAGACTTAAGTCGAAATAATATGGGTCAAGTGGGAGTTTAACTTATACATGTAGGACTCCATTGTCTTGAAGTAAAATTATTTTGTTTATCATATGTCATCAATAATATGGTTTCCTAGCAAAATACATATTTAATTAAGCCTGGTACAATTAAACAGGGGAGAACTACCGTATATATTATATATTTTTAAGTAAATCTCTGAAGACATTGTACCTAAAAATATAAAAAAATATTTTCTGAAGTCTTTGAACTCAATCCATTGATACGGTACTCCACAATTTATATATATATATATATATATATATATATATATATCTATATATATATATATATATATATATATATATATATATATGTATATATATATATAGAATTTACAATTTTTTCTTAAGTAATTAATTAATCCTAAATAAAATTCCCATGAAAATGTATTTTAGTGACAACTACTGCAATATATGTGGGTCAATATGTTTCATTACGTTGCTCAATTTCAAGTTTGTGCGTTAAGCGGTTTTTGTGAAAATAAACGGACGCGTGTATGATCTTATAAAAGTTTCGTTTTTGAGACAAGGAAAAAAATCATACTTTGTTACAAGCTCTCGATAACTTATAAACGAAAGCATTTGCAATTTTCGGTTCAGGATTGTAAAATCCTGCATTTAAAAAACCAATACCAATATTACACTCAACTATTATCAGCTCTAAATGTAAATTAGATAATTATGATTTCTTTTGTTACAATGAATTTCTGTGGTTTAAAATATAGTGTAAATAAATAAATACTGTACCAATATCATGCTTCTTAGCATCACATCAGAGCGCGAGTCTGACTGTTCCTTGGACTTTTAATTAGTCAATCTTTTTTTTAGTCCTTTGGAAACAAATTAGCCAAATATATGATTAATTAACGTATGACATCATTCAATTACTAACTTCATTATGAATTCCATGTTCTATCAAAAATGTCTCATTTTTGGAAAGCAGTTAAAGTCAAATATGTTTATAGCAAGTTAAGTCATTTATTTCGGTATCTAAAATCCATTTCAGTATTTTTGCTTGAAATCCGAATACCGTTTTCATTTGTTAAACCTATTTATTGTCATACTTTGTCCGCTCCTCCCTCCATTGACTTAGAGTATATTTTAATGCGCTATATAGCACATCAAGTCAACTATATTCAAATTCCAAAATAATATTCCCTAGATATAGGTCCATGTTGTTTATTGTAATTAGACACAAATTTATTGAAAAATATTGAGAAACACATGTTGAAAAATTATAATTGAGCTGTTTCTGATTTTTATTTTGTTAATATTAATTACACATAAAAATCGTGTTATAGTAAATAACTTACTATAACACTATTCTTATGGTATTTTAAATTAGAATACAATTAATTTAAAATCAAAGACTTTCGCTGCGCAATTCAGTAACACAAATTAATATTTTCGTTGTCTAAATTCTTTATGAGATTAACTAATTTTCCCTTTTAAAAAATAATTTTCATTGCATAATTCAATAAAAAAATAAAGAAAAATTTTCCTTTTCTAAGACTAATTAACTTGTTTTTATAGGAATTGCTTCTTCAGAGCTTCCTTATTGTATGATATACTTGCGACGGCTCACCAACTTATTGACTGTCAGGGCTTTAATAAAAAAATACCTTGATAATACCTGCTAATATAATTTAAGTGAAGCGTCTTCTGTTCATTTGTTTGTATTTTCAAGCTTAAACGGTACAATAGGTTTCATTAACATTTTGCCTAGGTAATGAATGTCCTAGATTAGAAGAAAATATATATAATTCCGTTATCATTTACAGGAGTAATGTAGTGAACATAAACGCTACAATATTATGCCCGCAAACGTAGAACTTAAAGTTCTCCTATTAATTTGTTTTAAACAAGCCAAATTCATATAGGTGGTAATTATTTCATGGCATTTTAATTCTGACTAGCATTGTGTAAAACGTACGACGCGCCGCATTGTACCACAGAAAATGTTTAAAATAAAGATTGGCAAATTATGAATAAAATAATACTATTCTGTGGAAAGAAGTCTTATATTCTGTGGAAAGAAGTCTTTTACATTTTCATAACAACACGCAGGCAGAGAGACGGCCAAATCTAGTAGTATTTAAAATATTAAATATTCTTAAAGGGCCTATGTTTTCTGTTTCATGTAATTTTTTTTAAGTTAATATTTTTTTTTTCAAATGGTATTTTAAATCTATGAATATACAATGAATCTTGCTTGGTGTGGAATATTTGGTTCCTGGTGTATTCGGTGTGAACTCTTTAAAATAATAATAATTAATATAACGTGAGCTATACTTTAGTCGCACAGTCATTGAATTAAACATGAAAGATGTTTATAATAAATTAAGAATTTATCTTAATTATGCTGCCCCTACGGCCACTAACCACCTCCGCTCCACAATCAATAAATGATGTCCGTAGTCGAAGTCGCGGTTACATCTACAGATGATAAGTCAACACATAAATCGGTCTCTCTCTAGCTTACACCGTATAAGTAGTTTCTTTCTGATTTTTGTTATATTTAATAGCACTACTCTATTCTTGTAAACGATAACATAACAATATATAGTATATATACTTTCTAAAAAGTATTAACTTTTTAATATAAAAAGAGTTTTTAAAATTAAAAAAATATTACACTAATGTATGCAAAACTAGACAAATGTTAAGAATACTAGTAATAAAAAAGTAGTAATAAAGTAGTAATAGTAATAAAGTAGAAAAGTAGTAATAAAAAATAATTATTACTTTTCAAACTATAAAAAGTAATTACTAACTCCAATTACGGTCTACAAAACAAATTTTGAAATTTACTATCTAAAAATGGTGATAGTATGCCATCATAAGTCACTGAAACCCGTTACATATTAGCACTGTGAAAAATGTCGACCGAAAGAGTTGTATCTTAATATGGCATCATATATCGGTAAAAGGCGTTACGTCAGAATAGCATCATATGTCGGTGAAGTTATAGTTAGATTTACCTAAATATATCTTTCATAACTATTACTGTCTGTCATATTCTTCACCAATGCGACGCCTCCGCAAACCATAATATCGAAACTTCTGTCAATATGAGCATTATTATTATCGTCTGGTAAAATTTTCAGTCGGGTAAAATTCCGTCTCCAGCTGCGATGGTGATTAATTTTAGGGACGATGTTTAAACGTCTGTAAGGGTTTATTACTGTATCTTAACAAACAGGAACTTAGAAAAAAGTGACCGGTGTGTCAAATAGGTTATTACTTACATTTCAATATTAATTTAATATAATATTTTCTTAGTTAGTTATTTCCTTAAATTATACTAATTAGTTTCACGTTAAAAGTTCTCAAGTTCATTAAATTGTCTATAATCAAAAACATATTACTTAATTATTCCAAATTGACATCATAATGAATTATATTTAATTTTACAATGAAGTTACGAAAATACAAATCTCGCTGGCTTTTGTTAAATAAAAAAGCACCACTTTCATTTAGGTTTAAATCGCAGGTATTTAAACGGTTTTTTGTTTCTCGCTCACGGTTCTCTGTATTGGACGTAACTCATTTTAAAAACTTACATCAAGATTTCAAATTAAAATTTTTACTATTTATTAAATACAACTGGATTGAAATGGAATCAAACACACAGCGTACAAATATTATTCATGATACTGTGTTCAAAACAACACTTACTTCACCTAATATATATATATATATATATATATATATATATATATATATATATATAAATGTATGTACATTTATAATATAGCGCAGGAATCTTCCATGCAATATAAATGCTCGCGCCATTTATGTTGCCATTAACGGCGCGAACATTTATGCAACATAAAAGAGTCCTGCACTATTCGATACAATAATCCGATAATTATGATTTTATAGCAATTATTTCTTTATGTAGATGGACAAAAGTTGGTATCATGTAGTCTAAGCATTTGGATCTTACGTATGTAGTTATAAGTGAAAAACATAACGAACAAGATTTAAAAAATGTCCCATTTCCGTAACAAATAAGGATTATGAAGAAAAAGTTTGTTTAACATGCAATTTTCGTTATTTCAATAAAAATATATTAATCGTAATAAAAAATTATACTATCCTCGCGGTTTTGGTGAGCAAAAAAATTATGGAAACCGTAAACCACAGACGTTATTTCTTATGATATATAATTGTTAATGTGTTTGTTTTAGTTTAACTTAAATATATGCGTTTGGGGGGTAAACGGCGCGAGCACTAGCGTTGCTTAGAGCAACACGCGGTTTAATTCGTTTTTAATACAAATTGTTTTTCGAGCTCCAAATGTTTTTTAGGATAAAGTGAAAAACCGAAGCCCTTATAATATTACGGGTTTCTTCGTCTATTTTTCTATATATTATAGCTGCTTTTTCTTTCAGATACTGCGTAATATAGGATCTTGAAATTTGCCAAAGGGTGCAAATAAAACACTCGATCTTTTTTTAATATCTTATCTCATCTTGGATATCCATTGTAAAAGGACAAAATAATTCATTTGAGAGATAAATGATGATAATGTGAGGGATAACATGGCTGCAGTAAAACATCATTAAATTTAGTGCAATTAATCCTTGTGAGATAATTTATTTCAGAGAAAACGTAGCGATAATGACCATTAGTTTCAGATTCGTAACAATATCTGGCTTTCGTCAACCATGATGATGTCGAACAAAGTATCTGAGTGACCACGTCGAATTTTTCTAAGGTTTCAGATACCGATCTAACGCATTATATAACATATTGAGCTTCAGTCACACAATGGAATATCCATATAGCACAAAACTTCTTGACACCTAAATGGAATTTTCCTCGTAGAATATTTTATGGATACTTACATCAATGCCTAAACTGCTTATAGACGACTATCAGTGATAGGTAGCTACATATTATTGACGTTACCTTTAATGGTCGCTTTTGAGGGACATTCTTTAAGTAAATTACCGCTGAGATTGGTACGACGTTACTTGAACTCGTTAAATCAATTGTAGATATTAGCGTGGAGAGGAGATTCATCATGCAATGCCAATCGAAGTCGCTCGTAACTTTCTTAGTATTTGAGATCAAAAGAAAAGTCATGAAAAATAATTGAAAGAAAATTCTGTTGTGTCATGTTCATTTTTATGTTATATATACAATCTTCTTATTCATCTTAAAGTGATACAAACGACTTTAAAATATTTTAAGTATATCAAAAGTAACTAACATAGGTGCTAAGAAAAATGTAGCACTCATATGTGTCGTGGGATGTAAATATACTGGTGAACGTCAAAGAGGAAAAAAACGTCGTGAATGTCAGAGGAAGTATCAGTAGCAAGTATGAATGTCAGAGTGGAGAGAAGCATCGACTTTTCACCGATTCCAAAAATCTTTAATAGTAGCAGTATTTTTCAAATTTATTTATGTTTGGAAACTTTATTTTACCGCAATACTTTCAAGTAAGTACTCGTAATTTCATTATTTTTGCTTTTCAGTGCGCTTCTTATTCGGTGGTTATTTCAAATTTGTTGAATCTTTATTGTAACAATGATTTATTTAATTAAGTCAAGTATTGTTTTGTTAACAGGTATAATTAAATGTCCTTCGCGTAAATGTAACATTCAATAAATAATGTTTCATATTTTTGTGGAAAAATGCTATGTAAAAAAATGTATGCCTTATTCAATTGGGTTAGTAGTTTCCCGTGAATATCTAGAAACAAACACACGAACATAGAAACAAAAGATTCCTCGTTATAATTCTAGTGGAAATACAGCGTGAATAGAATATTGTCAGAGATCACTCGCAGTTGCAAATATTTTATTGGATTTGTTTCTAAAATTAAACGTTATGTAAACAGAATTACGATACCATGATTATTATTTTAACATAATATTTTTAATATATATATATATATATATATATATATATATATATATATATATATATATATATATATATATATATATAAAAGTCAATTTCAACTTTATATCGTCGTATAATACTATTGTTGTATGATATTTTCAGGCAATTTTGTGTTTTTTTTTTAATTTTGTTATACTAGTAATGATTTTCTAGCGTAGATTATGAAGTAGAAACGTAAAAAAAGATTACTTCATTTCTTTCTCTTGCAATATTTTTAAAACGAGTTTTTTCTTAAATCGATTAATATTGAAAATAATTAACACTTCAATACTTTGAAGTTGTTCATTAATCATTTCACAAGTTTAAGATCCGTATTTAAAGTATCGAGTAAATATCCAATATTTATTTTTATCGACTAATCCGCAATAATACCTCATTATATGGCCGGATATCCAACATATTACTAATAGCAAACCTCACCTTTTTCGAAATCAGCTATTCAAATCTTGTTATTCATATTTATATAAAGACGTTGGAAGTCCGTGGTGCATTGCGATTGCTTTAGTTTCGACGCCATAAAATCACCTTGCACTGCTAATTTTTGGGAGCATTTAATTTTTGGGGCCATTTGGGGGCATTTTTATTAAATTAAATTACGCCAAACCGGTAACGAGCCCTTAGATATTAAACTCGACAGAGTTTTACCGCTAGGTATTGTTTAAAACATGGCCGTAATATTTTTCAATAAATTCATCTCATATTTTCATTCTTTTCTATTTGACTGATCAACTGATTTTTTGCCCCAAAAATATTCAGTTGAGTCTGCCAACATGAAACAAATCTTTATATTTCCAGCTCCAGTCCCTATTATCGAAAATAGGTTTTTACATTCATTAACAGTTATTGCTGAAATCAGTCTGTTACTTTCATTTAATAAATGTTTTAGACTATTAGGTGAGGTTGATAGAGTAAAGTCAATTTAAAGTTTTAAAACATAAATCTTAATGAATGTTATATGCAGAAAAAAATTTAATATACTAAGTGTAATACCTATATAGGTAAATGTGATAATCTGTAATAATTTGGTTGGATTTCAGAATAAGCAACAAATTCCAGTAACAGACATTACCGTAGTTATTTTCATAAAAAATTGAGAGTATCTGGCATATTGCAATTCAGTACAACGTTTATTTTGAATCTTTTTGTTCATTTGTGATTTACATTTTTTGAATTTAAGGCCTCTACATTAGAAATAGGATACATGTGGTTTTGAAATTATTTGAATATCTCTTGCAAAGGTCAAATCAATGGGTCGAAAAACCTGTGTTCACTTTGCGTGTGCCCAGTTTGCAATGTCCAGCTCCCATTAATATTGCTTTCATCCTCTTTATAAAGAGAGTCAAAATGGCGGCGCTACGTTTATATTTAATCAAATTGTTGGAGTTGGAAGTTATTTCTACAGAAACTGTCACTCATTTAGACGGGATTACCTCCATAGACCTGAAATTAATTTAAAAGACGTTTTACATCAAAATACTCTTCTGCAGATAATCTAGCCAAAATCTAATTCCATAAATCATGTAATTATTGACGGAAGATGGATTATATTAACATCCAACCATTTGGTTTACTGCTTACTAACAATACATAATAGAAGCATGCTGTTATTGCGTTGTGTTATTATAAAATTAGCTGTGCAAGGTGATTTTAGGCTCACTGAATAATTTTAATTACGTAGAGCTGCCATTGACTATTAGAAATAAGAATTAGCTCACAGAACTTTACCCCCTCCTACTTAATCATAATCGTCTTAAAATTATTGATATTGAAATATTTTAATTTTATTTTGACATTTAAAATACTTCAATTCACTATAGTATAAATAGAATAATGTATAAATAATATGTTACTTTAAAAATAAAACTTTATATTAATAAACAATTTTAATGACTTGAATAACCACTGCAACCTGACATCAAAAACAATTCTGTTGAAATAATGCAGATCTATAAGAGATTTCCTATTTTACTTGCCTTTGAATAGTCAAGGTTTGTAGTCAAGGCCTTGAATAGTACTTGCCCTTGGATAGCCACACTATCGAATATAAGTTACATGTTCCTTTTGAGACCACTTTATAGTTTGAATTTGATAAGTTAGCAACCCCTGACTGAAATCGGTTATTGAGTTTTGTAACAAACTGAAAGCTTTATAAATTTTAAATTCAGTACTCATAAATAATAAAACAGAAGTAAGTTGATCTAAAAAGTGGTAAGTGATTTAAATATGCTGGGATGAAGAAGTATGGCCTTCTATCGACCCTTCTTGGCTTGCCTAGGTAGAAAATCGAGTGAAAATTTAGAATTCGTTGGAAGTAGAATCTTATTTTTCTCATGAATACTAATATGACGTGTCTTTAATACGATACATTCCTTAAACATGTTTAGTACGGTATTTAAAACATTCTAACACAGGAAATTCGGGGCATGATAACACAATATATTTACTAATTTTACATATTAAAGAATTCAGTTCTGCGATACCAAAGTTACTACCGTTGATTACCATCTATTGAAATCGATGAAACCTCATAAGAACAAAATGTTATGGCAGCAACATTATGAATGTAGTTAAAGACAAACTGATAGCAAAAATATTGGATTGGCAATTTGTAAACCCGCCATCTCTCTACACAAACTTAACATTTTTCTGTGCAGTGAATAATACCACTTATAAACACCGTCGATTTCTAACAATTGTATCACCAGCGTGTAGGCAGAGCTAAATTTCCTTACATGTAGAAATCTTGGGGCCTTTGACTGAAAAAGCAATGAAGTTCGATTTGCATATGACTTTGGTTTTTAAATTTTATATCGCGTAAATTATTAGACAGAGAGCAAAATAGATGGTAATCAGATGGCGACAGAGCTGAAGAGTACGCTGGGTAAGGTAGCGTGCTCCTTCCAAATGAAATTATTTTTCACGCGTTACTTTTGCCACGTCGAGTCAAGCATTGCCATGTAAATATTATCTTTGCTTTGATTTCAAAGAAGTTTAACAGCAACTTTGCTCAATTGTCCACTTTAAATCTTCGCTGTAATTTTACTGTTAGCTGGATGAAGTTCCCAATTAAAAACTCAATTAATACCTCTTTTCATACCCAACCACACACTCAAAAGCTTCTTTTGCGTAATGATATATTTTGGCGCAGGTACACCTTTTTTCCAGCTCCTATCTAGTGGAATTTATGGGAAAAATTATCATACCCACTTCACCTTAATAACCTACTTTCATCTCCTGTAACCAGATACTTCCGTCGTTCATTAGTATGATGTGAACTCAGTAGCTTCATGTACACATTAACTCTCATCAAAAGTTAAAAGGGTTTTAGCTCATGTAGCAGCCAAATGAAATATTTTCACTTTTTTTCAAAGCATGAAGTTGTTTTTCCTCTGCAAAATGTGAGAGCCTGAAAGTAGTTCTACCAAACACCGCAAACTCAATGTGGGATCTGACTCAATAAGATTTCTTAATTTTTCTGAGTTAATTGATCGGAGAAATTAATATTTCTTTTCTGAAATCTCTGGAAACGGTTCTTGGTTGTATATTAAGAGTAACTTCACCCATATATGCACAGCGATATATTGCGCCTTACACGGAATTCTTGAAACAAGACCATTCTAAGTTTACTTCATGATACTTACATTTTTCCATTTATTATTTACTCGTCGATTACAGAACTGCATAAAGAATAGAAGCTCGAATGCTGCACTCTTTATATACCCTAGAAGAAACATTCTGGAAGCTTCTATAATATGTCAGAAATAGGTGGAAAAAAGTGGCGGTTTATAAGTTGCCAATTCAATAATATATCATGAACAAGTAATTTATTAAAAGGTAAAAACAAAATATGGGAAAACAATTTTACACGACAAAATACTTAAGTAAGTTTGAAAAAATACACAACGTAAATATATTGCCTAGTTTATCTTTCACAGGCGCAAAAGGTGACGAATATTTAAAAAATGACAAGATTACGTCGGAATCACCATAGTTTCAAGTTACTCAAATTTCACCATCCTCGTTTTCTTTATGCTTTTTGGCTCCATAGTTTTGAAAACAATATGGAAATGCTGTATATTCGAATATTTTTTTGGAATATCTTTTTAGATATGTAATTGAAAATTAAAAAAATAATTGTGTTTCCCTTAAGAAGGCCTTTAAAATTATATCTCAAATAGTATATTCTATTAATAATGAAAATAATTTTACAAACTTTCTTTTACCCCCTCTTTAATAAATAAATTTGTAAATATTTTCGAAAATCTAGCTAGCACCAAATATGTGGTTTAATAATAATATATGAAATAGCATGATTTCTAAAAAAATCGGCTGCGAAAACAGAAAAAATATAAATATATTGTCTATCATATTTCTCGTGGGTGTAAACATTTTGTGCTCATTTAAAACATTATGACATCTTGAATCATCAATATTATTTCCCTTCAAACGTCACGTGGGCTTCTAAAAATCCATATATTTTTTATAATATTAGGTTCAATAATTTCAGAAATAAAAACGGGGGAACGTATTTATTGCATGTTTTTCAGCATACCTCTGAAGACATAATACTAAAAATAATAAAAAAATATTTTAGAAACCTCCGTAACTAGCCCTTTCAAGCGATATACTATACTAAGTGTGGAAATTAAAAAAAATAATTTCTTTGTATGTCAAACATTTTATAACAGATGTATTAAAATTTTAGCTACTGTTATTGAGTGCGGATTAATATGTTTTTTTTGCTGTGCCAAAATTCAAGTTTCTACGGCAAGCAGTTTCTGAAAAAAACAGCTATGATGGACGAACAGACATATAAGTGATTTTCTAAGGTTCCGTTTTTTCTTTTGAAGACTGGAATAATAAAAAGCACTCAAATGCAAGTTAGGACACGCAAACACAGTAAAATAGAATTACCGTGGTATGTTAGGTTAATCGAAAGGCGTACGGCCATTGACGACGTGGTACATCGCGGAGACCCAGGTTCGTTACCCGACCGCTCGTCGAGCGGGGCTGGACTGTTATTCTGGTTGGTTGTATGAAATTACTCTCGCAGTAATAAGTATCTCATATATATTAATTGAATACATTAAAGTACGTAAAAAAACAAATAAATTAATAAATTAATTAAATACTCAATGGGTTATGTGGAGAAAAATTCGTTTAAAACTTACATCAATTGCATTAAAGGGCGCCGACTAACTCAGTTGTCAAGTTGCGAAACTATTGAAGTTGGATTGATCGAAATAATTCCATTCAAGAATACTTGTGTACTTATTTTCGCAATCTTTTCCCAGATTTTTATTTTTAGAAATAGGGGGAAGATGCATTGCAAACTAGTTTGAAGCTTAATATTTCGTAAATTGACTAAAAAAATAAAAAAAACGGTGAATGAAACTTATGATTCATTTTAAAAAAAACTTTTTGACGATATACCATACAATGGGGAAAGCTAATTTTTTTTAATCTCCACAACTTAATAAGAGAAAGTAAGGTACCTTCTCTCAAAACTACGATTTTATTTACTAAATTGAGATCTTTATCTGAACTAAAGACACGCAAAATTTCAAATAGGTTAATATGAAACTGGGAAAACTACGAAGGTGTGACAGACGGACGGACGCACATACGAATGACACTAAATTATAAGGTTTCCCTCCTCGACTATGAACTATACAAATAGCAAGAATAAACTACACGACATAAATAAAAGCTGAAAGTTTTCAGCCGATCATTTAAACCTGGTCTATCAGTTCATACCTTAGTTCAATTAAGAAAATTCATACTCAAGTGAAACAATACTCAAACATTTGATTTATAGGTTTTTCATGGAGTGTTAAGTAAAATAACTCGAATTAAAATTAAGTTGAAAATTAGAATTTAGATTTTCCTTCTAATACATATTGAATTAGGTACTTTTTGGACAAATTTAACTGACTTATAAATAATAAATATAAATAATAAACGGGTATACAGGCAATATATAAACTATATGGAAATTTAGAAATATTGAAACGGAAATGTAAATTTTAGTACCGAAATTTCGATATATTGTATAAAAACTGTTAGCAATAAGGAGCAATATTTCCGAATGCATCGATATTTCGATATAACGATATTTTATCAGTAATCTTACGTCGAACGCCTAATTGCGTTGCGGGGACAGAAGCAACTTCAACAAATTATTTACAAAATACTACCACTCGTAAACGGATAATTACCAGTCGTTAAAGTAATAATTCATGCGTAGCGACAAACTTGTTGGTGTGTAACCAATTTACAACCTACGCACATTATCTTAATCGCTTATATTATAACTAAAATGAAAATATGTGTCTTATATTTATTTCTGTAACCAATTAGATTTATTTTGTATTATTAAAATTACGTCGATACGACTATAATAAATATTAGTATTATGCCAGTTTTAATTCGGATTTCATACATTGACCAGGCCAGTTAAACAGAATGACTTTATATTCCACATATGGTTTTATTGAGACACCAGTAGTAATAATTGACGGCATTGTTCATTTTCAACTACCTAAAATAAGAATGCAATAAAAGATAAAATAATTTCAAAATCAATTTAAATCATTCATACAATGTAACAACAAACAAGAAACCTATTCCTTGTGACACCCGTCGAAACAGACTTACTGAATTTTTGTTGCAATAAATTAAAAAACAAAAAAGACATTATGTGAATGGATGAACAAAAATATGAGATTATTAATTATTAAAAATTACGAAGGATACTTATTTCTAGAGACATCACGTTTTCTCGTTACTCTTTTCCTTTTAAACCAACATATGTGGGATATCATATTCTACTCAAAAACGAGTAGAGATTGCGTAAATTCCTTACAAATACTTGCCCGATGAAACGCAAAAAGTTCTAATTGAAATTAAATATTCCCCGCCAAAGCATTGCTTTATATTTGAGTTTATTTGTTATAATAAAATCTTTTCATTTGGTGCTTGGTTCAGTTAACGAAATGTCGAAAGGAAACCTTTTAGCCTTTCTTTTTTATTTTGCAATTATCATATGTAAGAAGAAATGGCCCTGATATGACAAACTTTTATTCTGACCATCTTTATTTTCTTTCTATCAAAATCTAAACACTAATGGAATATGACGAATGATCTCCTAATTTCATTGATCGAGGATTCCTAATTCTGGAACCAAACAGTTTTGGGTAAAATTCACTAAACGCGATTCCATATAATTTTTCTAGAATTCAGATCATCTTTTGAAATAAATTCATATTACAATTTATTAAGACCAATCTAGGCCGGTAGGCATACAGGTAGACGTCTTGGCCAGTGATACGAAGGTGAATTTTGGCAGAACCACGCATGTGATTTATGGAAAATAATATTATCAAAATTTAATTTTGTTTATTTTATTGCTTCATCTAGATGCCAATTGAAGCTAGATGCTGGATACTTCTACAATGGTTTCTGTTTTCTAGCCAAATGGTGTATCTACAGAAATGTAGAAAGGAAAATTCAATATCAATTCATAAATCTCTCCTCTCCATATTGATAAACAAAAGTACTGCTAATTTCTCAGTGAAATGTGTTAATTTTTTCCATGTTTTATTGATGTAATATAGTTCAAACAATTTTCGTATAAAATCTTTATCTAATGAAGTGCAATTCCTGTTTATAGTTTTCCTGCACACTTTGTCAGACTAAGAAGCTCCTATTAATTTTCACGTAAGGTCAAACTAATGTAAACCAGCAATTTGTTCGACCATGTAACACTCTAGATCATACCGCTGATCGAGGTTCAATATAAATTCTTTCAGAAACTCTTTTTTTACTTCTCGAATAAATGAAATGTATTAAATAGCAGAAAAAAATGAACACGTAACTAATTTAAATTGAATTAAAATTAATTTGAGTATTATTATATTAAGGAAATTCCTGAGAAATTTAAAAATCAATTATTGAAAAGAATTATAAAACGACTTACTTAATCATAAATTGATGTATAAATAAACCTATGGTATGACAGTATAATGAAAATGTCTGACATAGATATGAATATGACAGTATAATGAAAAGATGGTATTAAAAAATAATGAAAATGTCCGAAAAGGCGACGAAAATACACTTGTTAATTTTGAACAAATACATATGAGGCAACGCACTACATCTCTACAGGAGCAATTTGAAAGTAAAAAGAACCTCAGGAACTCGAAACGGAATTCTCATTGAAAAATGGCGATAAGTTGTAAAGAGATAAATAAATATACGTAGGTATTTCCATCCCTTGACAGAAAGCGGCATTTGAGTTATGTAACGGACTAAAGTGCCTCTAAAACTTTTATGGAAAATCACTTAAGTTCCTCAGTTTGAATTGTTCGGGTTGTGAAGTTATTTACTGGGCAGGAAATTGATTTTATTTTTTCACCTAAACCATATAGCGGGTGTTTTAACGCCTTGCTTTGGTATTCTCTCCTTTTAATAATTTTTCTTTTACAGGTAACACTTTATTGAAAGAAAAATAAATTGATTTTAATAACGTCAAATGTTACCGTAATTATAGTACAATCATGGTATCAAAATGAATTACTAACACATTTTCAATTCCCGCTTTCGCTAGTTAGTACATTATATTACTGGTACTACATTTATTATAAGACAAAATTACTTTCATCACTTTAAAAATGAAATGAAATCAGAAAAATGTAATTATTCTTAAATAATTAAACAATATATAATTTAGCAAAAATACACAAATTCAAACCCTTATGTCGACATTTATATACGTGACTTAGGTTATTTATAAATACAAAACCATTAGCAAACGTAGCGCAACAAAAAATTAATTTATATTAGGTTTTTTCTTCATCAAATAATTTCATATCAAAGAGTATATAATCTATTGGTGCTGATATTGGAAATAAAGCACCAACAGGAAAAGTCTGTTTCGAGAAAAAAATAATGAAAAATAAATGGACAAAGAAGATGCTCTCTAATCTTTTATTCATGAACAATATTTGACTTCTAAATATAAAGTCATGTTATTAAAAATTCCAAGTGTGACAGGGTTTCGAGCCTCGTTTGGAATGAAATTACTTTATTAATCATAAATTATCATTAATATAGACTTCCTATCGCAAAACATCTTGATATTATCCAATATAATTAAGTAGGGGAACATGTGTGTTATCGTGATTATTAAAATCAACTTGATATCTAAAATCAACTTTCAAAGATTTTTGCATAAGCTTCTAAAAATTATATTATTTGCATACATTTAGAATGAGTAATTTCGGAAAAAAGGGAATATTTTTTGCATATTTTTTAAAAATGAAAGAAATACAAAATTTCATAATTTTGAACTGGACAAAAAAAGAAAAAGTTATGTTCCTTAACAAGAAAAACCTGATTCAAAAAACATGTAAGTTTAAAAGTTAAATTTTAAACAAATTTAATAATTTACATGGGTATTTTGGAACTTGTTTGTTAAAACACTTTCATTGATATTTTTGTAAATCGATTCAGATAAATTATTTCCTTTAATTTTTGTAATTATTATTCAACGTTTTCTTATAAGACACACATTTCTGAAGTATTTCTTCAAAATCCTTTCATCAATGCAGCAAACAAGTGAAGCTTTTGGGGAATAAACAATTTTTCTCGATTTTCTCCACATTTATTTTGCTATTTAAGGTAGAAAAGAAAAATTTTAATTCCGACTTTATCGTATAGCTCAAAGCTACATCCCCAAGCAATGTTGATTGGCTAGTTTTGAAAGCTTTCTTTATCAAATATTTTATTTAATTATACATTATTTCATAAAGTTTTGCATTTTTTTTATTGAAGTTTTAATTTAGAACTCATTTTGATGACCTTTTAGAAAAGGTTAGAAAAAGTGGCGCTTCTGACTACATATTTCATGAGTCAGCAATTCATGTAGTTAAGAACATTCAAACGACCAAGACGATCATGACGTTACCTTTTTCATGCAAATCCTGTCTGTTCCGGTTTTAAAGATAACATCTGTCACACACAGATGTATGTACAATGCATAGCCTGATAAACACACTAGCTTCCGTGGCGTACTATCTAATCCTGATATATTATTCGGTCAAAATTTAAATTATAATATGATTATATAACTAAACGTAAATTACGCGGGTGGGAAGCTACAACGTCGCTAGTCGCAATACATGCGCCCGTCGTCAAATCAACGTTTGTTAAATGAAAACTTTCGGCTCGTTTTGTGCGTAAACAAATTCCAGAAATATGGGGCATCTCGCTAAATACGGTACGGTAATCTGAAGAGAAATTTTTTCATAATCATGTTTCGTAGTTCAAAAACGAAATAAATTCGTTTCATTTAAATTAACTTCTTTACGAATTACCGGTGATTTTAGTAGTTTTATTTCAACTATCATCATTGGCAGGCGTATTGAACTAAGCCGCTGGTTTAAAAATAGACGCAGAACATTTTCAGAGTTAAACTTGCTTTGAGCTGGCACTACCTTATTACAAGTAATAAAGAATAGAACAAGATAGTGACACTATTTTCGTCGACAAAATCTATTTCTTAAAATAAAGTTGATTAAACCAACAATAGTGAGAGGGAGTTTTGCTAAACTACGGTCTTCACGGTGACAAGGAAATTATTTTGCATAAAACCATTCAATGAAAATGTTCAGAGATGAACTATGTGGGGTCTATCACCTTTAACTCAACGAAAAGCAATTTCGTATCAAATTACAATGAACAATTGGTTGGCTCATACCGTGACAATGCCATTGGGAATTAACTTTAATTGAATAAATTAATTGTGAAACTAACCTAATTTATAACTCACCAAAATTAATATTGAGCAAAATAAATTACGAATTAAATTTTAAAAGCGGTAAAGGTAAAATTATTATTAATTAAAAATGAAAGGAAGTTTTAAGCCTTAAATTAATATTACACAAATATGATTTCTAAGCTTCCCAGTTTTCACAATTTGCACGAAGAAAACTATAAGGGAAATTTAGAAAAGGTATAAACGGGGTTTTTGCGAATAATTGATAAAGCGTTGCTTTTACAGTTTTCCCCTTCCCACGTGGATATTAACATCATCAGTTTTTACTGTTATCTTTAATGCGTATTATTTCCGTTGTACGAGTTGCGACTATCCTGTTAAAAGTTTCAAACATTAGGCGTGGATTTATTTTTCACTTCCTCAAATAAGAAATTTAGATTATTGCTGACGATACTTTTTCACAGCCAATAACTGTTGAAAAAGTTCTTTAAAGATATTTTTGTCCGTATACAACTCTTAATATTAGTGAAGAAGGTTTATGTTACGATTTACAATTTATATTTGAGAATAACAAATAAAATGGAACACTATCGTTTGTTTTTTTGTTACGTATTATGCTTTAACAGTGTCTCTTGTGAATATTATTCTTGTAATTATTATGTTGGTTTAGAATCGTATTTAAATTTACTTCAATAAATTATTGTTAATATTAATATTGTAAAATGTAATTGTTATTTTACGATACAATGTAGAGTCCAAATAATGCAAAGTAAGTTCGGCTATGAACATTTTCCGCGTCGATTTGAAAAGCGGCCGCATTTCGTTAACACGTCTACTAATGATAGTCTGAATAAAACTATTAAAATTTTTGACAATTCGTGAAATCAATTCAAATGATACTAATTTCTCTCGTTTTTTAACTATGAAAGAATGTTGTGAGGGTTTTTTTCTTCCGTTTCCGAGGACTCTCGTATTTTAGGGGAACCCTAATAATAAAATAGGAACCCTTATACTTTCTTTATGTCTGTCTGTCTGTCCATATGAATGTAACGGCCGTCTAACTCGCAAATTATTAATATTATAAAGCTGAAATATGGCATGTTTATACATATTTATAATGCCCACAAAGTTAAATAAAATATTTGAAAACAATTTTTTAATGTTTTACCCATTCATGTAAATGGGGTGAGATTTTTCTTACTCTATTGTGTAGGATGACATTGAATAGGACGTATGTGTGTGTGACGTGTCTTAAATATTAGAAGTACGTCTTGAAGACTTTTTTGATATGTAGATCCGTTTATGAAGTATTAAACTTTAAATTGGTAATTTTCGTTGATTTTTCGCGTCCTTATCATTTAATACATCAGTTAAACTGATATTGAAAAATGTCCAAAATGTATAACGAAATAAAAAAGAAAACTATATCACCTAAGAAGGCGAGTACGAGTTTACGAGTAATAGTGGACCAACTAATGATATGTAGTAGGATCTTTAAAAAGTTCATTAAAACTCCAACGCGTAAGTGTATATGAAAACATTGCAGTGCGAGTTACACGCGTACTTAATAAGTTTTTAGCTATATTTCAACTGGTCCGCCACGACAACAGCTGTCCCATGTTTCAGCAATTCGTTTACTCACAAAAAGCATTCATCTGTCAAGGATCACTGAATGATGGCAGCACGAGTTGCAGCTAGCGATATTTAAGCTCCCCGCGTGCTTTTACATTTTATAACACAAATATATAACCGTTCAAATGCTGACTATCTAGTATATTTGTATTAGGGAGTATACCGCGGAGGCTATAATGTTTATCGGACTGTACGTTGTACATATGCATGTGAGTGTGTGCATATTTTATTTTTAGAGCCTTAAAATGACATTGATCTGAATAGTTTTAACTTTCCTGGTATTTTTACGTAGATGACGTCACAATCGCCATTTTACCAATATGAAAAATAAAAAGTTACGTTAGGCTTGTCATTAAGATTCTAATAGTATACTAATTCAAATACTCAAGTATAACACATGGTACTATAAACAAATATTTTTTTTTTATTAAAAAAAAATATTTGTTTATATATTTGTAAAAAATTATGTGTTATGCTTGAGTAAAGGAGCGCTTAGAGACGTCCACTCGTAACGTGTGCTCTCTTGTATATGTCCATTCGGATTACTTATAATACATTCCAGCTTTTTTTTCAAAATTATTATCTTTTTAATATGAAATTTCATCTTTGCCATATATTTTATCCACCATCAGTCACCTTTTGTCTATTTATGGTGATCGTCATTATCTCAATGATGGACACTTAAATAAGGGGGAATATCTAACAAAAAAAATTTAATAGAAATTTTGACGAAGTTTTCGCTGTTACATTTATTCAATATAATTAAACATAATAAGCCATTTTCTATGCATTCCCACGTTCAAAATAAGACGATTATTATCAATAATGTGTCCCGCTTTAGAGATTTACAATTTCAACCTTAAGGCAAGGGTTAAGCGCCTGCAGTGCATGCACACGCAAGGTACCACCAAGCAATGGCGATCACTTTACTCGGTTTTGGATATTGAGTGATACGAGTGTTATTTTGCGGAAAGAATAAATCCGCCATGTGCGAGCAGATATCGCCCCGAGGGTTGTGTATCGAGAACATCATGAATTGCCTGTCGATAAGAGTATTTTTAAATTTTTAGGTTAATAATTCATAAACCTGCTTCTTGAAATTTGAATAGAAATAATATTTGAATGTACAAATAAACACTTTTCATTCCACTTGAGGTCGTCGTTCCATTTTTAAATTTGAAACCTTCATTTCGGACCCCATTTTGAATAAAAATTTAAAGATTCTTTAGAAATTGACGCCGACAAACAAACTCTGTAACTACTGACAGCAATGGTGGTCGCTAAGGAAAATAACGGTAACGTACGGATAAACAAACACTGATGTCTCAATATAAGATACTTCTTATCATTTAAAACGAAAAAAAAACTGAAAAACTGATTTTACTATTTTTGTAATATTGCTCTAGTTGTTATTTTCATGCAGATTCTGTTTATGGCAATGAAACTTTTGAATGTGTCATCCAAAAAATAATAAAAATAAAAGAAATATTTTATTATTGAAGTTGTAATTATTTCTCCCTATTAAAATCACAACGAAAAACAAATTATGTATTAGTTTCGTCTCGTATTTTCCAACGCCATTCGAAAAAGATATTTTCTATTTCAATGAACTAACATTTGTGTAACAATATATAGATATATTGATAAATGTGAATTGGATAAGCATTTAATACGTATTTCCCTCTCTCAACTAGGCACAACAGAAAGTACACACCAATGAAACTTTGAGTAAAAAGGTAATCATAAAACATATTTTGATAAACGTCTACAAACTATACAGTTTCACTATCTAACGTTGTGTAAAAATACACAGGTAAACTGTGTATTACGCAGTTACTCTGTGTGAAACAGACGTTAAGTGAACACTAAACTTAAGAGCACAATATATTTAAAAGTAATTTACCCCCACACTGCCGTATTTATTTACTTATACAATAAACAAATGTTTTCCCTTTACGTAAAAGCCAGTTACGAAGAGATTTGAAGAACGAACTTTATAGATAGACTCCTTGAGATTACGGGTGTACTAATTACCTCTCTACTTCCGTTTCAAATACCCATAACGTGAAAAAAGAATCTTACCTCCTTTTTCTTTTCTGCTTATTCAGAAAGTTTCTGTACAACGTTGCATTCGATATAATTTAGGAATTACCAGATACATAATTACAGTCTCTTAGATTACATTACATTAGATAACAACCATCAAATTATGAGTGGGCAATAATACTGGGAAAGGTCTGGCTGTAAGAGAACATATTATACATTCCTGTTTTTAAGATTAGTCCTTTAAAAAGTGAAACCAAAGGCGAATGGAAATATTTAATTCAGAGTATTAGTTGATTTTACTGTTTATCGTTATTTATGTGTACAAATAAAAATAATTTTTTAATTATATTTTTACATTTAAATTTTATTAATTTCTTTGTATACATATTACATTGATTCTTTCTTTATTCTTTTCATATTTCAGAAATAATAAAAAACAATTAAAATGAATGATAATAATAATAAAAACAGTTAAAATGCAACTTAATCAAAATAATTGAAATTAATTTAATATTAATTAAAAATTAATTTTTAATTAATTTAATATTTAAAAAATATTAATTAAAAATTAATTTTTAATTAATTTAATATTAAAAAAATATTAATTAAAAATTAATTTAATATTAGTACTTAGATTATTTTTAAGATATTTAATAACCAGAGTTTAAAAATTAAAAGGAGGGAAACACTACATATTGTTTTAAAGCTTAATATCTCACAAACAGAGCTTAAAAATGAAATTTCAATTTTATTCTGAAACACCTTTTAAATGATATCCCCTTCGAGAAAAATTCGACGTTGCATGTACGGTGAAATATATAAAACTAAAATAATATTCTGTGTCGTATTGAGATCAATATTAGAAGGCTTCATTTGCATTCGCCTATATCTAGAACTGTAGAAAACTAGTGATTATTACAGACGGATAGACATGACGAATTATGTTTCAGTAAGTGACCCTTAAATTGATTTTATTTAACACTAGTTTTTATTACTCGCGATGTCTGCAACCGTCCTCTCGCCTCATAGCGCTTCGTACTTGCCCGTCTTCCAAGACGCCCGCTTTTGCAGTATCTCGCCACCACAAATATTAACTTAGTTCCGTAACCTGACTGTTTACAAAGATGGTCTTTATATTAAAATATTTCGGAAATTTTATATGTTATATTATTTAGTAGAACTTAAGCTATAAGCGAACAGAGAGATATACTGACGTTACATTTTATAATGTACAGGCTGAGCCCCACGGTTTCTACCTTTGCTACCCTTCGGCCCACAGTCACCAACCATCTCCGCTTCGTTCGATAAATATTAGTCGTCAGGATCGGGAGTATATCGGCGATAATTGGGACGTCCGAAAGGTAGAGAGAAACCCGCTTATTTATCCGTCAATAAATAAGCGGGTTTCTCTCTACCTTTCACCGTTTTAACTTCTGTCACATTTTGATTGCTGCTCTATTCGTATGAATCGTAGTGTTATGATATGTAGCTTAAAATCTTTTTCAAAGTACGGGTTTTCTAACACAAACTTTTGGTTTTAATATTGGTTAATCGGATGTATGATTATAGAGATTAGCGAAAATAAAAAAACATACAATTTTTTTTTATGTATTAGTATATATGTCGATACGAAAAACAGAAATAAATTTTAATAGTTTCATATTTAAAGAAATAAAACTATAAACATCATCATAAATACGTATAAACTCAGTTTAATTGCAATTTTTTTTATTTATATAAGCTCACTTGTTAAGGGTTATGACTGAGTTCAAACTGTAAGTACCCTGAGGTTACGATAATTGGACTACATCGGTATATTCCAATTACGATCCACTTCAACGTAATTTACACTAAAATTGCCAATTGGTACCGGGCATTCTCATCGCGAACTCGATCTATCCGAACTTTAACTACTACACTTTAACCCAATTTTACTCTTAAGACGTGCATTAAACAATATCATGGCGAGTTAGCAATGCTAAACCTTCATGTTACAACTAATGTCAGTGCAGTTAATTAAAAGGGATACCGTAAAGTTAACACCTCACATCCAAATCAGGTCATTTGAACTGGCTATGATCTTGTTTTGTGTACACACTTCATCCTATAGGCTACAGACCTTTTTTATTGTATATTCCTCATGACAGTCAACAAAACAAATAGTTTTCGCACCAGAAATTCGTTTCGCTCATGATTTATGCCACGGAAAAATTTACATTTATGAAAACAATGCTAGAAAAACTAAAGATTTGATTAGACCCTCAAAATTGCAAGCTCCATACGTGGTATCTATTGCTTTTAATTGGAATCGGAAAGTATTTCCGAAAGAAAACGTCAAAACTACATTTGTTACTTGCTGATTATTTTTAAACCAATGTTATCTTGAAATAATTATGAGGAATTTAAAATGGCTGCGGTAAAAGAAAATTGTCTCCTCTTTTTTTATATCGACGACCGAATTTACTTAACATTTAGATTTAAAATGCTATAAATGCCATTTTGATGAAAATTCTCCCAGGTTGTACTCCAGTCTACTATTTTTATAGATATAATAATCTTTCTGTTAATTACAACCCTTTATGACTACGATAGCCACGTGATTTTAAAATATTTAGACTGGCCAAACTTGGTTCAAACAAAATTACTTCTAAGTACTTGCAAATCGAATTTCGTTTTGCAAGTACTTAGAAGTGATTTGATTTGAAAAACATGAAAAATATTGTTTTTGATGAAATTAATTTTATATTCAAGAAAGTAGTTTTTATATCATAAAAGTAAGTGTGTATTTATATCATAAAAGCAAGTGTGTATGATACAAAAAGTACCGGAGTGGTATCAAATATTGTGTAATGTGGTAGTAGATATAAAATTCAATAAATCTAGATAGCTTTAATTCAGTCATCTATTTTTCTCTAGCAAAGCGAAGCAAATGTTTTATGCTTTCAACAGATTACTTTTTAGAGTTAACTTTTAAAGAAGAACTTAGTCCTTTTTCTGGAATATTGTTTTTCATGTGATTTGGTTTTATGTATTTGTACCATTTTCTCAAAGTACCGCACAGCTTTTATCCATTGTTACAACCTTGTCTATACTCTATTACTGAGAATTCTTATTCCTAAAGGAAGTGCTAACCTTAAATTTTACTTATATGTAGTGTATTATTCTTTGATCCAAAACCGAAACTCTTGTTTAAAAATGCATAATTTCAAGCGACATCCACATAGGCATACAGGAAACGAAAAAAATATGTGTCTTTCCCAGACGTGTGTGGTATCATTGAAAAGAGTTGATTTAACCGAAAATTATACTGATCAATTGCAAACGATTTGAACAAAATAAAACCGGCCAAATATGATTAGTGCGCACATCGAAGGCTCCCTTCGTTTGAAGTAAAATTACTTTATTTATCATAATTCGTCACTAATATGGATTTGCCAGCGATATAAATATTTAGCAAAGCCTAGTATAATTTAATACGGCAGACATATATTAAAGCAAATGTCTCAAACAATAAAATTATCATTAATTTTTCTGCTACTTTTGAGTATGCACCCAATTTTATTCTTAATTTTAGATTCAGTAATTTCTGAACTAAAGTGGGTATATGGTACCTAAAATTATAACAAATATTTCTTGATGTCTTTCTAACTCGATCTATTCAAACAATACTCCAAAATATTTATATAGAATTTATACTTTTTTTCTCAAGTACTTAATTTATTCCAACTAAGATTTTCATAAAATATACTTTATTGATAATTACTGCGATATATGTGGGTTAATATGATTTATTACTTCGCTAAACTTTAAGTTTCTGCGTTAAGCGATTTCTGTGAAAAATGATTGTGGCTGACCAAAAAACGAACGCAGGGATGGTCTTAAAAAAAATTGTTTTTCTTTTTAAGGTACGGAGGCTCTATTATTTTCATACTCTGCCTTCTGACCTCTCCGTTGGTATAGCGTATATTCTAATGCACTATATATCACTTCGAATCAACTATATTCCAATTACAAAACATTATTCTCAAGACAATTGGCCATGTTGTTTATTAAAATTAAGTACCTGCTTACAATTGAGAAATTATAATTAAGCCGTTTCTGCTTTTTATTTTGTTAATATTAATTATATTTAAAATATTTAAAATAAAAATTTGTAAACCTCTACATTACAACAAACAAACAACGCAAACAAAAAACTTTTTGCTTTATCACTGTTCTCCATCCATGTATGATACATGTACAGTGCTGACGATACAGTTTGATGATTATATATAGTCGGTAACTTTTCTCAAAGTATGGTCTTCATAAGGATATGTATATTAATCAATCTCTCAACAAAATTTTTCGCCTTAAATATTGGTACAGATATGCAAAACTTAACAATTTTTAAGAATATTAGTTCAAAAAATTATTTCTTTTCAAATTGTACAAAGTAATAATCAATGCCACCTACAGTCTACAAAACAAGTTTCGTAAGTTAAGTAAGTTAAGTAAGTTATTACTTAAAGACGATGATAGTATTGCATCTTAAGCTGCTGAAAAGCATTATATATTAGCACTGCATGAAATGAGTTTTATGTTAATATAGCGTCAAATGTCGATAAAAAGCGTTATATTAGTATAGAATAATATGTCGGTGAAAAGGATTATTACTTGGTAAAGCATTATAAGTCGGTGAAAAGCGTTTTATGTTGGTATAACATAACATGTCGATGAAAGGCTTTATTTGTCAGCATAGCATTATATATCGATAAAAAACTTTACATGGTAGTATAGTATCATACATTAATGAAATTATAGTAGATTTACTTTAATATATATTTTTATAACTCATTATCTACCATATTATGTACTGACGCGACGTTCCCAAAGACCGCAATATCGAAACTTGAACATGTATGCACCAGTTCGCTCTCGCTTTCAATATGAGCATTATTATTATCATCTGGTGAAGTTTGCAGTTAACAATATTTCGTCTCCAGCTGCGATGGTGATGTTTAAACGTTTGTAAGGATTTATTGCTGTACATTAACAAGCGGAAACTTGGTAAAAGTGATCCGTGTGTCAAATAGCTTGTTACTTATATTTCAATATTAACTTACCATAATATTTTTAACCCATGGTAAATCTGTGTAAAGTTTAAGTTTACATAACAAAGAATTAATGTTTTTTTAGTTGTATATTTCACTCAATTATGCTAATTAGTTTTACAATAAAAGTTTTCAAGTCCATTAAATTGTCTAGAATTAAAAGTATATTAATTAGTTACTCCAAATTAGCGTCACAATGAATTTTATTTTACTTTACAACGAAGTTACGATAATACAAATTTCGCTGAGGATAAACTTTTATTAAGTCACCCCGGGCTTCTGTTAAGTCCTTTTTCATTACGGTTTAAATCGCAGGCATTTAGATGATTTCTCGTTTCACCACCAGACACTTTTAAAACTAACATCAAAACATCAAATTAATACTTTCGCCCGACTCACCCCAATTTTCCATTTCCCATCCCTTTTTCTTTAAATACAGCTAGATTGAATTGGAATGAAACATACAGCGTATATAAATAAATATATATATATATATATATATATATATATGTATGTATACATATACAGGTATCCAGTGGCAGATTTCAATGTTTGAAAAATTGTAAAAAAAAAACTACACCTCTAATACAAAGTACGTTTATTTTAACTTTATAACAACAAATGCGGATTTCATTTTTTAAAAAACACGTTTTCCAAATCGCGGCCATCGAGTCTGACACACTCTTCGATTCTAGCACGCATGTTTTCAAAAACGCGTTTTCGGAGCGACTGGGGTATCCTACTGACTTCGGCTCGAATATTTTCTTTAAGTTGTATCACAGTGCTCGGATTTGTTTTGTAAACAACGTATTTTAAGTATCCCCATAAGAAAAAGTCACATGGGCTTAAATCGGGTGACCTAGGTGGCCACGGTACGGTACCGTTTCGGGATATGTTTTTTTCTGGAAATAACTGCCGCACTGCATTCATAGACACATTAGCAGTGTGAGCTGTGGCCCCGTCCTGCTGGAACCATGTGTTTTGGTTGAAGAATGGACGATTCTGTAGTTCTACTCTGAAAAAGTCATTTAACATCTGGGCATATCTCTCCGAATTCACAGTTACAGTTTGGTCACGTTGATTTTCAAAGAAATAAGGCCCTATGATTGCAGATCCAGACATGGCACACCAGACTGTTACTTTAGGCTTATGTAAAGGCTCTTGATGCATTTGTCTTGGATTGTGAACATCTCAGTAACGAAATTTCTGCTTATTCACATATCCTCCAATGTCAAAGTGAGCTTCGTCACTAAAGAATATGTTGCCCATCCTGGTAGCACTAAGAAATCTTAACAACATCACCTCCGCGTAAGTTTTTTTTAATTCAAAGTCAGAATCGTGTAAATCTTGAACAATTTGAATTTTATATGGATAGACCTTGAGCTTTTTTTGTATTATTACCTGTAAAGTTGATTTCGGAATTCCCAATATCGATGAACGTGTACGCAGTGATAAACGGGGATTTTCAACGACAGAAACCATAACACGCTCGACATTTTCATCCGTGGCTACCAATGGTGTAGGTCCTGGCCTGGGCCTATTTAATGTTGATCCTGTAGCTCTGAACTTTGCTACCCATGACTGAATGAGGTTGATCGATGGTCAATCACGTAATCGACGAATACTGTAAAGATTATTAATTCGACGGCGTGCTACAGACAGCGAAAATCCACTTGAAATGTACGCCTCGACGGCAAAAGCGCGGTGCTCTCCACTCCACTGTTCCATGGCTACTAAAACATCCGCACCGCTTGCGCTTCTAACGACGCCCCCCGCGCCCCTCTTATGTGTTGCGTTCAGAAACTATGTTTGTTCAAACTTTGAAATCTGCCACTGGACATCCTGTACACACACATATATATATATATATATATATATATATATATATATATATATTATAAAATAATTATAAAATAATTCTGATTATTTTATCGAAGTAACTATGATTTTATTGTAATTTTTTTTTATGTAAATAAAAAAAAGTAGTTAAGTTGTAGTTTAAAAGAGTGTGAAAAACAATGAACAAAATAAAAAAAAGACTGTCCCATTTCTGTAAGAAATATAAATTATAAAGAAAATACATAATGCACAAATGACAGTAAAATTTTCGTTGTTACGAAAAATCATTAATCATAATAAAAATATATGTTTTTCTTATGTTTTTTGCGGGCAAAAAAAACACCATAGACGTCATATTGTTCCCTTTCTTAAGATATATAATTGTCTATTTGTTTATTTCATTTTAACTGAAATATATACGTTTGGACGTCGCAAGCGCAAGCCTTGTTTAGAGTAACACGCGATTTAATTGTTTTTTAGTGCATATAGTTTTCGGGCTCCAAATTGTTTTCTAGCACAAAGTGAAAAACCAAAGCCCTTAGAAAATTGCAGGTTTGTCCGTCTGTTTATCTATATATTATATCCGCTTTTTCTTTCAGATACTTTTTAATACAGAAAGTTGAAATTTGGCACAGAGGGCAAATAAAGCACTCGATTTTTTTTAAATTTCGTTTCATATAGGGTATCCATTGAAAAAGGACAAAATAAGTTACTTGCGAGTGTATGCTAATAACTTGAGTTATAATATATTTTATGTAAAACGCCGTTTAATATATCGCAATTTATCCTTATGAGATAATTTGCTTGAGAGATAACGTGACGATAATGAGAGAGACAATGTAGCTCCGATAAAATGTTGTTTAACTTACTGTAATTCACCATATCGAGATAATTTACTTAAGTGATAGCATGATGATAATGTGAGAGTTAGAGAGACTCTGGCAAAATTCTTCTTAATTTACCGCAATTCATTATTTCGAGATAATTTATTTGACAATAAAATATCTTGAAATGATGAATTGCAGTAAATTAACATGGCGATATTAATAGTTACAGTATGATTCTCCCTGCGTTTTTTTGAGGTTGCAGAAGGACTCTACTGCGAGGGAATTGCTTTCGAATATTTTTCAAAACAACAGACAAAAATTGTACACCACTCTATGGTAATTACACTTTTATTTTTCACAACAATTGTACCTTAATAACCAATCCATCCGAAGAACGAGGTGATCATCTTTTTTCTAATACTCTGTAAGCTGAATTAGTTGCGAAATTTTAAAGAATTTTTCTCTCTAAAGCATCTTCAATATTTTATTCCACTAAGAACTAAAATTCACCTATGTTAAATACTCTCGCTGCATTTGTTTGAGTATGATCTATGCTATTTTAATCTCAGTGAAGATCGCTTAAAAAATTAGGACGACTTCCAAATGTTTGCTTCCGCTGCTCAGTCTTACTATTTTTCTGAACATGGGGCGCAACTTAACGTGTTAGAGATTCGTTGTAGGCGTCTAATTATATTATCTACCTTCTCTTTAATATATTAAAATAATTTCATCGCCAAGTTATCTTAAATCTAGACTCTCAGCGTTCGGTGAATTTGGTGTTGGGTTTGGCTCTAAATATCTACTCACTTTACTAATCCCTAAATATGAAAGTTCCTACTAAAACCTCTACCAAACTGTAGAATGTGCCGTTAATTCACACATTCAAAGGTCGTATGAAAAAAAATCCCTTCCTAACTCCCTTTTGTGACTTTTATTCGTAATTCCCCACCGTTTCTTCCCTTGTCTTCTCTCTTTTATTCTTGCCAACATATTTTTGTAATTACTTGTAATTTTTTGTTAACTTGACATTATATTCATTACTGTTTTAATTGTTTTTTTTTGCAATTATATACGTCTATTATAATCTTCTAGAAAACATTATAATTTTAACCATGTGCCTGGAATAATTAAAAGGTAACTAACATATTTATAGGTTTAATTTAAATAAAATAAAAAAACACATATTTTGCAGATATATTTATATTGGGAAACGATATTTAATCGAAAATATTTAATTAATACTTGTATTTATATTAATCCTTGTATTATTTATTGCGCTTCTTATTCCGTGATTACTTGAAGTCGGTTAACTTTTTTCTTAATTTGTTTATTAATTTTTAATCCTTATTTTACCAAGACTTTAAGGAAGTAACATAGAATTGAATAATACCTCATTACGAGACTTGTGACGATGGAAATCGCGGTATTTACATATTTCTACCCATACGGAAAAAAAAGGTAAATTGTTTTTATAACAAGGTAGTACAATAACTATTAAGTTAATAACTATTAAATTGATAATTATATTTTTGAGTCGTTCAACTTTAATCATAAATCTTCGTTAACACATGGTATCTAATAGGCCGTACAGCACTGTTCACCTAGCAAGCAACTTATCCAATACTGACATTTTTTACAAATGTCAGTATTGGATAAGTTGCTTGCAACGTCTTCCACCTGAAGATTTTCAGTGGCTTATTCTTTATTTGAAATGAACCTATCTTTTTTCTCACACTTTACTGGCGTTCTGGCGTTCTTGAAATAGAAGCGTTATTGGCGTTCTTGAAATAATCGTATCTTACGACCTTTTACACTTTTATTAGCTCTATGGTTGGAATTTCGTGAACTGTCTCATTTTAGTCGCAATGCCCCATTATCTTGCTTTCAAGACCTACATTCGCATTCAAAGCACTCTAATCAAAGTACAATATCTAGCTTCAAACTAAATTCTCGTCTGGAATCAGAATTCCCAAACATATTAAATGGTCTCGGCTACGGTATTTTGACTAAGATATATTTATCTTGTAGATAGACTCTTTGTACAAAATAAGATTCCCGAGATGCTCGAAGTGAAAAATAATCTCAACCATTATTGAGACGTATTCACTCAGACAAGGTTTTTTTTTGCATTTAACATTATTCTGTTTAAGTCGCTATTAATTAAGCTTTCCTATTTCTGTGAATGGATTTGTGACTACGGCTTTGTCTAAATATAGCTGATATTGTACTGTTTGTTTCTTCATAATGCATTCATTTTTTATTTGGCAGAAAGCGAAGAGAAATTACGAAATAACCAAATGTTATAAAATTATTTAGAGACTGTATAAAAAATGTTTTTTGGGCTTTATATTTTTTAAAATATTGAAAAATAATAAAAACATAAAGCAAGCAATTATCTAAACTACGCGAAAGTATCGTTTGAACTATAATCGTGAAAATATCGTTGAAATAATTGCTTTCAAGAAAACATTGGAAAGAGATGATGGAGTAACATATTTTTGAAGTTTGCTATAGAATTAAATGGAATTTAAGAAATTACTTCCCAAGTATTAACAACTCTGCTCGCGCGTCTTGTTATTTAAGAACGAGACTTCTTGCGACGGAAATCGCGGTATTTACATATTTCTACCCATACGAAAAAAACCGTATTTCGTTTTTAAAAAAAGGTAGTTATCAAGTTAATAATTATTAAAGTGATAATTTTACTTTTGTTACTTTCAACTTTAATCATAAATCTGCAATAACACATGGTATCTAGTAGGTTGCACAGCGCTGTTTAACTAGCAAGCAACTTGTCCAATGTTAACAATTTAACTAGGCGATAAGTATCTAATGCTGACAGTTAAACTAAGCGGCTCATGTATTCGAATGTTTTACATCATGCTAAATGAGGTATTTTTAAATGATTTCATTGCCTTACTCTCACGTGTCATCTATATTCGGCTGAAAAACAAAACTGAACACAAATTTTATCATATAATGATTTATTAATAAAATAGCCATCATGCCTACAGAGCTTGAAACAGCATTTTAGTTTTGTTTGAACAAATAGTTTTAAATTCTTTTATAATATTCGTTTCTTATTCTTAAGCACATTCATCTCGTCCTGAGTTTCGAAAAATATGTTATTCGTTTAGAAAGGAAAATTCATGCAGTTGTTGTCAGCTTTAAATTAATTAACGGTAAATTGAAACCAAAAATCTCCATTCGATTTCTATTTATATTAAAGTGAAATTTTTCCACACGCTAAGATTTAAATTGATTAAAGACATATCACAAAATTGTATAAAGGAAGTAACAAGTCAGTCTCACTGTAACTTTATTTTAGCAGACAGTGTAGCTGTGTACTTTTAGACGGTGCTACTTAGTGACAGTTTTTATTTTTATGCTACCTCTTTACTCGAGATTTCCTTATTGTGGACTATTTAGTTTGCCTATGTGAGAGAATAAACTATTTATTCAATGGTTAACGAACTTTCAATTATTAGCAGTTGTATTAATAAGTTAGTTAATATGGCAAGCATTTTTTCCGATACCTTTCGAAAATAAAGTAATATATATTTTTTATTTACGTTGCACCCTTCTGTTTAATTTGGAATGGTGTATCTCGGGAACGGAGTAAGATACGAAAAAAGTTGGATATGGAATAGAAAAGAGAAAGGAATGATTGTAGTCATAAAATTTATGTACGTTTTTATATAACTTTTTTGAAAATAAAACAAATTCCAAACTTTTGAAAGCATCGGAAAAGCGCAGAAAATAAGTGAATGGAATATGAATCTCGATAAGGTCGACTGAAGATGGAATTTCAGTAGCCCTCAAAAATTATTTGAAATAAACAAGTCAATACTTTTATAATCTAATTTAAATATGTAAAAAATTTAAATAAATTATAACCACTCAAAAATATCTTTTTCTTCATAAAATTTCTGTTGTATATGAAGCTCAACCGATTTTTATGAATGAGGTACCGTTAAATCGGTATGTTATTTTGAGTAACATAAATGATATAACGTTACGATAAAATCAATATGGCTCCCGTAAGATTTAAATTTGTAATACGAATAGTTAAAATGATTTGATCCTTTGTCCAAATCGGATTAGAAGTAAGAAGCCAAGAACATTTACAGAATGATACATACAAACGCACCTAAAATATATGGTCTGATGAACACAATAGCTTCTTGGCATACTGTCTAATATTAATATAATATTTAGTCAAAATTTAAGAAGTTGGTAATTTATTTGTGTTACAAAATGTAAATTACGCAGGCGGGAAGCTGGAAAATTGCTAATCGCAACGCGTGCTGCCATTGATCAAACAATATTTGACAGATGAATCCTTTCGACTCGTTTTGTGTGTAAACGAATTTCAGAATTATGGAATAGCTGTTATTATTTTTTCATTTAAAATATAATTAAAAGCATGAGCTAAAATTTGCCAATTCACCTTGTTTGTCACCTTGTTTTTAAATTTCCCAACAATGAAGAAAAAATAATTGTAGTCATTGTTTTCGCCGACAAAATCGATTTATTTCAATAAAGGAGATTAAACCATCATGAGCGACAGTAGGTGTCGCTAAGCGACAATCTTCATCTTGCCAAGGAAATTATTTTTTATAAAATTAGAAAGTAGGGAGATGCACAAAATGGAGTAAGTTACCACTGACTTATATATAAACAATCAGAACTAAATTGCATGGAGCGACGGACTGTCGTATCCCGTGACAATGCCGTTGAGGGATAAATTTTATTAAACTAAGTACAGAAATAATCTCATTTATTAATCGACAGAATTAGTGTCAAGCAAAATATATTAAGACATTCAACTATACGGATAAAGAAAATTGCGTATAATAATTTGAATAAATTAAAATGTTTCAAGTCAATGAAAATAATTGTATAACACGATACTAATAAAAACGATTATTACATTAACCTGACTTTAAAGAGATCAGACGTCTAAATGGAAGCTTATCCATTTGGCCAGAACGAAAATGAAAGTAATGAAAGTAATTTTGCTAGTCGTAAGCTAATACTTTACAAATATGATTTCGAAAAATCTTAACTTTCACAATTTACATGGAGGAAATTTTATAAAACGTGTAAAACGAAGCTTTTGCAGATATTTGATAAAGTGGCGCTTTTTTAATTTTCCCTTTCCCACTTCGACATAAACAACATCAATTTTTACTTTTATCTTTAGCCCGTACTTTTTCCGCCCTCCGAGTTGCGATTATCCTGTTGAACGTTTCAAGAAGTAAGCGGAGATTAATTTTTAAATTCCATAAACAAGGTATTTCGATTATTGTAGGCTGTGCCGTTGAAAATGTGGTACAAAGTTTTATATTAAAATCTGTATATATATATATATATACATATATATATATTTATATATATATATATATATATATATATATATATATATATATAGCACAAGTCAAACTTACTACATTAATAGCAATGAGGGCTCTTAAAATACTAAACAAGTGGCACAACTCTGATCCGTTGACTCACTCAATTCAGGATGAGTAGTTTTCAAAATGTTATTATGTGGCCGGTGTAATAAATACCATTATGAGAAAATAAAACGAACTCATTCTGTATTTACTATAATCCTGTTTGAAAGAAACAATAATGTATAATATACTCTACATTTATTACTAACGTTTATTTTTGGGGGATTGTTCTTGATGACATTCTTAATTGAATTATTTGGAATCTATGCTATGAAGCATGCTGTATCGTAGAATAACATTTTTCAATAATAATGTTAAAAATAATTCATTACACGTAATTGAAAGAAATTGTGAATCAGTAAAATAATTCCGAAAACAATATTCACAACGGGAACAGCTCAAATATATTATGTGCCAACAAAATACGGTTAATGCGCAAATTTGTTTGCCCACCTGACGACTTTTTTAAATTTCATCTGTGTAATGTGAGGTTAGTTACAATAAATAAAAAAATGTAACTTTTGTCAACAATTAAAAGGAATAAAAAGATATATGTAACTGAGAATAAATTGAGGCGAAGTTAACTTCGGAATCATTTTACTTCATTGTTACAAAATGGAATTATCGAAAACAGGAAATTGAAAAACAAACTTTTTTCTTCTATTAAATTTTCCTAATGAGTTTATCTACGTAATGATTTAATAATCCATACTATGCCGAGGATAAGGTGAAAGTTATAAATAAGCCATAACATATTCTGTGCAGAAAAAACATTACTACCATGTTAAGCGTACAGGGCAAGGACGAATAAATTATGCAGACAAATTATTAACGCTCTAAAAGTGGTCTTCACAGATCGAAATAATTGTGTTACTTTCATACAACATTCTCTTTTTGATACGTGTTTTCTTTGATGCTTTATCTCTTTTATCATAGGTATTTTGGAGAATATTTTTGTGTGGTTTATGGATTTAACGTATCGAGTATAACATCGTTAGTATGTGGAAAAAAATTAAGTTCTTTATTAATATTTTGTTACAAGTTGATTGAGGTTTCCACCTGAACCATCGACTTGCGGAATGTGATATTCATAAGTTGTGAAATGCTAGAACAGCGGACCAACGGACGGGCCCAGTGCAATTATCTTGACACTCAGCTCTTTGGAGTAGTGAAAGTGTTTCACCACCCTAAAGATCTGAATATCGAGAAAAATAAAAAAATTAAATTAATTCATAACCCAGTTCCTGCGATAAATTTAAAAACAGATTACGATTGCAAAGGAAAACTTATTTTTTTAAACATACATAAAAATCGCATCATTTTCTGAATTATGTGCATTTTTTGTGTTGTGAGCAACATAACAAATAGGTATTATAAATAATATAAAGAATAATTCGAGTCTAAGTAAAACATAAGTTTAATTTTCGTGAATTTACTTAAAAATTTTATTCTGTTATATCGTATAACCTAATAGACGGATATGTCACATCAATCTGCTACAATCATATTTATATTCGACATTTTATATTTAACCGTTATGTTTTTAAATATAATGTGTGACAACATATTATTTTTAAACGATATAACCCGGCATATAAAGGGCAGCACAAATATTGCAATACCTCCGTCGTCTCGACACGGAGCACAATATCCGGGTCATATGTCCTATCCATGACGAAATTAATGTAACCAACGTCAAAAAATTTATGTGCAAAACTTATTTTCTGAAACTCATTAAAATTTAGTCAGCCCGTGGCGTCAAACTTCCGCTGCCTTTTCGCCATGTCCTTGTTATATTCTGCCCTTTGTGACTACTGAAAAGTTTTATACTCGTTTTTTAACAATAGGCAACATGTAATTTGTAACGGGATTGAACCGATCACACTACCTTCTCACAATTATTTCCAGTTTGCAGACTAGCAACGAATACTAGTGGTTCCATTTGCACACTTACTTCATGTTTAGATTACTCCATTATTATGCTTGATTTTGCATTGTTTAACAGATATTATATACGTAAAATATATTTTTTTGTTTATTTCGCCATAAACAAGAACCAGAACTACGGAGGTGACGAAATTTTTTGTTTTGAAATTCAATTTCCATCGCAAAAGAATTATATTTTACAGAAAAATGAGGTGTACTTTTGTACGTTCGTCCGTTGTTTGTCGGGGTTTCCTCTACAAGTTCGCGAATATAACATTTATGCACGGGTGGCTGAGCGGAAGCTTGAATTTTCTTTACCTTTATTTTCCATCTTTAAGCCTCGTTTAAAAAAATATTAAAATACATAGTAACATGCAAATGTATCCACTAATTTTCTGGATTTTGGATCGATTGAGGAAGTTGTTTTACCTAATTAATGCGAGAGCTCCATGTCCTTTGTATCCCCTGCATCATCACTTTCTGTCCGAATTTCGTCGTCTTGTCGTCTTCCAAGCAGATTGAGAGGTATGTGCCATGGAAATGGTATCATTTTTGCCACATGTAAAATAGTATTTTGCTTGGATACAATATATATTTTGTATACCTTCCTATGGTTTATTCAGTGTTAGCTTGTCTTCCTTTACCTGGATATTCGGCACATAAATTAATATAATATTGCTTGAAAGATGTCACTTAACAGTTTGAAAAATTCGAGAGAAGTATTGATAATTGCTCTTCGGCCTTGACAGCTATCCACACTGACTTTTTTACGGTCCCTGCACTTCTATCAACAGAGAATTTACGTGCGACGTAGCAAAAAAGTTTCACTCCATTTCTATGGACTTCAACTTTTCTATTTAGTAAATTTATGCTAGTTGTATATCTGTTTATAAATTATCCTGCACAGTTATCACTGACTAAATATATTTTATTTAATTCTGTACTTATTGCTTTAATTTGTTGAAATATCTTTTGCAAGAAAAGATAAACTACGTATCTATTTGCTATGGCTTAAATCGTCGCTGATCATAAGAAGTGATTAAATTGTTTCTGTACTCGAAATACAGCATGTAAACGATGTTACTTGGCCATTCAAATAATTTGCCGTTTGTACCTCGTCTTGATTTACTAGTGCGTAATTGTCGGCAAAATCTTTTTGTACAATGGTCTTGTCTCTTTTGATATTATTTAAGCTTTTGTAAATAATCTGAACATTTTTAATAAAAAAGTGAAGCTTGAACTTTTATTGTCGTTATGAAGGTCTTTCAATGCTTAATTAAATCTTTTTTTAAATTCGATTTGTTTTGGTTTTTTTCCTCAAATATTTTTTTTAAGATTTGACGAATGAGACGTCCAAAATACTTGATTTTTAGCCCAAATTTCAGTCATTAGACATGCAGTCTTTGAAGATATCACGCAGTATAGACATACTGCATGATATCTTAGTTAGCAGTTCCTTACATTTTTTTTTTAAATCTGGTAATTGTTTTGAAATGGCTAAAAAAACATTTAAATAGTTCACATGTGTCATACTCATCCATACATTACGAGGAGTTTGACTTATTGACAGTATGTCGGTGGGTCGTTCTTGAAAGCAAAAAGGCTTTTCAACACATGATACAGGATGCATAATTTTAAAAAATTCATAAATTCCTTGGACCGTGAGAATCATCCTTCGTTTTCCATTTTTAAACTCATTCCCTTGCTTGTTTTAAAGAATTTACATCTTTCAACCCAAGATATTTACCAGCTTATATTATCTCTTTGGAAATAGTAATGGATCTCTGTTATAAAATCTTTTGTCAATTTTTGTGGCTTAAAGGAGAGGACAAAAATATTTGCATACTCGACTATATTTTAATTCGAAGCTATTTTCTTTAAGACAGCCGATACTTCCTCGGATTCATTGGAAGATTCCTCTTCACTCTTACAACAGCCTTCCCCAATACACGTTGGCTTTGAAAAGAAGGCTCTATTTCTTTTCCACTCTGTTCTATAACTCGTAGCCTATGAGTTTGTTCTCGCATTTTAATATCTATTCTGTTTAGTTCTATTAATGCCTGATTTCTTTTCAAAATATTTTTTTCTTTAAATGGTACCACATTCTTTTACACGTTTGAGATATTCTGCCTGAAATTCAGGATTCGCTTTAAATTGTCTGCGATAGCTCTGTGAACGGAGCTCACTAAGTTGTTCTGGTTCCGCCTTGGAAGATTTTTTTCTATAAAAACATAAAATAATAAAAATAAATAATAGTTAAATGAAAATAACAAAGAACGTACTATAAATAAATTAAATTCATATAAGAAATTATCACAAAAAATTGACAAGAAATAGCCCAATGTAAGAAGCAAAAACTGCAACACGCGCAACACAAATCACCGTGGGGTGTCACAATTCTGAAGATGTAGTAATTTCTATTTAAATAATGAAATATTACTTCAATCTCCATATTTAGTTTTTTCGCGGCTTTCTTCTTGCTTTTTAAAATAATCATTAATTTCGAGCAATTACTTATGTAAACTTTGAAAATAATTATAATACTGTATGAAACTTTGAAAATAATTGTGTCACACATGTTAAAATCAAACATTAGACTAACTCAAGATTGCAGAGTACTTGTAATAAAAGTAAATTATTATGTTTTTATTTATAAAAGAAAATATATTTGTATACATATAGCAATTCAGATAACTTCAATATAAACTAGCGCCTCAGCAATCTTAAATGTTGCCAGAGTCGATTTTAAATTTGGCTTGGTGTCACCGCTAATGATAATCAACAAGAGAATAAAATGAAGAAAACAAAAGAAGTTTTTGGTCAAAAAAATTACTTTTTTATTAATTTCATTATATTTTTCTTTATATTTACACTACATAATAAAAGCCATTTTTACGTTTGAAAAAATGGGTAAGAGGGATCATTCGAAATTAATTCGCCCCATAGAAGCCATTTGTATATTTGCTGCAAGGACTGGTGAGGGTGTACAAATGAATGTGAAAATGATTGAAAGAGACGATGAATTTTAAAGAAAAAAATATACGAAATATTATAAAGATTGTTCACTTAGAGAGTTGATTGATTCACGTTATCAAAGATCAATGGAAATAAGATATCTAGAATATATTCTGGATGCTATAAAAGATAAAAATGAAAAAGCTATTTAAAATGTGATGTTAGTAAAGAATTTTCTAATTACGTTATCTGTTAAAACCATTTTTATACATATTTTTTAACATTAATAAATTTATACAAATAAATTTACTATATGCAGAGAAAATTTATAATATTTTTTCTATGGAGCCTAGAAACAAATTAATTGCAATTATTAGGGTTTTAGAAATAGTGCATATTCCTATTCCTGAATATCCGGGATACGAATTCCGATTATCGATCCACTTTCCGAAGTATCCCGAACATCAATTCCCTCTGAAAGTTTTTGTGATTATTCGCCAGGTCTACAGGATAATCACGAACTATGTTAAACATGCTTAACTTCATGAAAAGAGAAAAATGAATAATTTTTTTCTAAACTTTGTAAACTTTATATATATATATATTTATATATATATATATATATATATATATATATATATATATATATATATATATATATATATATAATTATACCGTATCATTTCAAAAAAATTAATTAAAAATTTAGATTAAAATGTTTTGGATTATAATACATAATAATTATTGCTATATTTATGAAACTAACATAATTTTTTTAATTAATTACATAATTACATAATCATAACATTACATAATAGCATTACTAACATACTTCAAAATTTCGCAATAACAATTTTACGTACTACATCTGAATTAAAATGGTAAGTAAACAAGTACTGATTTGTTGATTAGGTACACTCATTTATATAATTATTTTACCATGGAAGTGCTGTATGAGATTTGAAAAGTAATTAGTTAGATACTCCAATAAGCGATTTGGTGAAGATTACGAATTAATGTAAAGATTTTCTTGAGGTCACAGGAACCAGTGTAATTTCCTTCATATATGTACGATATGGAACGCCTTCTCTTTTCTGAATAGTTATGCAATGTGCAAACTGATTTTATAATACTTTTAATTTTTTTTTGTTGTAACATGCGAGTACTCAAACTTGAAATTTCTCAATAATCATGCCGAAAGCATATTCGACAGTTTTTTCCACTGCCCAGCCTATAATTGAAATTTTTTCCATAGTATTAAAAATTTGTTATGGATATGTTCTTTAACAATAATGCAAAAATTAACGCATGAAGCATTAGTTTCATACCTTAGTCTTATTGCCCTACAAAATAATATGGAAATTTACAAATGCTTTCGTCATCCAAAGATTATGATGGTGGTCCAATATCTAGGTTGCCTCAAATAAAATGTTTGATCGCTAAAGTACGTATATGTTATGACCATTATGTTTGCCAGCAAATACTATTGCAATAAAAAATAATCAGGCCGTCAGTCCAACATGCCAACATGCGAAAGAAATAACAGAACCTTGCAGCTTAATAATGAAGTTCCCATTCGACCTGTCCCCTCCCGCGACTTCTCTGAAATCTCTATTCATTTTTGAGATTTCACCGTAAGGTTTTTCTGAATAAAACAAAAACGTGAGTGATTTCATAAGAGTCTTGCTTTTCCTTTTAAGTTACGGAACTCTAGAAAACAAAAGAAAATATAAGAAACAATAGATATTTCTCAGATTTACTTATAACTCTCATAGCTCTATCCGTATTTGATTAGAACTTACAATCGAAAATAATTTAACGCGTTAAAGTATAGCTTATATAATATTTTAAACGTTAAAAAACTGCTAAGATACAAGAACAAAGCAATAAGCACTTATACTTATTGTTTTGTTCCTACGTATACTTATCAGTTTTTTGGTATTGTTTTTATTTTCTATTTTACGACCTACATTCGCATTCTAAGCATCCTAATCAAAGCGCAATGTCCAGCGCTATCTTCAAACGCAATTCTCGTCTGGAAGCGGAATTCCCAAATATATTAAATGTTCTCGGGTATAGTATTCTATTTTAGATTTGTCTAGATTCCCGATAAACAACGTTTCCGAGATCTTCAAAGAAGAAAATTTTTTGCGTTTAACAATATTCTGCTTAAAACGCTATTAATTGAGCCTTCCTATTATTGTGACTCGCTTTGTGATTTTGGCTTTATATTTTCTTTAACTTATAATATACATTTTTAGGATTCCGTAGCCGAACTAGAAACTCTTACAGTTTCGCTATGTGTGTCTCATAGTTTTTCCACATCGGTTTATTTGACATAGCCTCTTTACTCGCAGACTATTAGTGTTATATAGCTGAAATTTGCAAGGTTATACATATTTCTAACTCCCAGAAAGCTATGAAATTAAATCTTTTAAAAACAACTTTAGGGAAACGAGCCTATATCTAAGGGATGAGGAGAGATTAATTTTTTCCGCACATCCCATTATTTAGTGTATCTTTGAATTGATCTTTCAAAAATATTGGGGGTATGTCATGCATAATTCTTCAATATAGGAATTCGTTTATCAAATGTTAAGCATTAAAATGGCAATCCTTGCTAGAGTTTGGTATTCCCTACAGCTAAGCCGTTATTTTTGAATATCTGGAAAAAATTCACAGTAGTAGTATCAATCACGGTATCAAAAGGAAAGTTACCCTAGCTAAATAAATGCTATCAGTTTACAACAATTTTAGTCAAACAACTCATGATATGTAGCTTGATTCGCAAAAAGTTACTTGTTTTGATACAAATTCACTACAAGTGAATTAAATAGACTGCAAAAATAACGTATTGTTTTAAAATATATATTTATTACGTCTGTGAAAGATATGCTTGGCAATATATTTATTTATTTACATGGTTAAATATGAAATTAAATTAATATGCACCTTATTTTTACCCCTGTAAAATATATAGGATGCAATATATTTACCTCATGAGAAATTAATATGTATAAATAGATTAATACTACGTACATTTAAATATTTTCAAATGTCTAAATATGCACGGTATTCTGGTAGTACGAGCTCTACTTGTGCTTAATTGGTTTTGTTTTTGTTCTTAACTTAATTATTTTTTATTTGACGATAATTTAAAATTAATTAGAAACTCGATGAGAAAACATAGCAAGTTTTATGTTCCTAAAATACTGCAAAATAATAAATTAATATTAAAAAAGCATAAAACAAATAATGACGTATGTTCCGTGGAAATATCCTGTAAACAATCATCTTACATTTTTCATTAAATTTAATGCTCTCATAAAAACAGTGGAAGGAATTGAAGAAATAATATGTTTGTAAAGTTTACTTCAAAATAAATACATAAAATTAGTGATAAAATGGAAAGGACACCAATTTAAACAAATTACAATATTTGCTATTGAAATTTGTTTAAATATAAAGTGATTTGTTGCGACGCTTCTCGCGATATTTATATATTACAACCCACACGGAACACCTTTGAATAGTTTCAACGTCATAGCAGCATATATACTGTAAAGGCTCATGAAAATCATTAAAGTAACAATTTTATTTTTGTTACTTTCAACTAAAGCGAGCTAGACATTCCCATATTTCGCTAACCCACCCTTACCCTTAATCTGGGTAAATAATACCACTGCAAATGGAATTAGAAACGTAACTCCTCATGTTTAAACTGATATTGATAGTAATTATTTAATTTTGGAGCTGTAAAGTTAAAACGCGTTTTGCGCGCAACGAGAGTTGTTCAACTAAGAGGCAACTTATCCAATGCTTATAATTCAACTAGGCGGCAACTTTTCTAACGCTGATAGTTAAACTAAGTGATGACGTATTAAATATTTTTTTTATTTTCAATATTTTCTGGATAAAACTTACATTCAAAAGTTTTGTTCTCATAAACCGAATCTTCATGATACAAAAGAACAAGAGAAATATTAGAAAAAAAAGAGTGTAATAAATTTTTACGTTTCCATATCTAAATGGTAAAAAAGGATCTTATGTTGAGACATCGGTGTCTGTATCTCCGTTTGTCACCACTATCTTTTGTAGCGACTACTAATGCTATCGGTAGATACAGAGTTTCTGTTCGGGTCTATATCTAAAGATCTTTACATTTTTATTCAAAATGGGGTCCGAAATGAAGGTATGAAGTTTAATGATAGGACGACGATCACAAGTTGAATGAAGTGTGTACATTCGAAAACTATTTTTCTTTTAATTTTAAGACGCTAGTTTTAGAATTATAACCATAAACTTAAAAATACCATTATCCACAATCAATTCATAACGTCCTTGATATGCAACCCTCGCGGCAATATCTATTCGTACATGGCGAGTATATTCTTTCTGCAGAATGACACTTGTATTTATCAATATACAAAATCAAATAAAGTATTCGCCGTTGCTTTGATGATGCTTTCCGAATGCATACATGCCGTTCGGTTGTATGCACTCGGAAACTTTGCCTTAACATTGAAATTGTAAATTTCTAAAGTGGGATAAATTACAAAAAAAATATTGGTTATAATCGGCTTATTTTGTGCTCGGGAATGCAGGGAAATGGGTTGTTATTATATTTAATTTTAGTACTTAAATATAACAGCGAAAATGTCATCTACTGTATTTCCATATTAGATATTTTAACTTATTTAAATGTCCACTATTGAGATCAGGACGGTACACAACACCATAAACAGACAAAGGTGATAAAAAATTATGGCAAAGATGAAGTTTCATATTATAAATAGGAAACTTTATCGGAATAAAAAGAGAACTATAATTATTTTTAATATTCTTTGTATATCGTTATTAAAGATAAAAGAAATATACAGACTTTTTTAAAACCATAGGAAAAATGCAATAAACAGTTGAAAAAATTTCGAAAATACTTTTCGCGAAAGAAAGAAAAAAGAAGAAAGTTCTTCTTGAGAAACTCGGCGCAGTCGACTAATGATGAATAATTGAAAAAATCATTAATTTTATAATCTTTACACACATTTTTGATAATCTACTCCACAAATTGGACCATAATAACAAAGATCTAAGACATTTTGAATAAGTTAAAACCATTAAAAAAATAATTTTTGTCTTTCTCAACTGATTTAAATAAATGAGGTACTGTCAAAATAGTATACTATCTTGTGTAACGTGGGTGATATAAATTTAAAAAATATTAATGGTATAGCTTATTGAGCGATAAAAATTGTTAAATAAATGAATAATCGATAGCCTGTTGACATGGACATTTATGATTTAAATAAGACTATCAAAATTACTGTAATAGAAAAATAAATTGACAGCATAAACCTTCAGCTCAGTCGGTCGATCGAGCACAAATATACCGAGGAGCGGACTAGTGACAGGATAAGGACACGTCTCTAAGCCCTCTTTTCATTTCAGAACTGTGGATGCAAATCTTAATTCTAGGAAATATTGTAATAATTTTTCTTTTACGTTAACAAGATTCTCGTTTTCTTTCATTTAATTTGGATTGTTGAATGCATAAATATATTTAATAAAATCATGCACAGTCATATTTGGCAATGTAATAATCTCTAAATATGAGGTCCGTGATAAAAAAAAAGACTCAAGGAATGATAGAGTTTAAGAAATAAATTTGTTATTTATATTAAGGTTAAGTTCCATGACATCCTAAGCGCCTTATCGTAATTTTTACTTTTTCGTTATAGAGGAAAGCATAAGAAAAATAAAATTATAAGAATTAATGTTGCCATAACAAGAATAAAAATAAAAAAGAAATAAATAAAAAAAATCAAAAACACAATGGCGTAAAAAAATTAACTGAAAGTAAAAAAACAAAAGAAATTATATACAGTTGTGATTACAAATCATAATCGACTGCTCTCAAATTAAATATTAATTTGTCTTACTCACCGGAGGTAAATTAAGTTCTATCATATAAATTTTCTTCTCAGTTGGGAGGTGCGTCTGATTCACAAAGATAATATATCATAATCTAAATACATTATTTTTCAGGTAAAATCTCATAGCAATTGTGGGCTTGATTTAAATCCATGTAGGTTGTGGTGCATGGCCTACGACTGCTAGGAAAATTTAATTAAAAAAATACTTGTTTAAGAACATATGTGTTATGTTTGAATATTTGGACTAATCTGCTATAAGAATATTAATGGCAAGCTCACAGTAATTTGTTTTTTTTTACTTTTCACTTAAATTTTTTCACGTTGTCCCGTTTTTAATTTTTGTGAGTGGTTTTTTAGAAGCGCTAAAAATGGGTGTTTCTTTCTATATAAAAATTTAAGTACAAAATTTCGTATCTCTAATTTTTTTTTAATTCTTACACAATTTTCTACTCCCATTTTCACAATTTCTGGAGGTACTTAAAAGCCAAGGTACCTAAATATTTTTCTATAAAATGTCTTATTTATTTATGTAACGTATTACATATTTTTAAATCAGGTCGTTATTTTCTTTATTTGATATCTATCATGATGATCTTTTCAGGCTTTTGTTTTTCACATTGCTCAAAAAGGCGTTCGTGTCGTCGCCTACGTAAAAATAACCGGAAAGTTAAAATGATTCAAATTATAAGTCATTTAACGGCTCTAAAAATAACATCTGTATACACTTACATGCGTATGTACAATATATAGTCTGATAAACAATTGTGTTTATCAGACTATATATTGTACATACGCATATAAGTGTAAAAAGACTATTGAGTCTTCTTGTCATATTGTCTAGTACTAATATACTATATAGTAAAAATTTCAAACCTAATATGTTTGTGTTATAAAATATAAATTACGCATGCGGGGAGCTGAAATATCGCTAGCTGCAATGCGTGCCACCATCATTCAGTGATCCTTGACCGATGAACGCTTACGACTCTTTTTGTGAATAAACGAATACTTGAAATATGAGATAGCTGTTATCGTGGCAGAACCCTTAAAATATAGCTAAAAACTTGTCAAGTACAAATGTGACTTGCAATAAAAAGTTTCCGTATATACTTCCGCGCATGGAGCTTTTCTGCACTTTTTACCGATCCAGCCATTTGTTATTAGTTGGTCAACTATTACTCGTTAACTAGTAAAACCTCCTTAGGTGATATAGTTTTCATTTTCATTTTGTTATACATTGTGAACATTTTTTAATATCGGTTTAGCTGGTAAGGGATGGGAATACAGAATTTCAACTAAAATTACTAATTTAAAGCTTACTACTTCATAAACGGATCTCCGTATCGAAAGTGTTCCCCACATACTCTATTTATATGAAGGTATGACATTAAAAAATTGTATTAAAAGATTTTATTTTATAACTCTGTAAGCATTATAAATATATAATACATATGGACAGACATGTGGATGTGAAGAAACTATAAGGATTCCTAGTTTAGCTACAGAACCCTAAAATACGGAATATCCCGGGGAACTGAAGAAATAAATCTTCATAAACTTGCTTTATAGTATTAATTGAATTCAATTCTTCACGAATTAACGGAAAGTTTTGTAGTTTTATTAATACTGTTAGTTTTGGTAGACGTGTTCACAAAAAGCGTGCGCTTTACAAATCGACCCGAAAAATGTTCATAGCTGAACTTGTTTTGAACTTGCGCAGACTCATTAAAAATAAAGAAATAGGGTGTGGTTAATGAAATGCCGTGTGTTGTACGTGAATACGTCTATGTTACCCATAATTTCAGCCATCCCAGCTGCAGATGTAATGGCACCGTTGTTGATCCACTGGGCCGCATTAATTCTTTTACGTTCCCAGCACTGCTTGACTCGGTCATATGGTGTTTTATTATTACCATTCGATTATTCTTGAGAAGCCCTTTCCAGCTGTATACGATCTCTGTATTTGGTTTTGGCTTTTTGACGCGTATAGGCCGACATTATATATTTTTGATAATATTTTTTTTGTTCTAACACCTTATTATATTCACTCTCACTACTTTAAACTAATATTTTATAGACAATCGATAGATTTTGATGACAGCTGACGATTAAAACTTAAACTTACATCGTAGCTTTTCCGAATCAAAAGTTATTCTAATTGCAAATCTCGATACACAGCAAAATAACCTCTCCACCGCGCTTCCCCCTCCACCGCGCGCGCTGCGTCTCTTATCGTAATGAATTCTTTGATCCTTTAGCTATCCAGTGGTATAATTTAATTTTTGACGTAGAGGATAGATTCGAAACTGCAACGCCAAACTGTATCCCCCGATTTTGTTATCATTAGGTTTTTTGGATTGCCCCCAGTATGGTAGCAAATTTAAAGACGTATTCACGTCAAAAATTAAATTATGCAAGTACTTGTATTATTTTGATTGATAAAATATTTTTTTTAAGTAAAAACTATTAGACCATCAAGAGCGACGTGTTGCTAAGCAACGTTCTTAAGGGCAGCTTGGAAATTATTTAGTATAAAGCCATAATATGGAGAAGTGGAAAGATGCACTAAGCGGTGTAACTCAACACCCTCTCATCCAAAAACATTCTAATATCAATTTACATTGAACGATGAGCTGGCTCATCCCATGACGACGATATTGAGGGCTATATTTGATCATATTAATAACTGTCAAAATAATTTAATTTATAAATTAAAGCAAAATTTTTGTTGAGTAAAATGAACGAAACACATGAACCAAACAATTTAGTTTTAAAATCATATATGCTTTTAAAACTAAATTGTTTAATTATTAAACTAGTTGTGAAAAAAATGGGTAAAAATATTAATAATTTGAATAAAGTTAAATCGTTTAAGGCAGTCAAAGTAATTATAGAATACGACATGAATGAAAAACTTCTTTTATATTAATCTCACTTTAAAATGATCAGACGTCTACTGAAAGTTGATTCATTTCGCCAGAAAAAAGTGAAATGTAAAATAATTCAACTTATTCGTAATTTAGTTAACCGGTAGGTTAACGTTAGGTAAGACGTTTCAAAATCATATTTTTAAAATATGATTTTGAAATGTCTTAATTTACATGATTTGAATGGAGGAAACTCGGAGAGAATTTTAGAACACACTCAAAAAGAGGTTTTGACGGATAATTGACACAGTGCTGTTTTTTTTAAATCTTTTTTTCCTACGTCGATAAAAATAGTATCAATTTGTACTTTTATTCATCTTTAGCCAGTATTGTTTCCGCTTTCCGATTTGCCACCATCCTATTAAACGTTTCAGCCAGCAGGCGGTAATTTATTTTTAAATTACGTAAAAAAAATTATTTCGAATGTTGCAGAGAGTACCTATGCTGCAGAAAAGTACTTTATATATATTTTTCCTGATATTTGCTTCCAAATATTACTATAAAGCTTGATATTAGACTTCACACTTTATTTTTGAGAATAACGTATTTTTTCAGCAGTTTCAAAATGTTGCATATTTATTAATTATAAATAATTATTGAATATAATTAGAATCTAAAAACGATCCAATGAACATCCATGTGGAAAAAGGAAAATTGTAAAAGCAACACTTTATTTATTACCCGTGATAACCCCGTTTTAGGACTTTTCTAAAATTCGCTCCGAGTTTTTTCCATGCAAATTGTAAAAGTCAAGAAGCTTAGCTTACGACTTACAAAATTTCCAAAAGGTTTGATTATTCTAGTTTTCATTTTTACTTTCGCGAAATAAATAAACTTTCATTTATTCGTCTAATGTAATAACCGGTTTTGTTCATATTGTGTTTTACAATTACTTCTACTTACTTGAAACGATTTTAATTTCTGGAAATTATTAATAATTTCACACTGCTTTCGTTTTCCGCTTTTATACTTGAATTTTTGTAATTTATTTTACTCAACATTAATTCTGTTAACTTGTAAATGAGATTATTTCCACAGTTAATTCATGTAATCAAATTTAGTCCCTGAGGGCGCCAGACCATCGTTCAATGTAATTTGATACGAGATTGCTTCTCGTTGATTTAGAGGTGGGTTACCCCAATTAGTACATCCCTGTACATTTTCATTTTGTGGTTTTATGCAAAGTAATTTCCTTGTCACGATGAAGACCGTCACTTAGCAACGCCCCCTCTCACTATCGATGGTTTATTCATCTTTATTGCAAGAAATTGATTGTGTCGACGAAAACAATTTTGCTTTCTTAATCTATTCTTCATTATTTTTAATTATTCAATGCCAGTTCAAAGCAAGTTTAACTTCATCTAAAAAATGTTGATTGGACGACGGCAGCATGCGTTGCGGCTAGTGACGTAGTTTCCCACTTGTATAATTAACATTTTGATACCCAATTATATTTTTGTTTAAATTTTTCCTAAATAATATATCAGTACTAGATAGTAGGCCACAGAAGCTACTGTGTTTATCAAACTATTCATTGTACATACGTCTACGGGTGTGACCAGATGTTGTCTTCTGGAACCAGAACGGATTTTCATAAAATACGTAACGTTATAATCAGCTTATTCTTTTGAATGTTCTCAACTGCGTCACTTACCGATTCAGGCAATATGTAGTCAGGGAAGCCACTTTTTCAAACCTGTCTCTAAAAGGCCATCAAAATGAGGCCTTTAAGAACAGGTTAGAAAAAGATAAATTAAAGGTTTAATGGGATCAAATTAAAGGTTGATTTCCAAACTATATGAAGTATTGTATAATTACATGAAATAATTAATTAAAAACTTTCAAAACTCGCCAATAAACAATGCTTAGAACATAGCTTTGTGTCATTCGGTAAAGTCGCAATTAAAATTTTTCTCTTCTACCTTTTTGCATAATGAATGTGGAGAAAATCGAGACTAATTGTTTATTCGCTAATGCTGTTTTTGTTTATTACACTGATGAAAGGATTTTCAAGGACCACTTTCGAAATATATGCCTTATAAGAAAACTTTGAATAATAATGAAAATTAATTAAATTAATTATTATTGCTCAACGTATGCTGATGGTTTTGTATTTCTATATAACCTAATTCACATGTATAAATGATAACATAAAGGTTTGAATTTGAGTAATTTTCCTAAATTAAATATGGTTTAATTATTTCAGACTAATTACATTTTTCATTTAATATTCATATAAATTTCATTTAATTTTTGAGGTAATGAAAGTCATTGCGATTACTTTCATTAATCGATGGCGGGGATTGAAATTGTTCATTTTGACAATATAAATTTGCTAGAATTACGGTAACGATTAATGTTACTAAAATAAATTTATTTTTCATTTAATAAATGTTGCCCGTAAAAAGAAAGATTATTAAAAGGAGAGAATACTGAGGTAAGGCGTTAACACATCTGCTAGATAGTATAGATGAAAAAATAAAATCAATTTCCTGCCAAGTAATGAACTTCGCAACCCGAAAAATTCAAACTTGAGGCATTTAAGTGATTTCCCGTAAAAGTTTTAGAGGAAATTTAATCCGTATTTATATATATATATATATATATATATATATATATATATATAAATATATATATATATATATATATATATATATACATATATATATATATATATATATTTATTATTATATAGATTTTCATCTTTTTTATTTTTCATGTTTTTACAGTTGGAACTTGGAGGCGTATTGATCAATTTTCATTATTCTTTTTCTTCTGTTGAAGGACAGTGATTTCGTAAAGGTTCATTGATATTATCCCTGAGACTTGTTATCGTACTTCAAAAATATTCTAAGAAAATAATCATCGTCCGAGGATACGACGGCCGTTTGAGAAAACTGACACGAGTTTGTATTTATTTGACATATATTTGGAACTAATTTCCTCTCTGACGGTGAACTTCTCCAGTAAAAGCCCAATAGTCGCAATGACAAGAGTTTGAAAACAGAGCCGGAATGTGACGACAGGAATTTCTCAATGGTTCTGAATAGATTCGCATCATGTTAGGGGTTGTTTAACTTTTCATGATCAGTCTTCTGGACACAAGTCTGATAATCTAACCGAAAATTGATGACAGTATTCCTCAATGATAAGGAGTAGTTTCGTCGATATTGATCTCTTTTCACTTATATTAATGAGTTCTTTGGTAACAGACGATAGTCAAGGTCATAGATGATGAAGTAAAACCCCTCAATGGTGAGAAGTACTTTTGTCAAGTTTGTGTTCAACTGACTTATCATAATGAGTCTTGATCACAACTAGTTCTCAGGGTTTGTTGACAAAGCCGGCAGGTTATGACAGGAACTTTTTAAGGACAGAAGGTAGATTCACCATCGAATTTACGCTCGTTGAATTTGTCTGGCGAGTCCTTTAGTCGCAAGTTGTAGTCAGGATCTAATTATAGAGTTGAATATGAAAGGAACAATGATCATAGGAATTTTGATTTATCTTGATATAGGCAAAAAGTCAAAAAATAAATAGTCAGGTATATATACGAGTATGTACGTGTATATATATACAAAACTACTGAAAGTCTTAGAGTGCGTTCTTCCGACGATTCGGTGCTTGATCGTTTAAATTAAGTCTGTGTTTTTGCGTCTTAATAGATTAATTACGCAGACAAACATGAATTACGCTAGGATGATGTTGCCGGTTTTTAGTCTACTGGTTTATCTTTACCCGACTACTGGGAAGTCAATAGAAGCTAATGTTATACCTATACACATACATGTATATATTTATATATGTTATATGAATATGTTTACGTTAATTAAATGCCTTAAATGTTTTATTCCATTTCAATAAGTTAGGTATTATTAAATTAATTTTGAGATCTTACCATTCTGAGTAAAATAAAATATCATTAGCACTAAAAGAGAAAAATGACATTAAATAACCATTATAGAAGAAATGCACATAAAAGCGTAAAATAATAAATATACGTTTGTTCATTGAACATTTTGAGGTAAAGGAAACAACCGAACTTGATATATTTGAATAATATTTGTTTATTTACTTTTTATTTATTTCATTTTAATATATAAATAAATAACACAGATACAAATAAGAGGGAATGTTACAGGAGTAATATCTCCTAGTCAAGGGCTTGGAAGAGAGTCCCTTCCAATCCCTTCTAAGCGCCAAGTAAAAATAAAAAGTGATGCAGAAGACTGTTGCAGATTGAGTACTTAGTGCGATCGAAACAATAAGAAATATAACATGAAGTTAATAAAAAAATAGTTATAACAAATAATTATTAAGTATACTGGTAAAAATTTTAAGTATACTGGTAAAAATTATTTTAATTAATTAATTCCTGAGGGCTAGTAGCGAATATACAAATTTTGAAGTCGTTCTTATTTATTTTTTATGATCCATGGTAAGATCTAACACTTTTGCTACCTTTGTTTGGTAAGCCAAACAAAGGTAGCAAAAGTGTTCAAACTGGTGAAATTAAATTTCTGTGGAGATAAAATGTAGAAAAGGTTTTAGAGAATAATTATTGCTGAAAATTTTATTTTACTGTCATTCATGACCAAAGATTTTTAGGTGTAGTGAAGTCCTCTACTTTCATATTGTCGTTCAATAACAATTTCGATAAATCAGATATAAACAATTTAAAAAAAGTCTTCTACTACAAATAACAAGTTTCAGACTTGCATTGATTGACCACACAGAGATACGAATTAATTTGTTTTATCCGAAAGACAGTTTAAGAATCTTCTTTCTAGGAAAGGGAATGGTCCATATATTTGACGACTATTTTGGCAATAAAATTTATCATTTAAAAGATAATACAATTTTTTGTAGGGGCCTAATCGATTTCGAATTTAGTGATTTCTTTTGAAATAATAATTTCAATGTCTGTACCAGGCTTCCTCCCTATCAGATTTCTGGCTAGGTTTAAAGTACAAATATTAGACATTTAGATAATGCATACGGTTATTAAGGTGAAATATATAGAAAATCAAAGGGTTAGCGAGTCATGAAGTGATTTGAATCGAGCAAGGAAAATGCAGTAGTTAACAGAATTACTGGCGTTACTGAATTCAATTAACTGAATATTATTTAAGGCACAATAGAATATAATCAGTTAACTCAATTAAAGCTGTCGACGTACTATATTCAAGTCTAAAAACTGGTTGAAAAGTGAAAAGATTTTGAAAATCTAAACAATTAATTAACTGGGCATGAACAATGTGCTCAAAGACTGATAATAAAATTGGATGTGTGAAAATGAACCTGATATCTTCATGTTGTTTCGGAGATCCAACTTTAGACAGAGGAATTACCCATGATTTTTCCATTTAAAAGGTTTAAAATATATTATTGGTAGTGAAGTATTAAATACATCAGTTATAGTTGGAATTACAATGCTAATAACGATAATAGTTTTAATAGTATTGCTACTGATGGTGTTACTTCCGGAAAACCTAACTTAATTGCAGAAAATTTTAATTTGATTTCAGCTTCAGTTACAACTATAATTTGGGTATTATTGCAGTGAGAGACGTTAATATTTTTAAATGCAGAGAAATTATTTAGTATTGGCACTGTCAGATGAAATCTGTGAAGCAGCGCTACTATTAGATATTTTTGGAGTTGGTGTCAAGTCAAAAGCGATACTTATATACTTCCCAAATATCGACCCTTCTCTTTCACTCTCAACTACACACATAACCCTACAAACAGTATAAGCATTAGATCAAAGTTAAATTTTATGGATATCGAGGACCAAACTTGGATTTAAAGTTATCAGTAATTTTACACTTAATTGACCCAATATTAATTATTTTTTCTAGTACAGTTTATTTCTTTTTAGTATCCAATAATAGTCACTGACCTTAGTTTTATTCGACTCGCCATGATACTTTCGATTACTTTTAGTCTTTCTCAAGACATAGATAAAAATATTTTGAGATTGATGGGCGATCGTAATGCGAACAGCCTTTTTATATAATACACAAGTAAGTCCAATAAACATGTAAGTACATAGAAAAATAGGCCTCACTTTAGTTTTTAAATCTTGTTTGTTACTAGAACCTACTGACGATACCTACAGTATGTTCATTTGCGCACCAACAAAAAGTGTGGGCATGGGTCAAACGCTAATGGTCTCTCTTTACCTGCGGTCTTGTTCTTCATCCTATCGTTTAGTTTGATCTTTGCTGATAGTTTTAATATTTTTAGGCAAGAGTGTAAGTGAAAGTATCAAAAATTGATTTGATGGTTCATGGGACAATACAACAATTTCTATGTTTGCCAATCTAATGTTATAGTTTGAGCTTGGATGATTTACAAGATAATTTTAATTTAACTTTAAAAAACAAGTGTATTGCAAACGGTTCTATGTAATTTACATGATTTTAGGGTTACTTTTAGTTTTATGAACGACTGGATTGCTTTATTTTTGATTAAGTCCAACGTTTTAAGAAAGAAAGAAGGAAATGTTTATAATCTCGATAGTCCTTCACGAGACTGACATCCAAAATGAAATTTAAAAAAAACTTAATTGAAACAGATACCAAGTTAAATGTACTCGTACTTATCTAACAGAGTATTCATGTGTACGTACTGGGAGAAGAGTAGGGACAAAATGGAAATATTCTGTCAAAAATTTTGTTTTTAAAAGTATAAATAATTTGTTTGGCTATCAAATGACATCATTGATGAACAAAGATAGTGTGTTCGTTGATTGCTAAGCCAATATACCACTGCTAACCAATGCAATATATCAACCAAATTCATTAGAGATTAATGCTATGTTGGAATTAGGTATTTCGATTTGAATGGTTTGTGTATTTATTTAAGTTTAATAATAAACGGACATTTTAAAGCTTTGTGGTATACAAAGCTTTAAAATATTCGTAAATAAATATTTATTTGAAATAAATATTTGTTTTGATAACTGAAAATGAGTTTTATTATGGTATCAAGAAAATCTGGTTATGGTATCAATAAAATCATGGTATACATAACACTCTATTAAAATTTTACTTTAATTTTTTTACATGAGCCATGTTTGTGAATTACAGAAAATATTCTTCGTATCAATTTTTAAATCTGAAAGTTAGCTGGCGGAGAGACTGACAAACTATTGACTCAACAACAGTATTGTTAATGTTTTTTAAAACATCAGTTATCTAAATATGCGTTTTGTTCATGAGCATATAACTATACCATATTAGTTAGAACGGATCTGTCAAGGAATTAACGAATTAGTGTCTACACTAATTTGTTAATCTTATATAAGAGTTGTCTAATAAATGAACTAGCACCTTGACAAGGTCGCTCCGTCAGCGTCCAGGCGTGACGTATTATCTTTGCGGTTATTCACTTTATTAATTCCCATCAAAATTCTTTATTACTGAAAAGTATTAATGTTACTAAATTTATCTGACCTTCTGCAATTATCGGGTTAAGTACTTTGAGATTTGGAATTAGGTTAGTGCATGAGGACTAATTTGTATAATGAGAAAAAGTGCATTTCCGAAGAAAAGGAAAATACTGATCTACAACCGATAGAAATTTTTTTCTCGCTTTTAAAAATTTTAATAAATTCTTGGAATTCATTTTAGGAGGTATTTGCGGACGCTGCAATTTATTTATTTATTAATATATAAAGCTTTATTGCTTTACAATTTTGTCATAACTTATCACAATTAATCAAATGAGAATATCTATCCTGTTAGTTTATTATGAATCATAGAAATATACTAGTTAATGACACAACATTAAACAACGATATTTACACTGCTGTAAATATGAAAAATACATAATCACTATAAAATTAATAAAAAAAGCTAAGCAGTGACAAGTTAGAACGATTTCGATCTGTAGATGATGTAAGATCAAATGAAGCTTTTAAGCGGAGAAAATAAGGATGAACTTTACACATATTTTGTGCAGTTGATTCTATAGTCTACCAGGTATGGTGTAGGATTTTCCATTCTGTGGGATTGGGAAGTCATACTTGTTTTAAGAATGTAATTCATGGTCGTGGTGTGACAGTTATTGGAATCTAGACCAAAGGTATGAGTCTGCAATGGAATTACTGAGGGTATTGTATAATTGCAACAGTTACATATATTTAACCATTTTAGTTGTCACCGGTCTTCAGAAATATGATCGCATCTTTTAAAGTCGAAATTGTATCAAATACACAAGTTTCAAACTCGTTCTAATTTATTAAGTAAATATTAACTTAGATTAGAATTATATTATTATCCAAAATCAAGGATGGGCTATATAGTTCGATAAAATTAATTTTTTAATTAATTTGAAACGGATTTAGATTGCTCTGATTGATACTTATATAAGCGTTTAACAGAAAACACGATGTTCCCATTGCAGTCTGTCAAAATTTGATGAAATTGCAATTTTGGTATTCGCCTATAGGCTTATAGATATACGTTAATCCATAATTACCATATTGTAATATTGGAATACAAAATAAGAAATATTTTCTTATAATTCCAGTGCGGTAACCTCCTTTCTTTTTTTCCTCTGTAGTAGGATCTGTATCATATTTAAAAGTGTGTAAAATACTTATGACCCTTAACATAAAAAAGTCTGACAAACATAGATATTTAGACATGCAAAACATGAAATAAGTTTGCAAATGCAAGCCAAGTGCAAACAGGCGGCCAGTTTTTCCCGCTATAGAAATTTGAGTGTTTAGCAATCCAGTTCTGTTTAACAAAGGTGACAAATAAAGCCATCGCCTGTGATTTAGTTGAGCAACTCTTGGCTGATCTACATAGTATAGTCGAATAATTTTATTTCGAACGAAGTCGTGCCGTGATAAACCAAAAATTTGTCGAAGACTCCTTTTGAGAAACTTCGAATTTTTCCAAATCCGATCTTTTGCTAAGGTCACTCAAGTTTCAAATCTGTAAAGAAGGACGGACAAGGTAAATTTTTGGAATAGGCGAAGTTTGACCTTGAGAGAAACATTGCCCCGCTTGAAAGTAGACCATTTAGATACGATAAAAAGATATAGAAGGAAAATAAAAATTATGTCGTTAATTTATAATAAAAAAACTTACGTATTTCTAAAAGTAACAGTTTCGGACTTGGAGTGGGGAGTTTTAAATGGTATTTTTTGTGGACATTATTAGCAATTTTCTTTTAGAAATATTTCATATAAAGTTCTAAAAATATGATTTTGGATGTCCTATAAGTCGTTCTTTCAATTGATACCCCACTTATTACATGAAATTTAAAAAGTACTCCAGTACTACTTAATAATGTAATAATTTAATTATATTAACAAAATTCCAATAATTTTTCATGTTGACTTGTTCAAAGAAAATCGCTCTTAGAAAATCATAAATTCAATATACCATCATAGATGGTCATTAACTTTGTAGTACCGACTAGAGTACGCAAATAAACCCAATCTATATCTAGACATGAAGCCTTAGCTCATTTAATAATTCACCGTCAAAGTAGGTTATATCCCGGAGGAATGGGGGAGTATATTATAATTTTATATGACGTTGTAATCGTAACAAAGATTTTGAAATTTCTAAGGCCTGCTGTGAGGAAAGATTAAAAATATTGATCATATTATTGTGGTTTTGTTTGCATAATATTTAAAAACACATCGATAAAAATATTTGATAGAAAATTCGTTCGTTGCTTTATAATATTTTATTATATTACAATTACACTAACATCATAACGAAGAACCTTTTGTGTCTTTGTTTCCTGTTTATTTTTTCAGAGATTTATGTGAAAATTACTAACCCATTTGGATAAGTTGAGCTTACATACAAAATGTCAATTTTATTATGTAAGTTTTTTGCTACAAAAATATGAAACATAGCTTATTAAATATTACACCTGCGAGAAAGTTCTTAATTTTATGCAAAAATAAAACGATATTTGATTTAATTAAAAAAAAAAATAAGAATTGAACTATTCGAATTTAAATCACCACCGAATAAGAAGCGCACTGAAAAGTGTAGAAAAGTGAAAATACGGGTACTTAATATTGAATAATGTACTAATAAATATATTAATTTGAAATCTTGAAGTTAGTTTTGAAAGTATCTAATAAGGTTTTTCCAATACAGAGAATAATGAGCAAGAAACAAGAAATGGTCTAAATACTTGACATTTAAACCTTAATGAAAGATTTGCTTTATTTAACAAAAGCTCTGGGTGATTTAAAAAAAATTATTTATAGCAAAATTTGTATTTTCGTCACTTCGTTGCAAAGTTAAATAAAATTCATTAGAACGCCATTTGGGGTAATGAATTGACATATTTGTAATTACAGAAAATTTAATAGATTTCAAAACTTTTAACGTGAAACTAACTAGTTTCACTTAGTGAAATAAATGAAAAATAGAAAAATTTAATTCTTTGTTATATGAGTATGAGATCATAGTATGTTAATATTAAAATACTAGTAATATGCTATTTGATCACCATTTTCAAATCGCTGCCTTGTTGATGTACAGACGCTTAAACGTTCCATAGAATTAATCATCATGGAAACGCTTAACTGAAACTGGAAACCAAATATTGTTAACTGCAAATTTTATCAGACGATAATAATAATGCTCATATTGTGAACAAGATTTAATGAATGGATACATGTTCGAGTTTCGATACTGCGGTATATATATATATATATATATATATATATATATATATATATATAATGTATATGTATATTTATATATATATATATATATATATATATATATATATATATATATATATATATATATATATAAATATATTATGCTTGCACTAACAAAGTCAAGCTTTACATGTTTCACTGTTAAGCTTTACGTATTTAAACTCCTTTCATATATACTATACATTATTATGCTGACATTCACGGAAGCAGAGCATTATTAATAAATGTAAAAAATGGGGACACTACTCAAACGATGTAAGTTGAAGAGGGGCCGGTTTATTTATTGTCTTCTCATCCGCAGATGTACCCTCGACTCCGACTATGGACATCGTTTAGGCGGTAAGTAACTGGGAAGGCAGCATAATTAAGCTAATTCTATGCGCTTGAAACCACAGAACATAGTATAAATACAGTAATAGGAGGGTTTTATTTTAACACAGCTAATTTAAACTCCCCTAAACTTGTAAAATTACATCGATTCAGCAATAACTAGCAAGCTAAAAAATAGGTTTCAGGCTTTCCCTTTGGAAATACTTTTCCGATTTTAATGAAAGCTATAGGTACTGTCAAAATAAATATAGCCTGCAGTTTTTACGGTTCCAGTCATGTTAGTTTTTCTTTAGTTTTTATAGGATCTAGGTTTAAATTTTTCGGTAACATATATCTATCATAAGCGGAACAGATTTCCGAGCTCGGATACTATCACTTTTTCGTTGTCGTAAGTGCTATAAAATAAAAAAGTCCGTAGTCAATCGAATGACGTATGTAGTAACATAAAAACAATTATAGATAATTTACATAACCTGTAATGTAATGAGCAAATCTGAATAGGTAAATCCTGAATAGGTAAATATAGCTGTGTAGCTGTGTTCTGGAAAATATGAATGAATGGTATAATGAGAACGATGCTGTTTTACCAGCAACGTTCTTGATGATTGATAGCACAACGAAAGCAAAATGTATGTATTTAACAGACATTTAGATCTAAGGTGTTAACTTTACGGTATCCCATTTAATTAACCACCATTGATTAGTTGTAACACGAAGGTTAACATTGATAATTCAGTCTAAAATCGTTTAGTGCACGGTTTAATTGCGAGACTAGGTCAAAGCGTACTAATGAAAGTTTGAATAGGTCGGATTCGCACAGCGGATTGAATGCCGGGTACTGGGTACCGGGTTGGCGTATAAAGTTAGTAATTGGATTATACCGATGTAGTCCAATTATTGTAACCTTAGGGTACTTACATTTTGAGTTCAACCATAACCGTTAACAAATGAGCTTAGTAAATAAATGTAAACTTCAATTAGAATGAGTTCATATAGAAAATTTTCTTTGTATTTCTTATCCCCATCTATAATAATAACAACCTACCTATTCCATACCCTTATTTTACATCTCTGTGTTGTTAGTTGGTATTTGTTAGTGTTTTATTTACTTTTTGTTACTAATTGTTAGTATAGTTAGTCATCACTTTCCGAGATATGAATCCTCTCCCTGGATGAAAGCCTCCTCCATCCTCTTTCCAAATTCCCGCTCTCTCTCTGTCTATCTCGAGTCAGCCAGCCTTTTCCTGATCTTTTGGTTATGTCAACAGCTCTCCGTCTATTTGACCGGCTTATCTTCCTTTTTCTGTTGATTCCTTCCACCTTGTTTTTTAAATAGTCCATCAGTTATCAGTATATCGTGATGTATGACCGGCCCATTCCTATTTTAGCTTTGAAGCTTGTGTAAGAGCATCAGTTAGTTTTGTTTAATGTTCTATTATTATATTTTTAATTTTATGTGTTTCTCTTGTTTTAGTATGCTTCTCTCCATGGCTCTTTGTATTGTTCGTATCTTTTCTTTTACTTTATTTATAAAAACCAATGTTTGGCATCCATATAATAAACAAGGCAACATATAGGTATCAAATATAATTTTTCTCATGTTTATAGGATAATTTCCTTTAAAAAATTCCTTTTAGTGACCAGAATTTTTACCTGCTTAATTTTATATACGATATCTGTTTACCTAAATATATATAGTGGTTGACATATTCAATTTCTGCTTGCATCGATAGGTAGTTTGCGGCAGTTAGTTATTAATTAATTTTTATTGAATTCATCTCTAAACTAGATCGAACTTTATTGGTTTAATGTGTTTATTATTTCTTTCAATTCTCGTAAAGTTTCAGTTTGCTCCACGATATCATCTGCGAATCTAAGGTGGTTTAAGTAGTGATGTATGTTTTGAAATTTGTTTTCCAACACGATAATAAAAACTTTGGTGACAATGTCTTACTCCTCTTTCTATTTTCATCTATATTAATGTAAAATTGAAAGATTTGTTTATTTGTTTGTTGCACTAGTCTCTGGAATCTTACGTCTGATTACAAAAATTAGAAACTCGAATTTCTCGTTAGAAAACCCATAATTTGAAGAACATTTTAGGCTATATATTATAATGCTACAATTCTTGGGGACAGAGTTGTGACGAAAATGTGATAGAAGACGGGGAACATCGCTTAAACTGTGCAAGGTAGAGAGAGGTCGGCTCATTTATTTACTGAACATCTCTAATATTCTCGCTGATATACTCCCAATTTTGTCTACTAATGTTTGGGGGGTTTAATGACCACGAGAAGGGCAGCATAATTAAAATGATTCTACATGAATGAAATAGGGGACTCAGCTAGTATGTCATAAAATTCAATGTCTGTATATTCATCAGTTCGCTTATAAATTAAGTTATGTTGCATTCATTTTAATATGGTTTTCTGTATAGTATTGAGTGTTTACGGGAAAAGATTTCTGTGTACAAAATATTTATGTAAAATCAGGTTACGAAACTAAGTCAATATTCATGGTGGCGGTTGAGTGCAAGCTTGAGCGTTCTGGAAGGCAGACGAGTGCGAAGCACCAAGAGGCGCGAGGATGGATGTGGAAACTGTGAATAACAAAAGCTAATATTAAACAAAGTTATTTTAAGGGTTACTTACTGATTTCGTCATGGCCATTCGTCTATAACAGCCACATATTTTTTACCGTTTTCGTTATAGGCGCATGCAAATAAATGTTTCTAAAATGGGTCTTAATTAATATCTTACAAAATATTATTTCATTTTTTAACGTGTAAACATAGCAGCATGTGACCCTTTCAAACTTTATAAATATTGAGTTAAAAAGTTTAAAAACATTGAAAACTCTAGTAATGGATTTGAATGTTTAATTATCTCAGTTAATTTGCATCAGTGATTTATAAAGATGTAGATAAATATGACACTCTTCATTTTGCATGTACCGGTAAACACTTGGACGACATTTTACACCAAATTAATTAGTGAAGTGTAACTTATCTCGGGAAAAACGGACGTAAGGCTGGGAATACAACAACCGTTGTAGTCCCAGCTTATGTGAGGTTGTCTTAAAGTGACCCCAATGCTCTCTGTTGGCCCCGCTATAGATTAAAATAGGAAAATTCGGCGAAACAGGGATTACATGATTATGAACTCTTTATTAAAGTCACCCTACAGTCGTGATATAAACATGTATGGTTTTAATTTTATATAACAGATTCATGATGATTTGGTAATTGTGTGTAACAGATTCGTGATGATTAAATTAAAAAATTAGAAAAATTATATTTATTATAATATGTACATTATAAGACAAATAGAGATTCAAAAAAATGATTGAAATACACCAATAATTATTAGAGGAATAATTTTAAATTTTTTTTCAAATGTAACATTGATACAAACGCGCAGCTATTGACGCTGTTTATTTAAACTCATTTTTATATCGAAACTGCATCAATGTAAGTCTTTATTAAGTTTATATTTTCAAAGCAATGAAGAAAAAATTAACGTATTTTGTGTAAGAACACAACTAGAAACATTAATATAAACTAGTACTTTGTAATAAACCTGTCCATTCAACTGTGTAGTTAGGTTTGTTTAATGTGATGAAATTAAAAGTAGTTACTTATTAAAGCTGTATTTGCGGTCAGGTCTATTTCGGTGATAGTGCCCACTCATAATTGTATGGTTTTATTGTAGTATCGCTGGGAATAGTGAATCTGATGTTTCTTCGATTGTATCGGAAGAAACGTTGTACAAACGTTTTGTACAAGACTTCTTTTGTCTCGTTACGGGTATAAGAATGGTAATGGATATGCAAGAAGTGCACCCGTAACCAGGAACTTCTTATTCTTCAGATTTGCATCGTATTCAATTTTCACGAATAATATTCTCAGGTGGTACTTTTTCTGTCACCTACAATACCTTTTATATGAAGTGGGGCTTCATATTCTAATAATGAAATTATAGTAAATTAATATGCCGTATTATGAGTAGATTATTAGCTACATAATTTTATACACACATACATATGATTGATAAGAATGTGGCTTAATAAGTTTATTTTCAAAAACTCTGATACCGAATATTTTTAATAATAAAGGTTAAGTAGATAGGATAAAAATGAGGATACATGTAATAAAAATGGTGATGCATGATGCATGAGAATGTAAAAAAAAATCGCTCAGATACCATAATTATTTCACATTATGATATAGTTATTGTTTCAGTTGATTTAATAAGTTAGTTTTATAATTTTTCTGCACATTCATTGATAGTCAACATTTAAGAGGTTAATATTTTTGACATGTAAATATTTGTTTAATGACACAGGCTTTCACGTATTAACACGAGACGCGTAGATACGTGAAAGCCCTTACATTTAATATAGCTTACTAAAAACACCGTAGCACCTTTTAAAATTTCCGTCAAAAAGACGGCGTACAAGACAAGTTCATCTACTTACAATGGAAAAGATCACAGTCAAATTTATTTTTGACAAGTATTAAGAGAGTTTTGCATATTTAAATCTAGAAAATTAAGGTAAAAATAGTTTTATAAAACATTAAAACGTCTGTTATCGATTTCATATAATATATACACATACGTTGTCTTTGTTGCACAACTTTTTGAGAAGAATAATGTTTTTGTGCATTGATTTCACACCTAAATATTTAAATATTTTTAGATTGCAGCCAAGATACCTCTCTGAGGAATAATTGTTTTGCTATTTCATTGACATTCATTTTGTAATTCATGAATATTTCATTTTTATGAAAATATTCATGAATTACAAAATGAAAACTTCCTCGTGAATCAATTTATCCGCTAATGAAAACCGAAAAAGAAACTCATTTAGTGTATACTGAGGAAATTGTGAACAGAGACGGGGTACTTTTTTTATAATGTGTGGGTACTGAAGAAAAAACGTTTAACTCTGCTGGACACACGTTAACTGTTTACTTAAATCTCTGTTCTATATAAATTTTGTTGTAAACATCTCTGTTTTATATTTTAAAAAAAAAATTAAGATATGCTATTTATGTACATTTATTTATATGATTTTACACTTAGTTGTTTTCTACGTATGGGTAAGTTGTATGGCTGAGGATTACAAAAAAAATTCAGGCGTACAAATTCATATGCATACACACAATAACGAAGTCTAAAGTAATTTCACTTCCAACATACTGCACTACACGATTATATTTAGATAATAAATTTTAATCTACACTCAATATCTTGTATTCCTGATCGAATCGCGCATTTGGATTCGATCAGGAATACGAAGAATTTACGTAATTGAGTAGAAACGTATAATAGTTTTTCAGTAATCAGTATTAATGAAACGTATTCGCAACAGGCCCAGCATTGGCCAGTAATTTGGATCATTTTACGTTTCAAAATTGTACAAAATAAATTTTCTTCTGGCCAACGAAGTGTGTTATTACTAGTGATAACAAAGCAAATAGACACGTTATTGCTGTTACTTCGTTATTTTATACGGATTAAATTATTGAGTGTCAAAACTACTTATGTCTGAAGAGTAGAAGTGCAAATTACTGTTTATTACAATGCGTTATTAAGTTTTGTTGCTATTGCTACTTTTTCATTTTGTGCGAATTAAATCATCAAAGGTACATCATCGTAAATCATCGTAGTTATGTTTAAAGAGTAAGTGGGTAAATTACTATTCATTATACTGCATTATTACGTCCCGTTATTAAATCATCATAGATATGAACTAGACACGCTTAAACAGTAGATACTACTATCTGCTCTTACGTGGTATTAAATTACTATTTTTTTTAAAAGTAGTCGTATTTATATAAAATTTACGCTTAAAAAACTTATCCAATTGAACTCTTCCTAAATTGAACCTGACTTGTTCGTTGTTATATATATTTATATACATACACTATATATGCATATAAAAATACATATTTTGAAAGGGTAATAAAGTGACTTTTGATGGAACTATACAATTTAAAATAATTACCTCATGTTACTTTTTAATTAATATTTTACTACAAATTCCAAAGAAAATTAAATAATATAAAATAGTATAGAATATTAAATAGACTTCTCTTGTAATAAATTGTAAAAGATGACAAAATAGGCGCTTATGTAAAATTTATCTTCGCGCTTTTGCTCCAAATATAATTTGGCAATTTGAAGTATCGGAGTGTGCTTTGATAATTACGCAACGTCAATTGTATTCGATGCTGAACTGAGACTGTTTGAGAAGTTGTTACAAAAGATATGATTTATCTAATAGAAAGCAGCAGAATATTTAGCTAACTTTGTTTTTCTTGACATTTGATTTTCCACAAATCTGTTTCAATTTATGATAACTTTCGTTCCAAAGTCGACACGGAATAACTAACTTCAAACATATACTTTGTATTTATATATGGCAAAATGAATACGATAGATTTAAAACGACAGAATCTTGAAAAATTAAAGCTTAGCTTAACGGTACTGGAAATCTATGTAAAAGTATTTAATTTAAGTGTGTAAGCAATAAATGTATCTAAAAATGGGTGTAATCGTTTTGTATGATAAATTAAATAGCTGTGTCATGATTTATATAATAACATTTTAAGACGGGCTTGCCTCTATTTTGGAGATATTTAAGAAGTAGTGGTTTAGGCTCACATAATGGAAGTATTAAAACACAAATATATAATTTTTGGAATTTTTGTCTGTTTGTTTGAAAATGACTCGTACTGAACCAATTCAGGTGAAAATTTGATAAACGTATGGATTGATTTGATATAACGTTTAGTTTTTATTTCATTGGAATCGGTTCTTTCAATGAGAAGATATGCGAATTTACTATCTTCAAAAATTCAGGTATACTGCACTAGTTCAATAATGATGTATTTTAAATCGTATATTAAAATTATCCATACGAATATATATCGGCGTAATGGGCATGGCCAGAAGTGAAGTAAGTAGGGATGCGGGAGAGGTACGTACCTAACTAGTCAATGTAAATAAACACGGGCTGGTGATGAAGACAGAAGTCGGTATTGGTTACCTTTCGCACATTACATTTTTCAGTGTTGTTTTTATTCGATACAAGTGTACTTTATTTCCTCAATTAGCTAAAATGTAAATCTGTTGTGAATATACATAATATATTTACTTTTATTGTTTTTGCTTTTGTAGTTTAGCATTAAGCTGCAAAAATTTTATGGTTATACATTTTATTTTCTGTACCTATAAAACAACCGTCGAATAAACTTGGCTAAGTAATAAAAATTTGAAGAAAAAATTATTAGCGGAGCATAATAGAGTAATAGAACATAAAGGTATTGATTTTAGAATTTAAGTCTGTTTTTATTGTTGTTGATGGAATTTTGTTTTATTGTCTTTATAGACATCACGTGAAAACTACTAAATCAATTTGAATGGTGTCCTTAGAAGTATATGAAGATCAACTAGAAGTAACATATAGATTTTATTTCACCGCAATTAGTTCACCTTATACGTTTATGCTACGTTATGAATAACGCTATATATATATTAAACGGAGCACTGAACTTTTCCACCTGAACATATATTGGCGAAACGAAACGCCAGATGCGAAATGTGAAGTGGTGTGGGAGAGGTAGGTAATTAAGAAAGTAATTTGAATGCAGGCGGACACATGAGGGCTGAAGTCGTTGTTGGTCATCTTCTGCACATAAATTTATTTCAATGTTGCGCGTATTCGACATAAGCATACTTTATTTCTTCAATTTGATTGAAATTTCAATTGATAGTGATTACTTATTTCTAACTATTTTTTAGGTCGAGTATTAGGCTGTATAAGTTTAATTGTTGCGTACTTTATTGTATATATATATAATAAAACTGTGTGTGTGTGTATATTGTCTGTAAACTGAAATTATTAACGAAAACATGATATAAAGCTAGAAAACAAAAGAACAGAACACAAAATTATTGTGTTTATAATGTTTTTTCATTTCTCCGTGAGCCTATTTTATTTGTTTTCACATCACAGAAGAATAGCTAAATGGCGCTGTGTGTATTAATCCTAAAGTTAATAATATTTTCTACAGGTTCTAACACTATTACGTTTATTGACCACACATAAACTTTCAATGACTGTATTTTACTTTAGTGGCGTAACTCAACATATACCTATTTATAGTTTACCGAGATATCGCTATTTGAAGAATAAATCATCACCAGAAGTAGTTATAAGTGTAAAATCAAAGTATGAAAAGCAGGATTAGGCCAAATTGTACGTAAAATTTTTTTCCAAATTCTTATTTAAAAAAAAATTATGTTGCGATATGAAAAATATTATAGTATGAGTTAACCCAGCATAATTCGACCAAAATCTATATAATGCAAGCAATATTCTTACATAAGAAAGGTTTCTTACGTATAAATGTTAATTTCTAGTAGTTATTTTACGTACAAAGAAAGTTTTACTTGCTAAAATTTACCAGAAAATATTTCGCGAAACGTGAGTTAATCATTTCCTTATTTATGATAAATTCGGGCGTTTTTAAGTTTATATTTGCACCTTAATTGAATTACATTTAAAAGATGCGACGGGACTTATATATTCAATGGATATTTAGAGAGTAAATTCTCGTTGAAAAATCTTTTTATTTTTTTTTTGTAATTTATCATGACAAATGACATTCCTAGTCATAGCTTATATTATCGCCATAAATTTAAAAAAAATATGGGATGATTTTTTTACATTCTGCTTGTATATGCTTTATTACTCACTGGTGCGCCAGATTTGAGTTTTGAAGTCAGAAGTAATTACAATTCGGATAATTGTATAAGTCATTAACGTTTTATATAGCTTTTTCAAAAGAAGAAATATTCCTCTAATCTGTCCTTTTTCGTCCGCTTCCATTGGTTTGTAGATATGGGTGAAGACACGTTACGGGTCGCATTTCTTGGCCGATTTTTATGATTCTTTTGTATCGATTAACCACCAAAAAATCTTGGTTTTTACAATTACTTTCAAATAGTTTAATTTTTATAAATAATTTTCTAAAACAATTAATTTTTTTCGTGCTAGGCTTAGGCTAGGATTGTTCTTAGTTTTCATTCTGAGTGGATATTTTTACTTCTCTCTGCTGCTGCTTGCTGTTTTTATTTTTTTTTCATTTTTAACCTTTTAGTACTATTAACTATTTTTATGAACTATGAGACCAGAACGTGTGTTGATTAAATCCATGTGGCCGTTTTTGTTTAATGCTCCTTACCCATGCTTAAGAAATTTATGAAGAGTTACACGTTTCAAAGCGAGAAAATAATTTACTCTTTTAAAATGTTCCATTTTCATTTAACTGTGGAAAAATATTTTATAATTTACATTTTTTCGCGTAGACTTTGCGTATGCTAATTTATCAAAGTCCTTAATGTCAGTTACTTGATTCAAATACTTTTTTTAATGATGCGCGATAAGCTTAATTATGTATACTTTGGTTTTCATTAGGAGTGAATGTTATTTCACGTCATTATTTATAATAACTCGCTACGTGGCGTGTAATCGATTCACTAGTTACAAGTTTCAATCCAATCGACAAACTGAACTGATTTTTATAAATGCGTAATTTTCGTCGTTAAAATGCTATGCCTGTTACCTGTGACTAGCTTGCTATGTATATTGCAAGCATGCGGCGTATGTCGTTTCTCTCTCACTCGCGTATTTATGTCCTACCGGCCGATCAAGCGGGCTGAGAGTTCTCGAGTGAGCGAGAGCGAATGGCACGATTAAATATGAAAACATATGTTGATGAATGACAATAAATATTGGATAATTTTTTATTATGAAAGTACTTGTGTGTATTTTTTTATTTTTGTTACAATTTAAATGTTATAGGTGTAATTAGTGTGGTTCGTATAAATAATGTTAATAAAAAAAACTTAATCATCATCTCTCAATTTAATTCAACAACCTAACTCGTACAGGACGAACGGCGAGTATTAGTAGATTAAGAAAAGAAGTGTAAAAAGTAAAACAATTTATGTGGAAATATTGAAAAAGTGTAAATACACGAAAAACTCAAAAAATAGCTCGTCAACTGTAAATATTTTAAATGATTACAATCATTTAAAATATACAATCAAATGAACTTCCAAATACGCTTGCATTTATAATAATCATAGTTTTAATAATCATAGTTATAGAGACAAATAAGTATATTTAATGCAGTTAGTCCTAAGTTAAAATAAAGTATGAAGGGAAGTTCATTTGTGCTAGTTAGTATTACTTTATTGATGTTATAGTATAGCTACAAAAAATTAGCTTGTAATATGGCTTGTGATAAGTAAAGTAGCCGCTAAATATTATCATTTCGTAAGTAACTGTTATACTTGGTAGAATTCATTAACCTAGACAAAATTAGTGTAACAGAATTTAAAAAAACTATCTAAAACTTGTTTTTAAAACAGGTGACAACTTCCACGTCACTTGTCATGTTAAATTTCGCGAAAATCACGTAGCGATCCACGTTCAGTTTCCGTACATCAAAAGGAGAAAACTGGACTTTTATTCCATTTGCCCATCCATCTGCCCGTATCGTCGTTTTTCTCAGAAATTCTCACTTCATGGCGAAAATTAGAAATTGGTATGCACTTAAAATGTTCATTAAAAATTGTAAAGAGGTCAAAGGAAAGAGAGAATTTTTTTCCATTCATGTACCATTTGAAAATTCTGGTTATAAAAATTAAAAAACAGTTTTTCATAACTTATATAACTATTTAGAAAATGCTAAAAGCATGAAAAGATATTTTCCCTTCCTCTATATAAAAGTAATTTCTTATTTTAAAATTGAATATTTTGATTAATGTGGTTTGCAAAAAACGAAAACAACAATATTTATTTAGGTTATTTCGATATATCAAGACAAAATATTTACATTATTTTGTTTGAAATATTGAATATATTTGGCGTTAACTTTGTAGAAATTCATTATTCACAATTAAATTAAACTAACTTTAAGTTCTTTACCACGACATAGGCTTCGTTGTATTACAACATCTTCAGGCGGGCTATTAGCAAAGGTTATTTTGTTTCATGTACTAAGAAATATGACGAACATAAAATATTATGACCCACAAAAATATATAAAAAAATTGGTTTATCCAAAAGGATGATTACTGCAACTTATAGACCTGAGATTTCAAGAACGTTGATAATAAGAAAACATACACAACAGAAATGACTTTTAGGTATATTAAGCACCTTTTAAAAATCTTCTTTAGTTTGCGCAAGGAACGTTTATTTCTATTGTCCATTTGAATTCCTAAATAATAATCGTACGTTTCAAGCATATGGCCAATATTTATATTGATCAAGCTTTTGAGGACATCGGTGTATTCTGTAAATCCTAGTAGTATGAAGATACCGGTTAATTATATGTTACATTGCAGTTTTAAGCCAAAGTGTATTCATCTTCTCCGAAAATCTCGCAAAAAAAACAAGTGTATCAGACTAAATTAATGTTGGAATTACAAAAATGTGGGAGTGAATATAAAATGACGTGCACAAATTAATCCATTATTATTACGAAAATAACAAAATATTTGCATCGTTATTTTTTTCGGAATAGGCATTTATGTATGTTTATCAAAGTCAGGGATTTTGTTTGTTATCATTAGAAGATTTAGAAGGTTAAATTTTCCTGTGCGATGACACTATCAACAGATCCATCAACTGGTAACGAAAATTACGTTGTCATTACAAGACCTGACACAATTGGAATAAACTTGATGAAAGAAACCTCACGACCTTGGTCTTGATAAGACATGACGCACTGCAAGCCGATTCTTTTGCAGACTTTGCTGCAATAAAAGCTAAAATTTGCATGGAACATAGATTACGACATTCGTTGTAATTCTTATTTCGAATAACCGTAATATCAACGGTTGTAGTTATACGAATAAATTTTTCAATCCATTTCAATTTCATGTCGTATGACGGAATGAAAAAAAATATACAAAATAAAATTATTAAATGAGATAATTCTTTGCCAAGGACTTGTAATAATTGAATATTTTATATTTCTAAAGTTGTGTTTTCTCCAAAATCCATGTCAAAATCCATTCATTATTTTCGATATCGTAGAAAAGAGGAAGGGTATTTTTATCATTTACATCAACACTTTTCTTTTCTTCACTATTCGTTCCTTTGCAGACACTGTATCAGTTTCTTTCATTGTCTTTAATGTATCTTAGATACACATATTTTTAGGTCATGAATCGTCCTTATGTCCCAACCTGATAGCTATACTGGTACATATTTTCATTGCACGGTAATTAATGAAACCAGGTAAGTTCTTCGGAAAATCGAAGTGTTTAAAGAGGATTCGAGAATAGGATTAGGATTTTATTTTCTGACAGAATTATGAACCTCCACCCTTCCTACTCCATCAGTTAAAAATCCTTTATATTCTTCAATATTTTGGTTTAGAATTCAATTAAATCAGAAATAATTTGAATTTGTTTCTTAGACGCTGGTTTTCCAAACTTTCGTTTTTCCTCTTTTCACAACAGAAGGTGTCATTTCAATAGACTGTTCTTTAACATCCCTTAAAACTATAAGAGAAATGGATATATTTCATCAATTTCTATGATTTCGTTACACAAATTCCAATTCTCTTTATTAATCAAGGCAGACAAATATAGAGAAATTTTCAACATTGTTTAAATTCCTGAATATTGTAATAAACTAATTTCCATTCAAGCGTAAATAAATGATATAGCTAGTGTTTTGATAAATTGAGGACATTATGTGAACAGAATTTATATTCAAGGTTTGCCGTAGTATTAAATGTGTAGTTAACTAAAAGCGACGTGGCGTTAACCCAATAGTTTGCGGTTCACCTTTTTCGGGCCATTTCTCTTATGTATTTCAGTTAAGCTAAACCCTTTCAAGTTTGCTGTAAGTCTTGTTCTTAATCAGTTTTACTTTGGTTCACTTCTTGATTTAAGGAATCATAAAGTTATAGAGTTGTGGAAAAGGTAATGGAATCGTTCAAATATTTGGTTCATTGTTTTGGCAGCAGTAGAAGTTGTAGTTTGAGGTTCTTGTCCTGTCTAAACTTTATTATTTTGTTGTATTTAGAAGATCAATACTTAATTAAATTTGTGGAAGCAACTTACCATTATTTCTTCACAATAATTTTCCAATATTTTTAAATAGCAAACTTTTGGTAATATTAAGTCACAATCAATTGTTTTGTATTTCATTAAGGTAAGATTATAAACGGAACTTTAATTTTTCAAAATTTGCTGTTAAGTATATATTAGAACATATATAATTTTTTAAACACAGGTATTCAATTTCACGTTGCTTTGGTGAGGTTTTTTATTTAAGTGTTTAGGAGTCCTAGCTCTATGAAATTACTTATTATCCCTTTTATTTATATAACAGGACTATTTTGTAAGTTATTATCATGAAAATAATGTAGCGTTATTGGACTGCGAAAAAGAATTCGTTATAATTAGAAGAATTTATTGTACTGAAAAATGAACAAAAAACAAGATATCCTCATGATAAAAGAGTTTATAAAATAGGTACTCTACAGGGATTTACAGTCCATAAATATATTATTTTGCATGGAAGGTACAGTGCATAATCAATCATATAACCATTATGTTACATCATGTATGTGCTGAAACATAATGGTTATATGATTCACCATATATAAGGTAATACAATTTTACCGCTAAACTCTATAAGAACTAAATTTCATTTCCAGTGTAATGGCTTAATGAAAATGGGTAATTGTAAACGAAACTTTATAAAGATTGCACACTTTACAAATTGTCCACCTAAAGATGTTGTCATACAACGAAACTTAGGTGGTTGTTAAGAATTTGAATAAAGTAGAAATAATACTACATCACGTAATTAGTTGTGAATAAAAATTAAGTGAAAGAAATTCATAAAAAAGTATTTCTTTTTTCTTATAACACCATATATGAGTAATTCTGGCATTTAATTCTGTACGAGTTTGTATTGTGTTGTAAGATTTTTTTTGAATCCTATTATCGCTTCTTCTCAGGCATAATGTAATAAATAGTTTAAAGTAAGCTGTGGAAAAAAATTCTAAACGCTTTTAAATTTTTTAAGAACCTTTGTGGGAAAAGGTTATTTTTTTCCGCTAAACTACACATAGATATACGAACATAACATAAGTGTCTAAATTAAACATAGGAAATTATTTCTCTTATTTACTTTCCTTCTGAATTAAATATAAATATCTAAACTAAAAATCAGTGTACTTATGAGAGGTGAATGCTCATTTTCCTGATACTACGCGAATGAAGCCGCGCACAAAATTTGGTGATGTTATAATAATAACAAATTAGACATTCGCGAAATTTTTAAGCAGTGTGGTAACTTCTTAATTAAGAATCAGGCTGATATCGTAAGAAACCAAGCGTCTTTATTTATCATGTTTGTGCATAAATTAGAACGAAAGCAATAATTATTATAATAATATTAATAACGATTAATGAATTATCAAAATTCTACATAACTCTAATTATCTGTTGCGACTTCGTCTTCGTCGACTTTTGTCGATTCTTTCTGTGTCCGCAATTAAGTAAAAAATGTTACGAAACATACGATAGTTCTCAATCGTTTGGGAAAAGTCTCTGCCAACCGTTGTGGAAAAATCTGTATCAAAGTGCGCACTCGTCAAATATATTCAGTTAAATGCACAGAGTCACCAGTATGAATTCTAGACACGCTTCTTGGTACCCATTTTACGTTAACATAAGTATATTAGTAATATCGTGACGATAATTATTCTATTCGTTTATAAAATTCTTCTAGTCAAATAATTTTAAAAAATAATTGAAGGCACGAAATTTGCCATAACACATTTCCATATTCAGATAACAAACCGAGACAAAAGATTTACAAGAATCCTTCATCAATTGTATAGTGTCTCCTTATCTACCATACATAATTATGCCTTCCAAACCCTGACCGTTAGCAGCCCACAGCATTGCTCGAACACTATTTTGAAACTTAACACAAATAGAAATTCACTATTACTTTTGCTAAATCCAATATTTTTGATAAGTTTGTTGTTGGTTGGTTGATTGAGTAGTATTTGAAATTTGAAAACGTAGTCAAAACACAGTCTTTGCAATGTCGACGATTTTGTGGGAAAGAATTTTTCACTGAATGATCACCTATTAGAGCTCGCATAATGGCGAGGGAATCACTAAAGATGCCCTTGGCTGAATTGACTTGACTATACTTGTATAAATTAAAAAGCTGTAAGCAGAATCTTGTGTAGAATCCGCCTCTGTCTTTTTATTCGTCGAAATTATTGAATTTGTAGTAATGTAATAAATTTTGTCCATTTCCAGTTTTCCTTGATTTCGTAGATTTGCTAGTATGTTTTCATAGTATCTTCTCTTAGGCGATAACTTGTTATAGTATTTTATCAGCCAGCGTGACGTGATTAGAATCGATTGATCTAGAGAAGGAAAGTAAAACTTGCATTCTCTTTAAGAAATGGAAATCACAGCGAAGTAAAAGACAGCGTTCACATCTGCTTATAAACTTTGCGAATGTATAATTTGATATTATTATAACATCACCAAATTGTGTCCGCGGCTTCATTCGCGTGGTATCAGGAAAATGAGCTCTCACCTCACATAAGTACACTGATGTTTAGTCTAGATATCTATATTTAATTCAGAGGGAAGGTAAATAAAAGAAAGAATTTCCTATGTTTAATTTAGATACTTATGTTTGTTATTTGTAGTTTCGAGGAAAAAATTAACCCTTTGCCATAAGGGTATCTTTACATTTCAGAACATAAAAATAATAAAATAAGGATGTGGTAAACCTTACTAAACTTAAAATCTTAATTGAAAGGCAATTCGGAAGCAAAACTGAAATTGCCTTTACTTTATTGCAACTATAAAGGCGTGTTACGATGAATCCAAATAAAAAATTATCGAATAGACGTAAATGAATTTAAGAAATTTATTTGTTAATATTATGTTCCGTCGAATTAGCACTATTGTTAAAACTTCATATTAACCTTTTGTTATTTTAACATTTGCATGTGTAGCTTCATTAGTGGCCAAAACGTAATAATAAAAGAGATTAAATGAAACTACGTGATGTAGTATTATTTCTACTATCTTTAATTTCTTTACCACGACCTAGGTTTCATTGTATTACAACATCTTCAAGCGGTATATTAGCAAAGATGAGCAAAAATATTAGCAAAGATCTTTGCTAATATCCCACCAGAAGATGTTGTAATACAACGAAACCTAGGTCGTGGTAAAGAAATTAAAGATAGTAGAAATAATACTACATCACGTAGTTTCATTTAATTGTGAATAATGAATTTCTACAAAATTAACGACAAATATATGCAATGATAAAAGAGATAATAAAAGCCATTAAAAAGTTACGTATTATTCGTAGTAATTTGAAGTAATTAAATTTTGTGTGTATACATTAGTCATGCATGAAAAAACACGCAAATAGACAAGTGAAAATGTCAAAAAATGGTCTTTTTCTTTTCTATATATGTAACTAAGGGGTTATCTATTTATAAACATTTGAACTTATTTTTTTAAATATCTTTAATTCAGACAGGACGAGATGCTACAATTTATTACCTTCAATGATTTAATATATGTTTATATCATCATTTGTAAGATCAAATATTACACACCTCACTTTTTATTTTGTGTTAAATAAAGAACTAAGGGAAAAAGTTAAAAATAAGCAAAAGTTAAACACAGCAGAGTAAACAGAAAGGGCAAGAACACCGCACAGCACTAAGGCCGAGAACAGACGCAAAGTATGAAAAAGGGACATTTTGTGGAAAGTTGTTTATAAAAATTAAACCAGTTTACCAATTTATTATCAAAAGGAATTAAGAAAATCTGTCAAGAATTGCAAGCTGTAGTCCGTTTTTATACGTACATACGTACATACGCATATACGTATATACGTACATACGTACATAATTATGTACGTACATATAAACGGACGGAAATGCATGTCATTGGTCAAAGACAAAGTAAAATCATAATAAATATTTCAAACAATTAAAAAAGTATCATTTTTAGAAGATCATCATGATCTCCTTTTTCCAAAATTTTATTAATAGTTTATTACTTGTAAAATTGCCTGCATCATAATTACACATTCTACATGTCGAACTGACGTATCAGATATTCGTTTTCAATTGATCAATAGACTTTAAATATGTAGTTCGTAAATATATTACAACTAGTTGTAAGAGGTGGTACAATTTGCATTTTACGAAGTACACGATTTTTATTTAAAACTCACAATGAATACTGCTATCATTCGTACTCCCGTTATTAGTAATCAGTTTTAGGAATATATATTCAAAATTCATAATACAATTTTTTTTACGTTTGCATTCGTTTTTTATCATAAAAAGAAGACTCGTACTCGATCTCAACAAGTAATCATAATATAAAAACAAAAAACGACTACAATAAAGTAATAAAGTATTTAACCAGATAGAAAACTGAAGATTTGTGATATCGTTCACTTGTAGATGGAGGTATTATAAAAAGTATGTTAAAATTATCAAACACCATGAAAGATACATTTCAATGCATTAGAATAATCCCATTTAGCAATTCGTGTCATTTACTTGCGAAACGTTTCAGTTTCTTTAAGTTTGCTTATTTAATGAAATATGAATACAAAATCCAAAATAATATCAAGTCTTAATATTTTATTCGTACGTAATTTAGAATACGGCACGAGAAATAGAATATAAGGAAGGGTGTGTTTTTCTGATGTTTCTTAACTAAAAAAATTACAAGTTTATCAAATATTAAACATTTTAATAGTTGGCTTATAAATATTTTCAGTTTATTTACAATGTAATTACATGTGGTAAATACTTTCATAACTTATATATACACACTCGAGTTCATAAAATGCTACTTATTTGATAAGTAGCTTATATTGCTAAACCGACGAACAGTTATCACACGTGACACGTCAGGTTAATTTTGCGGTTTACCATTTAATTAATCGTTATGAAAAGTGTCATACCTCGTGGGTTTATATCGCTAACTTTATCCAAAGTTTTGTAATTGTACGGTTTCGTGCAAGTTTAGGTTAATTTGTGCGCGCTAATGTCTCGGTAGGCCCCCGTTCAATGTTTGCTTACGTGACGTGGAAATCGATGTCGCGAGCGTAGAATTACTTTGATATACGAAAGAATTTAAATAACATTAGCCATACGGACAATAACTTAATACCCGTATAGCAGAATACTTACAAAAATACGACATATATTACAATTAGTTAGCATACATTGCTTTAAATTTGAGTTTATTTTTTATTTTTTTGGAATTCATTAGTAGTAATCGGCATTTATTAAACGTAAAGGCAAATCGTGTTATAATATTAATTATAAGCGACATTTTTTTTTACAACAATCGTAGGAAATATTTTAGAATTGCCTTGTACCTTAAAACTTTTAAATTAGTGATAATTAATTTAAAAAAAATAATTTATTTAGTTTGCCAATAATAAGTTTAAAATCGGTCAACTGACTTCAATGAAATTTTGCTTTTAGACAATATACGTCCTAAATTAAAAGATAAGCTATATTAATTACGCTTATTAATAACATAAAAGAGAGAAGTTTTTTGTTTCTCTGTTTGTTTGTCTCTCTTTCACGCTCAAACACCTACAGGGATTTTAATTAAATTTTGCATTTAAGTATTACATATTCTAGCTTAAAATATAAAATATATAGATAGAAATATAAAGTTACAGTATAATTTAAAAAAGCAGATTAGTTAACATAAACGTTTTAAAAAAATTATAACTGTATACAAAAACATTAAATTCGTCGCCAAAGTTAGGTCTTGCAAATTATATTCGAAATAATATTTACCTCGTGACTGCATAAAAGTTCTGAATGAAATTTATTGATATTTTCTTAAAAAAAAATGTATTTTCCTTATACCTTGCAAGTGAAGTCGCTGATAAAAGCTAGTGGAATATAAACTTTGAAAATGGAATTTAAACTTTAGACTATATCAATTAAGTATAGTTTTGTAGGAGCTGCGAGTTACATGTTTTTTTTAATATTTGTGTTATATTTTTAAATTTTGTCGATTAATTTCAATGAAATATTGTGACGAATGTTTTTTTGATAGGTAATATTTTAAATTAACAAATTAAAAATGTTTTTGATATTTATTTTCTATATTTAACCGTTTCAGTTACGAGGACATGCAAATGTTTTCTTGTTAAAATGATTTTTTATAAAGAAATTAAACAACGTAATTATAATCGTTTTTACACGGATGCATGTGCAATATTTCGTGTAACGTTCATAGCTTTTTTTAACTTACATCATGTGTAGAAATTCGCCATCAGTTAACCCAACCACTGTCTTTTCTGCAGTAGATCTCATCTTAATATATGTATTTTTGTAATGAATTATGTTTTTATAAACTGTATAAAAATTGTGGCAATTAAAAATACAATTGATATTCAAAATAAACCTATTTATTGAAATAATTCAAAATGTCATTCATATTCAAAACAAATATGTTTATTATGAGTGTGTCAAGGGATTGAGGATGGAATTGAATATTAGTGACGTTGTATTGCTTTATTAAAAAGGACGTCTCAATGTCTTTCATTAAGTGTATTTCATGATTCTTTATTATGACAGGCATTTAATCCATTCCCAATCTGACTATTTAGTATATCATGCAAAAAAAATTAAAATTGACTAAAAATGAGATTTGCCACAACCAGATGGCTGTTATTTTAATTAAGTAAGCTGTAAGTGTAAAGTTAAAAATTCACCAAAAATGCATTTTTGGACAGATTTGGCATTTTAAAGTGTTATAGCTTTAAACTACTCTATTTTAAAACCAATTAACACGGAATTTTCTTCACGTCTGCAAATTCATTTATTATAGCAAAGGACACCGGCAAAAATGAGCCTGACATTGGAGAAATATAAAAAAAGCTGATAATTTCTAGAATGTAAAAAAAAAAACAAGTCAGCGATTGACAACCAAGGAAGAGTAAAAATAAAATACGATTTTTTACCATAATAGGAAACAAAGAACCTGTTTTCATAAATTATTGTTTTTTAAATATCAATAACTGTTAGTAACCAATAAAAATAACAAAGAAAACCTGATGATAAACATAATAACTTTGGAAACGTTTAAAAAATAATCAATGCCTTAGCTTCTTTAATGTGTAGCTGTTATCCAAATTAATTACAAATGAACTGTTAGCCGACATTGACAACGTTTCTTTTATTAACAAAATGAATCTCTTTTTCTCTCTTATCGAGTTTTATATGATTTTATCGATAACATTGTCAAACCAGTGAGTATAATAGAATAATATGGTTCATCTATGGATATAACAAGACATAATGTGCACTTTGTTTTATTTTGTTATTTTAAAGAATCCCGTAGAAATAACATTTATAAATAATTATTAGAAAGTGTGGTATTAGATATAGACTGAGTGGTATAACATGGTTTCCATTTTTACTTTTAAGTTATGAAACCCTAATAATTTAAATTGCCTTATCGTTATCATTGGTAATTAATACATGAACAATATACTTTGCACTTGTGCTACAGTGCCTTCGTAATATGTGAATAATGATGCGTGATAAATGGCAAGTTTATCGGCTATAAGTTCAAGTGAGTTACTATGAGTAACTCACTTCAAACTTCGGCCTACAACGTGACAACCCCGGTACGTGAAACCGAGGTACTGTCTCTGCTTTGTTGACCCTTTAACCTACGACTTCCCATTAAATTAACGATTATTAAAATAAGTTCACGTAAAGAAGACTGCTTACAAAGTTTAGCAGTGTGTAATTAACAGATTAATTGCCAGATTGGATTAGAAAACATATTAATTTAGTGGCTTTATTCTGAGCCTGTGCTGACGCGTAAGGTGTTTTGATACGTTAATGTATTTTAATTATTTTAACCTTGAGGCACATTGACCATTAAATACCAGGTCACTTCAAAAACATCACAAGTGATAATGGTGACAAAGTTGAGGTTATGGTGGTTAAATAATATTTAACTTTGCAAACAATAATTTTTTTGGATGTTTAAGATGTGTTTTGTAATGCTTAATTACAATGTAATTTGTTTGGTTTGATTTCTTCGTTTTCTATTTTTTGTGACTCTTCAGGTACAAATTAGAATTATAATTTCAAGTGGTATCCTGGTATCACAGGTAGGGTAAATGTATTTAATTGTAGGAATCGAATATTTTAAATTACAGCATTCAATTTTGGCTCAAAGAATGCATGTGGTGTTACTGTAACCTGATCTCAGTTTTTTCAAATTTATCATAATTGCAATAGAATATTTTTAATTTTACGTTGATATCAATAATTCCTGTCGATAATTACTGTGATGTGTTTTGTAATGCTTAATTACAATGTATTTTGTTTGGTTTATCTGTTCGTTTTCTATTTTTTGTGATTTTTCAGGTATAAATTAGAATTAATATTTCAAGAGATATTCTGCACGGATAGAGTAAATATATTAAATTGTAGGAATCGAATATATTGAATTATAGCATTGAATTTGGGCTTAAAGAATACATATGGTGTTACTATAACCTAATCTTAGTTCTTGTAGATTTTTCATAATTTCAAAAGAATATTTTAAATTGTATGTTGATATCAATAATTCCTGTCCATAATTACAAGATGACAAAGTAAATTAAACTTAAAATTTCCTCAAAATTAAAATTTAAAAATATTCTTTTGAAATAATTTTGGCCTATGCATAATTTAAACAGGTCTATAATTTCTGATATTTTAATGGGGTTTAACCGTTTCTTTTCTAACATATCTGAAATAATATTTAGGCAATCCTTTGGTGGGATATTAGAGAATATATTCACCACGTCGAGTGATACTAATTTACAATTGGAGGATTAATTTCTTTACCTTTAGCAAATTCATTACTAAATGTGATATTACAAGTTTAGGTTATTTGTTTTACGTTGCAAAATGTTGAGGTGGGGTCCTTTTGTAGATTTATGAAGTCTTCTGGTTTCAATCGTACACTTTATTTTTACATTCACTTTGTTCTAGAATAACTACAGTGTTGCTTTTATCTGATTTAGCTAAGATGAGTTTATCTTTATTAATTTTATTTTGTAAATTACGTTGTGTCAAAATTTCTTCCTTGATGTGTGTTTTGGCTTTAGAGTATTCTTTACATATTTTATCAGCAGCTTGGGTTAAGTAAGTGCGTTCTGGTTAATGAATGCAAATGCGGTAACTGCTACTACTGATTCTATGTTTTTTCGGGAAGATGCAGCAGGAATATTATATTTAAATACTTTATTTAACAGTTCAATTTCTTTATTATTAAATGCTGATTTTGAGAGATTTTGATTTCTGAGTTTGGCTTTTAGTTTTTTAATGTTATTTAATTGTTTATATGTTAGTTTTTTATTATGGCACTGACTACATTTATTTTTATAGTCTAATTAGATAACATTAGAAAAAATTTAGAATTTTAAAATTAAAATATATTAATAATTTTAACTGATTTTAAATTTATTCGCAATGGTATAGGAAGGAAGTACCCTAAGTGATAAAAAAGAAATAAGAGGACATCCATCCTACAAATATTTGCCAAGATCAACGAATTGTGAAAAGGGTAATTCCCATAATACTGAAATCCTTAATGGGTAACGAGATCCAAATTCATGTCAGCAAAACCACCAGTAAAAGCTAGTAATAGATAAAATTGTATTTACGCCGCAACAATAACTATAAACTCATATATTTTTGGCTATTAATACTGTATCCTGTATTCTAAAGTAACTTTTTCATGATTGGCACTTAAAATAGCGTCAATCTGACTGCGGCTGCATCATGATAAAATATAATAACATAAGTCAAAATTGCTATATCTTCACAAACCATTAAATTACGATTTGCGTCTAATACGTCCCACATTTTACTGCAATAATATCTATCAAATATTTTAAGTTTTATTAAAAAGATCGTATAAAGGAACTTAATTGAAATATTTTTGTTTTTTTTTAATATCTAAGACAATTTCTCATCGAACTAATCGATAATGTTTTTATGTAATTTAATTAAAATTCAATTAAGAAATATATTTATCTTCTGTTTACAAAGGTAAATAAGAAATAAAGCGATGAAATGTACAACGAAGTTGTTTATACTCTTGAAATATTTCTAAACTTTTGACAAAAAACCGAACAATAACTGCCGAAGAATTTCGACCAAGCTAACTTACACTTAATGGATGTCTCTCCATGTGCTAAATCTAAGGGTACCAGAGTTAAAGGTTTTGACGACCTGTCAGTGAGACCAGATTTTGAATATGTTGTTAGATATAAATCTCAGAATTTATTTAAGCTTCGATAACGAAATTTGGTACGAAGTCTTCTGTACGAAGGCTGATACAATAATAAATTTACTAGGTTATACGTCTAATGTTCAGTATATATCTTAAGTTGAAACTTAGCAACAGGTGATCACATGTATCTTGAATCGATTCATGAAAATAGTTTGCAATATGCGCAAATAGTGTCCGTATTTGAACTCGTCTTTGATATTAAAAAAAGTAGAAATATTTCAAATAGATCTTATTATGCAATGTTACCATAAAACTTACAATATTAGATAGATATTATTGAAGTAAAACATGTGATGTATTAGACACTGTCTACATGGACTCTAACAGAAAGTGAGAAAAAACTGGAGAAGAATGCTCTATATATTGTGGACGGAATTCCGACCCAATGAATCCATTCTTTGAGAGCTGGGCAGCAAACAAAGACTATCAAGCACAGTACAAGTTCGTATTCTCACTTTTTTGGACATATAATACGGCGCGGATTCGAATCCATAGAGGGCCTAGTAGAGCAGCAAATCAAATAAAGAAGACCTTCAATGAACTACTGCACGAATGTATAAGTAGAGTTCGCGAAAAGCCATGACACTGTGAAACAAGTCATTAATGTCGACGTGACGACTACGACCACTATCCAAAGAGTGTAACGACGAAGAAGAAGTTTATATACAAATCGTTATTTTGTGGTTTGTGAGGACATAACAATTTTGACTAATTTTATTGTACTTTATCAAGATGCAGCTGTAGTCAGGTAAATTAACGCTATTTTAAGTGTAGATAATGAAAAATTTAATTTTAGAATAAGGTACAGTATTAGTAGTCAAAAAAATTATGAGTTTATAGTTATCGTTACTGTGTAAATACAATTTTATCTATTACTAACTTTTACTGGAAGTTTTTCTGGTAAGGATTTGAATCCTGCTACATATTAAAGATTTCAGAATTGAGGAAATTGCCTTTTTCATAATTCGTTGTTATTAATTTTACGGCTTGACCTTGACATATATTTGTGGGATGGATATTTCTTTTTTATCACTTAGGGCACCTCTTATCCATTCCATTTAGAATAAAATTATCTAGTGGTTAATCTCTAGTGTTAACTACTAACTAACCAATCAAATAAGTAGGAAGCATGAAAAAAATTTAATCGTTAATTGCCCCTCTCTGGTGACTTCAATTACTTAGATTTCGGTACGTGCATCAACAATGTATCTTATATTATAATATTCAAAGGAATTCAAGAATTAACCATGGATTAACATGAACACGTACATCATATTCTGATTATTGTTGAGAGCCGTATGAAGTAAAATGGAAATTTTGTAGTTTTTATTAATATATGAGTGAGCGGAGCGGCGACGTCGGACTCCAGACGGTCTGTGTTCAGAAGTAGCTTGTTCTTATTTAAATAATTTCAAATTTAAAACCGAGTGACATCTTATTTTTCTTCATTCGACTAAAATAAGATGTCATTTTAAAGATGTTCATGTTAAGAAATAAAGTGCAGTTTATTGCTTGAAAGCTCAATTTTGCAGATAATTCTTTTTTAACAAATTTAATAATTATTCCAATATCAAACCTGTCAAATATTGAAGTAAGCAGAACTGACAAAACTATGAAATTTTGTGGTATTTTCTTATCGATGCGCTCAATATCAAGGCTTTCTTGCAGGATGAGGAAACGTCACATCCCTCGTCTTCATTTTTGAAGCCTGTTGCGACCCCTTGCATAAAAAATTTAAATCACCACCGAGGCAGGGCTGTGACATTTCTTTTTAAAATGAGACTTGATTTTTGGGTCATATTTTAGGAATATAGTCTATCACATGGCTTTGAATTCTGATATTAATAAATGTTGTGAAATAAAAAAGGGATTTGATTAAATTATGGCGAAAAGAAGAATTTAAATTGTTCATTTCACCTGTTAAATTTTAACTTACTACTTCACTTGCAGTAATTCTTTTTTATTGTGTTTTGGACTTCTAGATTTCAAATTTTTCTCTATTTAAAATATATCCTAAAATCAGTCTATATATACTAATTCTGCAGATGCTAAGATTTAAATATAGGAGCATTAAAAAATTAGAACTATTCATTAAAATTAAAGTAAATACCGGCATCGGTTCGAGATTTATAAAACTACGAACGACATATTGAGATTACACGTTGTTAGTTACTTTTAGGACGTAAAATATTTTTTTTTAATAAAAAGGAGCATAATCGATGTCCATTAATTAAATAGTAGTGGTTAGAGATTTAAGTAAAATTTTTGCGAAAATATTTTTTTAAATTTTTACGTTGTTTTGAAATGAAGTTACTTTATCAGAAACCATCATCAATATATTTTTTCTAACCTAATAAATATATTATATTATTAAGATGGAGAAATATATAAATTACTGCATATATCTCAAAAATCATGACGTATGGAATATTTTTATAGTTTTACTACGACTAACAACAAAACCCTGTTTTCTTTATAATTTTAGGTTCAGTGGTTTCGGAAATGAGAGGTGGAGGCACATATTTTTATTATGTTTTTTTTTTGGTATATTGAGGCTTATAAAAATATTATTTTCTGATAATACCCCGAACTGTATATGGAATTCAAATAAATTTTCTAATATATAATTACGTATGAAATTTCGGTATGAATGTTGCTGAGAATTATCTATTGAGGCGTATGCGGATAAACGTTCTTTATTACTTTGTACAATTTCAAGTTTCTATTTTAAGTGGGTTATGCAATAAATATCTGTGACCGACGGACAGATACCTGAGCAATTTTATACTTCTCTATTTTCTTTTAAGATAAGGAATCATAAAAGATTTTCATATAAGGATAAAACAAGAAAAATTATATTAAAAAATATCCATGAAATATCTCATAAAAATAGCGTAGACTTTATGACATTATGAGTGTGTTACTTCAACTCTTCTTTTTTTAAATTTAAATTTTTTATATTCACTTTCTGGAAACACAGGCACATCCCGTGATCTCCAGCTGCTATTTATCTTGTGTTGATTATTAGTCTTTTTTCAATTTAAACAGAGACGACGTGAATTAGGTCAAGTATGAGTAGAATGTATATAACTCCCACCACGAAGATTCCGTACACATTAAGGCAATTACTCATAATAAATTTAAAAGTTCATAGCATTTCCATCATTTTATGCTTTTAAGAATATAAATTTTTCACAATATAAATTTATTGCTTAATTCACAGATGTAAAACATGGTGCATATTTAAATAATATTATTTCCCTGCAAGTATGTATATAAATATATTACCTATACGGACTTAATAAATATAAGTTTTAAAATACGAAGTTATTTTTTGAAGGTGATTTTAGTAAATCGTATGGAGTTTCTACAATCCCCTTATAAATACTATATATCATAAGTTCGATATAGCTCCAAAATTTTTGAAAGATATATTTACTAATACACAATGGAGTATGCCAAGGAAAAAAATTCTTTTTTATGAAATGGTAACTAAGAAACTTTTTTTTTAATTAGATTTCGTAGGTGTTACAAACATGTATAACCATGCTAAATTTCCTTAATTTCATGTTTTGTACTACTATTAGTCTGCCAGTAAATGTTTTGTGTAAACATTTTTCAGATTTTTTTTACAATTTCTCTTCTGAAATTTTTTCAAAAAATTTTAATTACTTCAGGTGCATATAACTAAGCACGTAATAAAATTTGCCAAGTCGACTTTTACCCACTACTGTTTATTGTATCGGTTAGAAACTTTGTAAACATATGCAATTCTATTGTCAAAATAATAATATGGTACTGTCGAGATCATTTGATGAAGGAGTACGGAGATCGTAATAGAAACTTCTTAATAGCTAACATTTTGACTTGCTTCACTGAACCCTTTGTTTTTCTGTTGTAATCGTAAAGTTTTGATGACGAAGACGAGACACAGTCATAGGAACTATTTAACAGTCAATAGTAAACCCTTAAAATTTTAGCTTTTTTATTTGTATCGATGGGTGCTTTTACAGCGGTGCGTGTTTTATTTTTTTTTTAAACTATATATTTACTTTACTGGTAAATCCAAAAATATTTTATTTTCAGATTTGTGACAAATAAATTGATGTTTAAAACACATACATAGGAAGCAAGATAATTGATTTATTAAAACGAGAAGAAAATAAACAATCGGTTATTTATTTAGAAAGTTTATTGTTAAGAAAGGGAAATATAAAAGATTATCAGCAGAATGTTGATGATAACGAAATTACCTATATCTAGAAGAATGAATGATAGAATTATAAAAATAATGAAGAAAGTCAGACGAGAGAATACATTATTTACAGGCACATATTAGTATAATAGTACCCACAGTTAATCTTACATAAATTAAAAGAAACTAAATTAATACAGTTAGAAGAAACAATTGCGGTGTACATGGTGAAATTGAAAAAAAAGCATAAATACACATCCCCTCTCACACGATCTATATATTTATATGTGTCATGGTAAGGGGACTTAAATTACGGGTTGTACATCATTTTCATTTTACAATTTCATCACAAATTATATCTGATTTGTAAGACGCATAACAGGTAATACGTTAATAGTAATTCACTCAACCGTCCGGGTGTGAAGTTTCCTGTAATAGATTAAGAGCAACCCGTCTCGAACCGCCTTTATGTGACGTGTTAACTTAGGGTTTTCCATTTAATTAATCATTGTCAAAATAAGTTACAGCGCGAAATTTAGTGGCGTCATTGTGTTTTAGTTCTCGTTATGTTTTCGTCGAAAAAGACAAATGGATGTTCGTGAAGGTTTCATTTGGCTAGGACTTGGAGTCGCCAATTTTCGGACGCAAAGTCCAGCTAAGACAGAATTCACAGACTTGAAATGTAAGTTTCAGTAGTGTTATGACAGTATGTCCTCAATTGTTAATGAATCTTTGGAGAAACAACGAAAATAATGAATAGAATATATTCGTTGCGAACAAATCAATTTATTGTTGCGTTCAAATATGTTCTATGGATTTAGTGATGACCGGAAACTATAAATTTGAAACTAATTCTGATTCATATACTAGTCCGAACATCTTAGTAAACATTCGAATAGAATTTCAGGCACAAATTCGGTCTCAAATCTTTTTTCAATGCGGCATCCATGTTGTGTTCATGAAGTTTTTTAATTTTTATATAAGAAAAATATGTATATGTATACCCTATTTCTTTGTTTTTCTTTCACGTCCCTTTTACTTGGGCCAAAACACCTACATCAAGGTGAGCACTCGGGATTTCGGCGAGTACGTGAATACGCAATGCAATTTTTCTTCAGAAATTCACTAAGAATTATTTTACGTGTGGTTTAAAATTTGGTTAGCTTGATTTAGAAGCTAAGTCTCAGCAGATTTTTGCATAGCAGTCGAGTAAACTGAGCATTGAATTATATACGATTTTATTTGTAGTAATTTTTTTTTTAATTTTAAAGGTTACGTTTAAATTTTTAAGCTCATTTTTGAACAATTTCACGTAACGCATCGAGGTCAAACGTAGAGAACAGAAAAATTAAATAACAAGAAGACGTTGTGGTGCCCATTTTCATTTAAATTCTTATGTGATTATGCATTTATTGGTCAATTTGGTTGTTAAAGTCGTTGACTTTTTAGGTTTATTTTTTTAGTTTATGTTATGAAATCAGTAAGCTTATTGATGTATATTTTTTTAATTTGAACTTTCATTTAATTACTACTTATGAGTTATAAAAAGGTTTCTCTAATTTTTCGAAAGTCTAAAGTTACTAAGGATAGTAATTCGATACCATTACTGTGCTTCGATACCATTACTTTTGCTCGCGGTTTCACCCGGGTGATATTAGGACAATGTAAAAATTTTTCTACAAGTGTTTTTTTTTCAAATAATTAATAAACAAATGCAAGAATTACATTATAGTACATGTACATGTGTATATACTAATTTGACCCATTTCTAATCTTGAAACAAAGAAAAATCGGTTAAGTGCGAGTCTGGCTCATTATTTACCAGAAATCAATACTGACGTGTTTTTTTTAGCGCAATTAAATATTAACTAACATCTTATATTATTAAGACAGAGAGACATATAAATTACTGTGTATATCTCAAAAACTATGATTTAGAAATATTGTTATAGTTTTACTACAACTAACAACAAAACCATGTTCTCTTCATAACTTTAGGTCAAGTAGTTTTGTAAATGAGGGGCGGAGGCACATATTTTTTTACATTCTTCTATAATAAAAAAAAAATTGAGGCTGCTATACTTATTCTTTTCAATGACATCACGTTTTTCCTTTCGAGATACGGAATCCTAAAAAATTTTCAATTAAAAGCAAAATTTATAAAAATATGTTTTAAAATAGTTATAAAACATATGACAAAATAGCGCAGACTTTTGCATTTAGACTATTATTTCTAATGTTCCTCTTTTTTAGATCCACATTTTTCAGGTTTACTTTCTGGAAACACAGACACATCCCTTGATCTCCCAACTACTATTTATCTTGTGTCAATTCTTAGCCTTCTGACAATTTAGGCAGCGACGGTTGTAAAAACATGCAAATATGAGAAAACCTCACTACGGAGATTCCGTACACATTAAGACGCTTATAAATAAACTTGAAAGTACACAGATTTTCTATTAAACCGTTGACAAATATAATTTTTTCACAATATAAATAAATTTTTACGGTAACTTTCACAGCCCCAAAACATGGTGCATATTTAAATAATGTTATTTCTCATCAAGTAAATATGTAAATATATTACCTAGTGTACCTTTCACAGACATAATAAATATAAGTTTTAAAATACAATACAAAATTATTTTTCCAAGTTATTTTATTAAATTGTGCGTGTTTCCGTGAATCTTTTTCAGAGCCGACTATATGTCGTTAGTTCGACATAGCTCTATTATTTTAGAAAGAACCATTCAACGATACACAATAAAGTAAGCGAAAGAAAAATTTTGTCCCATTTTTATGAAGTGCACCTAACAAATTGTTAACCTGTAGATGGACAGACAGAGGATATGGTAAAACTATAAGGTTTCCTAGTTTGGTTATGCAACTACAAAAATGGGGACAGCCTATTTATATGCACGAATAGTTATTCTTCCAAAACAAAGAATTTTTCCAGAACGTCTTTACAATCAAGTTTATTATTCTTTATAATCTACTTTATTATGATTACTTTACGATTACTTACGTTTATATATTGACGTAGGTAATAATAACAGTCATATTCTATGCCCCATCGAACAAGCCCACGGGCCATTAGTATTCTGGCAACAAGCTTTGTTTGAATGTTATTGACCAAACTTGTAAATACCTCTTTGTGTATAAAATTCTAAACACTACGGTAAAGGAAGTCTAAATATCACTCCATATATACCATCTAAATATGTTATGTTTTCAGAATAAAATCGTCATGACAGCATACACATGTATATGCGAAGCTCGTTGTGCAAACGTTACAAAGTCTATTTTTCACTTCAAAGTATATGTTGAAAAAAGGAATCCATTGTCAATATTTTATATTTCTAGCTTCAATAGTTTCGTCTTAGCGTTGATGCAGTAAGATAGGATGTATCTTTATATATATATATATATATATATATACATATATATATATATATATATATATATATATATATATATATGTATGTATGTGTATATACATATGTAATAGAAATTGAAACGCATTTTCACGAAAGCAAAAAATAAAACATGATATTGACGCTTCACTACATACATCGTAACGAATAAATCGTTAATTACGATAGAGTACTTTATTCCGCAGTACTTAAAACCACCCAGTGGCCTCTTCCTCTAGTTTACTACTGTAACTAATTTTAAAATGTTTAAACTGCGTCGAAATTAAAACATCGTAAAGCCAGCGTAATTAAAGTACATTAGCTTTTGAAAACATTAGCCATATTAGCCAAAACGGGTGTGTCTCTTTTCAAAGCAACATCGACTGAGTCGAATCAATGTACTAACTAAATCAATTTGATATTTGATCCGAGAATTACACAAAGTTAGATTGACTAAGCAGTATTTAACTTCACGTTAGTAGTATAACTTACATTAATAAACTGGATAAACTTTGATATAGATTATGGAATTAACTTGGGGTTTAATATTGTTTACTCAGATTTTGGCATAATCAAATTTATCGATTGAAATTTATCAATTTTTTGAGAAATATTATATAATTATTTTGTAAATCTTTAAACCAAAAATCTCAAATAAACCCTGCTGTTCTTCAACTTAGTGGTAACTTGTTGAGTAACAATCTACAGGTTCAAATGTCTAGGCATAAAATTAACGTAGTATCCGTCTCGTGCGGCTTGCATCAGCACCGTATTTACTTTAATTTTATTTAAAAAAAGTAATATCAATTAATAAATACTGACTTTTATTTAAAATCAGTAAGTGCAAAATTATTCAAATAATAAATTTTCAAATGATATCACAAAAACCATGTACAAATCGTGATGTTTTTCATAGTCATTGATAAATTAACAATATACCAATGAATTTGTCATATTGTCACTATGAACAAAATTCTTCATGTCTCATGTATAGAATTTTGTTATTCTAGAACAAAAGTCTATATATGAGACATGAAGTTTTGTTTTATACTAATAATGTAAGTGAAAAATAACGCACAAGTTAATTTTATTTATATTAACTTCACAGAGGAAATCCCTCAAATTCTGACACTAACTTATTAAGTTTTCACATGCTATATTGCTTGAACATAGTAACTTTTATAAAGCAATTTTAACTTTAACTTTTTAATGATTTCATTTTGAATAACATATTGTCGAAATACAATTTTTTCTTGACACGTCATTAATATTTTTTTCCAATTTGCGTAGGCAGGTACGTTATATAAACTAGGTACAAAAATAACATTGTACAACAAAATTAAATTTCTACTGAAAGATGGTGCTGAATCATTTATATGAAAATTAATTAAGTTTCTACCAGAAGTAAACTAAAAGTGCTCTATTATTTCATGAAAATTTGTAATGTATTTTTAACTAAAAGCAAATTAAATTTGTGTTCCTCATATATTGTTATTTTTTTCCTTAACAATAGAAATAATATTGACATTAAATACTACGACTACTTTTTCTTCAACTTACGCTTATCGTCATCATTATTTTTTAGCTTAAATATTTCTATAGGTACGTGATAAGGAATGATTTTTTTAAAGCTCATCTACTAAAGTGGTTAAAAGGGCGCCAGAGTTTGTTTGGGAAGAAATTATTTAAAATCTTTACTAGACTGAAACATAAGACAAAGTAGGAAACGAAAAAAAATATTAAACACTTTAAATATGAATTAGGATAAATAATTAGTCAAAGTTTAGCCTTTATTTTAGTCCACGAATCACATTCTTATTTCCGTAAAGAAAATGAACCAAAATTGGATAAATATGTTTTCTCGAGATACCTATAAAACTTACTTTGTATATGTAACTGCTAGTTACATATACATCGGTCTTGTGTTTTGGTTGCAATGGTTTCTCAATTAATATACTAGTAACAATTTGAATCGTAAAGGTAACGTAATTACTGTATTAAGAATAAAATCAGTTTTCCCTATTCGTTGTCATTACAACGGATACTGATGGTATAAATATATTTACAATTAACTAAAAAAGGATAAATCAGTCCCCAAACTACTGCTTACTGCTTGCATATGGCCCGATAGGAAATTAAATTATAATTATTGTGAATTTAGTGAAAAATAATACAAACTTGAAAATATTTGTTTAAAGTATTTTTTCCAATCGATTTTTATTTTATTCTTTTATGTCACATAAAAAAATGTGAAAATATAATTGGTGCTAAACATTTGTTTCGAAATTACTTTTTCACCAATTGCTCGAATATTCAAAAGACTGAAATTTGGAATGATATTGAGTAAAATAAATCAAGGAGACTATGTTGGAAAATGTATATATATATATATATATATATATATATATATATATATATATATGTATATATATGTATATATAAATAAAATATTAATATTATATTAACTCCATCTCAATTTGGCCCTAGACGTGACGTATTACCTTGCCTGTCTTCCATTTCATTATCCTCTGTCAAAATTAGTTACAACTTAAAGGTTTATACTGCTCACTGCTACTGAATTAGCTACGTGCATACTCATCAATAGGGCATCATTCCCCAATAGCTTGAGATTGTGTGCTGATAATTATGTTAATTAAAGGATATATTATGTTAATTAAAGGATATATCAAGCTAAATGCGTATTGCGTAATGATTAAAGTAGGTTATTAATAAATGTGAAAAACTTTACTCGATTATATTTTCCATAATTTACTGTTGGTGCTTTAGTATTCTTGGTTCATACTTTTATGTCGCATTGTTATTTGAAGGATTAGTGTTTCCATAAGCTAAACATTATCGAATTTATTTTATCCCATAGCCAACGCTTGTTGCTGTGCCTAGCCAAATAGTCTAAACTATTTTACATCGTCCAAATAAGTAGCTAATTGCACAGTTAAATCCTGTTCTTTGTCTTAATTTGTTATTGTTAAAGCCTTAAAGCTCTCGGAACGAGTGCCTGGTAATCCTCTTCTTGTTCGACCTATTAATGTTTAACGAACCCAATTTGCACTAAATCCAGCAACTACGTTTAGGTAAAAGTTAAAACTAAATAAACAATGATTAGTAAAATGGAAAAGCGTGAAGTTGACAGGTGTTATTTCGAGAGGATTTAATTCGGACTATGTTTAACTGCGCGACGAGTTATCAACATGCGTCACATATATTGTAACTCACCGCTACAGATTATCGTGTTATTTGTGAGGTTTTAAACTTACAGCATTCTTCATATTTATGTTGAAAGAGTTGCTTTAACAAAAAGTACAAGAAAAATAGCATCTGAATATTGATCTAATGACTATCATAAAGTATTTCATTAGCAATTAGTAATACAATAATACGAGTACATAGTTTAGTCCTTCTTGTCTATTGCAATTGTCTACTAAAGCTATTGCAAAAGTTACATGGTAGAATTTTTATTTGATATTTACTAATTCATTAAAATAACTGCAAGATATAAAATTTTACCAATTATAGATAAAAATAAAATTTTTCGTTAGCTTTTAAGGAAACCAATAGAGGTGGTAATGTGATTGATTGAATGAAATTCTAATTTTTTTCTTTGTAAGTTTCTTTTACTTTGTTCTAGTTAATGAATTGGATCAATCCAATGAAGATATGATCGTCAAAGAGTATAATTTATAATAGTTGATCTTTTAAAATGTCTTTACAAACGAGTTAGCTGATGATTACAATTAAAGAAAGAATGTATTTTATTTTATCCTTTTTGCATATTTTTCTTAGTATCATTATGTCGTAAACTGTTTGTTGAGTAATTACTTACATTTTTTTAAGTATGAGACTGCTTAAAAATAGAAGTTTAAAAAATAAAACAAAAACTTACGAGAGTGAATTAAAAAAGGATTGATGCGAAACTAGTTATTACATTCTAAGCTGGGAACTTCACAGCAAGCTCCGTACAGTTTTACATATACATAGCTAATTGTACGTTCTTAAACACTATTTTTATTTATCTTGAATACTTTAAGATTACAAATAATTTAAATTGAAAATATTTATTTATTAATTTGAGAATCTATTTATAAATTAAATGCTCTTTTTAAAGTTAACCTTGACATAGGGAAGCGTACTATGGACTATCTAATACATAAATGGGTCTTTTCAGTTTTCGTGAGCAACGAAGATGTCTCCATTTAATTGAATGCAATATTTTTGTCACTTTGCGATTGGTATGCATATAATGCTAAATACTTTTTCAAGAAATAGTAATTATTGCCCTGTACATTGTATTTTTATGAAACTAATAAAATAAACGATGTCTTTTAAGTATATTAAAGAATTGTGGTAAACCACCAATGAAAAACGATTCATGTTTATATATATATATATATATATATATATATATATATATATATATATACATATATATATATATATATATATATATATATATACATATATATATATATATATATATATATATATATATATATACATGCATATACATAATCATTTAGTCGACCGCTAATCTAGTATCACCGAGTCGCTAAACAATGGTTGTGCCTGCACACTTCTATACGTGTCGTATTAACTTTACCTTTTCCATCCAATTAATCACTATAGAATTAAGTTATAACGTAACAGTTACTCCTACAAGCAGTGGTTATGTTGTATAATTTTCCAATTACCGGGAAAAATTCCCGGTTAAATCATTCTGGCGAGTGCGTGGATGTGAAAAAGAAAAGCTATTTTGTTACTCGAATCCGTTTGAATTCTGTTAATTCAAATGTATTTTATCGCGCATTGATGTTATTTGTTTGAAAAAAAAAATAATGCAGAAAAATGTATTATTTGATTTATGTACACGTTCTACGGATATATACATACAGAATTAGCAGGCCTTAATAATATAATTGATATTGCTTAAAGACTTTTATCGAAATACAAAATTGCGATTTTTAACTAGAGAAAAATATGCTTTTATATTGAATAAAAATCAGATATTCTATTTCAACTTGCTATGGCAATAAGAGATATGCTGGTAGATTTCTAACTATTAGAAGTTTTTCAGTATTTCCAACGTTTCCAAGCTGTCATTGCTGCCTCTAAACAAGTAGCATATTATTTGACACTTTGAACGGTTCCTGTAGATAATGGTAAAGTGTTTTTGAATATCTCTACGGACATGTAAAGCGGACAAATTTGTTTGTATATTTGTTTTGTTCGCGTTAATATGTGGAACCACAAGTTTGATTTCAAAACTTTTTTTAGTTTTAGGCAACCCTTACTCAGGAGAAGATTACAGCTCTATCATAATAATAGACACAAAGTTTGGCGAATGGAGTGTGGAGGCTTTCAGTAACCGTGGGGGAAGGGGCGGGGAAAAGCCGCTTACTTAGGTAGTATGTAGTTCAGCTTATTTGCGCTCTCGGCTCCTCATGCAACGGACGCATTCCAGCGAAGGTTTTTGTATGAGATTAATTTGTGTATGTTGAGTTAGTATAACATTTTCAAAGTGTCTGTTTTTTCTATATGAGATACACAACTATTAATATGTATAAAACACATAAACAATGATAGGTCCCAGCAACATGAACTCCGTGGTGAATATTTTTAAATTTTCTTTAACAAGGTTGCTTGAAACTTATATTTTTATAGAATTCACCAGGAGTTTTAGATAAAACACAAACAAATTTAATTATTTTTTTTATTTTTTGGAGGAAAAAGTTTTGGCAACATACTGAAATTAATTTTAATCAAATGCAAAAAATTATTCTGTGCTTGTCTCTTTGTTTACATTTTGATCATTGGAAATTTATGTGCGCAAATTTTGGTATTTATTATTCTTACAATCAGAGGTACCGAACAAATTAAAATTATCATAACTGGTCTGATTTTAGCAAACACTCAACATGGCTGTCCATACATGTCCTGCACTGTTAATATGTGACTGTTTACATTACCTATGCTAAAATATGGTGGTCATAATGTAGATAAGATGTAATAGAGGAAATGACACCGATATATAAAGTAGAAATTAACACTTATTTTATTAAAAAGTTCACAATTCCATAGAATCGGTTACGAAAAAAATAAACAAACGGATGAACTACATTTTAGAAATAAAATTATTACGCTGAACATGGTATTTTAATTCAGACAGATTTTGACTTTGTAATTACTCTATTTTTTAAAATAATTTCTCTGTAAATTTTCTATTGAAAATAATTTCTATAATTTCTATTGAAAATAATTTCTATGTAAAACCAAAGAAGTGAGCCAGTGTAAAACGACATACGAATTAATAATTCATTATCTTTTTCGAGGCGTGGGAAACTACCCCCTCCATGTAAAGCGGCACATTCTGCGGTCATGTCACTTAAAGTTCTTAAGCCTACCCTGTGTTGAACTTTGCGGTTTATGTCATTGAAATACATTAGGGTGTTAAAACAGTTCTACGCCATCTACCTCTGCTAGACTCACGCGTCGATAAACGCGCCCACGCCTTCCACTTACCAATTTCACTCCTTTGCTTAGTTAGCATAGTGGCACTTTTTCTTTCCATGAAAATATTTCCGGATACGTCATTAATGTAAATTTTCAATTCGCAGACAAATATTGATGACGCGTAATTGTAATTTACATTTCTCTTTTATACTTAGTAGTGCCGCGAATAATTCAGCGTAATAACCCAGCTAATATATGGAGTGGATAATGCGAGTTAATTTGCATCTACTACAATCAATTGAAGTTAATCGAAAGCAGTATTAAGATATCATTACAGTAGTACTGTTTTAACATAATATTATTGAACCAGTCAATATTCAAAGCGATATTTTTAGGCTCTAGTTTGAAGAAATTAAATGTTCTCTGCAGATCACTAACTTTTATATATTTCTCAACCTTTTGACGTTGTATTGAGCTATTCTGGTGACTTGAGAGATTTCAGTACGTTCCTCCCGGGGACGCTGTATAGTATTGAAAATCCTATTAAATTGCGTTGATTTAGTTTTTGTGTGATGCGCCTATAAAATTAATATATGAACAAACTAAAATATAGATAGGCAAACATAACCTTTTCTATGTTTTATCAATGTGATACCGATTTTATTTCTGACACCTAAAGTTAAAGTTAAAGTCAGTCTAACGTTTCGTTAATATCCCTTGAGTCACTGTATGTAACTTACATATAAATAAATACATAAACAAACTAAATTATAGATATAAAAATAAAATTGATCCCATATTTTATGAAAGTGGTACTAAGTTTATTTCTGAGACCTTATTTTGTACAATATCGAAAAATCCATTAAAATTAGATGAGTTAGTTTTTACATGATGCGAGTAAAAATAAACGAACAACAAAACAAGATAGACAAACGAACAAAACCTTGCCTATGTTTAATCAAAGTGATACTTAATTTACTTTTTGGACCTTAAGCCATACAATATCGAAAATTTCATTCAAATTCAATCAGTTAGTATTTGCGTCATACCCGTACAAACAAATTATGGCTCCATAATAACCTGCAAGGTTATGATATTCTGGTTTGTTTCTTAATTCGCTTTTTTTGCAGTGGAGTTTACAAATTGTTTTTATGTACTTATTATTTTAATTTTCATTAGCGTTATTTATCTGTACCTTTATGTATAAAAAAAGTATGATTAAATTTTATCTTTCTAATGAAAGTGGAATCTGGTTTCTTGTCACAGTTCCGGATATTGAAAGGGAAAAAAAGAAACCCTCATTAGTCTTAGGAAGACTAATAAGGGTTTCTTCATCCTGCGTCTCCATCCGTCTTTTTGTCTAACATAGGCATTTTTCTGAGAAATCGTTTAACAAGCATATCGACCCCAAGACATCGAAGCAAATTGTACATTTATATCAATAATTAACATACAAAAACATTTATATAAACATTTTAGAAGAGTCCGGATAAAGAAATCATATCTTTTTAAATTTATTAATTTTATTTACAAGGTTTCAAAAACTAGTTTTTGGACAATATTTTGTACTTCTAAATATATTATTGAAGACATTTAGAAAAAATATGTCTCCCTCCCTAAAACTGCTACTAGAATATTACAAACCTTATAATTTTTGAGAAATTCATAATATTTTTGCGCTTGCAAAATATATTTTTACACGACAATATAATTAGGATGAAAAACTGTGTGGATGACTTGTAGAATATATGTACACACACACACACACACACACACACATATATATATATATATATATATATATATATATATATATATACATATATATTATGTAAATATTTACATATAGTCCTACTCGTATTTTTATTCTTCCGCTAAACTTTTGATAAAGTTCTATTGACTTCGTTAAAAATATTTTCAGTGTAGCCCACCTGAAGATGTTGTAATACAACGAAACCTAGATCGCAATAAAGAACTTAAAGAATGTAGAAATAATATTATATCGCCATTAAATAAAACTATCATTTAATTGTGAATAATGAATTTTCACAAAATTAACGCCAAATATATTCAATACTAAAATTCAGGAAAAAATAACAAAAAGACAACGATTTTGACGAAAGTGTTTCGTCAACGGCAACACTCATAATGTATTGAATATTTAAAATACCAAGTCATCGACAACAAGAACAAATGAGCAAATGTATACTAAGGCCACACTTTCGTCAAAATCGTCGTCTTTTTGTTATTTTTTCCTGAATTTTAGTATTGAATATATTTGGCGTTAATTTTGTGGAAATTCATTATTCACAAATAAATGATAGTTTGATTAAATGGCTATGTAATATTATTTCTACTTTCTTTAAGTTCTTTATTGCGATCTAGGTTTCGTTGTATTTCGTTGTACAACATCTTCAGGTGGACTACACTGAAAATATTGTAATACAATGAAACCTTCGTCGTGGTAAAGAACTTAAAGAAAGTAGAAATAATACTACATCACGCAGTTACATTTAATTGTAAATTTTAGTGATATTCCTGACGCGTTTTTGGCTTATTATAGCATTATAAAGCATAGATTGCAAAATTTTTATTGATAATTAGAATTATTTAAATGCAATAAGAACATAATGGTAACACCACAACTTTCCACTAAATTTTTTCACGCTGTAACTTGTTGACGGTATCGTTTCTTTTAACGTTTTTTTTACTTTTACTTTACAACGAATTGCAATATTACTTCGATATTTCATAATAAACAAATAACTCATCGAGCAAGTCAGGTAGGCCTTTCTCCAAAAGAACTACTTCAACCTTTCTCCAAAAGAACTTTTCTCCAAGAAACCTTTCTCCAAAAGAACTACTTCAGGCAAAATATGGCCAATACCAATTTTTTTATCAGGTATAAAACTTTTCGGTATAAAAGTTTGCCAACTTGCGGTAAATTTCTGTCGTTTTTATTTTGTCGTTGGAATTCAACAAACTTTTCCCACTTGAGTTATTTAAAAAACTTGTGAGACTTTTATTTTGATTTACTTACTGACGTTTTTTTATGTTAATTGAGTATTTGTTTTTACTTTTTCTCTTATATTTTATATAAAGAGGGTGATTGTTTTTACTTTTAATCTTAATTTTTATGTCAAGGGAGTAATTGTTTTTATCGGAAAGTGGAGGTAAAGAAAAGAAAACAACTACAACTTCAGAAAGACCAAACGATAATTTATTTTACAATAAAATCTATAATATTGTCAAGCAACAACAACAAGCTTATTTTTTAATCAATTTTGATATTTTTTTCAGCGACTGTTTTCAGTTAACTAATATGTTCATGAAATTATTGTGATGTCTTGATTCCAGTTCATCCTTATTCAGTGCAGTGAACAAAACCTTTATTATTTTCACTCTTGTCAGATAGCGTTTACAGTAACTTAATAATAACGGTCGCCGTAAGATTTTGCCGTAAGTTTGACTTTTTTTTCTCGAAGATAAAATGACGGTGCAGAAGTAAGCAGCCATTTAATGCTTTAGAATTCCTGATAAATTAAATAAAATGAAGACAAAAATACATAGGTGATGATGTTATGAACATATTTTAAAATTAACAAGCTTTCCTATTACAAATAACTTGAAGAAATATTTGAATTTAATTTTTTACAACTAAATGAAACTTCATGATGTAATATTATTACTACTTTACTTCAATTCTTTACCACGACCTCGGTTTCGTCTTCAGGTCATCGGTAACATCTTCGGTAACATCTTCAGGTGGGCAAGTACTACATCACGTAGTTTCATTTAGTAGTGAAAAATTTAATTTAAATTAATTTCTACAATATGTGTGCCAAATAAATTCAATACTTGAAGAAATATGGAACAGCGTAAATAGAAACTAACACCAAGATACGTTTACAACAAGTAGTAATCAGCTTCATCTTTACTAAACCTCTCGGATGGGAGCTTGCAAAATTGATAAGGTTTTATATAAAAAAACATCTAACCTCTTAACCAATTTCACACTAGCAGAGTGAAATCAGTTAAAAGATTAGATACTAAAAGATTAGTCACAGTTAAAAGCTTCAATGCGACACGACCCGCCTTATCCGTACATTCGTATTATTTAAGTTTTAACCAATCTAATTTGATAAAAATATCAGAATTAAAAAAAGTTAATTATGTCAGCTTACAATTTAGTAGTCACAAATGAATATGAGATTGATTTTCTTTCTTTAACTCATGATTAAGTCCATATAAATAGTTTGACTTTGTTTAAGCCTTTGCAATATAATTATTTACAGTTTAACAATATGATCAAATTCTAAAATTGTACACAAAACAGGTGTTTTTCGTTGAAATCATTACAAAAGTTCTCGCATTATATACAAACATTAGAGCAAAGTTTCTCAAAATGGTTACTTGTTTCATTTTATATAGAGGCATAATTTCTTTTTGGTTTTCTCGGCAACTGCTATAGAAGAAATTCATGTAAGTCCAATAATTACTACAAAGAACTATATAAAATTTAATGCCAATACTACGACGACTTTCTAACTTTTTTAATTGTATTGTAACAAAACTTATAATATCAATTCGGTGTCTATCTATCCATAGTTCGTTAGCCTATCATCATTGTTTAATCCATCTTTGGTTTTATCGTTTGAGGCATAATATGGAATAAATTAAAAGGAAAATTTAAAAGTATAATATTTATCTAAGTATTAAATACTAATATGTCTTAAAAATTTGTATTTAATTCCTAAACCATATTTCTCTGCCTTTTAAATTATCTAAATCCAAATAATTCAAATTATCATATACCTGTGTATACAAACGTGAGTCTTGCTCGTGAACGATATGCGAATTCGACTATATAACCATACACACCGTTAACTAAAGACCTCTAAGCGAATTTAACCTGCAGGCGATTTGAGACTTGGACTTATGAACGACATGCTTTATTAACTCACGAACAATACGCCAATTGAAATACTTTTTTGTTAAGACTATATAGCCTGTTTTTATACCAGAATTTATCTGCTGATAATTATAAACTTTTAATCGTTTATCGTATATATTAACTTTTGGTTGAATTTTCCTTTTAATGTCGTTACAAATTGCTTTCAAGGTAGTCAATTCATGAGTCAAACATTTTTTTATGAAGTCAGAAGCATTTGTTACGAAATAACAATTTAATTTAAATCATTCCTCGGAATATAAAATTCAATACCTCATAATAAAAATAATGCTTAAATTATTTTTAATTAAATTTTATATCTAATAGAGAATTATTAAATTGCGATCGGACATCCCTTCATTCCTCCTTGTTATGGGTTTTATTTCTCAAGTGCCCTTTTTAAAATTGTTTAAATTAATTTAGCACCAAGTTAAATTTATGTATTTTTATTGTATTACAGAATATTTACTAATATAATAAAATAAATGTAAACAAATAATATTGATGATAAATTTCCATTGTTATACAACTATTACATAAAATGCGTTCTACACAGTAGATCGTCACAAAATTTAGGCACTGTTTGTTAATTTCAATGTGTAACATTTACTCGTCTTATTTGTCTTACAACTCATCTTTTTTGTCTCCCCAAAAAAAAACATTTAATTCTGTATTTTTTTCATTATTCTAATTATACTTTAACGTAATTTTAATATTGCTAATAATACTGTAAAGTGCCCTGTAGCAGTGTTCTCATATGCAAACAAAGTATCAATAATATCAAATGTCACCTATATTCATTACGTCTGTCTGAATTGTCGGACATTATTATTGAAGATGGTACGTTTTTTCGAAAAAAAAACATATAAGGAGTTTTTTACCAGTCTCAGAAGATTTTTACAACTGTAACCTGTTAAAGATGTATCTCTGTTTGAGAAACTATCCACAATTCAGAGAACAAGCTCTTAACATGACTTAGCATGCTAAACCACTCAGTTTGGTAAACATGAGGAAACTCAATTATTCCACTTTTTTACTTACGATCAACTTTTCTAAACCAAGAGACTACATCTTCTAGTTTGTTACTTAAGATAAACTAAAACATGAAAAAACTCGATGATTTTACCTTGTTAACTAAGATGAAGTTATTTAAAACATGAGGCAATTAAATAATTCCACCTCTTGAACATAAAGAATTTATTTGAGACATGATGTAACTCAATGACTGTTTCTTTGTTTGAAATGCTGGAAATAGAATTTTAACAACAGAAACCGATTGTGATGTATTATTTAATTGATTGATTATCTCAACCTTATTAATAGCATTAGCTCGGAAAATTAACAAAACTATGGCTTAGTTTATATCACAATTAAAAATATGTTAAGATTGGACCCACTCTACAATTTCAAAATGTTTCTAATACTATTCTTAGCCAATTTCTACTTGAGCACTTACGCGTTAATGTAAACAAACATGTATGTAAAAAGACACTAACAAAAACACGCTTGCTGTTATTATTAAATGCCAGTCGTATAAGATACATTGAAATTAAATTAAATTTGTGTTTTGAGTCTTTCAATTGATATACGACTTACATTTATGGAATATAAGATAATAATATGGGAAGTAGGGTATATATAGCTTTGAAATGGTTTGAATATCACTTGAAAATATCAAATCTACGTAAGTTTTTAGCTCGCATTATTTTTTGTCGTTGGTTTACTTTGCACGTATGCTATTCGCAACCACCGACTGCCGCAAATAATGAACAATACCCAATAAAATTATTTTGAGAAAAATTGTTGTTCATTTAGGCCCGATTGTTTCCTTCTATCTACGAGACGTTTCAAGTCAAAAAATATATAGGAATAATAATTGAAATTCATACAAATGTTCCGCGATACTGGATAGAAATAATTAATACAGTGTTAGGAAAATACAGGATTCGAACTATCGGTGATGTTTGTACGTGAATGTAACGTATACAATTGAATGCATTCTCGCTCATGCGTTAGGGTTAGGAAAATAAATACTATTAATTTCAACATCTACGGGTTGTCAATGAGATCAATTAATATTTTTAGAGAATATTGGTTTGCAACTATTTATTAATAAACATATAGTCATATTGTAAAAAAACCAATAAAAAACCAATAAAACCAAAAAAAAAAAATTGGTTAGAGATTGGCAGACAAATTAATTGTTGATGTCGCAGAGTAAAATAAGTTTTTGTTTCGATAAAAAATCAGTTTTTAAGCAAAAAACTGTTACTGACTCAATCAAATCTCAAAAAAATTGCGATTTCACTTCGTTATATGAAATTAATTTGCTAATGGTTTGAATCTTTGGAATATTTTTAAGTAAAAATGTCAACGAGACTATGTCGGAAAATAAATGTATATTTAAGCAAAAGTAAAATTCTTTCAGTTCAAACTGACTTATCAACTCCCCTTACACATGCATAGCTCAAAACACAATAACCCCATCTCGACCCGGCCCTGGACGTGACGTGTAACTTGCCTTCCTCCCATTTAATTAATCTCTATCAAAATTAGTTACAACTTAAAGTTTAATATTGCCAACTTCATCTTAAGTTGTATAATTCTCCGGTTAACTACGAATTTGAGCAGGTTGGGTACGTGCAAACTGATCAATAGGATACCATTCTCCGAGAGTCTGAGATTGCGTACCAACAGATAAGTTCGGTGATTGTCGAAGAATGATACGCGAAGGCCTTACGAATTACATTATTTAAAAAGGTGTATCATATTTATTGAAATGCATTAAGTGCAGTCATTGTTTCGAAATTATAATACGGAGAACTGTTTAGTATAATATATAAATAAATAAACTTATAAACAATAAATTATGAGGAATACATTCATGGTGCCATCTTTTAAATATATATTACGTATTATTTAAAGTAATTGTATAAATTCGTATAATATGCAGTAATTTTGAAACATTTTCATAGTTTCAACCTTTACTTTAATTCATATTTAACTTTCCAACTTGACTTTTAAATTTTACTAAACACGTTTATATTTTAAGTTCACACCAGTCCCTTCATCTCTTCAGGTCAATGTTGATTAAAATTATGTAATATATCATTAATTTTGTAAGGGTCCTGAAATATTGCCTCAATCTTCAATAAAAAATTTCACTAATCACCAATTTTGCAAAATCTACGTAAACTAAGGTGAATGCAATTATGAAAATTTGTTTATCCTACAAAATTTATCAATACTAATAAATTAAAGATTAACTTGTATGGATGGCTACTATTTCCACCAAAATATAAACGAAACATTCTAACAATATTTATAGGTTATTTACTTAGTTACTTATCCTAAATACCAAAATATAATTTTTTTGCTCTGTGCACCTGATGTAACTAAATATAATAATTAAATCGATAAAAAATTAATAGTTTTAATGTGAAACTTAACAAATTTTGCCAAAAAAGGGAGAGAGTTTTGCAAAAATATAAAATCTGTATGTTAAGCAATTTTATATCATAAATTGAGAATTTAGTTTTCTCTGACTTAACATAATCTGTGACGAGTAAATCCTTACACGTTTAAAGAGCGGCGGGTTGATGGACATTGTTAATGTCCATAACTCGCTACGTATTGAATAGCTAATAAACTTGTCAATTGATGTAATTGAATTAAATTAGTTTGTCGCCCGCTAAACATCCAACACCCATTAAATTACCTGCTGATAAGCGCACTCACGATAGTACTTTTTAAAACAACAATTCACACCGCCATTTTGTAAAGATCAATGTTAGCTCTTCTAATCTTAAATATTTCACTGTATCGCCACCAATCATCCTCACAAGAATCAGAAAAACGGGTCGTTTGAAAGTTTATACACACACGCGTATATATATATATATATATATATATATATATATATATATATATATATATATGTATATATGTATATACACTAGCTTCTAGCCCTCGGCTCCGCTCGCGTAGACGATTCGTTGAACTTCAGTCGAATTTCTTACCACATGCAAAATTAATTTAATTATAAGTTTAATTATAGGTGTTGAAGAGCATTATTATTAAGTTTTAAATAAAAATTACCACAAAAATATTATCCCCCCCCTTTATTTAGCCACCACTTTTCATTCCTTTCGGGGTTGAATCTCGGAAAACGCTGAAATAGTTGTTTCATTATTTGTGTCGAAGAGCATTAATACCAAGTTTTCAGCAAAAATTACCATAATAATATTTTTCTCCTACAATCTCCTTGAGGGGTTGAATCTCAAAAAGCGTTAAAATACGTGTTTCATTATTTATGTTGAAGAGCGTGTTTCATTATTTATGAAATACGTGTTTCATTATTTATGTTGAAGAGCATTAACAAGGAGTTTATGAAATACGTGTTTTTATGAAATACGTGTTTCATTATTTATGTTGAAGTGCATTAATAAGGAGTTTTAGGTAAAATTTACAATAGAAATATTTTTCTTATACAAGCTTTACTAATTCTCCTCTTAAACGATGTCTCTAGTATAAAATCAAAACCGTTTCCAAATTTTAAACTTATCTCATTAGTTTTATTTATTGAATAATGTCCATAATTTTCGAAATACCTGGGATAAAACTAAAAATAAGTCTTTTTTTAAATAAATTAGTACGAATATTAAAACTTCTTTTAAAAAATGTAGAACTGAAAATACCACATAAAATGTGATATTTTAATTTAATTTAAGAGTAATTATGAAAATATGCTGTCTTTTGTGTTTATGTACAATTTATGGTAATTTTAAAGGTTAATTTAAAAAAAATTAATCAGCCCTCTTTTGGGAATATAATTTTTGCACTTTCCTAAGTAGTTAAAAGCAGCAGGTCATTTTCTAATGTGTAAACTTTTCAGCGGATATGAAATTAAAAGAGCCATATAAAAAATTTGGCCCTTTAATCCTATGTGTAATGGTTTCTTGTCGATAACAGTAGTCTTAGCTTAGAACATTTTCCTCTGAGCACTTATAAAATTATTCCCGACGATCACAACTTTTGCAAGTCGTTCTCGAACTTGGCTGAAAAATTGTTCTTGGTTAGTTATATGTACTACTTGAAATGGGCAAATGTTTTGCTGTTCAATGCCAGCTGCAAAAAATTCACAGTTATTGCGTTTTTTCTCTGGCCTGCAAAACAATAGTTGAGCTTTACAGATTTTCAAATAAAAAAATTATTACTGGCGGTCTCAGTTCGGTTCAAATAGCGACTATTCAGGATTCTACTTTTTTTTGTAGAAAAGGAAACACACTACCCTATTTCTTTCGTTGCCATAACTTCTCCTAACTATAAAAACTCCCCTTAACTATTTTATTTTACTCTTCTTAGGAGGGTACAGATATTTCACGTAGATGGTAATGTAATAGGAATAATATGCTATCGAACTAAAGACTGAATTATGAAAGTCAGTTTACTGAAAACAGAAAAATATGACTCCTGTTAATTAGAAAAAAATGCAATTCAAAACTTTTTGTTTCCCCACTAATTAATAGTTATACTCATGATAATATAATGATTATTTATTTACCAAACACCTTGTTTCGATCGAGGCCATGAGGCAATATATAAAAAAATTTAAAAAACAACGCTTTTAAGAACATACTAAAAAGAGAAAAATAATTAATTTTAAATGTGCCTTTATTTAGTTTTTCCTTTTAATGCTATATACAATTTATACATAAAAGTAAAATAAACATTTGTTATCATCTCTAGGTTTATTGTCGTTTTAATAAATAATAAATTATGTCGTTTTAATAAACAATAAATATGTAATAATGATGTCTGTCTAAACTTCCAAGTCAAATGAAACTGTACTCTTGTTCTTCGTGATAATATTTAACTCGATTTATTGTACGGGTTTTTAAGAGCTATTTTACTTAAATTCCTTTTTCTTAGAATCGGAAAATTGGGCTTTTTTTCTCGGGGATAAAGTAAAAACATCTCAATCTTTGATTGAGGTTATCTCTTTCATAATTTCTCCAAATAAAAAAAAAGTGAAGAAAAACACTTTTTTGACATTATGTGTTACAAACTATTCCAATAGCTTTGCAGATAAGAGGATTCGAATTTTAATTGGGATAAATAAATTTTTATTTCAATTCAAACTTGTTCCGTCAGAAGGGAAATCAAGAAATTACTTTTATGACTGCACCAACCATTATAAAAAAACATTCGACGAAAAATTTACCAATTTTTTGTTTCATTTATTTATTTAATTAATTTATTTGCTCTCATAACCTATTCCAGATTTATATCAGTCAACCCAAAATACAGAGGGTTTCTAAAATTATAGAAGAGATAGAGAATAAAATGTGATTATAGCAAACATCATTAATACAATTTTGGATTTTGAAACAATATTGAGAAGTAGGAAAACAAAACAGAAAGCACAAGGGAAAGGAGTATAAAAGGAAATGGAAGATGTGACTTTTTCAGGCGACTTTTCGTTATATGAATGGACGTTGAAAGTTTGGTAACAGAATGAAGTTTTTTCTATAATTTGTCAGCATTAATATTAAACGAATATTACTTTTATTTTCGTGATGCATAGTAGTCAACGAAATTCCTACAACCAAGTATAAATTCGTATAAATTTTCTTGGTCTCCGGAGTCAGGTTTGGCTGGAAACAAAGTAGGGTTGAACTTTGCTTATAAAGCGAAAAACATTTTTTCATTATTTATTCATTCATATTCTCCAAAAAAGATAACACTCTAGGAAAATAAAACAGATCACTATAAAAAAATATTCAATAACTGATATTGTCATTAGCAAACAAGATATAATTTATTGAAACTTTTTGGAGAAAAACTCTATCTTTTTTTGGATACGCGAATAACACGGTAATATCCGTTTCAAATAAACAGCCTAAGTTGCTTAAACAGGTTGAATGTGGGAATGGTCTGGTTTGACATACGATTGGTAAATCCAAGAAAAAACTATGATAGTTGGTAGAACTGGCTTATACACTTAAAGGGAAAGTTTCAGTTGTTAGTTTGTCAGTGATTGTTCTATTCCTCGAATCTATGCTGAATGTTTAGAGTAAGAAGGAGAAAGGAAATTCAATGAGATAGAAGAGATATACATGTTTCCAATGGCACTAAGAGGAGATTACTTTCAATTCTTATTTGCTCGATTTTATGCTGGGCTTAATTTTTTTTGGATAATATGCATATTTAAGAAGAAGATGATCGATGGTTTCGAGATGTGGTCTTACAGACGAATGCTCGGTCAACTTGATACTAGATTACGGTTGTCAACAACTTGTAATCGAGAAAATCGTAATTGTTTTGACTCAAAGATCTTTCAGTAACGCTGAGCACGATGAAGAGAAAGAGGAAAAATATACAACGAAAATATATACGAGATCAATGGCATATGGCAAAATTTCTATGCTTGAACTTACTATGGATATATTTCTCTATATTCAAATGACTCGATCGATTAACGATTAACATATATTTATGAAAATATAAATTTTTAAATTGCAAAAGAAACCTCCATTAAATCAAAGTGATTTATTTTGAAATTTTTCTACAAAGTAATGAAAACCTTTTTCCTAATCTATATATTTCGTTTATTTCGACAAATACTCGCTTTGCAAATTTGAAGGTAGAATAAATTCAATAAATATATGGGAAATAGCCTCAATTATATTTAACTAAAGTGCCTCTTAAATTTTAACAAGCAATCACTTAAGTGTTTTATTCATTTTAGTCGCGAATTTTTGTACAGGCAGAGAATTGATTTTATTTTGTCTCTTTGCACGTTATTTCGAGCTTGCACAGTAACACGAGTTTTCTAACAGCTCTCTCTAAATATATACTTAAAGTAAGTTATTACAATATATAATTTTCTGATTAATAGCTTAGTTTCTTCCTAATAATAATGCTCGGTTAATTCAATTTGGTAGAGTTATATTAATCCGTCTATGCATTTGGTAAGAATTAGCTTCCTTCATTAGAATCTTTAAATAAGCATAAAATATAATTTAAAATTAAAAGGTTTACAAGTTTCAATGTAAAAAATTCTATAAATTATCATGATTAATACAAATTATTATTGTCAATCTAGTCACCATGATTTGTCTGGTCACAAGGGAATCTGTAAGATGACTAGAATATTCGTAATGAATAAAGCAATCAAAATATTAATGTTTTCATTTGTTAAGCTCTTGAGTTCTAGATTATTTGTGTACAAATAGACAAAAGAGGTGCTCGGCTGCGACTGGTTTACGAAATACTTGTGAGTGTTTTTGTTGGCTGCGACATAGCCGAGGCAATCGTAATTTTCATCAAAAAATGGATGATGAGAATCAAGGAATGTGCTTGTTTTAGCACGATAAATGGATGAATAAGCAAGAATTATATCTGTTAGTGGATAAGCTTGTGTGTACTCTCCTTGCCCTTCCAAGGTTTTGTCAAAATTAGACGGGGTGTTCGATGACCTCCGGATTGTTTCTGTTTTATGGTGCTTGGCAATGCAAAACATATACATATAAGGATATATTTCAGGATTCAGATAACTTCAAACTTATGTTCTAATTGATGTATCTATCTGTAAGGCTAATGTGATAAAATATTAATCTACTCAATATAAAATATGGGCAATTAAATGAAACCACGTGATGTAGTATTATTTCTACTTTCTTTAATTTCTTTACCACGACCTAGGTTTCGTTGTATTACAACATCTTCAGGTGGGATATTAGCAAAGATAGAAGAAATTATAAGAAAGAGAATCTTTGCTAATATCCCACCTGAAGATGTTGTAATACAACGAAACCTAGGTCGTGGTAAAGAAATTAAAGAAAATAAAAATAATACTAAATCACGTAGTTTCATTTAATTGTGAATAATGAATTTCTACAAAATTAACGCCAAATATATTCAATATAAAATATCGGATTTAAATTTAGAATAAGTCCGAAAAATTACATCAAATAAGAAAGAATTCCAGCCGGACTGTAAAAGAAGTCGCTAGAAGTCCTTTATTTTTCATTCAAAAGATCATACTCGTAAGATATACAGCTCCGATTAGTAATTAAATCAGAAGCAGTAATGTTCAAAAGTACGTCACAAACAATATTCACATTCGTTGTTGATAACTTGGCTTCTGTCAGCACTGTTAATTTATTTATTTAATAAATTCCTCCAGCCCTATGTACTGCGACAATGCTCCGCTTGTGTATTTAATACAGACATGTTTCATGATTGACGGCCAGTTGTACAAATGTAAATATAGAGACCACTTAGTTCAATTGAGTCTGACCGCGATTACAACTTTCAATGGATTGACTGGCTTGATAAATAAAGAAGACGGACGAGAAAAGACCACACTTTCCTCATCCATCCTCAATAAATATGTAAAATATATTACAGGAGTATATAGTAACATAATGATAAAGTATAATAAATACGATAAGTGGGCTCCCGGCAAATTGCATTATTTTAATAGGGTTATTGTTTTCCCTTTCTTTCTGAGAAAGGGAAGGTATTTCCATGTTAGTATCAGTGACAAATTTATTTGTTTTTTAGTACAAGATATATTTTCATATCTCTAGGATAGCATACAATTTTTCCCGTTTTAATTATGGTCAATAAGGTAAATTAATGTAATTAATATTAATCACTTTTATTAGGGTAATTCCATAGATCAGAGAAACACGCCAAGAATGTACGTGAAATGTTTGTTATTTAGAATATATTTTAAAATACGTAACGAAAAATTATTAAAATTTAGCGTCATTTATAATATAAACTAAAAATAAAATGTGAAGTTTTCTTATAAAAATAGAATGCCATAATATACAAGAGAAATATTATAATAAGACGCGTTGACGTCGCTATATTACGGATAAGTCCAATATCGCCTTGCGCACCAACCCCGAATTTCGACGATTTTGAAAAGCTTTTAAAAAGAGGAGATTTTCCCGTAGAATATTATTTTATATTATACTATTTTAAGATATTCACTTTGATCTAAATTTACTTTCGAAAATAACCATTGTATCCGTTTGGTGGTCTGTACGTACGTACGCATAAATGTATGAAGACCCTCTATGGGTCGCAATTTTTGGTCACTATATTTTTTCTGTCAATTGGTTAACTGCCAGAAAAGAGACTTATTTTCATAGTGATTTGTTAGGTAGTTTAATTTTTATAAAGAATTTTCTTACAAAAACCCATTTTGTGCTCAACAACGGTTCTCGGCTTTCGATTTGTGTGGTTCGTCTTACATCTTTTTAACTTTTTACAATTTTGCTATTGATTATTTAATGAAAAAATTTAAAAAAACGCATGGTTGGTCTTTTTGGTTTTACTAACGATTCTTCTACTATTAATCTACCTGAATTTTTTTAAACCATGTTTTTCTTCATCATTATTTTTTGTTTGTTATGGTCTCCTACTTTTCATTTTTGATATAATTTTTCTTTATTCTTCATATCGATACTTCCTAATAACCCAAGAGCTGATAACGAATTTTGGGTAGGTGTTTGAGACAATCAGAAATTGTGCACACTAATGAAATGGGGAATCCATAATTTGCCTGGTATTTTTGTGAAATTTTTACTACCGTCTTGATGTAAACTAATAATAAAACAATGAATTCACAACTAAATCAAACTACGTGATGTATTATGTCTACTTTATTCAAATTCTTTACCACGACCTAGGTTTTGTTGTATGACAACAACTTTGCTAATTGCCCACATGTCACCGCCACCGCCTTATTAAAACAAATTTATTTGTTTAGTTTCACGATCTAGAACGGGACTCGCAACGACTGACAGCAAGCATACCATAAGTATATAGTTTTAAACTTTTAAGATCAATAGAAAAATAGTTAAACGACGTTAAATTTAAAAAAATGATAATGAATGAAGTAAAAAGTTGGCTATAACATCATTTTAAAAGTTTGAAAAAGAAAAAAAATGGCTTTTTTTAATAAAATTAAATGTGGTGAAATATCTATTTTTCGTCTAATAGTAATTGCGCAATTGTTATATTGATTTTTGCAAAATTAAACGGCATATATAATTTTTTTTTAAATATTATTATAACATCATTTTACTTTGATTTTTATCAAAATTAAACAATAAATAATTTGTAAAATAAGTTAGAAGTTTTCAGATTGAACAATAAATCAAATAGTAGTGAATTTTGCCGACAACGCTCTTTGCAAGACAACTACCATAATCAGCTACAAATATGGGTATGAGTCTTGTAAATTTGAAAGAAACAAATTTTAAAAATTCTAGTAAATTGGACTACTTTTCATTATTAATGTATGTTACGTTTAAATTCTACATTTCATTAAAACGTTTAATGACCGGAAAAAATAGCCGTTTTAGGATCTATGAAAACACATTAAGCCTGTGTTACACTACCGCATTTCCATTCAGGCATTTTTTTCCTGTCGTAATCGCTGCATACGCAGTATTAGGGGAAAGAAAATAATTTAATTGTATTTAATGATACGACTCTGATTTGTATATCGTTATAATAAAACAAAATAATTTTGAAGTGCATCAACTCTTTATTGTTGTAACAGAAATGCAAATAAGGATTATCAGCTGTTATACAATGACATTTTCATTATGTTTACGACAGCAGGAAGTAAATCAATTATAATACTTTCGCCGTAGCTTTAATATACAGTGGATGACATAAATCATTATGTAAATGCTGGATTATCAACATTATCAGCTGTTATACAATGACATTTTCATTATGTTTACGATAGCAGGAAGTAAATGAATTATAATACTTTCGCCGTAGCTCTAATATATAGTGGATGACATTAGTCATTACGTAAATGCTGGATTATCAGCATTATCAGTTGTTATACAATGACATTTTCATTATGGTTACGACAGCAGGAAGTAAATCAATTCTAATACTTTCGCCGTAGCATTAATATATAGTGAATGACATAAATCACTATGTAAATGCTGGATTATCAACATTATCAGCTGTTATACAATGACATTTTCATTATGTTTACGACAGCAGGAAGTAAATCAATTATAATACTTTCGGCGTAACTTTAATATATAGTGGATGACATTAATCATTATGTAAATGCTGTATTGTAATGTTAACACTTAAATATATTAACCGTCATAATTGAGTATTTTCATGACGATAAGTGTAATTAATGCTAAATGTATATAAACAACAAAATGGTAGGTGATTTATTTCGTCTCATTAGCAATTACTGTGAATGAGACGAAATAAATATGTATGAATTTTTGGAAATGGTGCTCAACGATATCTAAAAGTGTAAAAATAAAAAATAGAATGGTAAAATAAAATGATAAAAGGTGGCGTTAAAACTGTACAACTACAATTTACTTTCGCGAATATTTACAATCGTCTATAAATTAGTGACGAAACATTTATTATGTCTCAAATAGCATATGTTTGAATCGTAGAAAATGTTGTTCAGTGATCTCTAACTGCATAAAATTAACAAATAAAAAGGAAAATAGAACACTTAATTGGTGTTGATAGTTGAATAATTGAGCTAGGTGGCGCTAAATCTTCAAAACCATGATCTCGCCTTTATTTTATGGCTATTCTGTATTGTATATGGTTTATTCTCCAGCAGAGAACATTTGCCAGTAATCATGTATTATTTTTAGAAATATTGAAAATATGCCGCTTAATCAAAACTAATTTTTTATTAAATATCGTCATAATAATTTGAAATAATTTGGCTATAAATTGATATAAGTTTCATTTGTGCACAATTAATTGTTTTCCTGGGCCAAAGACCCATTACAAAATGAACTTACATCTTTATTTAACTCACGTTACAAATTTCTCCAACCCTGCTAATTGCGGTAGTACTCGACTCGCGTATTTAATACTCGTATGTAAGTGTAGACGCGTGCATTTTATGATTCACGTCGAGTGACATTAACTTAGTAACAATAGGATTCATCTGGACTTGACCATGATTATAACTACCAATGCGTGAGGATGTGACTGACTTGACAAACAGATATTTTTATTTATTTTAAAGTGTCATTTGAACCTTTATTATCAAGAATTTTGGTTATAGGTAAAACGCACTGTTGTGTCCAGAGTTATAGTTAGATTTTCCCGGAGAAAAGATAGTTTTTATTTACTAAGTGTTTAAATTGAAGAGTGAAAGAAGAGTATTTTAAATATACTTATACTATTCTTTTTACAATACACAAAACAGACAGCAATAAATTAAGAATAAAGAATGGATAAAAGTAGTAAGAATGGATATTGAGTGCCCAGTAATATTTGTGAAATATCAAAAAGTTATATTTTCAACATATAATATTTGTTAAATATTTCTTTATAATCGAGTCGCGACCTTGTTTTGATCCGCCGACGTCACATTCTGGTTACATTCTTATTGTTATACTATATTATTACATTCCTATGGTAATGATTTGTTTCTGATAATAGCCACTTGAATTATTTTAGTAAGCATCTCGATAAATATCACATCTCCATATTTGTCGTCCAATGCACTGAGGTACCACTACTGGCTCTTTAATTATTTTGAAATTGAGTATTATTTAAAGGTCGTTTCATACAAAGCTTATGAAGTAATATTATTAAATTGTTTTTTCGATAATAAAAATTAAGTTCTTTATTTTTAAGTTAAAAAGATTGTATGAATTTCATTTAATCAAGCTTAGATATCACGTCAGAAAAACATCATATTTTATTTAATTGCAATATAATAATGCTTGAAGGTATTAAGTCAAAGCTTACTATTAAACCTTAGTTTAGTTGTAAGCTTTATTCTTAGTTTTCTACCAATAAACTCATTTATTGGTAGAAAGCAAATTGCGTGCGGAAAATAATCCGTTTCCTAATACTTACATTCCATATATTAATCCTTAAGATCTTTAAATTAAAGTATATTTCAATTTATTCTTGAATTCGGGTTAAAAAGGTTTAGCTTTGTATGGTGCACATTTTTGAAGAAAAACAATATAGGTTTATATGGTTTTTGTCAAGAATTGCATAAAATATTTGTATAAACCTATTTGTATGTGGTAATATAAATTACGCCAGAAATGCGCAATTTTCTGAAAAGAAAATTACTTAGCTTAATTTTTTAAATTTTACATCGTTTTAGAAGTGGTTTCATTAAAATTACAGTTATACGGAACTTATAAAATATGCATGAAAGTTACAGGTATTTTGACCAATGTTCAATAAAATTATAAGAATTTTATATCTGACTCATAGCTTATTAATATACAAAGTTCATTGGTTAACCTGATCTACTACTCGATAAGTTTACGTACAGGCGGTGACAGTTGCCGCTCTCAGCCCGATTCTTGACACGACGTTTTGATTTTACGGTATAATATTTTTTAAAAATAAGTTGGAGTTTGTAAGTTACATTTAATTTTTCGGCTAAAACGCCAATTGTATTAGTTGTTTTAAGGTTATTGGTTGATAAGCTCTGCTTAGAGGGCAAATTATTTTAACGAATGTTAAACATTAGAAATTTTCTTGAAACTTATATCCAATCAGCGTAATCTACACACTTCTTTATAACATTTTTAACCATCTTACTTATCTGACTATAAAAACAGCTCTGTCTCCTTTTTCCTAAACTTATAACCACTTTTCATCAAAAGTCCTTTGCTCTCCAAGCTATAGGACTTTTGAATCGACTAGAACCGGATACTAATAACTCGCCCTATACAAATATGTTCAAACAACGTCTAAAAAGGCCTTTCTCTTATATTCCCTTAGTCCTAACCTTCCTAATTCCACGTTGTTCCGCTTCCTTACCTATTCCTACCTACTCCTACCTAATTAATAATTTTTTTGTTCTTGGTTTGAATTTTTTACAGGTATGTACGGTTTGGTTTTGTTTATTTATCTATTGTAAAAGTTTGGATCCTTGATATAACATACTTATTAGTTTTCTTTTCAATTAATGTTTTTATAGTTATATTAAAACATTTTCAATTTTAGGATTGGTGTTTTAGCAATAAGTCTGCAAAATGTATATATTATTGTACGTTGGAGCTTAAAATTAATAAATAAAATAAACAAATTAAATGAGTTTGCGTTACGTTACACCAACATATAATTCAATATTATAATATTTGTCTAAATATTTTCGAACAAATGGGTGCATAAAAAGGATGTACAATAAAAGTTTACAATTAAACACACGACTCAGGTATCAATCGTTTTGTACCTTAGAGGTCAAAACGATTTTGACCATTTTTCAACAGGCTTAAACCTAGAGTTTGCATCATTAAAATGAATTAGTGCACAGTACTCCTCATTATTTTTATATTGCTGAATAAATTTTAAGATTCATTGAATATAAACCTTAGATGGTACCAGAAATTCAGTTTTTCTAGTTTACTGGTAATCAAGATTTCCTTTAGAAGAACTAATTTATGCGTTGATGAAAACAGAAACAGAAGGCGCATCTTCGTTGTAATTTACATTATAAACATTTGATGAACGTATATTTCAGCTTCATCCTTCGAAAGTACCCAAGTAAAGTGGATGATACCCATACTGGGTATCATTGCATAAAAGAAAAAAGTATTTGCCATTTTTTTATATTTATTGGAAGGCAAGTGGTTGGAGTCGATCTGTACAAGATTTTCAAGAAACTTTCTAGACCTTTCACGACCGATTTTAAAGTTTTGTTAATACCTAATACATATATTTAAATTGCAGATTATGATAATTTTTCTGCAGCTTACATCCAACCCATCTTATAACCTGAAACTACTCCAACAGCTCTTTTCTCTGACGCTCCGCTCCTTAAGGACACCATATTTGAAGTAAATCCCCTATGACACGTTACCTATGCATCTCGTTTGTTACATTAATATTTTGTCGTATAAATTTTGTAACCATTAATGACGTGCTTTTTTCTGATTTGCGTTAATGTCCATATTTAAAGTGTTATTATACTAAAATAGTCATTCGGTATTCGAATAATATGTACAAAATAAATGGTGGCGGACAAAATATCCATTTGAAGTTATAACTTGAAATAATATTTTTTTCAAAAATAGATTTTGAGTCAAATAGTTAAAACGTACTTATTAATTTACGGTTTTTTAAATTTTAGATGTTTATTTAAAATACCATTTAAAGGAGTTAAAATGTCATTTAAAGGAGTTAAAATGTCATTTAAAGGAGTTAAAATGTCATTTAAAGGAGTAAGTCTATACACAGGCAGGCAGGCAGGAAAATAGTATAAGGAATTATAATTTACATTATTCAACGAAAATATGTTTCCTCAAATCTAAACTTAATTGATTTTTGTATAAAATATTCCTAAAATAGAGTATAAACTTATAATATTGTTTTATCTCGTCGATAAAACAATATCCTGCAAATTGATAAACGGGTTTTCAGAAACGGTATGCCACGCTCAAGAGCAAATACTTTCAACATTTTTGTTAATATTAAAATTTTTTAAATAATAATTTCTGAATACTTCTAAAATTAATTTTCTCATACCTTCGTCCAGTTATCACCCAATATCACTATTGAAATTAGTTTTAACATAGCCAAACTTTCCGATATAACCAACAGGGAGTTAACATTTTTAGGGTTGATGTGCATCAAAAGGGAAAAAAATGAAATCCCTATAAGATAACTCACGGTTTTGTCCGTCTGAATGTATGTCAGCTTGTTACACTGGTTTTTTCAAACAGTTTATCGCAGGAACATGAAATTAAGGTAGAAACTTCAAGCCTGACTATGAAAGAACTAGAAGTTTGACGCAGAAATTTGAAACTAACATAGGAAATTTAAATTTAACTATAAAAGAATTAGAAATGTATCAACACTTCAAATTTCACTTTGAAAGAACTTAAAGTTTGACATAGAAACTTAAAATTAACATAGAAACTTCAAATCCGACTATAAAAAGTAGAAGTTTGACCTAACCTAACATAGAAGATTCAAACTTAAATATGAAGAAACTAGAAGTTTGACGCAAAAATTTTAAATTTATCCATGAAAGAAATATAAGTTTCACGTAGAAACTTGAAATTGACATAGAAACTTGAAATTTACCTATGAAAGAACTTGAAGTTTGACGTGGAGATTTGGAATTTAACTGTGCAAATAGTGAAAAAGCATAGTAACCCACATATATTGTAATAGTTAACACGCAAAAATATTTTTAAGGAAATTTTAGAAGGGGCAAATTTTGGGCAGGGATTTTTTTTCTTCCATTTTTATTCACAGTTTTTCTTTTATAGTTATAATGTAATTAACAATAGTTGATGTTAGTACATGTAAACAAATTATTATTAAAGTATTTTCATGGAATTGTTTCATAATATCTAAGGTAAGGTATTCAATTTTCATGAGTTTTGCGAATTAGCATTTAATTTTTTACCTAAAATATTAATAGAACCCAGTTGGCCTCATTTCAGTCGAACTCAACTCACTTGTAGTTAGTTAATGATAATGTAATATTTACGATAAGTTATGAAGAGAATTGGCCATTTTGAGGTGCCATTATTTAATTTAAAGGCGTTAGCCTTCACAATAAAAATACTGGATTAAAATATCACTTTACAACATCTGGGCAGCAGATGATATTAAAATAAAAACGTTACATAAAGTCGTAAAAAGAAGCGCGCGGAGGTATTACAAAGTAGCAAGCCCACTGCCGTAATACAGTAAAATATTTAATTATATCAAACTGTAGCTATAGCGAATACGAGTGATGACGTATCAACAGTTGTTAAAGTTAGAATTATAGTTAGCATTAAGCAAACGTAGCAAAATTTAAATGTAACAACGTAAATTTCAATTAAATTTGTTGACTGGGTCTAGAATTTAATTGCGTGAACAGTGTAACCACAAATTTCCAATAAGCTTGTCAAATATTTAATAAATTGAAAAGAACAAAACACCTTTAAAACGAGCCAAACGATTTTAAAAAAGTTTACTTCTTCAGCAATTTAGCCTTAAAATCTCTTAAACAATGAATTGTTTGTAGAAAAAATTAATAATTCATTGAATTGTTATCAAATTCGATGACAAACTTCATTGAAACTAACATTGGAAAAAATTGCGAATCTATGTATTATTACGAGGATTATTACGGAAACAAAGACGTTCATAGAGTCACAAACGCTTAAACCTACGCGCACGTATACGCAGCGTACGCATGCGTATACGCAATACGCTTACGTAGGTATCCGCACACTTTTACATGTACCACACACATACTGATTTGTTTTGAGCGGCGGAAAAATATACAGTAGTTAATTTAATATTTGGTGAAACCGTAATGAAATGATACTTTACGAATATAAATGTCCAATAATATAATACAATATTTTGACAACACTCTGTTATAAAATTTTTGATAGTAAGTGTCGAAAAATTAAATTTTATAATTTAAAAAATACAGAATATTTTCAATCTCGAATCATCATCAGAAAACATCATTAGTAACAGAAAAAATGATCAATAATGATGAGAATAAAAAAAAAGATAAATAAATTACTAAGCATTATAATTAACTTTAGTATTTTATGCCACATTAAAATATAATAAAATGTATGCTTCTTTTTGCAATTACGTAGTGGACTACTTCCGAATTTGGTATTATAGTAATATATAAAAATGGAAGGTTAATTAAAAACAAAAAAAAAGTTATTAAAAATGGATGAAATGTGAGCTTCTTAATTTATTGGTTGAGATGAAGCAGGCACATCTTCCTGTCTTGTACGCTCTCGTAAATAAATAAATAACTTTATTTACGTCACTTATGACGTCACTTAATTAATAAAAGTGACGTCACAATTTAGTGTTATCATCCTTGTCTTAACTTTAAATTAAAATTTTTATTATTTAATAAAATCGTCAGACTTGTGAAAACTTTTTTCATACCACGTCAGCTTTTATTTTAAGACTAGTGATTGAATCGCGGATTTTACGTGAAATATTCAGCAAATGTAACATTTTAATAGTAGTTTTATTTTCTTACTTTAAATGTACTTTTAAACATTGGTTTTAAGAAACAAGTTGCCCATGGAGTGAGTAATGTTTTTATGTGACCATGATTGTGGTATTATCTATCTAAATATATTATTTCTAAAAGGTGTTTTTTGGTCGAGCGCCTCGATCTCTTTAACTACTGCACCAAAAAAAATAAAATAAATACCCACTTAAAGCTTATGTTTTCTACTTTGGGCAAAAAATATAAAAAAATTCGAAAAAAATCTTTTTGTTAATAAACAAATTAATTTTTATAACAATTGGCACGAGCGCCATCTGTGGGCGACACATCAAATATCTTAGCCACATTGTATACTTGGAACACGCTAGATGGCGATATAGTGCGAAGACTTCGCACGGGTTAGCTAGTATTTATAATTAAGTTTATTAATTTAAATAATTTTGCTGTAATAATAAATATACAAATATGGTAAACAGGAAAGTATTGTTTCTTTGTTGGCTTTTTAGGGATTGGAGCACAACTATTCAATCTATTTACATATAACTGTTGCAGAATGATAGTATATTGTTTGTAGATTGCCATAGCCTACATATTTGTACACATACTGTAATTTTTTGGAGACGTAGTTGATAAGTAGTAGTCGGCGGAAAAATTGCTGATCCTGTAAAAATTAATATGCTCGTTTAATTTTCAAAGTAAATGAAAATCCTTAGAAGCTAACTCTTGTGAACATGACTGGTAATTCAAAACATACTGAAGTCAGCTTTGTGGATTATCATGTATGCTATTTCAGATCGATGAGTCGGGGCATCATCATGGTAAATCAACACGTACAAAGACCATTTTCTGCAGCATTTTTTTCTAATTGCTTCACGCACTTTTGAAATCATATATAAATAATAAATACCCGTTATTGATATTCCTTTCGAAATGTAGTAATTAAAACAACAATTTTTCAAAATCTTAAAACACATAGAGCATGACTTTGCTCATGGCCGGAGCAACTCGTATTTTCATGGACAAAGAAAGTGACCATTTCTAGGATATGCCTTATTTCTTCCTGTTAGAATCAAAATGGTCTCCCCATTTTCCATTCATGGTTACAAAACATTGATCAAATATTGAATGTTGAAAGATTTCGAGATTCCGTCTTAAAACTTCTAAATGTGGATTTTATTTTCTTTGCTTCAAAACCGAAAAAGCGAATGTGGAACAGAATATAGTTTGAGTGTGTGCTATTGAATGTCAAAAAATTTCTTTGGTTGACATTTTCTTCATGCATTGATTGATATTTGATAACTGCCTATAACTCGTTTCTTTTTTATTACTGAACCTTTTTTACCAATTCCTTAAATTAAATTACTGAATACTAAAGAGTGGCGCAATGAATCAAGCGGCACTTACATAAATATTATACGACAGTGACTCTTCAAACAAAATACCTGTTAATTACGAATAAAACTTACACTACGTGGGTTTCGTACACATTTGGGCACTCATAAACACAACTGAGTTATAAGCACATAGTATTTTCACTAAACAAATAGTTCAGTAGAAAAAGAATGTTCAATGAACGTAAGGGTTAAAAAAATATTCCTTCCAATAAAAAAGGGAATGATCTGCTATTAACTCAATTTAAAGATTGAGAATGTGTTCCGTTCAACTTACCAATTAACTTGTCAAGGGTTAATTACATAGCATTTTAGTCCATATTACCATCACATAAAACGGGCGGTACGCCGCACTAAACTATAGAACATTTTAAAAGTCAGATCTCGGAAATTATGTTCAGAATAATACTTTAACCATATAAATGACATGATTGAAATCTGTACTTATTTTTTACATCATATTCTCTTCATTATTCTATGGAACAGTCTTGATTTTTTAAATTATTTTGATTTTAAGATAAATTTGTGGATTGAACAAAGTCAAACTGCGGTATATAATGTAGTATACGAGTAAACAACAAGTCAATGCATAATGCAGTATATGAGTTAACAACAAGTCAAAATGCGGTATAGTACAATTTATATAATTCTGTTTTAAAATATGATATTTTATTGTTTTAAATATATTTCTATTAAATATATATGACATTTATTTATATATATTTAAAATACTTTTTTTACGATTTGACTAACATATTTTTTAGCTGAAAAGCATGATAAAACTAACTTCATAATATTTAGTGTCGATCGTTAATTCGCAACATCTAAACTTTATTCATTTATGGTAATTCCAATCCGACGTAAGTGAAGGGAGTTCCAGGGAATTCCTTAATCATCTAGGGTCTCTTTTCAAATCACGAGTAGTGAGGTCGATAACTTAGTTATTGAACAATGACTGCGGTTATACAATCGCTACGGTTAAGATATTAGCTTTAATACTTGTGTTTAATTATATTCAATAATCGACAAATATAAAACTGACAATGTTCGACGTTGTAAGATTTTGCTATTAGGTATGTAATATATATATATATATATATATATATATATATATATATATATATATATATATATATATAATGAAAATAATATAATGAAAAAGACCTCAAGGGTAATGGAGGTACTTGTTCTTTATGAGACTGTAGCCTTCTCTAGGTCTTGGCTGCCGCCAAAATACGCGTCCTCCACTATTCTCAATTCAGAGCTGTCTTTGTCCATTCTTTCACTCTTAGGGTGGTTTAATTCTTCTCAGCGTCATCCAATCATCGAGTTGGTGATCTACCTCTTACTCAGATGCTTCTTGACATGTTGAAAATTAGGGTTCTGTTAGGTATGCTAGCCCTTTAAATCTGTTGCTGCGGATGTTTTGGGTGATTTGTAGGGTTTTGTATAATCTATAAAATTCAAAATATCTGTATCTCCACTGTCTATTACCTTCTGTTGACCCAAAAATTCATAAATGAATAAACATATATTTATAATATTATAGCATTTGTAATTTGAATATTGACTCGAAATAAGTGCCAATTATTTTAATGTACACATTACACTATCTGCTGCTGGTCGATTTTCAAAGCGGATTTGCAGTCGTTTCCATAACACTACACAAAAAGGATCTTTAATTAAAAAAAAGATGGTGACTAGAGTCTACTAGTTTACATACATCCCATAGCGTACTGTAATTATGCAGTCTAGTTAAGTGATGCACGACTTGTTCTAGAGTCAGCCTTGTTTACAAATTATGGAGCTCGGCATGTTATTAGTTACTTGATAGGGTAGACGGTACTTTTATAAGATAACGTCTCTTTATGTCTTACCTACTCTGCTTACACCTAGACTAATTACTCGGATTAAATAATTTTTTTTGGATGTAACCATTTTATGGTTAAATTATTTTGCTAAAAGCCTAAAATTGAAAATAAAGCTTTGTAAACTTGAGATATTCCGCATCGATAATGCTCTGTCAAATACTCTTCGTTAGGAGGTCGAATTAATAATTAAATTTCAGTAAATTTTTCAACTGAAATTTTGTTTAGCGATCTTCAAATCGTTCTTTTACAGTAAAATTTTATAACGCTCGAGAAAACAAGTCGGACACTAACAATATTGGCAAGGATAAGAAAAAATTTGTATTAAAGTTAATGATGAATCAGAAAAAATCGAATTGATATAGTTTTATTAACTAACAATTTAACTAACATGAATCATTAAAGAAGTTTCACTTAATCTGTGAGCTTATGTGGTTGAGGCTCATACCTTTTTAAAATAATTGAGCGGCATACGTAAAACTATAAATATTGCTTTTTAAGTTAGTATTAGAATTGATTTCACTTATGTTTAACTTTCCTTGCCATTTTAAGTAAATTCTTATTGAATTATTTATTCAGTTTGTATTCATTATGAATATGTCTTGTGGTAGTTGCCAATGTCCACTGCTGTAAATACTTGTTTATAATGGTAAATTAGAAACAGTTGAAACGTAAAACGTCAACTGATATATTTGTTAACCATTTCCTCCTCGAAGGAAAGAACAAACAATAGCCACAAGCCTCATATATAAAATATCATTAATAATAGTTATGGTAGTAGAAATACTGAAAAATGAGCAATCTGCTAAAGAAATGTGACGTAGATTAAATCTAGTAATTCAGTAAAGTTTTAAGAAATATGTAATTAAGCAAGAACTGAATTAAACCATTTGAAAGTTCCTTCAAATCCTAACTGTTCGGTGATAGTACGCTTAGGTAAAGTAAGTAATATTTATGGCAGGTTATACTCTCAATAACCGAATTTTCCCTTATTCCTTCTTTCATATTTTCCTCTAATAATTGTAAACGTTTATTATATTCAAAAAACTCAATATAATTTTTTGTTTGCGATTAAATTTCCATTGATTTTGACTGACCGGTAGAAGTCCATATAGTGTTAGGCTTCGGAGTTACAAGAATAAATATGACACTTTCATATAGAGAAAATGAAAAAAAAACCTCGAAATTTTAATTTAAGTCTTTTATTACGTAAATGAGAACTCTTGCATGTTTTATGAAAAATAAGGTTATTTTTCACAATGGTTTATAAATGCGATTTTTAAAGAATTCTTTGAACCAGAAATACGAAATAGATGCAGATCGTACCCCATTTATGTACTTCCTATTAGGTTGTAACATACTATATCCTGAAACTCGCCGGTCCGACAGGGTTGACAAAAAGAGCCTTAGAACGAATTTTAACAGTGTTTAACAGCAATATCTTTATTTATTTAGGCAATACAACACATTAAAAAGAAAGACAATGATATTGTTGTTTTTTCATGACCCTTTTAAAATGTATTTCGTTAGATTTTTATTGTATTTTTTAATTCTTATTAACAGTTCTTGATATGCTAAATATACGATATGTTTATAAATGTATTTAAAATATTTTATATGCATTTATGAATACAGCTATTTTGCTATGTATCATGTTTACAAAATGTATTTTGTTTTTTGCGCTATTCTGATAGTTAATATCAGAATTGATTGGCTTTTTATATTCTAAAGAAATACCACCTTTTTAAAAATTTTATTCTATTGCTGTAGCGTGTGACCCATTTTCAACGTTCTATTTTGTGTGAAAGAAACTGAATAAATCAGTTATAAGTATGGAGCCATATTATGTTACATACTAAGTACAAATATGCAGGTTGTTTCTGAAACTTATATACTTATTGATTAAAAGCATTAAAGGAAAAAAAAATTATCTGGATGTTGGACGCGCACGAACTGTGATCGACTACGGTGCTACCGGAAATGACTCCGCGAACTGCAATCAGACCCGGCTGCTTCCGGTGAGATCCGGCGTTGGTCCATAATATCCGCCCTCTACAATACGAGTAGTGGGATAATGAAAAAGGAATGGGAGGGCACTGTGGGTTTAGTGTTTTTGATAATCATTGAATCTTTTCACCATATTCCACTAATTATATGTCTATGTTTATAAGCTGTTTTTGTTTATTGCAGTATCAATAGTTAAGCATTTTTATATTTAAATACAAAATATACGATACAGGAGTATTACTGAACCAATTGAACGGAAAGTCTACACAGAAAAATAACAGTATTTTTCAAAGTATAAGGCAGGAATGTGACTTTAAAACATTTATATTAGGAATTAGTTATCATATATTTTAAATAACAAATATTGTTTTTTAAATACTAGATCCTAATTTATTGTACAGCTATTTCCATAACAATGAAATAAATACCAAGAATAATGTCAGAAAAATCACTCATGAAAAGTGATAAGAAAATCTGCAATGAAATTGTTAAACAAAACAGATAGGAAAATAATAACACATTTCCCGTTGCTTGCATGTTAAAATATAATTTTGTTTATATTTACTCTAAATTAGTAACAAAAAAGTAAACATTCATAAAACACATAATTTGCATGTCCGTATTGGGTGATGAATTAAAATAAAATAAAATTAGTATTTTATAGTCCCAATACTACGTTTTATCGAAGTGTACATCATGATCGTACAATTTGATATGATTTTAGTGTGACAAGATTAGGTAATTTTTGTATGTGCAAGTCTTATTTGCTTGTGATGTCTGTACTTTAAAACAAATGTGAACGAAGATCGTATGTTGGAAATGAAATTTCTACATTTTACGTAAGTATTTTATTTGTGTCATTTGAATTTTATCAACATTTTTGAGCATTTTGACTATTACTTCACGATAGTTTCATTCATTGCAGAAAATTAAAATTTTCGTTCACTTTCGTTTTTTGTATTGGAATGGCTGCTCTTAAGAAAAAGTATGTTAATGGGTTTTTTTGTATTAGTAATAATTTAACTGGCCAGCGTAGATATCAAAACGTTCTCTTTTCTGGAACGATTGTAATATAAGAAAAGTTTCATATCATTGGTATGTAAATCCAAAGCCACATAACTACGTTTTCATGTTTCAAATTGTAAATTAAGCTAATCTTTAATGAAATTTACTTAACATTTGATTAATTGGCAAAGAAAATTATGTTCTTATGCAAAGATCTATAATTTTGAAGTGTTTTTGTTTTTTATTTACTTTGGAGAAACATTTTTAATATCAATATCCATTTAATGTGCAATAATTTTTTGTCCAAATCGTAATAGTTGATCGTCGTATATTTTTAAGTGCTCTAATGTCTTTAATTTTTCTATACACAATATCTTTAATTGTAAAGAATAGTATCTAGATACAATATAATATGGAAAAATTAAAAAAAAATCCACTTTAATTTTTATATTACGATCACACGAGGTTGACGTTATGTTTGAAAATATGTATTGGTTTTCTTTTAATCGAACTTTTCCGCTTTTTATTAAAATACTGTTTTTATTTTTATTTTATTTTGACATACTTACTACCGTAATTCAATTTTAGTATAACCGAAATGTTTTAACATAGCATTGCTAATGATAGAACAATATAACTATTCATGAAATTATAGCCAACACAAATTTAAATTAAAATAAATTAAAAAAAAGGAAAATCACACAGAATAAAATAGATGACATTAAATTAATCAAATCAAATGAAATAGAATCCAAAATAGTGAATGACGTCAATGAAGTTTTATTGCGATTCTGTTTGCCGGCCACGATTTACAGAGGTCCAAATTCCAAATCAAAGTCATTGAATGTGTAAAAAAAGACAATGAAACGACTATATGAATAGATACAATTGCGTCGAGGTAAGAGACCTTTGGAAGGAAATAAAGTAGTCCCGCCCAAATGGAAATTGCTTCGTCTCAAACTTATTCCATAATATAAAACCAAAACGGAAAACAAAAGTAATTAACTTATCAATTAAATACAGCTGCCACTATAGATTATAAGTTATCTATGTAAGACACTCTATTTAACTCATTTGGACAAATAGTATATAAATTTAAAAGTAAAATCACTGATTTATCCGCTGTGCATGAATTTCGGGGTACTTGTTCTTAATATTTGCTGGTGTTCTTAATATATAACTGGGGGCGTACCCTTGCAAGGATGTCAAGAGACAACATTTCTTTATTGTATAAGTCGCACAATGGCCGTAGCGATGCCCTAACATTGCCGTTTATTCGTGTGTTATCGACGTCAAATAGAAGACGGCTACTAGTTAGTTTAGGATTTCGAACCAGTACCTGAATCAGAAAAGACGGACCGTCATAATTACTTTGATAGATGCTGTAGGTAATAACTAACGTCTATGAGAGAGGACATCACATTTGTATTTATTCATTGATGCTGTATACAATGATTTACAGCCAAAAATATGATACTAATAACTTTCAAAAATGATGTATGTATATTCTCAATACTGTATAAGTGGCGTATAGCGTATTCAAATGTTTCAACATTTAAAAAAAAATTGGCCTTTCTTAAAATGAATGCAAGCATTCTTTTAGTATTAGGTAAAACATGCTCAATGTGCAAACTAAAATGCAGTTTACTATCAATAATGACACGAAAGTCACGCCACTCTGTTGCATATTTAAGAGTTACTTGCTTTTTTTTCTTCGCAAAAGTGATTCAGGTTGCCACTGATACGGTTGAATATTAATTTTTATCAGATTAAGTGATCAACCTTGTCAATTTTTTTAAAATTCGTATATATTACGTTAATCTACTCTCTGAAATTCAATTACTCAAAGGTTACTGAGAGTATAGTAATAAATTAGTGGTGGTAGATCTACTACGAATAAAGCCACGTGGTTCTAGCCCAATATAATTGTGAAATTTCGGATACACCAGCTCCATGTACCAATCTCTCTAAAACTTGGGAATCCTTAACACAATTGATATTGGTCTATAGTTAACTACATTTTGTTTGGACCCATTTTTATGCACCCATGTGTTATGTACGCTGTTTTCCAATATGTAGGAAAGTTTCATGCTCACATTTCTTCAACAGGAAAGTTTAAGGAACATATGTGGTATCTGCGGTATATTTTAAGAAGTCAAAGTCACTACTATCAGAGCCTGGACTTTTATTCAATAATAATCATTTAAGCATTTCTAAAATATATCCAACATCAAACGACCAAAGTACTGAAAAATCGTTATTGAGAGAAATGCTGCCTAACTTTTCCATTTCAGCCCTCCTCATCCTTCAGACGGTATTATGTGTAGCCTTTGGCGGCTAAAAACACTCAATTAAATTGGCGATTGGGCCGTAAAATTTGGTCAAAGCACATTCCTTTGAGAATTCCTATAATTTGTTTACCAATTTTATTTTACTTATTCCGTTATTTATTGACTCATAGTCAGCCTTAAAGGCGTTATATCTTTAGTTCTCTACATGTATAATGGTAAGCATTATATCAAGGATACACGTAATAGTAAAAGTGAAAGCGGAAAGGTTACGATTTTCATTTAACATTGGGTCAGCTGCAGTAAGCATGAAGCCCATATTTGTAAGAACTAGGTCTGAGATTCTATCTTTTTCTATATAACTTCGTTTAGAATTATATTATTTAAAACTAAAGAAAGAAAAACTAATGGCAATATGCTTTACTTGAGATGTATGACCAAAGGGATGAAGTGTCCTTCTTGACGTTGCCAGGTAAATGAAGGTATATAGTAGTCACCTGCAACATAAAACTTTCTACATTTTTGCTCTGTATACATTCCTTCTAAAATATTAAAATTGATTTCATTTTTATTAAAAGGTAGATCTGGTTAAAGACAGAAAAATATTTCTTTTCCCACAATACTTTCCCACTCTGTACGTCGCAATCCCACATATCCAGACTATAAGGCCACCATCATCCCGCGACCACTACGTTTGTAACTCGTGTAAGCATCTCTATCTCTACCATATAATATATACCTACTGCTAACGAAGTTTGAATTAAAAATTCTTCGTAATCGTCATCTTTATACAAGCAGGATTATTTCGTATTTATTTCCCAATATATTTAGATGTAATTAATTCAATTTAGTCCTAACGATGCTATAATTTTGACAGAAAACTAACATTTTATCACTTGTAATTGCAAAAGCTTAATCTTATAAAGATAGGAACATATTTCATATTTTACACATCTTGCAGATCCGTACTATTTAGAAGCAAAATTCGGTGCATACACAGTGGATAATGCCACACAGAGTGTCGTTCATATGCAAAATAAATACAACAGCTATTATAATAACAATAAAAAATCTGGAAACATGTAGACAACATTGCTACATTTAGGCAATTATAAATATAAATACAAATAGAAATAGTCACAACTTAAGGATGCCTTTTTCATTTCTTATTTACCAATATTTTGTATCCGGTGTTTCACGAGTACAAATGGTGTCATTTTTAACCCAGACAAATCTATAGCCCCTCTTTAATTTGGCTATCCTTACCTTTGCATAGAGAATTTAGTTCAGTAGTGTGAAATGCTCATAATCGACGCCCTGTGCAGCGCTGGAGATTTGCAACGACTCAATGGTGAGTGAACGGCACACGAGCGCGGCAGCAATAATCCCATCACGCAAACGTCGCGTGCATAGTTGCACAATAATATAGCATGGATGAATGGAGGTCGCGCGCAAGAGCACGCGTTGCACAGCATGCGTCTCTTCCATAAGGATCGGGACATTTAACACAGAGCTTTAATTGCAGACAATGTTTAGACATTTTCAATTTTAATTCCTGGAACTTCTTAAAGTTCTAGGCAATCAATGCGAAGATTACAAGACACGTTCCTCTATTTTGCCCGGTTCATGGGAAGCAACTTAAAATAGGTTGCCTCACTAAAACAAACGCAATAAAAATAATGGTCCTGAGAATATTTAATACAGATAAGGACATTTTTATCTAATATGGTCTCATTACATTTAATCCAGCGACTCAAATCGATTTTTATTATTATAGTTTATACACAATGAGGTTTTATCATACCATCTTAATGGGAAAGAAATTTATTGTAAGTATTTACTTCTAAAGTCGATTAAAACAAATTAAAAATTTCATGCGTTGCCACGTGTTTATTGCTTTAAGTATCTAACATATCTAGACTTTTTTATATTAATGACATAACATTTTGTCACGCAAGGTTGGTGGAGCCTTTTAATTTACTTAGTCTGTTTTATTACCATAAATTGTCTTTTAAAGTGAAAAATTTGCCAGTACCTTTACAACGTTTGACTCTGGAGGCCTAGAAATTCGTACAAAGAGAACCACTATATTCATAAACGGTTCTCACACGGACTGCAATTAAGATCAAGTGGCGCGCGGCACGACCTGCTTGAGAGAGCTTCCGCCTAGAAATGTTATAGACTTTATCTGTACAAGATAGTGATATTTCATATTGTACTCTTACTTATAAGATTAAAAATATACGCAGTTTTTAAAGGAAAAAAGTAAAGATTTTAGCTTATAAAATTATCACTATATAAAAGGTGGTCGCTCGTCCCATCTATGTCTAATTTGTTGATCATTTGATAAAAAAGTTGAAATTGTAAATAATCATGTTAACGGGAACTCTTATGATATTTATAATTTATCAACGAAAGTATCAATGATAAAAAATAAAATTAACTTCTGATATCTAAATTTAAAAACTCATTAGCAGCTATTGAATCCCGAATTATTTCTTATTTAAAAAAATTAAATTTTAATTCGTGTCTTTTCAACATTCTGTTAGCATCTTTTGTCGATATTTTTTAAATATTATGATCTTTCCAAATATATGCATTACAATACTAGGTAAATCGGAAGGTAATTAAATATAAAACTAGGAAAAATTAGATATTCAGATTAAAATGTATAATTAGATTACATATTGAGTAATTAAAATTGTAAGAAATTTTGACAAAATAATCTTCAAGGGAATGTGTTTTCAAATATTAAATTACACAAAACGTAAATTAAATAATTATCAATGAAAAACCAATAAATATAAAAATAACATAATAACACAATTTACGAATAAATATTATAATGAAAGTTTACAAAAATATTAGTGTTTAAAAAAATTATCAATAGAAAAAATAAATTTAAACATCTGTCATTAAGGAAGCCGATTGTCAGTGTATCGTGGAACAGTCTTTCATAATTTCACTCGTTATAAACATATACCAATATTTTTGATCTTGAATCGACCTTCCATTCAACTTTTTATACGATTTTTTTACCATTCTATAATCAAACATCCAAAGCGTGTGCGCGTGTGCGCGTGTGCGCGTGTGCGCGTGTGCGCGTGTGCGTGTGTGTACGTGTGTACGTGTAGGTTGCACGCGCGCGCGTGTATTTATGTGCGTATGTGTGTGTGTGTGTGAGCGCTCGTGTGCGTGAGTGTATGTGTATGTGTATGCGTGTGCGTGTGTGTGCGTGTGCAACTCTGAGACGCATAGACCAATTCCTGTTATTGTTTGAAAGAAAAAAGTTTCGGAAAGATTCCTTGAAGAAAGTTTGGACCTTTTAATGGACTCCAGAGATTTCTAAGGTGCACTTCAACGTACGAAAGTATGATATCTCTATTTGAAAAGTGATACTGAATTGGAAGTCATTTGATACATCTTTATAAGTAATGTTTCAAAGTCGGTAGTCAGAGTCTTATGGATAGAACCGGAAGTATTTTGGTCAAAAGTAGTGGCCAGGGTTTGATAATGGAGCAAAAACGTAATGACAGTATTCCTCAATGGTGTTAAGTAGTTTCATGGAGTCGTAGCTCATTCGACTTCTCTTGACGCGTTCTTCGTTCTGATGGTGGGTAATCAGAGGTACCACTAATGAAAAACTTTCACACCAAAGAAGTTGTTATCCCCTGCATACATAACATTTATAATAAAGCATTCTAATAACGTTTAGCTGACTACAAGTACATCATCATTCATATTCATTATCCAACGCTTCATCACCCAGGGTTGGAATTATCTCCACAAAACAAATATACAAGAAGTATTTACTACTTTTACACTGTAGTTGAAATATTATTTTTATATGGCAAATATAGCGCCATATTTTTGTCTAAATTTATAACCTATAAATTTATATCTAAGCATAGAAATAGCGAGCATGTATCAATGACTTAGCGTACATCACACTAAATCAATGCTTATAATGAAACTGAAAAAAACTGGTCAATACTGAACCAATTCAAATGGCGTTATATGTGTATCAACCAAAAAAAATAAGGCAAAAAATATACAGGTCAACTACGAGTAATATTTAATGTTTTTTTACATTGGAAAATATGTACATTTAATTTTATCAAAAAATCAGTTTCCCTGCGTTAGTACAATGAAAATAAAGAAAGGCCTGGTTACCCGAAGCGCAATAATTACAGAAATGTCTAGGGTGTATCTCCCACGATTACGTTTCCAATCCGGATATACATTTTGAAATGAGCGTAGCACGGGGTAAAGTTTGGAAAGATGCGAGAAGGGTAGGTGCTTGAATTGAATGCGAGCAGGTGCATCAGGGCAACCATTATTGTCAGTTGTCTTCCGCATATTAAATGTTTCTATATTGTTTATATTGTATTTATTTATTCTTTTCAATTATACACTTATATGATTCAAAATTATCCTCGTTTTTTACATTACAAATTTTCGGACAATTCAAATTGTTTAAATTTACGTTAAAATATGATTTAGATTGAAGAAATATTTTTTAAAGAAAAATTATGTATTAGCAAGTAATTCGTAGAAAGAAAAAATTCAGATAATGAGGTTATGGTCTATAAAACATAAAAAGTTACATAGTCTGATTGTAATTATATAGCAAAGGACATAAATATTATAAGCAAAGTATTCCTGCACTTCATATAAAACACTTCACATAAAACCTACCTTCGAATAGATGGAACTTTCACAACAAATACTGCAACGTACTTTAAGCAAAGTACTTTAGCAAGATGAGCATTTTAAAGATTTTTCAACGCAGTCACCACATTTTGTTTGATCAAATATATGGTAGATTTGATCACACACAAGAAATGATGTTGTGTAACGAAACTTAAAAGAAAATTAATAAAACTAATTCAATTTAATTCGATTCAAAAGTGATATTTGAGTCATTATTTAAGATATTTCTTCAAATGGTTAGTATAAAGAGAAAGTATTTTAATATTATAAATTTTCAATATTAATGAAATAATCGCTATTATTGAAGAAACGATGGTCTTTTTGCTAAAAAATGTTTATTGTTATCATTTAACTAAAAATGTGCTCTGGCTGTTGTTACCGGGATTCCGAATAATTATTTCTCTATTTTACACTGCATTCTTTTTTATATGTTTACTTACATGCCCAATGTAAAATTGTGATTTAAAATAAACAAAAAAAAAGAAACGTATTAATTTAACTTTATTACCATAAAATCCACAAAGTGTGTTGCAACTTAAAAAGAATGATCTTTCTGCACTTAGATAGGAACTAACTAAATATATTTCATACGGATATACAAAGGGATTGTCATTAAAATGTTTCTACTAAATTTACCGATAGGTTGAAAAAAATCATAACTCAAGGTCAGTGATTTCTGAGTTATGATTCCTGTTAATAGAAAGTCAGTATTAAAAACATCGCCATATTAATTTAACTCGACGTTCGTACAATTTATTCTCAAATTACATATAAACCGCTACTCATAAAATTCTACCGATGTGATTAAATTGCTTTCTCCAAAATTTCCAAGCGCATTGAAAAAGATCCGGGTTTACCATTTGCCTCGTCTATGCTTACATAATTTTTTTTAAATCCGTCACTAACAATGACATAATTTAAAGCGTTTTCCTTGCTCCTGTATTCCCGCACCTTTCCCGTACCTGTATTCGATAAACGTGCGTCTGCGATATTGAGAATCACTCTTAAAGATTAACATCTCTACATTATACTTTACATTTATTCGACTGCAAGAATATTTCTAATGTTAGTTTATTATCTTTGTTTCTTTGTATTACAACATCTTCAGGTGGGCTGTAAGCGAAGATATCTTTGCTCACAGCAAAACTAAAGATGTGGTAAAACAACGAAACCTAGGTCGTGGTAAAGAACTTAAAGAAAGTAGAAATAATACTACATCATATAGTCTTATTTAATTGTGAATAATGAATTGCTACAAAATTAACGCCAAATATATTCAATATTTATAAAAATATGATGATGAAGAGGAAAACACAGGTACATAATTATTACAATCAATTAAATCAGGAGTATGTTACTACAAAAGGGACTTGACAATTTCTTAAGGAGTCATATTATTTCACAATTATATGTTCTCTTTCTTCTTAAACTGCACTGTTTCTGAAGGAAATACAACATCAGCCACAATTACTGCTCTTTATGGTATAAAAGAATTATTTTATAATTCAGTATAGCCGGAATAGTATTTAAAAATATATTCACCTTACGTACTTCTTTTCGCTTCCACGTTGATGTAAGTGTAATAATTATCATGGTTTGCGAGTACCTTTAATAAAACGCTATAATATTTTTTTAAAATTCAAATTTAAACGTCATATTCACTGGAACCAGTGTTTTTTGTCATATATTAAAATTTAACTTTCGCGGAAACCTTCTCTCAATGTCTTTCCGTTCCCGTTGTGCATATGCAACAAATAATAAATAATTTGATTAGGACAATACAGGTATGTCTAGAAGTAACATTTATTAACCTTTTCAACTAAAGTCGATTATGCTCAATCCAGAAGAACCACAAAAAGCAGGGGTAAAACTCGCACAAAGATGGCCCTGTGCACATATAGGCATTTTTATATATAAAATATATATAACACACTATTCCACACTATATTTTCAGACACATATTTAAAAAGTAGTATTTCTTATAGAATTATAAATCATTGATTTTAGGAATTTTTCCTTTACTTGTGCTATAAGACATCCTATCTTGCCGACTTTAAAGATTGTAGATCGACCGGAAGTACTTTATATATTTTCATCATTAATGAGGAAAAAGATGGTCAATATACAGGAAAAATAGCTTTAAGATAATAAAAATAATTCTACGGAGGTGAAACCGCGGGTCATAGTGTTATGGGGCGCATAGTTTTAATGTTTAGATAATTTTTAGAAATCTGTCTATTGAGTAGGTTTACATTTTGTTTTAATTCTGAGGAATTACAACATTCATAAACCTATTTCACACTCCTCGAGATTGACTATCTGAAATAGATTATCTATATTTTCTTTTTATAAGAAGTACATAGATTTCAAACATAAAATGAGTTTGCCAAGAACTCAACCTCACTCAACCTTCCCCTTCCCCTTCCCCTTCCCCTTCCCCTTTCCCTTCCCCTTCCCCTTCCCCTTCCCCTTCCCCTTCCCCTTCCCCTTCCCCTTCCCCTTCCCCTTCCCCTTCCCCTTCCCCTTCCCCTTCCCCTTCCCCTTCCCCTTCCCCTTCCCCTTCCCCTTCCCCTTCCCCTTCCCCTTCCCCTTCCCCTTCCCCTTCCCCTTCCCCTTCCCCTTCCCCCTCCCCCTCCCCCTCCCCCTCCCCCCCCCCCCCCCTCCCCCTCCCCCCCTCCCCCTCCCCCTCCCCCTTCCCCTCCCCCTTCCCCTTCCCCTTCCCCTTCCCCTTCCCCTTCCCCTTCCCCTTCCCCTTCCCCTTCCCCTTCCCCTTCCCCTTCCCCTTCCCCTTCCCCTTCCCCTTCCCCTTCCCCTTCCCCTTCCCCTTCCCCTTCCCCTTCCCCTTC